>OW240923.1:84243566-84566373 GCA_933207985.1 Pelobates cultripes
AGTGACAGAGTTAGGGAGGGAAGGGGGTGACTATTGACAGAGGGAGGGGTGACTAGGGACAGAGTGAGGGAGGTGGTGACTAGTGACAGTCACCCCCTACCTCACTCTGTCACTAGTCACCCCTTCCTTCCCTCACTCTGCCACTAGTTACCCCCTCACTCTAGTGACAGAGTGAGGGAGGGGGTGACTAGTGACAGAGTTAGGGAGGGAAAGGGGTGACTAGTGACAGAGGGAGGGGTGACTAGGGACCAAGTGAGGGAGGTGGTGACTAGTGACAGTCACCCCCTCCCTCACTAGTCACTCCCTCCCTCCCTCTGTCACTGGTCACCCACTCCCTCCCTCACTCTGTCACCAGTCATCCCCTCACTCTGTCACTAGTAACCTCTTCCTTCCCTCACTCTGTCACTAGTCACCCCCTCACTCTAGTGACAGAGTGAGGGAGGGTGTGACTAGTGACAGTGAGGAAGGGTGTGACTAGTGACAGTGAGGGAGGGTGTGACTAGTGACAGAGAGAGGGAGGGAGGGGATGACTAGTGACAGAGAGGGAGGGAAGGGGTGACTAGTGACAGAGTGAGGGAGGTGGTGATTAGTGACAGAGGGAGGGATGGGGTGACTAGTGACAGAGAAAGGGATGGGGTGACTAGTGACAGAGAGGGGGATGGGGTGACTAGGGACAGAGGGGGTGATTAGTGACAGTGAGTGAGGGGGTGACTAGTGACAGAGTGAGGGAGCGGGTGACACAGTGACAGAGTTAGGGAGGGAGTGACTAGTGACAGAGAGAGGGATGGGGTGACTAGTGACAGTCACCCCCTCCCTCCCTCTGTCACTAGTCACTCCCTCCTTCTGTCACTAGTCACTCCCTCCCTCCCTCTGTCACCAGTCATCCCCTCCTTCTGTCACCAGTCATCCCCTCCCTCTGTCACTAGTCACCTCTTCCCTCCCTCACTTTGCCACTAGTCATCTCTTCCCTCCCTCCCCCACTCTGCCACTAGTCACCCATTCCCTAACTCTGTCACTAGTCACCCCCTCTCCCTCCCTCTGTCACTAGTCACCCACTCCCTCACTCTGTCACCAGTCACCCCCCACTCACTGTGTCTCCCCCTCACTCTGCCACCACTCATCCCCTCCTTCCCTCACTCTGCCACCAGGTACCCCCTCACTCTGCCACCTGTCACCACCTCCCACACTCTTCCACCAGTCACCTTCTCCCTCACACACTCGGTCACCTGTCACATATGCATTCACAGAGACACTATATACAAAAAAGCACATGTAGTCATCCAGACATGCACAAGTGCATTCACACAGACTCAAATACAAACATGCATTGATACACAGGTCTTGACAATATACACATCCAAAGGAATGCCGTATTATGAGTTATATTTAACATTTATTTAATGCACGTATATTTGGCCTTCAAGGGCCTGGGATCTAATTTTGCCCGGGGGCCCCAAAGGCTCTCAGTCCGCCCCTGTATAGTATGAATCTGTAAAAATAAAATATAACAAAACAAAACAATTGTGCAATATTGCCAGTACAAATACTTTTAAATAATAAAATCATGAGTGTCACTCAAAAATGAAGAGCCATTAACTTCATATGGCTCTGATGGAAAGCGTGGTAGGACACTTGAAGGAGGTCCAACTCGTATTACTCCTATTACTTACAGGAGTAATATGAGTTGGACCTACTTCAAGTTTTACATTGCAGCACTAGGTTCAAAAGGGACACAACACCCAGACCACTTCAATGAGCTTAAGTGGTCTGGGTGCCTAGAGTATCCCTTTAAAGGGACACTATAGTCACCAGAACAACTACAGCTTATTGAATTTGTTCTGGTGAGTAGAATCATTACCTTCAGGCTTTTTGCTGTAAACACTGTCTTTTTAGGAGAAAATGCAGTGTTTACATTACAGCCTAGTGATAACTTCACTAGCCACTCCACAGAGAGCTGTTAGAGATCCTTTCTGGGTCATGGCTGCCTAAAATGCATCCAAACATTCAGTATCTCCTCCCTCTGCATGCAGACACTGAACTTTCCTCATAGAGATTGATTGATTGATTCAATTCATCTCTATGAGGAGATGTTGATTGGCCAGGGCTGTGTTGAATCATGCTAGTTCTGCCCCTGATCTGCCTCTTTGTCAGTCTCAGCCTATCGTATGGAGAAGCATTGTAATTGGATTAGGCTACCACTTCTGATGATCTCAGCAGACTGGTTTTCCGAGTCTAACAGCATGCAGAACTACAGCTTCAGGATTTGGAGGCATCAGGGGGCCAGATGGTGGTGTTAACACTATAGCATCAGGAATACACATTTGTGATCCTGACCCTATAGTTATCCTTTAATTACAAACAGGAGGCTCCTGCAGTGTCTAGGAAGCTATTTACAGAGTCGGAGATAGGAAATCCTAAATGAGACAGGATTTGCAGTATGGAAGTGTAAACATTAGATGACTCTTTAGAGGAAGTGTTTAGAAAGGCTGTGCAAGTTACATTCAGGGAGGAGTGCCTAGGCAAGCATAAAAAAAGTGATTCAACTCCTAAATGAGAGATAATTGAGCAATGAGAATGCAGAGGTATGATCTACACTCAAAAACTGCTTCATTAAGATAACATTGTTTTGGTAACCATAGTGTCCTTTTAACTTCTGCATACTTCTATATGTACAGGAGTATGATCATTTAATGCTGTATGTCTTTTCTGTCTATTTATATTTATATAACACTAGAGTATTCCTCTGTTCATCTTGACAATTTTGCCCCTGTTAAAGGAAAATTAAAAAGAAGATAAACTCAACCTTAAGTTCTGCTGCAGCAGACACTCTACCTGTGACCTTAGTGATGGATGCTATTGGGGCATTCCAATGCATGAAACAGAGAACAGCCCTATGGTGCATACACGGCAATCACCAATTCAGCCAATCAAATGCATCTTATAGAGAAGCACTGAACATAATGCTTGTCTATAAGAAGTATTGTAATGCTGAATGTGAAGGTGTTTTTAGTTATTGATTTACAGCCACTAAAAACATCATTACTGACAAGTGTAAAGTTAAGTATACTGGTTCTAACAAATTACAGTGTTTACATTTGCCAGTATCCTGGGACAGGATCTTGGCACCAAAACCAGAACATTAAATTGTTGTGGTGCTTAGAGTCTCTCTTTAATTTATGATATCACACCTTAGCACTGGAGTATCCGAATGGTTAAGCTATCTCCCCATCTGTTTTTGAACTACAACTTCTGTGATTCATACACACCTTTCAGTAAATATCGAACAATACAAAATTAAGATTTTGAAATTGTATTTCTCAATAAATACACTAGAGGGTGGTATGACACCTACTATTCTGCTGTAAATTTTTGTTTTTGTAGATTTCAGTGTCTGAAATGTTAGTTTCCTTTACCTTTAGAAGTTTAAGGACTACAATTCATGCAACATCAACAATTTGTAAAACAAAAAGGGGAGAAGAGTCTGCGCTAACAAACAGATAAAAGAGCAGCAACCCTAAAAAGGGAATCCCTCAAAAAACCCTTGGAGAACAAGAGAAGGCAAAAGGAGTTAAGGGCTGCGCATAAAATCAATAAATAAAAGTAAAATCAGCAAATGTAAAAACAGCAAGTATTAGAACCAAGATATAATATAAGTAAAATAAACAGAATTCGTCCAAATATGGATGTTAGGTAGTATAAATAGGAACAGTCTCACTGGTATATGGTGGTGTGGTTTTAGTCCTCAGATATTTGTCCGTCCGTGTGATAAATAGTCCATATATGTGGAGAAAAAAGACAAGAGAAAAAGCTGCCAATGGTGAAATATTGCAGATCCAGATGTGGTATATAAATCAAGGAAAGGTATTGCACTCACATTTGTTGGAGCTTGGATCAGCTCTAGGAGAAAGGGCACTGAGTGGTTTAATCCCCACTATAGGATATACTGGGATGATAGGTCCGTCCGTCCGGCTTGGTATTCCTTCAGGTTGCTTAAATATAAACTAGGACCAGCTCAGATGGATGAGACTCTTTGTAGTTGAGGATATATTGTTTCTGCTTTCTTCATATTATTCAGGACCCACTAAAAGTACCTACATAGGTAGTGTACTGCCATAAGGGTACAAAGGTGCCTGTATTCAGAGCAGACCTTATAGGCTCTGCTTATGTGACTTGTAGTGATGTCGCGAACATAAAATTTTCGGTTCGCGAACGGCGAATGCAAACTTCCGCAAATGTTCGCGAACCGCCATAGACTTCAATAGGCAGGTGAATTTTAAAACCTACAGGGACTCTTTCTGGCCACAATAGTGATGTAAAAGTTGTTTCAAGGGACTAACACCTGGACTGTGGCATGCCGTAGGGGGATCCATGGCAAAACTCCCATGGAAAATTACATAGTTGATGCAGAGTCTGGTTTTAATCCATAAATCACCTAACATTCCTAAATTGTTTGGAATAACGTGCTTTAAAACATCAAGTATGATGTTGTATCGATCAGGTAGTGTAAGGGTTACGCCCGCTTCACAGTGACAGACCAAACTCCATGTTTAACGCACCGCAAACAACCGCAAACAGTCCATTTGCACAGCCGCAAACTCCCCATTTGCACAATGTTGGATACCAAGCTAGCCATGTCCCGTTCCTTGTCCTCACTGATGTCATTGAAAGTCTCTTCCTCCACCCAGCCACGTACAACACCAAGGGTCCCCAAAAGGTGACAACAAGCCCCCTGGGACGCCTGCTCTGTTTGGTCTTCCACCTCCTCAAAGCCACCTTCCTCCTCTGACTCCTCTTCTTCAGACTCCTCTCTCTGCATTGCCTCTCTCTGCGTTATTATAAGGTGTGTTAAGTAGTACTATTCCTATCAGTTTAATCCCTGTTACGTCCCCTATCAGGGGACGTGTATATGGCATCGATTTTAGGAACTGGGAGATAGAAAAAGATGCTTGGTCGGTCCTCCTTCTTCAAATTTGGGGCACTGCGCGTGCAATCTAATGTGCCACCAGATAGGAGTGGTGTGTTAAGTAATACTATTCTTATCAGTTTAATCCCTGTTACGTCCCCTATCAGGGGACGTGTATATGGCATCGATTTTAGGAACCCAGAGATGGAAAAAGATGCTTGGTCGGTCCTCCTTCTTCAAATTTGGGGCACTGCGTGTGCAATCTAATGTGCCACCAGATAGGAGTGGTGTGTTAAGTAGTACTATTCTTATCAGTTTAATCCCAATGTCACGACTACTAGTGTGGTCCAGCACGCAGAAACTATGTAAACATATACATAGCAAGAAAAGGAAAATAAAAGGACAGAGCGTAAACCGGACCTTAGAATGGCCGGACTAATACGCTAGAGACAGAGAATGGTCAAAGGGAAAGCCGAGGTCAAGGAAGCCAGAAAATACACAATACCGTTTACACAAGCCAAGTCAGGGAAACCAGAATTCAGAATAACCAGGGAAAAGCCAAGATCAGGATACCAGGAAATCAGATTCACAATGATAAAGCACTCTCAGGAAACCAGGAACAGGAAACGACGACAGGGTTACGTCCCCCTCATCAGGCCTTTTTTAGTCGAATGTATCGCCCACTGTCAGTCCCTTCGGGATCCATCCCTCATTCATCTTAATAAAGGTGAGGTAATCTAGACTTTTTTGACCTAGGCGACTTCTCTTCTCAGTGACAATACCTCCTGCTGCACTGAAGGTCCTTTCTGACAGGACACTTGAAGCGGGGCAGGCCAGAAGTTCTATTGCAAATTGGGATAGCTCAAGACACCGGTCAAGCCTGCACACCCAGTAGTCAAGGGGTTCATCGCTCCTCAGAGTGTCGATATCTGCAGTTAAGGCGAGGTAGTCTACTACCTGTCAGTCGAGTCGTTCTCTGAGGGTGGATCCCGAAGGGCTGTGGCGATACGTAGGACTTAAAAAGCTCCGCATGTCCTCCATCAACAACATGTCTGTAAAGCGTCCTGTCCTTGCTGGCGTGGTCGTGGGAGGAGGAGGATTACTTTCACCTCTTCCCCTGTTAGATTCCCGTTGTGCTGTGACATCACCCTTATACACTGTGTAAAGCATACTTTTTAATTAATTTTGGAACTGATGCACCTCTCCGACTTGCCGTAATTCGGTAAAATTTCAGGCACTTTCTGCTTATACCGGGGGTCTAGTAGCGTGGACACCCAGTACAGGTCGTTCTCCTTCAGCCTTTTTATACAAGGGTGAAAGACCCCATTTGCACAAGGTTGGATGCCGAGCTACTCATGTCCTGTTCCTCGTCCTCAGTGATCTCACTGAAGGTGTGTTCTTCCCCCCAGCCACGTACAACACCACGGGTACCAGATAGGTGACAACAAGCACCCTGGGATGCCTGTTGTGGTTGGTCTTCCTCCTCCTCCTCAAAGCCACATTCCTCCTCTGACTCCTCTTCCTCACAATCCTCTTCCAGCATTGCCGCAGGTCCAGCAAGCGTCGCTGATAAGACTGTTTCTGGTGGTGATGGTGACCACAACTCTTCCTCTTCATGCGCATCTACGGCCTGATCCAGCACTCTTCACAGGGCACGCTCCAGGAAGAAAACAAATGGTATGATGTCGCTGATGGTGCCTTCGGTGCGACTGACTAGGTTTGTCACCTCCTCAAAAGGACACATGAGCCTACAGGAATTGCGCATGAGCGTCCAGTAACGTGGCAAAAAATTCCCAGCTCTGCAGAGGCTGTCCTAGCACCCTGGTCATACAAATACTCGTTAATGGCTTTTTCTTGTTGGAGCAGGCGGTCGAACATTAGGAGTGTTGAATTCCAACATGTCGGGCTGTCGCAAATCAAGCGCCTCACTGGCATGTTTTTTCGCCACTGGATATCTGAAAAGTGCGCCATGGCCGTGTAGGAACGCCTGAAATGGCCACACACCTTCCTGGCCTGCTTCAGGACATCCTGTAAGCCTGGGTACTAATGCACAAAGCGTTGTACGATCAGATTACACACATGTGCCATGCACAGCACATGTGTCAACTTTCCCAAATGCAATGCCGCCAACAAATTTCTTCCGTTGTCACAAACCACTTTGCCGATCTCCAGTTGGTGCTGAGTCAGCCACTGATCCACCTGTGCGTTCAGGGCGGACAGGAGTGCTGGTCCGGTGTGACTCTCTGCTTTCAGGCAAGTCAACCCCAAGACGGCGTGACACTGCCGTATCCGGGATGTGGAATAGTACCTGGGGAGCTGGGGGGGTGCCGTTGATGTGGAGCAAGACGCAGCAGCAGAAGAGGACTCAGCCGAGGAGGTTATGGAAGAGGATGGAGTAGGAGGAGTAGAGGAGGTGGCAGCAGGCCTGCCTGCAAGTCGTGGCGGTGTCACCAACTCCTCTGCAGAGCCACGCATTCCATGCTTGGCAGCCGTCAGCAGGTTTACCCAATGCGCAGTGTAGGTGATATACCTGCCCTGACCATGCTTTGCAGACCAGGTATCAGTGGTCAGATGGACCCTTGCCCCAACACTGTGAGCCAGACATGCCATTACTTCCTGTTGCACAATCGAGTACAGGTTGGGGATTTCCTTTTGTGCAAAGAAATTTCGGCCAGGTTCCTTCCACTGCGGTGTCCCAATAGCTACAAATTTTTTGAACGCCTCAGACTCCACCAGCTTGTATGGTAAAAGCTGGCGGGCTAAGAGTTCAGTCAAGCCAGCTGTCAGACGCCGGGCAAGGGGGTGACTTTGTGACATTGGCTTCTTACGCTCAAACATGTCATTGACAGACACCTGACTGTGGGCAGATGAGCAGGAACTGCTCAAGGCGAGAGATGGAGGGGCGGATAGTTGAGAGGAGGCAAAGAGGACAGCAGTGGTTAACGTGGCTGAAGATACTGGACCAGGAGGAGGATGGCGGCTTTGAGTTTGTGTGCTGCTTGTACTCATGTGTTGATCCCATAGGCGTTTGTGATGTGCGATCATGTGCCTTCACAAAGCAGTTGTACCTAGGTGGATGTTGGACTTCCCACGACTCACTTTCTTTTGGCACAGGTTGCAAATGGCATCGCTGTTGTCAGAGGCAGACACACAAAAAAAATGCCACACTGCTGAGTTCTGCAATGACGGCATTCTGGTGGTGGCAACAGCATGCGTTGATTGGCGTGCTGTCTGGCTGACCCCGGGTGCCTATGCATGCTGTCTGACTGTGCCACTAGCTCCTTGCGACGACCTCCCCCTGCTTCCATCTCGTCTCCTCCTCATCCTCTCTGTCTCCCCATCTGAACTTTACCCCTGTTCTTCTTCTCTTCTAGCAGGCACCCACGTGACATCCAAGGATGCATCGTCATTATCAACCGCTTCACTTGTATCTGACAACTCAGCAAAGGAAGCAGCAGCGGGTACAACATCATCATCATCACGCTGTACGTCCATGTGTGTAATGCTGCCTGACTGAGACATATCCCTGTTATCTACATCCTCTGGCAATAATGGTTGCGCATCACTTATATCTTCCAACTGATGTGTAAATAACTCCTCTGACATACCAAGTGAAGCTGCTGTGATGCTAGTGTTGGTGGTGGCGGCAGGCGGGCGAGTGGGAACTTGAGAGGTGCCCGAAGCTAAGCTGGAGGAGGATGGTGCGTCAAGGTTCCGAGTGGAAGCTGTAGAAGATTGGGTGTCCTGTGTTAGCCAGTCAACTATGTCCTCAGAACTTTTCGAGTTCAGGGTACGTGGCCTCTGAACACTGGGCCAAAGGGAATCACAGCACCACGACCACGACGGCCCCTGCGGGGTGGCCTGCCTCTGCCTGTCATTTTTTTTTCGATTAGTGGTACTGTGCGTGCAAGCTACTGTGACAACAGATATGAGTGGCACTGTGCAGTGGCAGAAGTTGGCAGGGTAGATGCTGTAGGCCTGACACACACGCTTGCAGACAACTAACTGCTATTCAATCTATTACAGTCAAAATTCTATTTATTTTTTAAAATGTACACTACTGTTACACCAGATATGAGTTGCACTGGTGTGACACTGTGCTCTAGCAGGCCCTGAATCGCACACGTGTGAAGGAAACTGACTGCTATTATCTTACAGTCCAAAAAGTTTTGTTTTTTTTAAAATGCAAGCTATTGGGACACCAGTGAGTGAGTGGTTGCACTGGGCAGGCCCTGAAATGCACACTCGTGAAGGAAACTGACTGCTATTATATTACAGTCCAAAAAGTTTTGTTTTTTTTAAATGCAAGTTATTGGGACACCAGTGAGTGAGTGGTGGCACTGGGCAGGCCCTGAAACGCACACTCGTGAAGGAAACTGACTGCTATTATATTACAGTCCAAAAAGTTTTAGTTTTTTTTAAATGCAAGCTATTGTGACACCAGTGAGTGAGTGGTGGCACTGGGCAGGCCCTGAAACGCACAAGTGTGAAGGAAACTGACTGCTATTATATTACAGTCAAAAAAGTTTAGTTTTTTTTAAATGCAAGCTATTGGGACACCAGTGAGTGAGTGGTGGCACTGGGCAGGCCCTGAAACGCACACTCGTGAAGGAAACTGACTGCTATTATATTACAGTCAAAGTATAAAAGTATATATGGACACACACAGGCTGGCAGGCAGGCAACTGCAATTACATTACACAGAAAAAAAAAAGCAGACTGATGTTCTAGCCCTAAAAAGGGCTTTTTGGGGTGCTGTCCTTACAGCAGAGATCAGATGAGTCCTTCAGGACTGTAGTGGACACTGAATACACTAGCCTAGCTATCAATTTCCCTAACAAATCAGCAGCAGCTACACTGTCCCTCCTAAGAATGCAGCTTCACAATGAATGTAAAATGGATGCTGTCCAGGAAGTAGGTGGGTCTGGGAGGGAGGGTCTGCTGCTGATTGGCTGGAATGTGTCTGCTGACTGTGAGGTACAGGGTCAAAGTTTACTCAATGATGACGAATAGGGGGCGGACCGAACAGTGCATATTTTCGCCAGGAACTATTCGCTATTCGTTCGGGACATCACTGGTGACTTGTAATTTTAACAATTTTTTAATTCACGATATTACTTATAGCATATTGTTGCACTATTTGTATTTATTGTTCTGTTTTCTTGAGATATTGTTTAATCGTTTACTACAGTTGAGTGTTAAGCTTAATTAATCACACCCAGTGTTCCACAGTAGTGTTTTGTGAAATTAGCATTTTGTTTCAGAACAGAACGTTAAAATGGGGACTGTAGTGCAGAAACCAGGACTGTTGCAATGCACTAGTGACACTAACTTTTATCTACATTCTTCTGACAAGTTTCTATCTAGCTTCTTTCTCCCAGATGCTCTTCACATCACAAAGGCATTTTCTAACTGACCCTGGCCTATTCCCTCACATAGGTTGAGTAAGCAGATATAAGATAGTGGGCACCACCAGGAACCCTATACCCAAGGGGACAGTGCCGGGAGTGTCCACCTATCTTAAGTATCGAGATGAGACTTCAGGGGTCTCTAGGGGCTTAACCCCAAATTCATTGACAAAAACAGAAAAGGATACAAGTAATCACAACACCTAAAGAGTTTAAGACTCAATGTATCTCCTGGAAGTGCATGTAATGCTGTGGATAGTCACTATACAAATATAGAATACCAAATAGCTATAGACAGGTAGATATATATCGCAGGATCTGGTGACCAAATAATAAGTAATAAATTGTTGCCTAATAAGCTCCTATATATCAGGGTATAAAACAGGGCAGGGTATCATGTGTAGGTGTAGTTCAAAATGATATATAAATGAGCTTTTTTAAACCTGGCTCTGAGTAAAAAAGAACCATCACCTATTTATCCAATTCCTGTTATATACTGTAAAAATTCTCCTCATAAGGTATATCCCATATCACTATTAGAGTACAGATCCTCTTACATAAACTAGTGTCCCCTCAGAGAGTATTGAGTATATAAGTCCATAATATTTCTTTGGGATACCATAAAAACATGATTAATTAATAGTGACTAATGGGATTAAGCAAAAAAAGTATATGGATCTGGTTTCAATATCAATTCTAGTAAATCTTCAGAGAATAGATGCTATCAGGGTGTTAGTTAGAGTAGAGGTTAGGCAGTAAGAAATCAAAAGTCAGCTAAAAGAACAAGCTGGCAATTTAAAGTTAAAAGCCTCTCTCCCAAGTAAACTAGCTAGACAGACATAGGATCAAAAAGAATAGATAGGAATAGAAATATATTATAGCATCATACTAAAATAAAATATGCTAAACAAAAAAGTGCACAGTGCCCAGAACCCAGGAGGAAAAAACACCTGACGCGCGTTTCGGTGCTGTATAAGATGCACCTTCGTCAGGGGCCCCTGACTGATACGGGATATACCTTGTGAGGAGAATTTTCACATTATATGCGATATATATCTACCTGTCTATAGCTATTTGATATTCTATTTTTGTGTAGTGACTATCCACAGCACTACATGTACTTCCAGGAGATACACTGATTCTTAAACTCTTTGGGTGTTGTGATTATTTGTATCCTTTTCTGTTTTTATTCCCTCACATAGACAATGTTTTTACTCACAGACATGTTTAATGAAATATACAAATAGGTGACTTGTTGAAAATAAAATGTATGGTTGTGAACATGTTTGTAATGTGTAAACTTTGAAAAAGTGTACTGTGCATACTCATCCTGATAGTAAAGCTTACTCTTTATCTGTCTTTTCCCTCCTTGTTATCATCACTATCTCCCACTTTTCACTATTGTGTTCTAATTTACTGAACCACAAAACACAACCAAGGTTGATTTCCTAGATTATATATATATATTTTTTGAGGGTGAACACATAACTTTTTCTTCCCTTTAGTTGGTTACTTTGCTTATTAATTGTTTTATTTTGACCATCAATATGTGAGTTAGAGATGTTTGGCAAATGTCACCTAATTTACAATCGAGTCAACTATATTCATGGATTACTGAGTATAAAAGTGTTATTATTTATTTTGCAACATTTAAGTGTTTAGGTACAGTCAGTGTATGGCATCACAGGGTAGCCAAACGTCAAAGACCCGTAAATATTATATAGATGTAACCAACTGGGTCATCTGGATGACATATCCCAATGATGCCAGAAAGTCTCATCATTCTTCCAACAATATCTTGCATTTTTACTAAGCACTTCCCACCCACTCTGGTTTTTGCTTCTTTTATAAAATGCCTTCCCATGTGTCTGACCAAATACCTCCCCAATCACATTGCACCTTTGCAGTCTGTGCAAATGCTCTAAGGCTCCCTGTCCACCCCCTTCAAATTTCCCCATTCTACCTCTTACCTCCAGACCCCATCATAACCTTTAGATTGTAAGCTCACAAGCTACCTTAGTACATTCTATAAAATGGTTATAAATGCTAGATCTAAGTATACAGGTAAAAACCTCTTTTTCTTCTGTACTAGTTTGTCTATATTGTAATGTCTATCTTTCCTGATCATACAGTGCTGTTGAATATGTTGACACTGTATAGATACACGTAATATTATTCATAAAATCTTCTATTGAATTATTGCACCATTATATAAGAGAGCATATCCTTCCTAATGGATCTTTATCAAGCCTGGGAGGGTGCTGTCCAAAAATGCATATTATTACATCTCAGCAATAGTATCACAAGTAGTGTTTATATCATACTTAGTGGCGGAACTACCAAGGTTGCAGGGGCCGCAGCTGCGACCAGGTGCCCACCGTCATGTGTTGTGGCCCCGGCCCACGTCGTAGAACAGCTGGAGTCGTGTGTTCAGGGGTCCATTGAGTGGCCCATGCTGACAGAGCCACCCGATGGCTATGGATTTCCAGGGCTGGCTGGCGCTGCAGCGCATTAACCGCACGACCGGGCCCCCTGAGATGATGTCAGATAGTGGGAGGAAGTGACTGCCCCGTCACTCCTCCCAGCTTACAATGGGAGGAGGAAGGAGGAGGGAGTCATAATGGGAACTCTGACTCCCATCAGGCTGAGCCACCACTGGAGCCCCGGGAAGTGACTCAAATATTTTGTATGTATATGTGTGTGTGTGTGTGTCTGTCTGTGTGTCTGTATGTGTGTGTGTGTGTGTTTGTATGTATGTAAGTGTGTCTGTATGTATGTGTGTATGTGTGTGTGTGTCTGTCTGTGTGTGTGTGTGTGTGTGTGTGTATGTATGTGTGTCTGTCTGTGTATGTATGTGTTTGTATGTATGTGTGTCTGTATGTATGAGTCTGTATGTATGTTTGTGTATGTGTGTGTGTGTGTGTGTGTGTGTGTTTGCATGCATGTATGTGTGTGTGTATGCATGTATGTATGTGTTTGTCTGCATGTGTGGATGGACAATGTATGGAAGAGGGAGGTTAGACATAAGGGGGAGAGGCAAGGGTAGACGTATGGGGGGGCAGGGCAATTTTGGCACCAGGGTCCCATGGTTTCTAGTTACGCCTCTGATCATGCTTGCACTTTTAAGTTGATGTGAGTGCTTCTAAATAGATAGATCTAGATTGTTCATTTAAATCTTAAACAAAAACGCAAACTTGGAATTAGTTTTTGCTTTGAAATTTATTATAAGCTACATTTAAACAAAGAAGACAAGAGGGAAAGAAAAAAATAAGCCAGATGATTCATAATTACAAACATTGGAAGATTGAAACAATCACATAAATTGAAACCTTTTCTTACTGGACATTGGAACTATCATTTTGTGCATATAGTTGATAGTTTGGACAAGGTTAAAATTTTACAGCTAATATCCAGAAATTACCTGAATGTTCAATCTGTGTATTTTTTTGTCTTTATTTTTGTTTGAGGGTGTTTCTTAATTAAACAAAAATAATTCTGATCTTTAATAATGAAAATGGTCAATTTACAAACTATGCAGTATTTTAGCTTTTAAATTGATTTCTGATCTGAGCACTCTGTCTTTCTTTGGACTGACTCTGGCTTTCCTGGGAGTGACTCTGACTTTCTTTGGAGTATTTCTGTTTCTCAGAAAGACCGTTTTCAGGTGTGCAGGTGGCTCCTGCACAGCCACAGCTGATCACATTGGTGTATGTGTAACTTAGACGTCTTCCATTGGCGCAAAGTAGTTGGACAGTCTTCTGGCCTACTTCACGCTCTGTACAGCAAGTACACTTGTGGTCTATCGACTTTGTGGAGATAGAATACCTGTAGCAAACAACAAAGAAAAAGGAGTGTGGTTACTGTAGTGCCAAAACAACATATATACATTTCACCTAGTGCAGCAAAAGTGTAGAAATCGGTTGTGGTTCATCAGCAGCAAAATGTAACATAAAAAATGGAGTTAACACTGTGTAAATTAGTAGATAAGACCCACTCATGGAACCACACTTCTATTCGAATAGCATATGAAAAACAGATGTATCAGGACCCCGTCCCTTCCTCAGTGTTCAAATGCCCTTAAAATCATTTTGACGTATGGCGTAGGCTCTTCTAATAAAAGTGTGGTTCCACAAGTAGGCCTTATCTACTAAGCTGCACATTGTGTTACCTCCTCTTTTTGTCATAGAATACCTGAAAAAAACTACAGTATATTTTAGCATGCATTGTATAATAAAATAGGTAAGCAGACCCAGCAGACATTATATATTGTCTTTAGAATACATTAATATATGATTAATTTAACAAAAGTATATATTATATATTATGGTGTTTTATTAAATATAACTACATAGGCAGTAGTTGAACTAGTAAAATAAAATGGTTGTATGAAAAGTTTTTTTTCAAATTATTTTCTTCCACTGCCATATTGTATCTTTTAACATATTTTGAAGTGGGCAAATCTAGGTGTACTATGCATCCACATTAAATCTAAATGAAATACTTTCGTTATAGACCCTTGCTAAGAAACTATAATTCCAGTTATTATTTGACTTACATGGATGATCCCATGCAGGGTCCACCGCAGTATGTGAGTTCCACCTGAGCCACACAGTCATCTTGTTTGAGAACAGTTACATTCTTACGCACACTGCAGTCTTCTATTACCTTGGGTTGTTCTGTTGCAGAAATCACTGGAAAAAAACACATGGCATGTTATCATAAGATTTTGTTTTATTGAATAATAATAGCCAGTATCTAGAAATGCTGGTATGTAGTTAAGTTTGCTTTATGTAAAATAAAGAATTTTGGTAAATTCAGAAACATATATGAAAGTAATGGAGCATGCTTGTTTTTAGTTCTTATATAAGGATCATCTGAACTTTACAACATACAGGAGTAAGCACATAATTTAGTTGTATCTGAGTTTTTTTATGGTCGCTGACCATGATTTTAATACCATCTGTATTGTGATTAGGTGAAAGCACAAAGAATATGCAAGTTCAGCTAATAAGCTGTTTAAGAAAACTCACACTGAGCAATCACATACAGAACATTATTATAAATTGCTTAGGAAATATGTATTTTAGACTTTATTAAAGGTATCTTATGTGTTATACGTATAACTCCTTTTTTGTGAAATATCTTATTTTACTGAATTGAGTTATACAAAATGTTTAAGCATTTTTTTTTTCTTACACTGGTTTTAAAGCATTTATTTATGCATTTGTTTTGAAAGCACAAAGTAGACAACCAAAACTCTACTTGAATTAGAAATTGTCTCTTTTATCTCTGAAAATGTTCCTCTAAAATGTTTATCTTCTTAGTAGCATTGAAATACACGGTATACAAATCCCAAATGCGTGTTAGTGTGCAATGTCATGGGCATTCATATTTTGAATTTTCTCACCTATTAATTTAAATTATCTCAATGTTATTACCTCCTTATGATTTCCAGGTATAATAACTCTAACTTTTTAAGGCTACCTATGTTCTTAGTTAAATAATGGGTTAGTCCATATATAATGCCTTTTTCAAGTAAATTTAGGACAAGACCTTTCATCCAATAGAAAATACTAACCAGTTATAGGTTTACATGTTCTACAGCAGCCATCTTGATCATATGCAAGTGTGCTCTGAAAAACAAATGAAATTATAGCTTCAGAAACTTGTGCGACATTGTAAAAAAGGCTAGATCAACAAATGAGACATTAAAAATACAATGAAAATGACACAAACCTTTACATTAAAATATATATGTATAACATACCAGGTCACATTTAGTGAGGTCGAGAGTCTGGCAGACCTTCTTCACCTTTGTGAGAACAGGTACACCGTTTTCTTCTTCACATTCATAGTAGCTACAAGCGCTAATATTTGTTCTGTATGTTTCTCCAATCTGTAAAACATAGACACAGATAATACAGGGATTCATTGCACTTGCTGAAAATGATCAATTGGCAGGTCATAGACTATCTGCAATGTGGATTGCATTTTAAGATTACACTCAAGTTATCATCTTAAAATGAGCCAGACTCACCAACATTAAGGTGTTTTTTATTTTTGTTACCAAGACCTTAGCAGAGTTTATGAAATTATGTTTGTTGCACATGTATTGTCATTAGTTACCTTAATGTCTACTGATGTATTGTTGTCTTTCTTCATAGTACATTGGATAGGCACACATTCTCCACAACACTGTCCAGACTTTTCTCTATATTGATAACCCTGCAGTGAAAATAAGAGACTAATGATCAGAACATATAGTGCTATTTAAAAAAGTCTAAATAATAGAAATATGTAAAATTGAAAAAAGTTTACCATGAGACCAACGTTTGAAGCCCAATTACTAACATGATATTAAAACATTAAATGGCTTAGTTTTATTAACCGCTCTTATATCTAGGAATGGTGGCCGGTCTTTTTCTTATTAGGGGCAATTTCAAGATAATGTTTTACATATTCTTGTCTCAATGGACGAGTAAGCACACTTATTTTATCTCTTTGAAGGTTATAATCTCTTTATAGTGCATGTTGATATTTTATATTTTACCCAACTGACTGCTTAAGACAGTACAATATTTTAGTACTCCAGATTCTGCTATGCAGATAGTCTTATATAGGTAGAATGTGTTTAGCATGGAAATAAATAGTGGGATTGGAGTAATTCCTCTAGTGCCATAGGTTCTTCCCATGCTGTGTTTGGATTGGTTGCAGTATCTGTGCATGATATTACTACAAAGGTGCTTGTAAGGCATGGATTAGTCGAATATAAGGAATTGTCCCTTATAGCTCACTCCATATTTTAAATTAATTTAATGACATCCAATATTGACATCAAACTGCTCATATTGTACCATGATATTATTAATGGTGTACAGTGAATATATAACGCTAAAGGCAATAACTTTTTATTGGCTTCTGCTTTAGATCATCACATCTTCATTTTCTTTAATTTTTCAATATGGTTTTCAATTCACAGCAGTCTAAAGTTTAGTGACTAATCGCCTTTAGAGTTAAAATACATTTTACTCTTCCATAATATAGTTAAAAAATGAGGCCCATCAGTGTAAAAGGAACACTCCAAGCACCATAACCACTACAGTATGCTGTAATGGTTATGCTGACAACACTGTCTCTGGCACCCTTGCCATTGTAAGTAGTCAAACATTTTTAGACTTCATCCCTTGCATCTGCCTGGTTCCGCTTGGAGTGTTCCTTTAAGCAGAGAGATTAAAATATAACACTTACCTGGCTGCAGGTCTTCTGACATACGATAGGGGTGCACTTTACAGCATAGAATTCAGCAGTCATATCCATCTCAGAAGAGCATAAACATGTCTGGCAGGCATCTTTTGGCTGTGGGATGACTGATCCACGCTAGGAAGAAAGAGTAAAAATGTATGAAAGCCTTATATTTTAGCCATTGTTTATATTCAAATAAATTGATAAATTCGTAACACTTCTGATATATATGAAATTGCAACCCAAGCAGACTAACAATTTACAAGGTAATAAAAAATGTTTTTTACGCAGAAAACCGCTCATACAGTACAGTTTTAGATAACTGCTTTGTGAGGTCATGTAGACTATTCATAATGTAAAACTTTCAATAATTAATATAATAACATAAAGAAAGCTATCAGTAATTATAATTTCCAGTTTCCAGGGAAAATGCAATTAAAAATGTAATTTGCATAAAGATATTGCTTCACCAAGACATAACTGGTAACTATGCACTATTAAATTAGGAAAACTTGGAGATCTATTATTTATGTGTTAGCCAATACTTATGTATCCAAGGAAACAAGTAACATCGCATTTCGTTTGCTATGCCATCATTTTAATATATTAGTGTTACCTGTTTTGGGTTTAAACACTAAACCGTAGTGAATCGAGATCCGAACTGGAAAATTAAGACTATTAAATAAAACGTTGCCATTCAGATGCCAATGCGCTATAATGCATAGACTAGCGAACAAGACACTACATACTGATATAGTGTAGCTAAAAGTTACAATTAATATGAACAAGGAAAAACATATTTCGGGAGAACTGAGAAGAAATTAAAGAAAAATGTAAAATTAAAAAATATATATTTATAGGCAGGGTTTGAAAATTCAAAAGTAATTAGAGATCGTCCTGTATTATATCAAGAATCATTGTTTTAGATTTTTTTTACCTGATATACATCCGTTCCAACAACACATACAGAATCAGGAACTGCGGAAAAGAAAGATATTTTTAGTGATAAAGTATTTTAATACAAAGACATTTGATAATCAAGATAACTAGACAAATAATCAGAATACATAGTTTTAACAATTGAAATATTTAGCAGGTGACACTATAAGTTTGTAATTATTACATTATATTGTAAATTTAGCATTCTGAAAGCCCTTCCTGATGGTTTTTTTTGTTGTTGTATATAGTGACTGATCTAACCTTTGTCAGTGAAGAGGTTAATACTAATTATTGAACAAAGTTTGTTCTAACAGCTACAACTAGTAGTATGTCTATTATAAGAAGAAACTGTCAAGCTAAAACTGCACTTACCACATGTGATGTTAACGCAGCAGGCCCCAGGAGGTAGGAAAGAGACCACTCTGTAGCCACTTCCGCATTTTGGCATTTGGCATACACATTCACCACACTCTATACAAATAAATAAATAAATAAAAAAGTAGATTAGATTTTCAATACACTGTTAAAATATTTATGACACATTGAAAGATCATTTGTGAAATGGGGAAAAATACTAAATCTGCCAATCAGACATTAAATATCTGGAACTACATTACATTTATCTTAAATGGGAATATGTAGGAGGGTGCACACTAAAATATAGCAGGAAAAAAAAAAGTTTGTTACCTAACACAGCATAAGTACATAGATTTCTATGGCTGGATTAGCAAAAAATCAACATGCGAAAAATAAAAAGTACAATGTGCCCACTGTTGAAATCTAAATTTATTAAAAGAGCATGCCAAAATACAAACATTTTGGGACCCCTTGTTCCTTGTTGCATTGATAAAGGGACAGGGGTACCGAAACGTTTGTATTTTGGCACGTTTGTATTTTGGCATTTTGGCATGCTTTTCTATTACATTTTTCTTGGAAAAATAACAGTAGCTTTTTGGCCTTTATCTAGTTATAGGGCTCATAGGATGCACAGCTAGCATATTGACGTGGAATAAAACATTAGTTTTAAGTATTGTCTTATTTTCAGAGATACATAGTTATTGTGTAAATTTAAACTATTTTAATTTTCCATTTCCATCCATTGCAGGGTTGAAGAGTTTAAAAGAATGCATCCTATTCTTACTCTTGCTTATTTTATATAAGTTCTGAAATATTCGTGTAAAAGAGGAATATTTTAAGCTACATGATTGCACTTTCGGTAAAGTAGTGCTTACCTGGAACACTAGTTACAGGAATAGTTGTTGTGGTTGATATTACTGAAGTAGTGTTTGTTGAAACAGTAGGAGTTGTAAAACCACTTATTGTAGGCACAGAAATAGTAGTTGGTGCAGATGTAGATATACAGTCACCAACATATCTTTCTGGTTGACACTGGCTGCTGCATTTTGCATAATATTCACACCCAGCTTTGTCCACAGTTCTGTAAATGATGTCACCTTGGGAAATCAAGACAAACATATTTGGTTAAATAAATCGTTAAATAAGTTTGGTCTTTGCTAGATCTATTGTCACAAACTGAATCTCAGACATAGTTCATTCAGAACAAAATGTCTTACTTTGTTCCAATATGTGTTTAATAATTTGTAGCGAGGACACCACAATTATTGCTCTACTGTTTTAAAGGAACTGTATACTGTATTGATTAAACCTATTCTTATTTCAATATGTAGAATAGTAAAAGAAAATTCATGAATAATATATTACTATCGGAATATTAGAATAATGCAATATCTTTAATAAATTAATACTGTACAAAGTTCCCAATAGCATTTTATATGCAATTGTAGGATATGCCAGTGAAAAGAGCTCAGTACAAAACAGATAATGTGTAGGGTGTTATATTGAAATTAAAACAGATATAAAAGATGCAATAAGTATATAATATTTAATGCAGGTATACAAATGAGCCAGAGTATATGTCTTCCTGGAAAACAAATCTCAAAGCCGAGATGGAATCAGCCCAGATAGGGTAAACATTCTTTAAAAGAATGAATGTGGTCATGAGCATACTTAATGGGCAATCCAATTTGTATGCATTATATTGAAAATTTATTTATAACAATTTATAAAAAAAATAAAAAAACATGCAAATTAACCCCCCACATTTATCAGCCTCCCATTCTGCCACACTATCCCAGATTCCCAAGTACAGTTCCATTTTGTGTTGCCTGGCCTTCTTTTTTAAATTGGATTTTTATTTTTGTGCTGACAGTTATAATAATTTCATATTTTAGCATAATTATTGTAGCAGAGCAGGAATAATTTAACTTATTAACATGTCATATATAATTATATGTTTAAACTCTTTCAGGGCCAAGGTTTTGCCACTCACATTTCTTTGCAATGTGTTGGTCATATCGCTGGCAGTTGAAGGGTTAAACCAATGAAATAACATTTTTAGGCAGCTATTTTAATATTTCAGATGAGCCCTATATTTGGTTATGTGGGGTTTCTTGAAATAGAGGGTGGAGTCAATTTTTGTGGCAGGCTCTATCAACAATAACGCTTAATGCAGTCCCATATCGTGTGAAATGTGGCTTGCTCCTATTACCCATGGTGAACTCTGACTTATGGGTAATGTTGGTGGAAACTCTGCCTTTTTTTCAAAAAATCTAAGCCATCTACATAAGGCAAACAACTTTTGTATCTTGTATATCTTTTGATTGCATTGGAATCGCAAAGATTTTCAAACATAGGCCTTGATTTAATAAGTTTTCCAAATTATCTTATACTCATTCTATATCAATTAAAGGACCACTCTAGGCACCCAGACCACTTCAGCTTAATGAAGTGGTCTGGGTGCCAGGTCCAGCTAGGGTTAACCCATTTTTTCATAAACATAGCAGTTTCAGAGAAACTGCTATGTTTATGAATGGGTTAAGCCTTCCCCTATTTCCTCTAGCGGCTGTCTCATTGATTTTCACAGTGAGAGCACGCCAGCATCCATAGGAAAGCATTATGAATGCTTTCCTATGTGACCGGCTGAATGCGCACGCAGCTCTTGCCGCGCGTGCGCATTCAGCCGATGGGGAGGAGAAGAGGAGGATCGGAGGAGGAGAGCTCTCCGCCCAGCGCTGGAAAAAGGTAAGTTTTAACCCCTTTCCCCTTTCCAGAGCCGGGCAGGAGGGGGACCCTGAGGGTGGGGGCACCCTCAGGGCACTATAGTGCCAGGAAAACGAGTATGTTTTCCTGGCACTATAGTGGTCCTTTAAGTACAAAATTCTCATGACCTTGACTGGTGACTTCTGTCTGATTAACTTAGAAAGGCTTTCTTACAGTATTAAATCGTTTGGATCAGAGATCAGTCAAAAATAGTTTTCATACAGATTCTAACATTTTAAGATGACGCAAAACTATTTTTTTTTTATTTCTGCAAAGGCTATATAAAGAATTTGCAAAAAATAAATATAATTATATAGGATTATATAGGATAAAGGTATAAAAGAATTGGGTTACTACCTGAAGTGTTCAGTACTCCAAAGATTGAAATTGTGAGACGTGGGAAGCCAGTGGGAGGGGGCTAAAGGAGGTGAGCCAGTGACATTAATGCATCACTGGCTCTGCCCAAAGAGGGTAGGCTCAAGTTTTATATAAGACATTGGGCATGAAAGAAAAACAGGGCTAATTTAAATTTAGAGTAATTGTAAGAGATTGAAGAGACCAGGCTGTTTTGGCCATGTTGTACGTTAAGGACCAGGGCTGTTTCAACACTTTTGTGGTGTTTGTGTTGAGCTGTAATTTTCCTCTATCTCATTTACTGTTCCCATACACGTTGAATATTGGGGTTTTTTTCAGGACAAAATGGCTTTCTCTACATACCATTATTTGTATCATGTCATATAATTTACTTTAATAAAAATTATAAAATATGGTGAAAAATTTAATTTTACTTGAAAAATCTTTTACTTATCTACAAAAGCTAATGAAAAAAAGTGCTATTCAAAATACATTCTCAAAGGCAACATAGGCAACATAACCAACCTGGCAATTCTCAATGTAAAAAAATTTGACAATTATATTTGACCCTGTAACTTTCAAAAACACTATAAAACCTGTACATCAGGGGTACTGTTATACTCAGAAGACTTTGCTGAACACAAATATTACTGTTCAAAACAGTAAAATGTTGAGCGATCACATGACTGCGGGATCCTAATTCGCTGAGGGGAGCCTGCCTGGGCTATCAGGCAGTCTCCCCACACAGGCTGCTATGCCAGTCACGGCCAGGGGAACGACGGCTATCAGGGGAGTAAGAAATACCATTATGACGGTTCAGGACGGTTATCGGTCCTCAAGGGTTTTTTTTCAATGATGGTCCTGAACCATCACTGGTTGTTAAGGGGTTAAAATAAGTACCAGTAAATATTTGTTTTGGATATATGTTGCTGTTTAAAGGAACATGCATATCTTGATAATTCATTTTTTAAACCAGCAAGCAAACATTTTTAAATAAATGTACAAATCATTATAAAGTAAAAACATAGGCAAGTATGTAATAAAAGCTCATAAACTTACTATAAACTTGGCCAGAATGCATTGTTGGGCATGCCTCTCAAATAGGGAAGTTTCTCCAGTCCCCCTCCCTTCCTCTTACCCACCCATCTCAGTTTCAGATGAGTCAACTCATTACAGAAACAGTGCATCATTGTGCTGCAGCAGGAAGGAGATCATGCTCTACATTAATTACCCGAATTAGACTCCCTCTATTCTCCCATCTGCTAAGATGTTACAAGTTGAAGAAATGTTCCAATTGCACATGTGTGAATCTGTCAGGTATGCCCAATGCAAATTTCCAGCATTCCTCAAGATGCAAATTTCCAGCATTCCTCAGGACACTGATGGTTAAGATCAGTGAGTCCCCTGGAGTTGTGTGGAAAGCATAAGAAAAAGGTAAATATGAAAAATTCGTGTATAGCTGTTTTTGAATGAGACAGTTGTCTAAAGTAACGTGTGTTTCTTTAAATACCAGATAGTTGCCATGGTCACCAAAAACAATTCATTAAAAAAATCTACAGATTAAATGTAAGAGAAGTAATATAATATTTGCAGGAGTACTAAATGTACATACTTGACAGATATTAATGCAAGAAAAAGAAATACTTTTATGCAATTTACTTACCAGGTGAAAATAAAGACTGATTGACTTGGCAGAAACAAGAAGTTGACGTGCTGACGGTTGAATATATAGTACTCGATGTTGGTGGCGTAGTTTCAGATGAAACTGGGAATGTGGTTAGTTTAGATGAACTAAATGGTTGTGATACAGTTGTTGACAATGGAGTTGAATTTGAAGTAGACGATGTAGAAGAAGTAGAAAATAGCGATGTAGATACAGGAGGTGAAGTTGTTCCAGAAGTGGAAGTAATTGTTACAAATGATGATGACATTGCGGTACTTAATGATGATGTTGAAACAGAGGTAGTTGTTTTTGTTGAGGTAGTTGTTGAATAAGGTGGTGAGGTTGAAACAGAGTATTTAGTTGATGGTGTAGAAGATAATGTCACTTTGGTTGAGACAGTTGACGTAGAGGTTGTTGATGATACTACATAAGTCGAATTGGTTGGTGGTGGTGTTGTTGGTGGTCCACAATATTTAGCACAACATAAAATCCTGATCCTGTAATTTGAACACTGATTATTTAAGAAACTCTTCTGTTTTGAATTGAGACAAACCAGGCCATTTTGAAGGTCACAACTGTATACTTCTTTTGCTTCTTCACTGCTTGAGCGTGCTCTCTCACTGCTTGAATGTGCCTTTTCACCGCTTGATTTTGCCCTTTCACCACTTGAATGTGCCCTTTCACCGCTCGATCCTGAAGTCTCTACTGCATCACACTGGATGGAGCTCATCATTTCACTCTCTAAACAAACTTGATCTCCTCTGGATTTTAATGTTAACAGATTTTCATATTCTCCACCTGAACTGCCTTTTGTAGGTTTGTTTTCATCAATCCAGTTTGTGTAACGACAGTTCATTGTATATGGACATGTTGTTGAAGCAGTAACAAGAGTTGAGCTTGAAGTTGTGGAGGAGGAAGTTGGTGTAGAGGATGTGACCACTGTTGTCGTGGAAGCAGGATTAGAGGTTGTCAGTGATGATGATGTTGATGATGATGTTGAAACGATTGGAGTTGTTATTGTCGAAGTTGTTGTTGAAGAAGGAGTTGAAGAAGGAGTTGAGGTTGAAACAGAGTGAGGGGTTGATGGTGTAGATGATGATGATGTTACGTTAGTTGATGTAGAAATAGTCGATGGTGTATATGATGATGTTAATTTAGTTGATGTAGAAGTTGAAGTTGTTGAGGAGGAAGATGGTGTAGAGGATGTGACCACTGTAGATGTGGAAGTGGGTTTAGAGGTTGTTAGTGATGATGTTGATGATGATGTTGAAACGATTGGAGTTGTTATTGTGGAAGTTGTTGTTGAAGAAGGAGTTGAAGAAGGAGTTAAGGTTGAAACAGAGTGAGGGATCGATGGTGTAGATAATGAAGATGTTACTTTAGTTGATGTAGCAGTTGTCGATGATACTACGGAAGTCAATTCGGTTGGTGGTGGTGTTGTTGATGGTCCACAATATTTGGCACAACATAAAATCCTGATCCTGTAATTTGAACACTGATTATTTAAGAAACCCTTCTGTTTTGAATTGAGACAAACCAGGCCATTTT
Source organism: Pelobates cultripes (assembly GCA_933207985.1). Taxonomy (NCBI): domain Eukaryota; kingdom Metazoa; phylum Chordata; class Amphibia; order Anura; family Pelobatidae; genus Pelobates; species Pelobates cultripes. The sequence continues at coordinate 84,268,744 of OW240923.1, forward strand.
GAAGGTCACAACTGTATACTTCTTTTGCTTCTTCACTGCTTGAGCGTGCCCTCTCACTGCTTGATTTTGCCTTTTCACCACTTGATTTTGAACCTTCACCGCTCGATCCTGAAGTCTCTACTGCATCACACTGGATGGAGTTCATCATTTCACTTTCTGAACAAACTTGATATCCTCTGGATTTTAATGTTAGCAGATTTTCATATTCTCCACCTGATCTGCCTTTTGTAGGTTTGTTTTCATCAATCCAGTTTGTGTAACGACAGTTCATTGTATATGGACATGTTGTTGAAGTAGTAACAAGAGTAGAAGTTGAAGTTGTTGAGGAGGAAGATGGTGTAGAGGATGTGACCACTGTTGTTGTGGAAGTGGGTTTAGAGGTTGTTAGGGATGATGTCGATGATGATGTTGAAACAATTGGAGTTGTTATTGTTGAAGTTGTTGTTGAAGAAGGAGTTGAGGTTGAAACAGAGTAAGGGGTTGATGGTGTAGATGATGATGATGTTACTTTAGTTGATATAGAAGTAGTCGATGGTGTATATGATGATGTTACTTTAGTTGATGTAGAAGTTGTTGATGGTGTAGATGATGAAGATGTTACTTTAGTTGATGTAGCAGTTGTCGATGATACTACGGAAGATGACTCGGTTGGTGGTGGTGTTGTTGGTGGTGCACAATATTTGGCACAACATAAAATCCTGATCCTGTAATTTGAACACTGATTATTTAAGAAACCCTTCTGTTTTGAATTGAGACAAACCAGGCCATTTTGAAGGTCACAACTGTATACTTCTTTTGCTTCTTCACTGCTTGAGCGTGCCTGCTCACTGCTTGATTTTGCCTTTTCACCGCTTGATTTTGCCCTTTCGCCGCTCGATCCTGAAGTCTCTACTGCATCACACTGGATGGAGTTCATCATTTCACTTTCTGAACAAACTTGATATCCTCTGGATTTTAATGTTAGCAGATTTTCATATTCTCCACCTGATTTGCCTTTTGTAGGTTTGTTTTCATCAATCCAGTTTGTGTAACGACAGTTCATTGTATATGGACATGTTGTTGAAGTAGTAACAAGAGTAGAAGTTGAAGTTGTGGAGGAGGAAGTTGGTGTAGAGGATGTGACCACTGTTGTCGTGGAAGCAGGATTAGAGGTTGTCAGTGATGATGATGATGATGATGTTGAAACGATTGGAGTTGTTATTGTCGACGTTGTTGTTGAAGATGGAGTTGAAGAAGGAGTTGAGGTTGAAACAGAGTGAGGGGTTGATGGTGTAGATGATGATGATGTTACTTTAGTTGATGTAGAAGTAGTTGATGGTGTAGATGATGAAGATGTTACTTTAGTTGATGTAGCAGTTGTCGATGATACTACGGAAGTCGACTCGGTTGGTGGTGGTGTTGTTGGTGGTCCACAATATTTGGCACAACATAAAATCCTGATCCTGTAATTTGAACACTGATTATTTAAGAAACCCTTCTGTTTTGAATTGAGACAAACCAGGCCATTTTGAAGGTCACAACTGTATACTTCTTTTGCTTCTTCACTGCTTGAGCGTGCCCGCTCACTGCTTGATTTTGCCTTTTCACCGCTTGATTTTGCCCTTTCGCCGCTCGATCCTGAAGTCTCTACTGCATCACACTGGATGGAGTTCATCATTTCACTTTCTGAACAAACTTGATATCCTCTGGATTTTAATGTTAGCAGATTTTCATATTCTCCACCTGATTTGCCTTTTGTAGGTTTGTTTTCATCAATCCAGTTTGTGTAACGACAGTTCATTGTATATGGACATGTTGTTGAAGTAGTAACAAGAGTAGAAGTTGAAGTTGTGGAGGAGGAAGTTGGTGTAGAGGATGTGACCACTGTTGTCGTGGAAGAAGGATTAGAGGTTGTCAGTGATGATGATGTTGATGATGAAACGATTGGAGTTGTTATTGTCGACGTTGTTGTTGAAGAAGGAGTTGAAGAAGGAGTTGAGGTTGAAACAGAGTAAGGGGTTGATGGTGTAGATGATGATGATGTTACTTTAGTTGATATAGAAGTAGTCGATGGGGTATATGATGATGTTACTTTAGTTGATGTAGAAGTTGTTGATGGTGTAGATGATGAAGATGTTACTTTAGTTGATGTAGCAGTTGTCGATGATACTACGGAAGATGACTCGGTTGGTGGTGGTGTTGTTGGTGGTGCACAATATTTGGCACAACATAAAATCCTGATCCTGTAATTTGAACACTGATTATTTAAGAAACCCTTCTGTTTTGAATTGAGACAAACCAGGCCATTTTGAAGGTCACAACTGTATACTTCTTTTGCTTCTTCACTGCTTGAGCGTGCCTGCTCACTGCTTGATTTTGCCTTTTCACCGCTTGATTTTGCCCTTTCGCCGCTCGATCCTGAAGTCTCTACTGCATCACACTGGATGGAGTTCATCATTTCACTTTCTGAACAAACTTGATATCCTCTGGATTTCAATGTTAGCAGATTTTCATATTCTCCACCTGATCTGCCTTTTGTAGGTTTGTTTTCATCAATCCAGTTTGTGTAACGACAGTTCATTGTATATGGGCATGTTGTTGAAGTAGTAACAAGAGTAGAAGTTGAAGTTGTTGAGGAGGAAGATGGTGTAGAGGATGTGACAACTCTTGTTGTGGAACTGGGTTTAGAGGTTGTTAGTGATGATGTCGATGATGATGTTGAAACAATTGGAGTTGTTATTGTCGAAGTTGTTGTTGAAGAAGGAGTTGAAGAAGGAGTTGAGGTTGAAACAGAGTGAGGGATTGATGGTGTAGATGATGATGATGTTACATTAGTTGATGTAGAAGTAGTCGATGGTGTATATGATGATGTTAATTTAGTTGATGTAGAAGTTGAAGTTGTTGAGGAGGAAGATGGTGTAGAGGATGTGACAACTCTTGTTGTGGAAGAGGGTTTAGAGGTTGTTAGTGATGATGTCGATGATGATGTTGAAACAATTGGAGTTGTTATTGTCGAAGTTGTTGTTGAAGAAGGAGTTGAAGAAGGAGTTGAGGTTGAAACAGAGTAAGGGGTTGATGGTGTAGATGATGATGATGTTACTTTAGTTGATATAGAAGTAGTCGATGGTGTATATGATGTTACTTTAGTTGATGTAGAAGTAGTTGATGGTGTAGATGATGATGTTACTTTAGTTGATGTAGCAGTTGTCGATGATACTACGGAAGTTGACTCGGTTGGGGGTGGTGTTGTTGGTGGTCCACAATATTTGGCACAACATAAAATCCTGATCCTGTAATTTGAACACTGATTATTTAAGAAACCCTTCTGTTTTGAATTGAGACAAACCAGGCCATTTTGAAGGTCACAACTGTATACTTCTTTTGCTTCTTCACTGCTTGAGCGTGCCCTCTCACTGCTTGATTTTGCCTTTTCACCACTTGATTTTGCCCTTTCACCGCTCGATCCTGAAGTCTCTACTGCATCACACTGGATGGAGTTCATCATTTCACTTTCTGAACAAACTTGATAACCTCTGGATTTTAATGTTAGCAGATTTTCATATTCTCCACCTGATCTGCCTTTTGTAGGTTTGTTTTCATCAATCCAGTTTGTGTAACGACAGTTCATTGTATATGGACATGTTGTTGAAGTAGTAACAAGAGTAGAAGTTGAAGTTGTGGAGGAGGAAGTTGGTGTAGAGGATGTGACCACTGTTGTCGTGGAAGAAGGATTAGAGGTTGTCAGTGATGATGATGTTGATGATGAAACGATTGGAGTTGTTATTGTCGACGTTGTTGTTGAAGAAGGAGTTGAAGAAGGAGTTGAGGTTGAAACAGAGTAAGGGGTTGATGGTGTAGATGATGATGATGTTACTTTAGTTGATATAGAAGTAGTCGATGGGGTATATGATGATGTTACTTTAGTTGATGTAGAAGTTGTTGATGGTGTAGATGATGAAGATGTTACTTTAGTTGATGTAGCAGTTGTCGATGATACTACGGAAGATGACTCGGTTGGTGGTGGTGTTGTTGGTGGTGCACAATATTTGGCACAACATAAAATCCTGATCCTGTAATTTGAACACTGATTATTTAAGAAACCCTTCTGTTTTGAATTGAGACAAACCAGGCCATTTTGAAGGTCACAACTGTATACTTCTTTTGCTTCTTCACTGCTTGAGCGTGCCCTCTCACTGCTTGATTTTGCCTTTTCACCGCTTGATTTTGCCCTTTCACCGCTCGATCCTGAAGTCTCTACTGCATCACACTGGATGGAGTTCATCATTTCACTTTCTGAACAAACTTGATATCCTCTGGATTTTAATGTTAGCAGATTTTCATATTCTCCACCTGATCTGCCTTTTGTAGGTTTGTTTTCATCAATCCAGTTTGTGTAACGACAGTTCATTGTATATGGGCATGTTGTTGAAGTAGTAACAAGAGTAGAAGTTGAAGTTGTTGAGGAGGAAGATGGTGTAGAGGATGTGACCACTGTTGTTGTGGAAGTGGGTTTAGAGGTTGTTAGTGATGATGTTGATGATGATGTTGAAACGATTGGAGTTGTTATTGTTGAAGTTGTTGTTGAAGAAGGAGTTGAAGAAGGAGTTGAGGTTGAAACAGAGTAAGGGGTTGATGGTGTAGATGATGATGATGTTACTTTAGTTGATATAGAAGTAGTCGATGGTGTATATGATGTTACTTTAGTTGATGTAGAAGTAGTTGATGGTGTAGATGATGAAGATGTTACTTTAGTTGATGTAGCAGTTGTCGATGATACTACGGAAGTTGACTCGGTTGGGGGTGGTGTTGTTGGTGGTCCACAATATTTGGCACAACATAAAATCCTGATCCTGTAATTTGAACACTGATTATTTAAGAAACCCTTCTGTTTTGAATTGAGACAAACCAGGCCATTTTGAAGGTCACAACTGTACACTTCTTTTGCTTCTTCACTGCTTGAGCGTGCCCTCTCACTGCTTGATTTTTCCTTTTCACCACTTGATTTTGCCCTTTCACCGCTCGATCCTGAAGTCTCTACTGCATCACACTGGATGGAGTTCATCATTTCACTTTCTGAACAAACTTGATAACCTCTGGATTTTAATGTTAGCAGATTTTCATATTCTCCACCTGATCTGCCTTTTGTAGGTTTGTTTTCATCAATCCAGTTTGTGTAACGACAGTTCATTGTATATGGGCATGTTGTTGAAGTAGTAACAAGAGTAGAAGTTGAAGTCGTTGAGGAGGAAGATGGTGTAGAGGATGTGACAACTCTTGTCGTGGAAGCAGGATTAGAGGTTGTCAGTGATGATGACGTCGATGATGATGTTGAAACGATTGGAGTTGTTATTGTCGAAGTTGTTGTTGAAGAAGGAGTTGAAGATGGAGTTGAGGTTGAAACAGAGTGAGGGATTGATGGTGTAGATGATGATGTTACATTAGTTGATGTAGAAGTAGTCGATGGTGTATATGATGATGTTAATTTAGTTGATGTAGAAGTTGAAGTTGTTGAGGAGGAAGATGGTGTAGAGGATGTGACAACTCTTGTTGTGGAAGAGGGTTTAGAGGTTGTTAGTGATGATGTCGATGATGATGTTGAAACAATTGGAGTTGTTATTGTCGAAGTTGTTGTTGAAGAAGGAGTTGAAGAAGGAGTTGAGGTTGAAACAGAGTAAGGGGTTGATGGTGTAGATGATGATGATGTTACTTTAGTTGATATAGAAGTAGTCGATGGTGTATATGATGTTACTTTAGTTGATGTAGAAGTAGTTGATGGTGTAGATGATGATGTTACTTTAGTTGATGTAGCAGTTGTCGATGATACTACGGAAGTTGACTCGGTTGGGGGTGGTGTTGTTGGTGGTCCACAATATTTGGCACAACATAAAATCCTGATCCTGTAATTTGAACACTGATTATTTAAGAAACCCTTCTGTTTTGAATTGAGACAAACCAGGCCATTTTGAAGGTCACAACTGTATACTTCTTTTGCTTCTTCACTGCTTGAGCGTGCCCTCTCACTGCTTGATTTTGCCTTTTCACCACTTGATTTTGCCCTTTCACCGCTCGATCCTGAAGTCTCTACTGCATCACACTGGATGGAGTTCATCATTTCACTTTCTGAACAAACTTGATAACCTCTGGATTTTAATGTTAGCAGATTTTCATATTCTCCACCTGATCTGCCTTTTGTAGGTTTGTTTTCATCAATCCAGTTTGTGTAACGACAGTTCATTGTATATGGGCATGTTGTTGAAGTAGTAACAAGAGTAGAAGTTGAAGTTGTTGAGGAGGAAGATGGTGTAGAGGATGTGACAACTCTTGTTGTGGAAGTGGGTTTAGAGGTTGTTAGTGATGATGTCGATGATGATGTTGAAACAATTGGAGTTGTTATTGTTGAAGTTGTTGTTGAAGAAGGAGTTGAAGAAGGAGTTGAGGTTGAAACAGAGTAAGGGGTTGATGGTGTAGATGATGATGATGTTACTTTAGTTGATATAGAAGTAGTCGATGGTGTATATGATGTTACTTTAGTTGATGTAGAAGTAGTTGATGGTGTAGATGATGAAGATGTTACTTTAGTTGATGTAGCAGTTGTCGATGATACTACGGAAGTTGACTCGGTTGGGGGTGGTGTTGTTGGTGGTCCACAATATTTGGCACAACATAAAATCCTGATCCTGTAATTTGAACACTGATTATTTAAGAAACCCTTCTGTTTTGAATTGAGACAAACCAGGCCATTTTGAAGGTCACAACTGTACACTTCTTTTGCTTCTTCACTGCTTGAGCGTGCCCTCTCACTGCTTGATTTTTCCTTTTCACCACTTGATTTTGCCCTTTCACCGCTCGATCCTGAAGTCTCTACTGCATCACACTGGATGGAGTTCATCATTTCACTTTCTGAACAAACTTGATAACCTCTGGATTTTAATGTTAGCAGATTTTCATATTCTCCACCTGATCTGCCTTTTGTAGGTTTGTTTTCATCAATCCAGTTTGTGTAACGACAGTTCATTGTATATGGGCATGTTGTTGAAGTAGTAACAAGAGTAGAAGTTGAAGTCGTTGAGGAGGAAGATGGTGTAGAGGATGTGACAACTCTTGTCGTGGAAGCAGGATTAGAGGTTGTCAGTGATGATGATGTCGATGATGATGTTGAAACGATTGGAGTTGTTATTGTCGAAGTTGTTGTTGAAGAAGGAGTTGAAGATGGAGTTGAGGTTGAAACAGAGTGAGGGATTGATGGTGTAGATGATGATGTTACATTAGTTGATGTAGAAGTAGTCGATGGTGTATATGATGATGTTAATTTAGTTGATGTAGAAGTTGAAGTTGTTGAGGAGGAAGATGGTGTAGAGGATGTGACAACTCTTGTTGTGGAAGAGGGTTTAGAGGTTGTTAGTGATGATGTCGATGATGATGTTGAAACAATTGGAGTTGTTATTGTCGAAGTTGTTGTTGAAGAAGGAGTTGAAGAAGGAGTTGAAGTTGAAACAGAGTAAGGGGTTGATGGTGTAGATGATGATGATGTTACTTTAGTTGATATAGAAGTAGTCGATGGTGTATATGATGTTACTTTAGTTGATGTAGAAGTAGTTGATGGTGTAGATGATGATGTTACTTTAGTTGATGTAGCAGTTGTCGATGATACTACGGAAGTTGACTCGGTTGGGGGTGGTGTTGTTGGTGGTCCACAATATTTGGCACAACATAAAATCCTGATCCTGTAATTTGAACACTGATTATTTAAGAAACCCTTCTGTTTTGAATTGAGACAAACCAGGCCATTTTGAAGGTCACAACTGTATACTTCTTTTGCTTCTTCACTGCTTGAGCGTGCCCTCTCACTGCTTGATTTTGCCTTTTCACCACTTGATTTTGCCCTTTCACCGCTCGATCCTGAAGTCTCTACTGCATCACACTGGATGGAGTTCATCATTTCACTTTCTGAACAAACTTGATAACCTCTGGATTTTAATGTTAGCAGATTTTCATATTCTCCACCTGATCTGCCTTTTGTAGGTTTGTTTTCATCAATCCAGTTTGTGTAACGACAGTTCATTGTATATGGGCATGTTGTTGAAGTAGTAACAAGAGTAGAAGTTGAAGTTGTTGAGGAGGAAGATGGTGTAGAGGATGTGACAACTCTTGTTGTGGAAGAGGGTTTAGAGGTTGTTAGTGATGATGTCGATGATGATGTTGAAACAATTGGAGTTGTTATTGTCGAAGTTGTTGTTGAAGAAGGAGTTGAAGAAGGAGTTGAGGTTGAAACAGAGTAAGGGGTTGATGGTGTAGATGATGATGATGTTACTTTAGTTGATATAGAAGTAGTCGATGGTGTATATGATGTTACTTTAGTTGATGTAGAAGTAGTTGATGGTGTAGATGATGAAGATGTTACTTTAGTTGATGTAGCAGTTGTCGATGATACTACGGAAGTTGACTCGGTTGGGGGTGGTGTTGTTGGTGGTCCACAATATTTGGCACAACATAAAATCCTGATCCTGTAATTTGAACACTGATTATTTAAGAAACCCTTCTGTTTTGAATTGAGACAAACCAGGCCATTTTGAAGGTCACAACTGTACACTTCTTTTGCTTCTTCACTGCTTGAGCGTGCCCTCTCACTGCTTGATTTTTCCTTTTCACCACTTGATTTTGCCCTTTCACCGCTCGATCCTGAAGTCTCTACTGCATCACACTGGATGGAGTTCATCATTTCACTTTCTGAACAAACTTGATAACCTCTGGATTTTAATGTTAGCAGATTTTCATATTCTCCACCTGATCTGCCTTTTGTAGGTTTGTTTTCATCAATCCAGTTTGTGTAACGACAGTTCATTGTATATGGGCATGTTGTTGAAGTAGTAACAAGAGTAGAAGTTGAAGTCGTTGAGGAGGAAGATGGTGTAGAGGATGTGACAACTCTTGTCGTGGAAGCAGGATTAGAGGTTGTCAGTGATGATGACGTCGATGATGATGTTGAAACGATTGGAGTTGTTATTGTCGAAGTTGTTGTTGAAGAAGGAGTTGAAGATGGAGTTGAGGTTGAAACAGAGTGAGGGATTGATGGTGTAGATGATGATGTTACATTAGTTGATGTAGAAGTAGTCGATGGTGTATATGATGATGTTAATTTAGTTGATGTAGAAGTTGAAGTTGTTGAGGAGGAAGATGGTGTAGAGGATGTGACCACTGTTGTTGTGGAAATGGGTTTAGAGGTTGTTAGTGATGATTTTGATGATGATGTTGAAACGATTGGAGTTGTTATTGTTGAAGTTGTTGTTGAAGAAGGAGTTGAAGAAGGAGTTGAGGTTGAAACAGAGTAAGGGGTTGATGGTGTAGATGATGATGATGTTACTTTAGTTGATATAGAAGTAGTCGATGGTGTATATGATGTTACTTTAGTTGATGTAGAAGTTGTTGATGGTGTAGATGATGAAGATGTTACTTTAGTTGATGTAGCAGTTGTCGATGATACTACGGAAGTTGACTCGGTTGGTGGTGGTGTTGTTGGTGGTCCACAATATTTGGCACAACATAAAATCCTGATCCTGTAATTTGAACACTGATTATTTAAGAAACCCTTCTGTTTTGAATTGAGACAAACCAGGCCATTTTGAAGGTCACAACTGTATACTTCTTTTGCTTCTTCACTGCTTGAGCGTGCCCTCTCACTGCTTGATTTTGCCTTTTCACCGCTTGATTTTGCCCTTTCACCGCTCGATCCTGAAGTCTCTACTGCATCACACTGGATGGAGTTCATCATTTCACTTTCTGAACAAACTTGATATCCTTTGGATTTTAATGTTAGCAGATTTTCATATTCTCCACCTGATCTGCCTTTTGTAGGTTTGTTTTCATCAATCCAGTTTGTGTAACGACAGTTCATTGTATATGGGCATGTTGTTGAAGTAGTAACAAGAGTAGAAGTTGAAGTTGTTGAGGAGGAAGATGGTGTAGAGGATGTGACCACTGTTGTTGTGGAAGTGGGTTTAGAGGTTGTTAGTGATGATGTTGATGATGATGTTGAAACGATTGGAGTTGTTATTGTTGAAGTTGTTGTTGAAGAAGGAGTTGAAGAAGGAGTTGAGGTTGAAACAGAGTAAGGGGTTGATGGTGTAGATGATGATGATGTTACTTTAGTTGATATAGAAGTAGTCGATGGTGTATATGATGTTACTTTAGTTGATGTAGAAGTTGTTGATGGTGTAGATGATGAAGATGTTACTTTAGTTGATGTAGCAGTTGTCGATGATACTACGGAAGTTGACTCGGTTGGTGGTGGTGTTGTTGGTGGTCCACAATATTTGGCACAACATAAAATCCTGATCCTGTAATTTGAACACTGATTATTTAAGAAACCCTTCTGTTTTGAATTGAGACAAACCAGGCCATTTTGAAGGTCACAACTGTATACTTCTTTTGCTTCTTCACTGCTTGAGCGTGCCCTCTCACTGCTTGATTTTGCCTTTTCACCGCTTGATTTTGCCCTTTCACCGCTCGATCCTGAAGTCTCTACTGCATCACACTGGATGGAGTTCATCATTTCACTTTCTGAACAAACTTGATATCCTTTGGATTTTAATGTTAGCAGATTTTCATATTCTCCACCTGATCTGCCTTTTGTAGGTTTGTTTTCATCAATCCAGTTTGTGTAACGACAGTTCATTGTATATGGGCATGTTGTTGAAGTAGTAACAAGAGTAGAAGTTGAAGTTGTTGAGGAGGAAGATGGTGTAGAGGATGTGACAACTCTTGTTGTGGAAGTGGGTTTAGAGGTTGTTAGTGATGATGTCGATGATGATGTTGAAACAATTGGAGTTGTTACTGTTGAAGTTGTTGTTGAAGAAGGAGTTGAAGAAGGAGTTGAGGTTGAAACAGAGTAAGGGGTTGATGGTGTAGATGATGATGTTACTTTAGTTGATATAGAAGTAGTCGATGGTGTATATGATGTTACTTTAGTTGATGTAGAAGTTGTTGATGGTGTAGATGATGAAGATGTTACTTTAGTTGATGTAGCAGTTGTCGATGATACTACGGAAGTTGACTCGGTTGGTGGTGGTGTTGTTGGTGGTCCACAATATTTGGCACAACATAAAATCCTGATCCTGTAATTTGAACACTGATTATTTAGGAAACCCTTCTGTTTTGAATTGAGACAAACCAGGCCATTTTGAAGGTCACAACTGTATACTTCTTTTGCTTCTTCACTGCTTGAGCGTGCCCTCTCACTGCTTGAATGTGCCTTTTCACCGCTTGATTTTGCCCTTTCACTGCTCGATCCTGAAGTCTCTACTGCATCACACTGGATGGAGTTCATCATTTCACTTTCTGAACAAACTTGATATCCTCTGGATTTTAATGTTAGCAGATTTTCATATTCTCCACCTGATCTGCCTTTTGTAGGTTTGTTTTCATCAATCCAGTTTGTGTAACGACAGTTCATTGTATATGGGCATGTTGTTGAAGTAGTAACAAGAGTAGAAGTTGAAGTTGTTGAGGAGGAAGATGGTGTAGAGGATGTGAGCACTGTTTTTGTGGAAGTGGGTTTAGAGGTTGTTAGGGATGATGTTGATGATGATGTTGAAGAAGAAGTTAAAGTTGAAACAGACTGAGGGGTTGAAGGTGTAGATGGTGATGATGTAGAAGTTGTTGATCGTGTAGATGATGATAATGTTACTTTAGTTGATGAAATGGTAAATGATGGGGTAGAGGTAGAAATTACTGGTGTTGTTTTTGTTGAGGTAGTTGACAAATGAGCTGAAGTTGAAACAGAAGAATAGGTTGATGGTGGAGATGTCACTTTTGTTGATACTGTTGGTATACTTTCTGTAGTTTCTGTTTCTGTTGTGTAACATTTATTGTTTGCAACACAGCATTGAACCCTTATTTCATAATTGTAGCAGAGTGGGTAATTCTTGCTATTGAGACACAGAAGTCCAATATCCTTGTTGCATATTAGATCCTGTTTTAAATCTTGTAGTTTTTCATCAGGGAATTCCTTTGCTCTGCATTCTATATTTTGTGGAGCATCACATATATTATATCCAAATTTTCTAATATTTTCAAAAGTTTCAAAATCTCCTTTGTTGTTTCCATACTTTGGATAGGTCACATCATACCAGTCTGTCCAATTGCATGAAACTGTAGAAGCATCCACAGAACACACTGGAAAAAGAGAAAAATAAAAAAATAAAAACATTTTCTTTGCTTATATAAGTTATAATGTAAGGCAAGCAAAAATACCATGGATTTATCAGAATCTAGAGTTTAGTGGAAAGTGATACAAATGTAAAATAGATGGATGGAATGAGGGATGGATGTATGGGTGTATGGATGGATGGGCAAAATTTGACTTTAACAAAATTCATTTAACTGGAATAATTTTTAATTTTTTTAAAAAAAAGTTTTTATTTTTATACAATTTAGCATTTTTTTATTGGCCCTGTTCATTTAATTCAGTTTGTGCTACTGACACCCAGTGTGACTAACTCAGCTAGTAGAGAATTGAATTCCTGCAGCCTGCTATACGCTATTAAAATGTATCTATATTGCTATGTGTTATGCAGCACTAATTGTGTTACATCTGGAAAATTTAATTTATTCATGCCAACCTGACTTTTTCTCTCTTTTGAAGTGATCATTATTCAAGGACCCAGTATGTGCAAGTCAGGATGATATCCTGCACATAATTAGATATTTAATGTTGCTGCCGGATATGTAACCCAATCTCCAGCAGATTTTAATAGCCTAAAATAGCTCATAGTAATCCTTTAAGCTATGACTCTACTTTCAAGATACTGGTATAAGATATTTTAATAGTAATGAAAAGGAATGTACAGAACAATTGCCAGGTCACCAGTATTTCCATTTAATCCTGTAAATTATAGTCTGTTATAGTCTGTTACTTATTATTTTCTTTTTTTAATGATATCATTATCATGCCTATGGAGTATTGCTATGGTGTCACGTGCATGCATGTAAACAGATTTTTACAGATAACTACAACTTTTGCATGACTTTCAATTGATTTTTTTTTTTACTTTTTCACATTTTTGAACCGCTCTAAATGTAATAGGCCAAATATATATATATATGTATACTTGCATGTGCACGTTTTATCTATGTGTTTTATTGTAGAACAATATCTTACCTGTGATGACAGGGGAACTGGTTGTTGCAATAGGGCTGGTAGTGGAGAAGACAAATGTTGTAGTTGACACAGTTGTAGTACTTTGATAGCAATTGGTATTAGTTCTATTGATTGTGCTATTAACACATATGGCTATAATACAACCTCCAATGCCATCAGTTGTGTTATAAATTACGTCTCCGTCCTTATACATTCGCTTTTCATAAATACAACCTGCAGAAATATAAAACATGTTGGTGAGCCTACTGAAAACCTAAACGCATCAGTCTATATGATGTAAAAGATAATAGAGATTCAAAATAATTTCAATTAAATTTAACTCTCCTATTAATATCTGTAACAAAATTACTTTTTAGTCTCATAATCATTATTATAACATTCATATTCAAATTTTCTGTTACTACTTCAAGCGTGAAAATGCCCCAATAACCCTTGGTTTTTTAATCAGGGTTTTGGTCATTAAATAGCGGGTAGTGGTGTTTTGACATCTGACAAAATTTAGGAAAAAATTAATAGAATTAAAGAATCTCCAGTTTGGCAAAGGACATTTTTTCCCCAACTTTATTATTTTGATCCAAGTCATCCTGACTGACAGGATTATGCACTAGAGTGAGAATTGTTAGGAATTCAAAATTAATTCAAAGTAAATTCAAATTTAATGCCAAAATACCCAAACTAAAAACAGAATTAACTTTCAATTTTTTTTTTCTAAATTGGCCTTTTGTCCTAGATTTTGAAATTGACTTTGAATTCCTGGCAATTCTCACTCTAGTGAATAACCACATAAATGTTACAATTTGCAGTCTTTGGAAAGTGGTTTCTAAAGAGGTCATACATTGTATTCCATTTGGAATATAATCATTAAAGAACATGTTGTCATTGTTTTTTACATTGTTAATATAGCTAAAATTCAGAAAATAGACCACACAATATTTGATCTCCTTGAGTGGAGCCTGTGGTTTATTTAAACAAGTATAAATAATTAACATTTATATCTAATGGGCAGGGGGGGGAATGAATTCAGCAAAAGAGAGAAGTTGCCTGATACCTTTTCAGCCAGGATTGCACAAGATTGCAGTTTTGCTCCAACGTTCTTATTGAAAGGAAGTTTGGTAATAGACAAGTGATTGTTCTTCTCAATAGATTTTAAGGATTCACCATGCTATAACTTCAGTTCACATTAAGTGAACAGTGTGGCCCTTGCGGCTTACCACAAACATGGAGAGTTCACTCTGAACTTGTGTATATCATAATCCACACTAGGCAGTGTCATTTGTAAGCCAAGATCAGGGTAGGCAACCTTCGGCACTCTGGATATTGTGAACTACATCTCCCAAAATGCTGGCAAAGCTTCAAGGGGGATGTAGTCCACAACATCTGGAATGTCATATGTTTCTCACTCCTGGCCTGGTGGCAAGTGTACTCTGAACAGTGCCGTAGGTAAAGAAATCATTAAATGAGCCAAGTTAGGTATCTGAATATTATTGGGAAGCAATAAATTATTATTATTGTGTGCTCATAGAAATGGCTTTTAGGCAAAATTATTTCCTATCTGCAAATTGCTATTCTAAATAAAATGTGCACGTTTACTGGTAATTGTTGCTTATCATTTGGCACATCTGTGTGGGATAGTTCTTCCTAAGCATAGATTGTGAATTCTCTGAATGAAGTCACTGTTTGCAAGGGCTACGGCCAGCAACCTGATCTCACACATGCACAGACTTAAGATAAGTTGAAGCTCTCTAAAAATGAAAGAAAGCTATTTTCAGGAATTTAGGTAGAAAGGGCTTAGACATATTCTTACCATGGTCCGTACATTGTTTACCCTCTTTCGTGCATGTCCTGAAAAACAAAGACAATTGGCAAATGGTCTTAGTATTTAAGTATCTTGTACAGAATCTTATTTCACAGCTACATTAAAAAGAAAAATCACAACCAAATAATAAAGTGTCCCTATGCTATGTTGTAAATTGTGATTTGCATTTTGTACTTTATTCTTATTCTGATAACTGGTTAACTCTTCTGTTGGTAAAATATGTATTGTTATTCTAATATTTGAAACAATTAAAAATAAGCATATATGTTGCCCACTATGTATACTGGCATATTTGTGACATATTCCAAGCCTCCGCCATCTCTTCCTGAAACCCTGAAAGTGCATTGTAGACCCTGTGGCTAACTTTAAATATCACCCGGCATTATTATTAAATAACTGAAGTATTTAATACTGAAGAAAAGATTTTAATATTGCTTTGTGACCTGAATCTGTTTCACTAGTTACCCCTAAAAAGTAGATGAGTTATACATTTTTTACATTAACATTTCCAGCTGTCTATCAATGTTTTTTTACATATTTGATCTATTTGATCTATGATAAGGCATTACTGTCACTTTAACGTTTAAATTGGTGTGCATTGCTCATGTGAAATGAAGAATCTGGTCTTACCAGGTTGTGCAATTTTCTTTTTCATCTTCTCTAGGCATGAAATCGCCGATATTATATATTGTTCCATTTTTATCATAACAGTCGCAAGTTGGCACACACTTCATAGTTTCCTCATCAAAGTAAGGTCTATCTTCTGGGCAGCTAGGGTAACATCCTGTGAACAGAAAACAAACATTTTTTAGTAATAATTCATGCAATCATACATTTATAGCATACAGTGGTAACATCATATGTGTTATAAAATGGTTGTTTTCATGATTTGATATTTTCCAATGCAATAGTCACATTTCTGTTGGTCAAATAATTCATTAACATTTTTTGTATATTATATATATCCATGCAAAGCGGAAAAAGTTAATGAATTCTTTCAGCAGAAACATAGAAATGTGATCATAGCATCGGGAAATATCAAATCATGAAAACAACACTTTTATAATACACTATGTAGCAATATGGATCTTATGTTAAGCATTAGTGACCATCCCTGAAATCTACAAAATCCTGGGTCCTGTCATTTCTACACCAACAGCACCAGTTATTAGCATCATATCTACTTTTTGGTGAAGGGATAAAAGCAGGAGATCTTATGCCCTAGAGGTGAATATGTTCATTCCCTACGTTTTAAGGACATCGATTTCTAGACACTCTTAGTTTTTAACATACGAAAAGAAAAAAAGAGAGAGGTCTCTCCTAGGATAAATTTCCAAATTAGGGCATAACCCTCTATATATTATAACTGAAAGAGAGAAAAAAAAGAACTTCAGTCCCTAAATACATAAAATCAGAAATTTAAGTTTGGAAATTCCCATGGTAGATAAAATTACTACTTGCTGGACAGAAATCCCAAGTTACAACTATTAGTGAAAAACTACATTAAAAAATACCACTTGAATTGTGCCTCTATAATTATGGATATTTCCTTTATTAAGCTAGGGTTTAGAAAAGTGGTCTATTAACTAAATCACCAATAGGAGAGAGAGAGAGAGAGAGACAGGGAAAATGAAAAATACAAATGATAGAGAACCTACTATATTGCAGGGTAGGGTAAAAAAGCCCTTCACATGAATAATATGTGATTGCTTGCAAGAAAAGGAGAAGCTTGTCACCTTAAATTGCTATATAAAGAGTAACAATGTGATTAGAGTATAGGAGATCTTCAATTGAGTTGAAACCTAAGTAACATGAGCCCCCTTGAAACTACAAAAAAAGTTACATAAATTGCTACTAAGTAGCAATAAGGTAAAGTCCCAGGGGTAGCTAGATACTAGGTAACATAAATACAGTTATAACCACCTAAAAATAAAACTAACTTAAATCATAGTGCTGGCTACAAATAAACAAAAGTCAAACAAAAAGATAAAAGTTAGAAACGCCCGCTGCGTGTTTCAGCGCTAATAAATAATGCACCTTCATCTGGAGCTAGCCTTCATATAGCTATAAAGATGGACAGATTGCATTGTTGGGAACTCCTTTCAGGGAATTTCTACAGCCTCCCACACCCTCTTACCCACCCACTTATCCAGTCCAGACCAGTCCACTAATGACAGAAAATTCTCATTCTCCCCTGACTAACACAGCAGGGAGAGAAAAATGTGACATGAATCATATGTATCAGACTCTCTCTTCTACCCCTGTCAAAATGTTTCAAGGTGAAACAATCTTCTACCTGCACATGCGTGAGTCTGTCAGGCATGCCCAATGCAATTTTCCAGCATTTCTATGGAATTGGTTAGATCAGTGTCCTTTTCTTCATCCTGCAGAGTGAGGCAACTGTCTTATTTAAAGCTAAAGCTTTTGAATGAGACAATTGTTTTAAAGAAATGCATGCTCTTTTAAGATTCTCTACTTCACTAATTAGTTCACAAAAAATGGAGCCCGGGCCCTCACTCTCTTATCTTCTAGTTCCAGAAGACAAAGAAATATAGATGTGAGAATAAGCATCTAAAGTGAACAAAGAAAATAGTGCTACTTTAATCTTAATCCCGTTTCTTAATCTTAATCTAATTATATGTGAGCCATTAAATTAATATAGTTATTTATCTCATCTATAAAGATAAGATGAGGTCCTTTCATTAGTTGTGGCTAAAGTCTTTATGCACAGGTAGAATAATTAAATGAATGGAACACCATGCAGTAATGGAAAAAGGAGATCTACAGAATCATTAGATAAAAAGGTCTTATTATTCAATGACAAAGAATTGGTGGGCTATACAACTTACAAAATAGAAACCTATATGACAACATTGTTCATGTATTGGAAGTCATACCTTCTAACCCTGATAATTTATGATAGCAGGTTCCACCTCGGTTTCTACAGGTCTTCATACATGGTGCTCCACATGCTTTGTAGTGCCATTCACAGTGTCCTTCAGAATTGTAGTAATCACAGAACACAGCTGTGGGTGAAAAAGTGAAATTTTAAGGATTTTCTAAAATATGATTTTTTTTTTTATATTCACTTGTAAAATATCACTAATATGTACAATAGATATCACGCTAAATATTTGTAACAATGACTTATCTCAACTAGAAAAGCTACAATTTTCCACCAGTAGTCTACAACTGGAGTGGGCGGAGTAAATGTTATTATTTATTTATATAGCACATTTAATTGCAACGTTGTTGCCCAAAGTGCTTCACAGTTACATTAAAACATACATTTATAAAAACATTAGCAGGTGTACAAAAGGCCCTGTCTATGACATCACTTGCTGCTCCAGCCTGGCACAGGTCAGAGTATTTTGGCGGTTGCCATCTTCAAACGGTCGTATGCATCCTACAGCAAAGAGCTTTATATTGTGAGAATCACAAGACCCAGACCTACATTTTGATGCATAGTATGTCTCTGAAGTATTAAAAATGAAGGCACAGTCGCAGAAATTGCCCTTCAAGTGTGGGCTGGCTAGAGTGTAGTTTCAATGAATGTCAATGGACGGCGTGAGTTGCAAACAAATGGTCATATTGTGAAAACTATCAGGACTATGGCTTAGCCGTGGAAATGTTTAGTGGCAGCAGGGATAGCTGAACGTTTTGATTTAAGATTTGTGTAGGTGGGCTTGAAAATGAAGGAGTGGTGGCAGTTTAGAAATCATGTCCTGATTTTTCGGCTTTTGTCAGCTCCCACTCTAGTTTTGAACATGTTGCCATTCATTCCTATGGGACCAATTTCGCCACAAGAACAACAATATTCCGTGAACCATTCGGCGGAACGTTCCACAAAGTACTAGCAATCCGACCGGGAACAATCCGCATTCGGTATATTACTGTCTATGTAGTGTAAAAACTCTGGGAGGAGTTAGGGTGTTAAATTTGGCTATAATAAGAATAATATATATGTAAGATAACATTAAGTGGTCTTGCTATGCAAGAACACTTAATAATATATATGTGAGATAACATTAAGTGGTCTTGCTATGCAAGAACACTTAATTTGAAAAATAGATGAAATGTTAGCAATCGCAATTTTATAAAAAAAAACAAAAAACTTCTGCCAATATCTGCTTGATAGATTTAATTGGTTTAATTGGTTTTTATTCTGTGGCTGCAGAACTTATTGGACAGATGATGTGTTGTGATAATTCCTATGGAGTTCCTCATTAATGGGGGCGTAGTTGAGAAGTAAAGTTTAGTCCAACCCACACACACTAATACCAATTACACTCAGTTTGGTCCAAGAACACCAGGACCAGCATGGTTTGTATTTTAAAGATTTTAATAAAGGTCTTCTAATGTGTTTTTTTTTTTTTTAATTATAACCTCCCCAGGTGTCATGTCCACTGCATGATGGCACCATGGTAGGAGAAGAGCTTACTGTAAGCTCTCCGATTTTGGTTCCATAAATTCCCTATGTTCAAATCCTAAGCTACCTTGATCAGTGTCATTTATATACTCTTGTGCATGTTTAAAACTACAGAACAAAACCTTGCTTGGTGATGTTCTTGCATTTTCCTGGGCTCCGTTACCCCCCCAGGTTGGTGGGGGTGATCCCGGCCTTCACTGACAAACTCAGAAACTCACTAAGCCACCTAAAGGTTCCAAAATGGTTGACATACGTGATTGTTTCTAGTAGGACTTACTAAAGGCATTTGACCGATTGTGCATCTCTTTTTAGCAGAAGTTGGCTACCAAATCATCACCTGATGTATCACAGCACAATCTTCATTGCCACGATTTGACCTAGAAGAGCTGGAGGCTGTGGAGGGTTACAATGTTCCCATTGTCTGCAGTTACAGGGCAAAATGGTGCTGCAAACTTTCTTCAGGCAGCGGGCAATTAGGGTCATTTGACACTGGCACAGCTTCCACACGCGAAGGCCCAGAAGCAGATCTGTTACTTTACATAGAAGAATTGTACTCTGCACAGGCATTGGGACAACTCAGAATGCCTAATGCTTTCTGGCTGGAGAGCCCTGTGACACTAAGACAATGGGTTACTAACAGCACTCCACCTCCGGGGTACTTCCTATGCACACAGTTCATTTTTGGTGTTAAGAATTTTTATTTTACAAGATTTTATCTTTATTTTTATGATTTTTTTGCCATTGAAACTAATGACTTATTAGACTTATTAGAAAAGATTAGAATGTCTGCTTGCTAGTCAGTGTCACGCTCTATTTGCTAATACACAAGAATTCTGTATGGCCCAATTGCACTAATAATAATAGTAGTTGTGGCGAAACCGACCGCGCCACGTGTCCTTGGAGGGGGCTGCTTGCCCGCCTCTTGCCTTTGGACTATGGACCAGACTTTATGTGAATGTTTTAATCCAGATAGCTATGCCATGGAGCCCATTCGTGTAGTTAAAGACTTCGGCTCAATGGCAATTGAACTGTGTGAATAGGATCTGAGCGCTATTCAGTAGTTATGTGAAATGTCTGTGTTTTATGTATAAAAGGTGACTTTATGTATTTTAAAGTGTTTTGTGTCTTTTTGCAACCATGTGCTTAATGGAGTCTTGTGTCTGTCCTGGGAGATAATTGAATTACTTATCTCCAGGATAGAAGACTCTGAAACTGGTTTGGGCCAGAAAGCCATGCTTCATTTAGTCACAAAGGACTTTCCCTTAACTTTTGAACCCCTGGTCTGATTCGTGCCATTTTTTAATATGTTGTTCCCCTGAATGGATTGATTATGAAAATGTATGTTTTATGTTTGTGACATTTATATTTTAGGAGTTATAAATATTGTGTAAAAACTGTATTCCTCTGCCGGTGATAATGAGATTACCCATTGTGTTCAGTAATCATATCACATGCAGAGGGGAGGATTTTGTGTGGGAGTGTCTGGGTGTATTGTACGGATTGATTGGTTGTTTTGTAACGCCCTATGGGCTGTACTATGTTTGTGGATTGGGAATAAAAGAGACTGTATGTGACAGTACAGGGAGTTCCTGTTTTAACCCTCAAAGTGAAGTGTCGTCTCATTATTGGGGGAAGGATTTATTGTATGCTGTTCCAGTTTGACTGCTAGGAGAGTAAACCTATTCGTATGGTTCCTATTCAACTGTCTACAGCATTCATATGCTTGAGAGAAGGTATACGCTTCTCTGGTTCGGTGATTGTGGTGTCTGCTGCAGTGCTTGGCGTCCTCAGGAAGCGCTAGGAGCATCTTTCAACGGAGGTACCCAGTCGGGGTGCCAGGCGATCCGTTACAGTAGTTATGCTTCCAGTTAATTGACCAAATAAGTAATATGTAAAAATGAGATGTTTCTATTAACCAAACATATATTCGACATGTAAAGTATCACTCTTGCTAACTATGCTGATATATCCGATATATCCTGGTACAAGTTTATTTATGTCTGTATCTTGCAATCATCTCAAAAACTGAAAGACTACAGCACAAAGAATCCTCATAGGAAGGGTCCCTCACAGATGTTCTTGAGCATGTACAATGTAAATCTATAAACATGAGTGACATCTGATAGGAGGAAAGTGGATGTCATTAAAGGCCTGCCTTTTGCCTTGTGTTGCAATATTAATTGTCCTACACAAGGAAAAGTCCATATTTCCATTTTTGTGAACATAAGCAGACATTTTGTTTTTGGAGATGGTGGGAGAGAAACATCATAAGTAAAAAAAGTGATTCAATAAATGGATGCTTTACATCTATATCATGGAAAATTAGCATGTTTATTTTTCCTGTTTTATTTACAGCAGGAAAAAAAAAACTGGTTTAACTCAATTAAGCAAAGTCATTATTATCAATGAAGTTACTATGAAATAAATAAGTAGCCCTTGATTTAATTAGATTGATATCTGTTAGAAGAAATATTTTCAAATGATTTGTCAACAGAAGTCACCATTTAAGTCTATGAGAATTTTTGTAGATAAATAATTTGAACTGATGGAATCATTCTAATGTTGATTCAAATACATTGTGGCTATAATAAGATCTCTTGAAGTTTACTCACGGCACATTGTTGGACTTCTCCAAGTCACACAGGCTCCAGCTTCACTGCAAGCTTGGGCATATGCTGCTACAGCTGTACAGAAGCACTCACAATCTCCACCAGTGTCACAGGCACAAGCATCATTAACACAAGCATCATAATAACTAATGGCGTTGACCTAGAAGTTGAACACATGGACATTTTTTAAAATGGAAGGAATCATTGTTAATGAGTTGAATATTATATATATATATATATATATATATATGAAAATTTCCACTAGCCATTGATAAGTAAAAATGTAGTTCTGGCGAGTGGAAATTCACCCTTGGTGAATGTGCCATGGACCCTCCATGCTTACAGTGGCAAGTAACTTATAGACCTGTCTAGTAGTGTAGTACAATATATATGCACATGTATACAACTGAAATGGAGACATTTACAAGTAAAACACATTTTAAATGTCCTAATGGTAATTATAGACAAAGCCAACCACTTTAACCCCTTAAGGACGGAGCCAATTGTACAAGTTGTGATCAAAACAAAACGTATTCCCTGAAGGGTATTATGGAACACTGCCTGCAGATATGGACTCTGTGGATTGACTACCTGTCCCGACGACCGACTTAGAAAACCTAAACCATTGTGGCACTTTGGTGGAACGACTGAGATGGAACTAACTTCAAGCCCACTGGTGAGACAGGTTGGCATGTTACATTACATTGTGCTTCTTCGGGCCCGGTGATGGTGCTTTAAAGCCCATTATAATGGGGACGGCATAGAACGCCCAAACAGTGTTAACAGGTTAATATGTATATGTTTTTCTTAGAAAAGTCATAAATTTGCTGGAACAAACTGCCAATTCGAGAATGAATTGGATATGAATATACTGCTTAAAGATTGACATCTTAACAGGTTTTTCTGTCCGTGGAAGGTGGTTATATAGAATGTTTAGGATTATACACAAAGCTTAGTATTATCTGCATGTATAAAGCCTGATTTAAATTAATCCACCTTTAATATCCCTTGTTAGATAACATTTTGCCCAGGGAAGAAGTAATTTGACTACATTGCAGCACATGACGAACCCCAATAAAAAGGAATGCATTTAAAATAATAATCCCAAATTAGGTCATGGACAAGAAATTAAGAAGTCATTTATCACCATTTAAAAATTCTAATAGCTTTAATGAAGTCAGTCTGGTTTATAAATATCAATCATTTGTTTGCATATATTTTTTGTTATTTACAACTACAATGCAGGACTTGTACAATACTCACCAGAGGATGACAAGATGCGAAGGTGTCGCTTTTAATAACACTGCACTGTCTCTGTGACCATGCTTTTCTGTATAAATTGGAAGAGCAAGGATCTCCAATTGCCACAGAATCTAAGCAGCTCGGGGAAAGTTTCCAGCTGTTGCCAAATTCAATAACATCTCCAACCACTGAGAAACTTCTGGTGGTAAAATCGTTGACTGAATTACCATCATAGTTACCGCAAAGCCCACATACTTTACCCTATTAAAAAAAGATGTAACTCATTAAATCACCAAAACAATGTTAATCAAAGGTCAAAACAATAATGTGTTCTTAACAATATTTTTAATATAAGCTTATTGTAGTAGTTTTGGGGTAAACTGAATAAGGATGACATATCTCTCCATCCTATCCAACCACATCCTACGGTTAATCTGAAACCATTATCAGGAGGTTTGCTAAAAACTAAGAATCTTAATGTGCCACTTTCACTATTTTGGGGTATTTTGAAGTTGTTTAAAAAACTTAGGGACAGCTTAAGAGCCTTGCCTGTTGCCTGCTGCTCAACTAATGTATAAGTGTACTTTGCATAATAAATACTATATCCTTGAAAATTCTGTGTTCCTAAAAAAAATGCATGCTGGGCTATTCACTAAAGAGAGAATACAAATTGAATTTAAAATTTAACAGTTGTGGAAATGGAAAAATACTCCTGTAATTCTTTGGCCTTAAACTTTAAATTCACTTTAAATTCTTGCTTTAGTGAAAAAAAATCTCTTCAGAATCAGATAAAATAACCTCTTTAGGCAAAAAAAATCGAATTTTGTATCTATAATGTTTTAATAAATATATTTTAATATAGGAGCCTGCCTGTGGCATGTCTTTTTTTTACATTGTTTACTAAGGATTGTTGAAGGTCTTTGTTCTTTGAAACAGCAACAGATAGTTGGGTCTAAAAGGCTATTTTGGACATTTATTATCCTGCTATTATTTTTATTGTTTTTTAAACATTGTAAAATTTACATTTATTATAAATGTTTTATAAAAATATTTTCAATAGTTGGTGTATTTGTCCTTTGATATTTGAGTTACAATACCTTCTAGTACACACAAGTATATATTTTCTAAGTAATGTAAAGTGAATCTCAGAAAAGCCAATTACGCTACATACATAATTTCAATTTTGCTTTTATAGCATATTTTTATTTATTAACTTTTTGGCACGGTCTAGGCAAGTACTTGTAGTTACTGCTAATGGTTTCTTTTTTATTTTGTGTGCTTTAAATTTTATTGCTTCACCTTAGTCTTGACCAATGTATACCACTCTGTGAGCTGTATTTACGTTGTATGTGTTAGTTATGCTAATAGCACTAATAAATTATCTTTAGAAGAGAACATTTCCACTTTGAATTCCCGTTTCAACTTACAGTTTCCATCATACAGATTTGCAAATTTAAATTTAATATCTACCCCACTTTTCATTTTTTCTGTTTAAGTATATCAGTTTGTAAGCAAATTAAAAACATTTTGGAGGTTGAAGCAGCATTGTTTACTTCTTTCTAATATGGATGTTACGGGATAAACTGTACATTCTATTCAATAATATACACTTGTAATAGCACTGCCTACTTTTGAATTATGACAAATACACTCATTATATATGACTGATATCACTAATTCAACAGTAAGTATGTATGCTATAGAGTTCCCTATAAAGTTTAGAAAATATTTCTTAAACGGAATGGCCAAAGCATCATTAAACACAAACCTAAATATGCCTATAACCAGGTACTGCTGCTACACAAGATTATTCTGTATAATCCCCAGTGTCCCCATCCTGTCTCTGCCCTTGTTCAAAGCACATTTTTACTTTGAAATGAGTGTCTTGCAATGTTAGAGAAAGAGTAATTATTACATACAGTTAATATGTCTGCGCCACCGAAGTCAGATGTTTAATTGCACGTAAATCATCACCCAAACCATATATAAGGAAATCTTGAGCTCCAGATTTGAGCAGACCCATAAATTGTTACTTGTTAAATTATAAACACAGGCTTAATGAATTTACCTTGAAATTGGACTCCAGCTTAATATATATGCTAGTTTTCTGATCCCACGTCAAAACCAACCCATTCACTGCTTCAATAACCATATATATTCCCATTTGGTGCACTTTGTATGGAACATTTTGACCATCATTTCTTTTTACAACTTGCAAATTATCCTCAGCAAGTATCAGTTCAGTGTTCTGCAAATGTAATAAACACAAAAAATTATATAGCATCTGACATCTAATTTTCAGTTTTAGTTGTTATGAACCATTTCCTTTCTATGTAATTTGTTCACATTTGAAACTCACTCCAAGATAGACCTTGATGGATTTAGAGCATGTAGTTCCTGTAGTACCACAAGGGATATTCTCTGTGATGATGCGGAAAGAACCTCCAGCACTATCACCACAGTAATCCTGTGAAGAAAAATTATGATGTTATTTAACTTTCAGTGTACAACATAATGATATAAAAAGAATTATCCACAATTGCAGAACCCAATGCTACAGATTTTATTTGTAAAGATCAGCTGAGTTCAATTTAGAAACTCTTCTATACATGGAGCAATGAGATTAGAAACAAGCATCATGCTACTGCTAATGTCCCAGAATTACTATTTTAAAATTACCCAATAAGTCCAATTTCATGAGTACAATTACTGCTGCTACATAATCACCTTATAATGTATAGGCCTGTGTTCTGTACACTAACATTTTTGATTATTAACAAATTATTTATAAAGTCTAACTCTGAAATATAACCATTATTATGTTAATTGTTCTCTTAACATGCCTTATATGCCAAAAGTAGAAAAATTTATTTACTTGAGCCAATGTGTATTCACAGTCTCCATTGAAACTGTATCTTTTGCTGTCAAAGGTAACATAGTGTCCATCTCCGTACACAGAGCATGTTGACATGCATGATTCAGTGGTGCAGTCCCAATTTCTGTTCCGACATACACTGTGACAAGCAAAATCATTTAGAAAATTCCACATTCAGCATGGAGAACTGGCACATATCAAGTAAGCAAGTGAAGTTGTACTTCAATAATTCATCAATGTCTAAAGTCTTGTTTTAGATGTATGGGGAACTCACCAAGTATTGCATTTCATATTGATCTTAGCACCTGGCAGGTAGACTTCATTGTTGTGTAGACATGGGCATTGATCCTCTGTGACACAGCCTCCTTTTCCATCAGTGATATATCCTACAGGGCACAAGCAGCCGGACACACACTGTGTACTGTACTGCATAGGGGAATACATAAAGAAAATATTACACCTACAAAACCAACAACAACATGTCTTCTCATATTCCAGGCCGTTTGTGAGTTACCTCCATGAACATTAAATAAAAACATAATATGTAAGATTTAAAATAAAACTCCAAGCACTGTAACCACTACAGCTCACTGAATTGATTATGATGCCAGAAGTGCCTGCCATTGTAAACTTTTTAAAACTTTTTATCTAGGGTCGGCAGAGCACTACTTCAGCCTAAAAAATATCAAAATATAGGACACTTCCAGCAGCAAAACAACTGATGCCTCTTGTATGGGTTATTGGGCATGGAGGAACCCTTTCATTGTCACCTTTCTATTAGAAAAGTCACCTCAGTAATAAGCCTAAATGATCACACAAACACATTATACTCCTAACTAAGTAATAGTATGTGTGTGTCCATTAGACAGTGCATCCCATACATGTCATCATCTCCTGTACGTAGCTCCTCTGTTGCATTGTATGAAGCGCCATTGCCATTGACATGTCCCTCTGTTTCTATTAGCTTGGGTACTATTTTTAATTTTTACTCTGTATGAATGACACTGCTAGTGTTAACATATATCATAACATTACATAATCCCTGCTGGCAAACGGTTAATGGAATAAGCTCTGCCCTCACATTGAATAAAATGGGATGAACATTTTTAAAGCTACATCCTGATCTGGGCAGATTGCATAAAGTGAGAGGACTGCACACATTTTATCCCTTTAAGTTGCCTATTTATGAAGAATTGTGGATAGCAGGCTGATATGTAAGAAGTTGATAAAAAAAAATAGATTTGGATGTTTTCAGATTACTTACACAATTCATATCCAGGGTTTGACAGCTCTTCTGGCATTCAGATCCCCTTGTGCCAGCAGTCTTGTTGGTGCAATCAAAATAGAACATGGGGGCGCTACATGCTGAAGCATAAGATTCAAGAATTTATTAATAGAACAATACCATATTTACAAACATAAACATCTGCAAAGATTTTTTAAGTTGTAGAAAATATTAGAATATCATTTCAGAAGTGAAAGCAACTTGGTTATTATGATATTTTTCAAAATAAAAAAACGAAATAATTGTTTTACATAAATCCAAAAAGGCTATGCAAGTTTTCTGTTTCCAAGGTTCCACAATGTTCAAAAATGGCATAATATTCACTACAGGATCTTTTGGATTTAGAATTTCAGCTTGCTATCCAAAGGAATCTTCTACTCTAGATGTTAAAAGAATCAAGATGAGGACTGATTTGTCCATTCTGTACATGCTGTAACATAAATGTAGATAAATATTCTCTAAACAACTTGCAACACCCATGACATCTCAAAGCTATCAACCTAGACCAAATAACGAGAGCGAGAAAAGGTCAGAGTGCAAAATAAAACCATCAGGGTTATTTACTAAAGTGAGAATTGTTGGGAATTCAAAATTAATTGAAAGTGAATTTCAAATATAAGGTTAACGTAACTGAACTGGAAGCATAGCGGATATAGATAATTTTTCCAGTTCAGCTTTTGTGACCTTAAACTTGAGATTCACTTTGAATTCCCCAAATTTCTCACTTTAGTGAATAACCCTGAAGGTGTCCCCCGCCTCAGATCAGAATAAGATGGGACGTAATTTCACAACATATAAGAGAGCTAAGTAAGGGTGCCAGGGCAGATTTTGTAAAATATATACATAAATAAATAAATAACATATTATCTTACAGGTAACTGGAGGTTTTTCTCCTATACAGTCCAGTTTTCCTTTGGTACAAGTGCTGTAGTACAAAAAAAGTAAAGTTAAATAATAGGAGGTTTTGCGATAAAATGTTTATATATAGAATAAAAGGTATGGATATTTCTCGTATATTAAAAGAAATTAAATTATGATGTAAAGCTACACACAGGGTTATTGTGTGAACTGTCAGGTATTCAATGTGAATTCAAAACTTGAGGTCTCCATAGCCAAACTGAAAAATAAATGCTCAAATTACCAATGTTTTCAGTTTGGATATTTTGGCATAGCATTTTAAATTCATTTTGAATCTGAGACAAGTCACAGTTTTCTAACTTACCATGTAAAACTGAAAAAAATATTATACTGGATTCAGAGAGTTAAATAATAATATAAGTAAATTATCAATATTTATTTTTCTATAAATAAATTGGACCTCAGTTAGTTACTAATTTTGTTCTAGTGAGTTTTGTTGTATTTCCTGTAATCTGTACATAAAATAAAACATACATACCACAAAGCCCCATTGTCATGGACCACTTCGCCTGGAGGTACTGCTGTGCCCTTATAATAACAAGGACAGGAAGTAGGGAGAACGCATACACCGGAGTCATCTAGATAGGTTCCATTCTGACATATGCAGCCATCAACAGGTACAAATGAGATGTCGCAAGTGATGTCATGTTCACTGAGGGAACGGCAGGTGGACTGACAGCTTCTAACATGATAGCTGTATATCAAAGTTTTGGGGCAGGTGGAGGTATAGGTATCTGAAGTATAAAGAACATTTCACATTGCAAGAGAATATAGAGAATACATTATTATATTCTAATTATTGCACTGCTATATTAGCAAGTTTTATTAAGCTGTCTACAGATATTACACATACTTTAAAGCTGGGCTATCTGCATATTAAACCACCCTAGAAATCTATGCGTGTCATTATATTAGTGAAATCATTAGCTTTCGTACTTACTGCAGATATTTTTTCTCCATCCCTTGAGAACAATTCCTGCTGAAGAGCATGCATGGGCGTATGACGAAAGTGCAGCACACATGCAGTCCTCTGTGTTTTCACAATTGCATGTGTCAAACATACAGTTCTGTAAGAATCAAAACACTTTATAAAACAAATCCATGCTAAATAACAATGATAAGTTGTGATTAAATAATTCTGGGCATCTGTATTTGAAAATAACTATTTAAAATTACATTCTGAGTATAACTTACCGATTGATAAGTGGTTGGATTTACTTTCAGATGACAGGCTGCGAATGGTCCATTAGGGTCTGTGATCAGAGCGCACCAGTGTTCTGCATATTGCTCTATGTAAAACAGTCAAACATGGTTTAGAGAACAATTTGGTCAAAACAAGTTCTACAAAGAAACATATCAAATACCTTCTCTGTCCTTCAAGCTGGCTTTCTACATAAAGTGACACTCAAGGCATGAGTTAAACCATTCTTTTGTAGTGCATTATAAATTATTGTATTATTATTGTATAACACATTATATTACATTCAAAGTTCCTGCATGTACAATTTGCTATAAACCACCAGTTTATATAGCCTCAGCATTGAGCTCTCACCAAAGTAAAATGTGTCACATCATTTTCAGTTGGAGTGCTGTGCATATCCCATATATTATAGCGCGTTTTATGTTGTTGTGTGATGTGTGCTGTGTGAACCACAGTCCTTTAAAGACACTATCTGAAGTTAAATGCAATCATTCTAAATTCAAATTGCACGTCAATATTCTTTGCATGAGAGATAAACTACTTGATTTGCTAACTGGGATGTACCACACACTTAGAAGTCAATACACCTTTTTTCTTACAACCTACTCTTTGTACCCTTAATGTTTTTACAAAGAAGAACTATATTTTCTATTCCATATGTGCATTTAAATTATGTGCATATTTTTTCTCACATTCTTATACTTTTGTTTATAGTACATTAATTATTAGCAATGAATACAAGATAATAAATCACCAAAACAGTGAACATGCAACAAATTTAGAAAATCTGTTGGAAAGTTGGAGTTATAAAAAGAGTCTAGAAGCTTCACACCAAAATCGAAATTAACAGTGCCAAACCATCTTCATCCAACCAAACAACTGTATGCAGTGTTACTTATTTGAGGCATTATATGCATGTAAAGTGTAACAGCTTAATGCTCTGTATGCGAAGCTGGCATACTGGTCAGTCACCCAGCAGATTCAGAGTGTTGCTGAAGTCAACTGGCATGCCAGTACATAATACATATTACAAATTAATTGCAGAATCACGTTAGAGCTGATGACGTCTAATCTGCTATCATAATCAATATAAAATCTCTACCTGATATTGTTAATGTAATACCTGATGGTGTAGTAAAGTAGATGATTATCTGGCACGATAATGATCTTTAAAATCTTTAAGACCAGATAAGTAAGGAGTATCACACTAACATGTGTTTTGCCCAAGCATGTTACCACACTCTCCAACATAAGCATCTTCTGATGTGTTTAGATTGGGCAAAAGGTAACGCCCAGAGTGGGGATTTGTCCACTGAAGAGTTAGAAGGTTTGGGCTGTCTGCCAATCAGCCAGGATGGCCCACCAAGGGTGGATTATGCAAAGAGCAATGTTTTAGCAATCTCTGTAGGGTCCTAGTGGTCTTTGCATAGTTTTAGAGAGATAGTTCCCTGGTATCCCGAAAAGCAGAACACAGGGAACAAAGTTGGGATGGCAGGACAGGAACTGAAAAACGTGACTGTCCCACCAAATTTGTGATGGTTGGGAGGCCTGTGATACTACAGGAGTTAAGCATCGTGTCTAATTCCTGTGATGAAATAATGTAATTTTCCTTTTTTTCAGACTTGCACCAGCCCTTCGTGCATTAAGTACACAGTCTTTGGGCATGGTACACTGTCATAATCAAAGTTTCTCTTTTCTTTTTTTTTCTTTCTCTTTTCTTTTCCCTTCCTTTTTCTTATTTTTTTATTTTTTACCTTATGCTGTTATCCCCCACCTGTCCCATCCCCTCCCGAACGAATCCCTCCTTGTCAAACTTCTTGTCCTTGTTTTTTTTTGTTTGTTTTTTGTAAGTTAATATGCATGACATACCATTTTCAATGCTAAGTGAACATGGGTTTTCAAAACTGTTCTTGACATTAGGGCAGTCAGCTTGGGTCTTCCATGTGTTGGCAAAAGAGGATCCTGTCCCTTCAACCACTCCACTGAGCACTGTGAAGTCATCAGCTTGAATTTTGTTGAAGTTGCCACAGAGTCCTGTTAGACAAAATATATTGTGTTACGGTCTTTGATAAGAGTTTCTTTTAAGGTTCTAGCAAACTGAAACCATGAGCAACTTAACTATTCAATTAAGTATGCATGTGTACAATACTCTATCACTAAGCATTAATATAAATGGATGGATGGATGGAGCGAGAGAGATATAGAAAGAGTTAGGTAATATACGCTCTCATAACAATGCCTCAGTTTGAATATTAGCAACCATGTCTCCTTAGGCTTACAATCTGTTTCTGTTCAGTCTCTCTCTGCTCTCAATCATATCATAGCTGTGTGTCAATAAGTTTACACTGTGAGCTGCTGTCCATACAAATGCAATATAGTTAGAGGGGTGGGTTATTATTCAGTTTAGTTTTGCCTCAGTACAAAGGATGACTGCTTGTCTGTAATGTTCATATTGTAACTACACGTGTATTGTAGTTTATTAAGCAAGCTATGTGAAATCTCCCAAAAACATTTTTAATTAGGGATACAAATATTATCACATGCCTGTTGTACTGTACTTTTTTCTCACTTTTATATATGGTAGTTGTATATTTCAGTTGAATATATGCAGATGCTCTTTATTATTGGTAGTCGAGAAACAAGTTATTCATTGATTAATTACTAATTAATTAATAATTAATTAATTCCCATTTTTGGCCTAACTACCCCTGTCCCTCTTTACTATTATAGTGTCCCTCTTTTTTAAGAGCTC
Source organism: Pelobates cultripes (assembly GCA_933207985.1). NCBI lineage: Eukaryota > Metazoa > Chordata > Amphibia > Anura > Pelobatidae > Pelobates > Pelobates cultripes. The sequence goes on from OW240923.1 coordinate 84,301,006, forward strand.
CATATTTTTGGTGTGTCTTAGTGTATAAAAAAAGCTCCACAGAAATAATACTCACTGTAATGTGTCTTTAAATTACAACAAAAGTGTTTACAAATCAGTCTAATAATGTTTTAAATTGCATTTTAGTGTTATACATTGTTATTAGTAAATCACCTTCATTTCTTAGAAAAGCCCTGCCCCTAGTCACACCCAAATTAAAGAGTCCATACTTGTGCATTTGAATTGAAATGAGTTAAGCTTAATGTTATCACATTTTTTTCTGTGGGGTTTAGATATTATAGCTATATATATATATATATATATATATATATATATATATATATATATATACATATACATATATAGTCAATACAATGTCAAACACATATTTGCACACGAGTCAAGCCATAAGACTTGCTTTTCACACAGAAATCAGATATTCGCAGTGATGTTACCACTGCAAAGGATTCTGGGTGGGCATATGCAAATGGCTAATTCAAAGCAAATTTCAAAATGTCTGCCAAAATAGTTGAATTAGAGAATGTCTTCAACTGAATTTTATTTTAAGTTTGGCTAGTTTAGCCTTAAATTTGAAATTCATTTTGAATTTACTTTGAATTCTTGGCAATTCTTATTTTAGTGAAACCCTGGTGTTTTCTTATTAACCTGAAAAAAAACAACTATTTGCAAATGTCTTACCGCAGAGTTTACTTGAATAGGATGGGTCAACACTGAGATACACTTGCATCATAGGAACAAGTTGAACTTGAATCTGGACTCCAATTGCAGTCTGCACGATTATGAAAAAGGTGGAAGGCTTGAAGATTGTAACACTTGCTGTAGAACAAAAAATTATTTTGCATAGTTGATTATTATTTTAAGTGAATTTCAACTTCTCATAGTCTGAATTTGTTACAATTTTTGTTCAATTTCTAGTCTCCAAAACCACACATTTTATTGAAATTAATGTTTCTTATTTATTAACTGTAATGAATGCCATCAGGCCTTGATTATAGGAACACTATGAGGTCAGGAACACAACCATGTATTCCTGATCCTATAGTGCAAAAGCCACCATTTAGGTGGCTTGCTCCCCCCTTAGTCCCTTAAAAGCAATTAAAATTCATCTTATTTCCAGCGCCGTTCACCCATTGGTGACATAATCAGAATAGCTGATTTTTAGCCAATCAAATGTTTTCCCATGGGGAAAGCATTAGATTGGATAAAATCGGCAAGGGGACGGGGCCAAACACCATTTTGGCCAACCAGCACCTCCTCATAGAGATGCATTGAATCAATGCATCTCTATGAGGAAAATTCAGCGTCCCCATGGACAGTATGGAGATGCTGAATGCCAGTGCTGCCTACTGTGCAGCACTGGGCCAGGGAGCAGCTCCAGTGGTCATATGAGGAGTGGCCACTTAGAGGTTTCGCTATGAGCAATGTAAACACTGCCTTTTTTCTGAAAAGGCAGTGTTTGCATGAAAATTCCTGCATATAATGAATATACTCACCAGAACAACTACATTAAGCTGCAGTTGTTCTGGTGACTATAGTGTCCCTTTAAGAATCAACTAAAATTCTACATAAGAAGAAAAGTTGGTTGTCTTTTCTGCTACAGATGAACAATATCAAGCTAAAAGGCAATGGTATTTTATTTACTTAAAGTAAGTCTTAAGGACCCAAGGAGATGTATGAAAAGAAATAGCAGCATACCTGTTGACACTGGAAGTTGTGTAAAGACGGAGTTCACATAAACGCTTCCACAAGGTTTAATATAAATTAGCTGTTGGGAAAGCACAGAAGGAAATTGTAATTTAAAGAGCAAACACAAAATAGCAATTCAAAAAATATATTTGATTCTACAAAACTTACCTCATTTCCACCATCTAAAATAAGGGTGATACTTTTCAAGCAAGTCTCTGTATTAGTCAGACCACACTGAAGAAGTTCTCCTAGGATACTAAAGGTGGGCCCGTTACACGTCTAAATTAAAGAAATGAAGCAAAATTAATGATGCTGTAGGTTTCACATGCGTCCTGAGGTACAGAAATTATTACTTAGGTCAATGTTATTTATCTTGTCAATCTTGGAAGGTTGATAGGCAAAACTTACCTTGCCAGAAATTGATAATTTGACACAGAAGCACTATGCTAGGGTACTTCCCATTAAACTATCTCATTGAATTATGTAGTTGCTATGTTTCAGATTACATTTTTTTTACTATGTACAAGGACACCGTAATTTTTATATCTGCTTACCTTAGCCAAGACATAACTGCAGTCTCCGTGAAATGTGTATTGCGTGGCATCAAAAGAGGTAATATGAGAGCCTCCCACAACAGAGCAGGATCCTAAGCAAGCATCTTCGGCACATTTCCACTTGCCATCAGCACAGGTGCTGAAAGGTATAATTATAAATAATATATATATTATATATATATATATATATATATATATATATATATATATATATATATATAATACAATGCTAAACAAAAATCTGCACACCAGTCAAGCCATAAGACTTGCTTTTCCCACAGAAATCCCAAATCAGCAGTGATGTTACAACCGCAAAGGATTCTGGGTGGGCATATGCAAATTAGTTTAACAAAGAATCACATTTTTGCCTCATTCCATTTTAAACATGGATTCCTTTTAACTTGTGTTTGCAGTATACAACTGCTTGGAACACAATTTAGGATAAGATGCAAAACCAGTGAACCACTCATGGACAGCTGTTTCGTTGTTAATGCAACTCTTCAGCATGAGGTTGGTTACTGGTTTGCTTATGGAGGCTTGGTAGTGCTTGGGAAGCAAAATCCAAATAGATTATGGTGGGGAAAAATTGTGATTGAAAACCCCTTCCACCTGAAGTATGTGGATAGTTAATACAATGCTAAACAAAAATCTGCACACCAGTCAAGCCATAAGACTTGCTTTTCCCACAGAAATCCCAAATCAGCAGTGATGTTACAACCGCAAAGGATTCTGGGTGGGCATATGCAAATTAGTTTAACAAAGAATCACATTTTTGCCTCATTCCATTTTAAACATGGATTCCTTTTAATTTGTGTTTGCAGTATACAACTGCTTGGAACACAATTTAGGATAAGATGCAAAACCAGTGAACCACTCATGGACAGCTGTTTCGTTGTTAATGCAACTCTTCAGCATGAGGTTGGTTACTGGTTTGCTTATGGAGGCTTGGTAGTGCTTGGAAGCAAGCAAAATATCCAAATCCTTTGCGGTTGTAACATCACTGCTGATTTGGGATTTCTGTGGGAAAAGCAAGTCTTATGGCTTGACTGGTGTGCAGATTTTTGTTTAGCATTGTATTAACTATCCACATACTTCAGGTGGAAGGGGTTTTCAATCACAATTTTTCCCCACCATAATCTATTTGGATTTTGCTATATATATATATATATATATATATATATATATAATGTTCCTTTTTATCCCTGCACACACTCTTTCAAGTTATTCAAATGCCGGGTGCATTCCAGCCAAAGTCAAATATCATAGAAAATAGTAAATGAAGGCTTGCACTCACGGTCTTTTTCTTGTATAAAAGTTTTCTTTCTTTATTCCATATCTCTTAAAACATAATTTCTGTTAGAATCAACGTTTCAGCTATCGTCCGTTGCTTTCATCAGGATCAGTTCAGCAAAAAAAGTTTTTTGCTGAACTGATCCTGATGAAAGCCATGGACGATGGCTGAAACGTTGATTCTAACAGAAATTATGTTTTAAGAGATATGGAATAAAGAAAGAAAACTTTTATACAAGAAAAAGACCGTGAGTGCAAGCCTTCATTTACTATTTTCTATATATATATATGCCAAAGTACCAGATTATTGCAGTATGCAATGATACCTTTTTTATTGGACTAACATTACATATATAATATTAATTTCTTCATATTTGTAACTGTTTAGATTGTTGATAGTGAAAGATAATATTGGAATTAATTTTAGGTTTTCTCACTTAAAAGAACAGACACGCTCAACATATCTATAGGGACAATAAACTAGAAGAAAGTAGCTGCAATGATCAACACATAATATGAGTAGAATATGCATTGAATATGTGTTCTCTGAACAACTAGGTTCTTCTGGGAATTGTCCCAAATTTGTGTTAAATGGAGAAGAGAGCGGAGATCACAGCTGTTGTTGTTGTTTAACTTGGCATAACCTTAAAGGTAACACTTATGATCTAGTGGGTAATTGCTCTGATAGATTTTCTAATATATTTAAAGCTATATGTAACTCCATATTTATTTATACAGTGAACTGATCTATTTCTACATAGTTTTTTATAAATTGGTGGATAAATATTGTATGTCTATTTTTGTATGAACAAAGAGTTATTATGATAAATTAAGTGGGCTAGGGTGTTTGTTTATATATTCTAATGTGGACCTGTTGAGGGTATAGGTATATATAATTTAGCACCCTATATCCATGGCATTTGGTGGTTAATAAAAAAGAAATGTACTCCTGACATGATTTATTTAAATTTCACGTTTGATATGATGTCTGTGATGTCCATGACGACAAATAAAGCAAAATAAAAACAAAGTATGAATAAAAGATTATAAAGTCATAAAAGGAATGAATGTGATCGAATACAGACAGATAGATAGATAGATCGATAGATCGATAGATCGATAGATCGTTTCTTTAATTCCTTTAGATGATACAGGTTTAATTTACATATTTTAGAGAAAACTTTCAAGTAACATTATTTTTTAAACTGTGTCATAAGGTCAGATGTATAGAAAAAGTGAGTTTACCAAGATTGACATTTCTCAGAAAACCCAGTGCCTGCTGCATAGACATTTCCATTATAGGAACAGGAGCACTGCTGTCTTGGGATACAACCTGCGTTGTTGATGTCATCATACACGGTTCCTATCACATGAAAAGAGTTAAAACATGTCATGCAAATGTTAAAATAATGCAATGAATCAAATACATAAACATTCCCAACTGCATAGCTTGAACCCATTTCCTATTTATACCTTCATAGACAAAGTTTTTACCTTCTGGACAAAAGCATCCATCAATACAGTGGCTGTCACAGACTGATGAGTGTTCGAGGTTGGTGCAAGTGTTTGGACATGGGTTTCCACATTCCTTGTACTGTAGATTCTGGTTACATGTCAATGCTGTAATATTAAAAGGAATCTGGTATAATTGATGAGATGTGCAATAGGGTGGTAATCATTTCAAAGTAGTTAAAATTAAACTAAAAAAATACAAATAAAATAAGTGTATTGATGTGCTGAAGAACATGCACTGCTTAGCCATCTGTTAACCTCTAGTCAAAAGTAAGGAGCTAAATTGCTGAATATGTGAAAAAAAGGAGACTTACGGCACAGGCTGTCTCTCCTCCAATTTCCAGGTACACCTCCGGCATGGGCGCACTGTCTGGAATACTCAGTGAAAGTGTTGCATAGGCAGAAACCAGTTGCATTTTTTGCACAACGACATAGATCTTGCACACAGGCATTAATGTATTGCATAGGATCTACAAGCTTGTTGCAGGATAAGAAAGCTGAGCTGGTCAAGGTGACTTCACATATTCTACTCTGTGAAGGAATTGATATCAAATTCTCACAATTAAAATAAAATCTTGATTAATATCCCAAATAAAAGTCAATTTGTTGCAGAGCATGTTGTGTCACAATAGCTGTCAAAAACCTATTGGCCTCACAAGACTGTACATAGTCTGGCTTTGTAGCCTTAAGAGTAGATATATGCTCATATCACAATATCGTACAACCCACAATATAGAACCATGATGACTTTATGTAAGTCACACATCGAATAATTCCATCATAAAGACGAAGGTGTACCAACTATGACTCTTTGGATTGGTCCTTTGAACTTTATTATAAATGCTTATTTTTAACTTTTGTTTATAAATGTTTTTAAAAGTGTGAGTGTCCTTTGTTTTTATACAAATAGTCAGTGTTTTAAACAGAATTACAATATATGCACTTTTTGTTGTTATATCTGTCTGGTTGTTACACACGCCCACCATCAGCGGGGTACAGGCAGTAAACTTGTAAAGGGCCCGGTCCAACTCAGGGATGTGCAGTAGGCTCTGTAGTACTTAGTAGTCCATTTGGTCAGATATATATTTCTTCTTTCCTGGACTGCAGAGCCTGCTTAGCTCCCACACAGGCAGCAGCACTGGAGGATGTGATATCATAGATATCACTTCCTCCTAGCATTACCATAAAGCTGCTCTAACTGGCAGTTGAGCATCAGACACATGCAGTGTGTGGAGAGGGCAGGGATGTGGCATATTATATCATCTCCCTCCATCTCTCACACTGTGCTGCCAAGCAAGCTTCAATTCATGGCCTCCATGTTAGGATTGTCTGATGAGAGTAAAGCATAGGGGCAGGGTAAAATTATGTTTTTTTACTGTGTAGGGAAGAGGTTGGGGATTTGGACTTGTAAGTGTCTGACTGTGTGTGTCTCTTGCTGTATGTCAGTTTGACAGTGTATGCGTATCTATGTGCATATGTATCTTTTGTGTATGAGTGCGTAGGTCTGGTTGTGTGTATTTGACATTGGATGTGTTCTCAACTGTGTGTCTTTTTGACCTTGGATGTGTGTGTATCTAACAATGTGTGTGGATGTGAATATCTGACTGTGTGTCTGTTTGACAAAGTGTATATGAGTCTCTGGCTATCTGTGTGTGACTGACAATGTATTACAGCGTGTTTGTGTGTGCATGTCCAACTGTGTGTCTGTTTGGTGCTGTGTGAGTCTGTGTGTGTGGCATATGTATCTGACAGCAGAGATTTTAATGTTGTGACTGATAAGTATAGATAGATAGATACATATATATATATACAACAATATATATAACAATAAACATACAACTAACCATACAATTTAAGTAAGGGAATTTCTATATTCAAAGATGGATTTGCATTGGTCTCCTGGTTCTTACAGAAGTAAAACATTTCATGCAGTCAATTATATATAACCCTTAAGCTAGAACATGATAATTTCCCCTATACTACAACAAAGATGGTACTCAACACTATAACATCAGCATGTAATGCTATACATTTCTTCAAGAGGTTAGTACAAGCAGTGTGTTTGCATTTACACAAGGTCACTTTTTATATTCCAGAGCAATCTTGTATTTTAACTGATTTTAAATGACCTTGAGCATGATATAACTTCTTTAGAAAAGGGATTTGGAATAATTGGGGAGCAACTAGGCAAATGAGATTCAGTGGCAAATTAGATTCAATACAGATAAATGCAAAGTCATTCAATTTGGAATAAGGAATCCACAAGCTACGTATACGTTAAATGGGTTTCAGTTAGAGATAACATTAAATGTTGGGAATAATTATAGATAACAAACTAGACAACAGTATGCAATTCTGCTCTATAAAAGCTATAAACTGTTTTTATGTAAAAAAAAAAAGTACTATTATTACTAAAGACCAAAATATAATTGTGCCTCTTTATTATTTTTTTAACGTTTCACCCCACCTTGAATATGTGGTGCAATACCGTGCACCAGTTTTAAAGAAGGGTATTGCAAAACTAGAAAAAATGCAGAGACAAGTTACAAAATAATTAAGGATAATTAAAAACCTTAGTTATGAAGAAAGTCTAGACAAACTAAATTTGGTTTCTTTAGAAAAAGGTGCCTCAGAGGTAGCACTATGGTATGATAGCACTATGTAAATATATACCTGGTCAATACAAGCCACTATGTGCTAACATGTTCATTAGCAGGAATATCAAAAAGACAATAAGTCACCCATTGAGACTGGAAGCAAGGAGTTTTCAGAGGAAAGGGTTCTTTACAGTAAGAACAATGAAGATGTGGAATTTACTACCTCAAAGGTTGTCTTATCAGAAATTACTGATATTTAAAAAAAGGCGGGGATGCTTTTTTTTTTCAAAAACAGAATATTCAATGTATACTTAGTATGTATGTGAACAGGCTATTGATCCAGTGAGGAATTTGATTGCATGAAGTCAAGAAGGAGGATTTTTTTCCCATTTTTATGGAATTATTTGAAATGGCTACAATTGTTTAGTTTTGTTGTTATCGTTGCCTTCTTTTGGATCAACAGCATAACATAATGGGTTTCAAGGTTAAACTTGATGGATTTTTGTTTTTTCAACCTAGACAACTATCTAACTATGCCAATTATGTAACTGTAACATATTTATATAAAGATTATACAATATTACAACTGAGGAATAGGCCATTGAGATAACTTATATAATTGAGAATGGACAATGGAGATAAAGCTATGTCCCCAACACAGACTTTGTATATTTTATCAATATAATTTACTGCTTACAAGATCTGTGCAGCCATCCTTAACAGTCATGGTCAGATCTAGGCATGTTTCTGTTGGACCATTGTACTTCTGCAAGTTTCCATACTGGATACCAGTGAGTTGTACATCTAGAAGAAGGAATGTGCCTTTAGTGCAAATTATGACTTGTAAAAATTCCCCCCAAAAATATTAAATTGCTGTCTTACTGTTTGAAATGAATTCATTGTAAATTGGAATCCCATTGAAATCTCCACAAAGACCACATGTTTGATTGGCAAATTTAGTATCCAGTTCCAACTAAATAGAAATAGAAATAATACAATGGATAATGTTGAATGATTTTTTATAGAAACAGTATCTATAACATACTGATTAATTCAAATGTATTTTAAGATTGTTTAACAAATGCACACATATTAAATCAACTAACCAGATCTGTCTAATAAAATTTCTAAATTAAACTTTGGTTTATCTAATAATAATCTATTTGTCTTGAAATATTTATATATATGGTGATGAGTCTTTCTACAATAGAACATTTCAAATCATGTATATATGTTTCATACACCATTGTGATGCATGATAAAATTATACAGTAAAAATATACAGTCAGGCATGTTGTGTTTTTTTTATCCTACAATAAAATGGTGTTTGTGGTAATATTAATAAAATTAAAAAAATCTAATTCTTGTATTGTTTTGCTTGAGAGGATTACTAATTTGTGCTGTTTTTATATTATATATTGAAAAGTTGGAACTATGTTATATTGTTACATTTTGTGAGTTTTTCATCCTAAATACAAAATATCAACAGGCTTCCCCTCCTGTTGATTTTGACCAAATATCAAGATTAACCCCCTTAAGGACACATGGCATGTGTGACATGTCATGACTCCCTTTTATTCCAGAAGTTTGGTCCTTAAGGGGTTAACCAACACTCAAATGACACAGTTTTTGTTGTGAGAAAAGAAAAGGCACAATTATGACATTATGGTCATGGCCATAAATGCAAGTACTGTAACATATGAGACATTTGGCCTCACTACAGCTTAAACGTGTCATATCTAGTGCATGGACAAGAAAAAGTAGGCAGAAGCGATCAGAGAGAATGAGAAAAAAAATGGAAATTAAGGAGAAAGAAAAAGGGGCAATCAAGAAAAAAAATGCATAACAGTAAAGCATTGGAAAAAAAAGTGGTGGATAACAGAAATCAGATATATGAAAAAGAAGGCTAATCAAAATTTACATACAAGCCAGGTACCTCCATCAAATCCAGATAACTCGTTTAGACTTTTACAGTGTACTTTTAGGAAGAAAATCCTTAAAGTTAAATAGTCACAACAGTTACACTAAAATAGCAAGACATTAGAAAAAATAGTTGGACAGACAGAGCTAAAATGAGTTTATAATGTATATCCACATTAACATTGTCAGATGTGAATTATAATCCAAGTAAGGATTATTTTTGTAATTGGGTTTGGAAAACAACATTGTTTACTTTTTAAAACTGGGACTTTCCATGTTTTATTTTGTTTTGCTTTCTTGAGTTTCATGAATCGTTTTTAAATATGATATATATATATATATATATATATATATATATATATATAGAGAGAGAGAGAGAGAGAGAGAGAGAGAGAGAGAGAGAGAGAGAGAGAGAGAGAGAGAAACAAACACTCAACAAAGACTGAAATACAAAATTAAGACTTGAAGTGGGTATAGTAAATGTCAAAAATGTCCTTTTTGCCAATAAAGTAAAATTTAAAAAAATTACCAGAACAGCATCATCTTCATTCCACATGAATTCAAGTCCCAATTTAGCATTGACTCTAATATACATTCCTCTTCTGTCAATCTGGATTCCCGAATAAGCATATGGCATTTCCACTCTGTAAAAATATTTCTATATGTATAATCAAATTAAACAATTTTATGTCATCAATAAATCTTTCAAAAGGATAGGTAAAATATTTTACCCAAAGGAAAAACTGGAGGAATATCTGTATTTAAAGCGTAGCTGATTTTTTTTTTTTTTTAGTTAATTCTATTTAATGGTAAATTTAATTTGTGTACAGAAAATCAAGTGCATTTTTCCTCCAAAAGTTGTGTAGGAATTATTTGACAATGATAGTATTGTGGTTTCTTTAGAAACTCCCTCACCCAACACATAATTGTACATACCCTTAATTTCCAAACTAATAAAAGGATACTCAAGTGCCAGGAATACAAAGCTGTATTCATGGTACTATCGCTCCCATGCCTCCTCCCTCCCTCACACCCCACCCTTCCTGAGAAGTAAAGGGTTAAGAAACCTTTATATACTTACCTGATCCCAACGCCGAGGGACCTCGGCTCTAAGTTGACGCTATGCCCCCTCCAACGTCCCACAACAAGCGGGCGCTAATGTGCATGCGCAGCAAGCTCATTAGACGACCCCATATGAAAAATTTGTCACTGTATGTTCTCTGGTAGACAACCACTGAATGCAGACTTAGAGCTGCAATTTAAACATTGCACCCAGACCACTTCAATGAGCTGAAGTAGTCTGGTGCCTATAGTGTCCCTTTAATTAAGTTATTCATTATTATTGATAATTCTTAATAATACTATAATAGGTTGAATAAACTTACATATCACCATTGAATGTAATACTTCCACTTTTCAATTCAATAAATATACCATCTATCTTCATACTGATGTCAGTAATAGTGGGAAGGCCCTCCACAACAGAACGTCTGATTTGGATGTTAAATTCTTCAAAGTTACTATGGCAGTTGGAAGCATACAAGTAGTTGCAGGTTCCGGGATAGTAGAATATGTCTCCATCAAAGGTCTTAAAGTGGTAATTACCCCATGTACTGCAGACTCGGCTATTGTGAGCCGAAGAGAGACCTGTAAGTTATCAAACCATTATTACATTTGATTTTGAGTTAAATAGAAACTCATCTTTATGAAAACAATGAAATAATGTTTCTTTTTACTAAAGAAAATATTGCTTAAATTACACCTTTAAGGGACATTCTTGCTGAAGTGCTTTATGTTTAAACTGTATATATTCTTTTTATTTTACAAAAAGTGCAGATTTGAATAGAAATTAGCACTTTTATAAATTAACCTTGTTACACCCCTATCTGTCAGACAACTGGGCCTCTACTTCCTGGCTGTTTAATTCAGTGGTGCTAAACTAAAAAGGCAGAAAATTGTACAGAGTACTTGCCATGCAAAGACTACTCAATGAGTTAAATTCAGAAGTCTGATTGGAGAACCACAGAATGTCCAGGCTGGGTTAGAAGTAGAAGGATTGCAAGGACTTCAGACAAGAGATCTGCAGCTTTTGCAAGTTGTAATTAAATATACTCAAACAAAAAGCATAATTAAATGTATGCAAGTTTATCTACTAAACAGTCATTTTCATGTATTTATGTAATCAAATAGTGGAGTGCCACTTTGAAAATTTCAAGAAAAGCACTGAAAATATCTACTGATCTACAATGTTTGAAACTAGTGTAAAAAGTAGTATATCACAAAAGATAAAAACATATACTTCACTCCCTGAAAGTGGCTTAAATGTAGTGGCAGAAACGCCTTGATAGGTTGTTTATTCCTTAGGCTGCTAGGATAGGGCCTGCCAAAACCGGGGAACATTAACGTTGTGCAATGAGTGATCATATAATGTAGCTAAATCCTCATTATTTTTGCCCACGTTGGGTGTTTAAATAAATAAATTAATTAATTTTAAAAAAAAAAACTATTACCTATTTTGAGCTTTGAAGTTGGTGTTTAGTGAGTGAGTGTGTGCGCTGGTATGTTATTTAAGGATTGGTGTACTTTTGCACTTCTAACAACTGTAGTCCAATAGTTGGCAATTTACTGACTAGTTCCCTACGTTTATTGTTTTAATATTGCACGATTCAACAAATACTGCACTCGTCAAGAGTGTCCTACGTTCACTCACTTCTGAACACAGGAGGAGTCGTTGGTGAAATAAAGATCAGCTTGGATGATTTTGAATTCTGATCTGTAATAGGAGAGCAAATGTAGATCATTAAAAATTAATTAACACAAATTTAAAAATTAAAGATTAAATAATGTGATACATTGTAAAACATTTATTTTTTAGATACTATTATCTAGATACTATTTCCAGACTAAAGAATTTACTATTTGGTTTATAATTTACATTTTACATTTAGGTTTTTTTCCCCCATAGATCCATGCCTCCCATACAGGGTTATTCATTAAGGTGAAAATTTAAAGTGAATCTAAAATGTAAAGCCAAAGTAACCAAACTGGATGCTGTCTTAAAGAGTGTTTCCAAATTGGCAATTTTTTACCTTGAATTTAAACTTCACTTTGAATTCTACTTTAGTGAATAACTCTGTATGGGAAGCATGGATCAATGTGGAAAAAAAACCATTAAAACAATTTCACTACTTTTTAGCACTTGTAATTTATACATCAAATAGTAAATTCGTTAGCATTAAAGAATTAGGAAATAATACCAATTCATTATTGTCTAAGGCTAAAATGTTAAAATTACTTTTTTATTTTTATATATAGTACTAAAGGTACACCTAGCACATTTTTATTTACATTACAGCAGAGGTTAGGTACCAAACATGCAGAAGGTATACAGTGCATGTATGTATGTTCCACTGGCCATACATTTAGCATTTTTACCGTGCAGTAGTATACAGACACAGCTTGTAATAAAGTGTAAAATGCATTTGCTTACTATAAGCTAGCTATAAGTTAACGTTTATTAATGAGTTATGAGTACTGTACTTGAACTTTAGATAAAAATGAGTCAGTTGAATAAAATCCAGAATTAATCAACAATAACATTGAATTTTCTTCCAATGTAGTTAATTTGGCCTGAATTCAGCTGGTTGCAAACTGATGTACACGAAGCAACAACTAATGTAAACTATTTATATTTACATATCCTATTAGTCTCATAAATACATGAAATATATTTAGATTTTATACAATAAAAAAATATTTTTTGTAGAATGAAATTTTGAGATCTGTATGATATTGATTTCATATCATGCGCAGCATTATTTTAAATCACAAAATTAGAGTGTTAGTGAATAAACGTATAATCTGTCAAGTGAGTGTTGCTGTAAAATTGAGTTTTTTTAACTGATATTTTTAAAGACTGGCCTCTAGGTTTTATGTACTCCACTCCATGGTCTGAAATGGTCAAAAAATATTTTTAGTTTTTTGCATAACTCATGCAACGTTATTTGAGTACATTCAGCTTCTCACTGTGAATAACTTGGTTTTTCTGAATTTCATTACTTCATTCTTTTTAAAATAAATCAACTTTAAACTTTGCAGCTGCAAACATACAAAATAGAGATAACACATATTTTTAAAACTACAGAATGCAAATCAAACACAACTCTCTAAATAGTAATAGTAGCTACGAAGCATGGAGGCATGTATTTATTAAACAACAAACTAAGGTGAATCACAAAAAAAGGGATTGGAAATATTAGGACAAAATTGTGGAAAAAATATACAATTCACCAGTTTTTTCAGCTTGACTATTCTAATCTAAGGTACTTTTAAAAGAGTAACGTTACTTTAAGTTTGACATACATTTTCAGTTCAGTGCTATTCATTCATCACTAAATTAACAGATGCCATCTCTTTCAACACCAAAACTGGTTTCTGCTCTTCTATTACGTTTTTCTATATCCACACCCTTTTTTCCTTTTTTCAGTCTGTCACATTTATAAATATGTGGTTAAAATGTTGACTTTACTTACATTGTGCCCCATCAATTACATAAATCATGCGATATTAGAGTATCTAGTTATATATATATATATATATATATATATATTTATTTATTTTTTACTCTTGGAGGGGATGTGATTGCATTGAAGCAATATATACAAGGCTAGTGCAGTCAGCTCCATGGCAGCCTGTTCATCAACCCCTTCATCTCAACAATTATGTATTCATGATTTGCATAATTCCAAATTACATTTGTTTATTGCAAAGAGAGAGAGCTGCCTGTTGTCTTTTTTTTTTTTTTTTTAGTAATACTGATAATGCCGCTCTAGAAGTGAGGGGCTACAGCCTCTCCGTTTCTTTTTACTGATTAGGCTGCAGTCCAGTAGAGAGGAAATCCTCAGAGCCCGCTCATAAAGCCATAAAGCTGGGAATGGTAGGCAGCTCATTTTGTCCTATTCCTGTTTTCACAGGGAGCAGGGTAGCTGCTGTACACATGAAAGGACAGCCACTCAAGAGGAGAAGCAGGTAATTGGAGGGTTGCTGAGAATATTGGGGGGCATCACAGATTTATATAGATTCTGTCAGCAGCCATTAGCCAGCACACTCTTCCCTGCTCCATCACACTTCAAATCACATCATAAAGCAGCAGTGAAGCAGCATGTACTGCCTATCTGATGGCTGCTGTCACTTTTACCACTACACCAGCAAGGCAAATGTGTGTGTGTTGCTAACAGTGTATGTGGAGTGTCTGTCAGCATGTATATGTGTGTGTTTGTTTGTGTGTGTCTGCCAGTATGTATACGTGTGACTGTGTCTAGCTGTGTGTGTCTGATGCATATATTATAATCATATAATGTGTATATATTTATTTACAACACTGTTTCCTTGCCTGTAACTTGATTATATGATAAAAGATTAAATGCTTAAATGCACATTAAAAATACAAAATACATTTAAACATTACTTCACAGGACACCATATTACTCGGATTCTAGAGCTGTTTTTTTTTCCAAACTGCTTGGTCACGAAAGGGTTTACAGGACAGTACAAATGACTAAAGGGCACAAACTTCAATTATAAGAAAAAAATTATATTTCACCTATAAAAGCAGATGGGTTGTTTAGACAATAATATGTAAAGATTTGGAATTATGTGCATAAAGTGATGGTTTTATCAGGTTAAAGACCACTATAGGCACCCAGACCACTTCAGCTTAATGAAGTGGTCTGGGTGCCAGGTCCAGCCAGGATTAACCTTTTTTTCTATAAACATAGCAGTTTCAGAGAAACTGCTATGTTTATATTAGGGTTAATCCAGCCTCTAGTGGCTGTCTCATTGACAGCCGCTAGAGGCGCTTGCGTGCTTCTCACTGTGAAAATCACAGTGAGAAGACGCCAGCGTCCATAAGAAAGCATTATGAATGCTTTCCTATGAGACTGGCTGAATGCGCGCGCGGCTCTTGCTGCGCATGTGCATTCAGCCGAGTAGGAGGAGGTGGAGAGGAGGAGGAGAGCTTCCCGCCCGGCGCTGGAGAAAGAGGTAAGTTTAACCCCTTCCACTCCCTAGAGCCTGGCGAGTATGTTTTCCTGGCACTATAGTGGTTCTTTAACTACAAATTTTAAGGTTTGAAAATTCAAGAATAATATGGTTAATGTTTATGGTAACAATTTGTTGATATAAGGACAAATCTGAATCAAGAAGTTTTGGGGGGTTTTTTTGCCTTTTTTTGCAGGTAAGGGGCAAAATGCATCTACGCTTATGTACCCAAGAGTCCTTGCCCTGGCCTTGCCCCATATAATGTTACATTTCCTCACCTGATGTATCTTGCCCATTTGAGTTTTTAGATGACTTTAAGTAATTCTTTGCACCTGTGTAAAAAATAAATAAATAAATAAGTAAAACACGAAATAACCACAGCTGTTTCAGAATGCTAATTAAAAAGGAGAAACACTAAGGATTTGTATTGTTTTCATATAAGCATTGGATTTCACCTAGCAAATATATTTGTATCTTTTGCTAACATGTGCATATGATTCAGACTGTTTTTGCAGCCATTGTCATGTATCAGCTTTGTGGCAAGCTTGGATACATATAATTTAGTGCTAGCAGTTCACTTATATTGCATGTTGTATCATCTCAGTGCAAATTTTAGTCCTATCTGGAATGGTAATTAACACTGGATTACATACTGTTTTAGAGTTAATTGCATGCTTGCCCCTAAAAATAGATGGCACTATTCCTTTTATCTGGCTTTGCTAGGTATTTATTATCATTTGCCCTTTTCCACATTTTTTTCAGAACTTTTCATTTGACATACGTAACTGAAATGGATAATTTCTTATAGAATGGTTCTTTATGATGTCCTTAGCTCGAATGCACAAAGAAGTGTGATTAGTTAGGTTCATATCCTAACACGTAATTTTGGCTTTTTAAATGTGGATGGACACGTTGCTTTTACTGTGTGCTAGCTTCAACCAAGCATGTAGTTTGCTTCAAGAGTAGTGAACTACAATTACAACTATAAGTGCGGTGGGCAATAAGGTTATATAGAAGGAGGGGAGTATATATACTTCCTTTAGTTCACCTCCTCTTCCTAATACTTTTTAAAGCACAGTGTTTTTTTTTTTCTTTTTCCTTCTGAAGAAGCGTTGTTTATTAGATGTGAAACATGTCCAGTTTTTTTCTTAGTTTTTTTTTTTTGGTGCCTACATTTTTTCTTTACCTGCGTTGTGTATCTGTTTTTGCTGAATAAATGAACATATACAATATATAGTGCCTGATAATTTTCCTGGGAGTATCATCAAGTGTGGTATTATCTCTATTTGGAATAGGTTTGTTGGAACGCAATTGCCAGAAGCGATTTTACCCAGAGAAAAAAAAAAAAATGTCACCTTCTTTTCTTACTCCATTTGTGTATTTGAACGTTCCTTACATGTTACATTTTTGAGCATGAAAGCAATTTCTAATAATAAATTGTAAGCTTGATAGAAAGGAATGGTAGAAGTTGCCGAAACAGTGGAGGGTATCCCCTGTAATGATTTATTACATTTCCTCACCTGATGTATCTTGTCCACCTGAGTTTTTAGATGACTTTAAGTTATTCTTTGCACCTGTGTAAAAATGTTAAATTAAAACATGATGTAACTACTGTAGTTTCAGACCACTATTGTCCAATAAATTTTTCAGCATTATTCCAAAGGTCTGATTAACAGTCTGAATTGAATGTATAATGTATATCTATGTGTTGAGTGCTGGAAGACCAATTTTGGAATTACACTGTAATTAAATAAAATGGTTTAAACCCTGAATATATGATGATGCTCAGACATCTCTGTCCAAATAACAACTTCAGTGAGCTGAATTTGAAATGCAAACAGGAGTGCTCCTTTAATATGCATCGTGAAAGATTTGTAGATGTCATGCCTAGTCATATTTAATAGAAGCTAATTCTGTGTTTATTCTTTATGCTATTTACTAGGGGATTATTTGTACCCCTACAAAACTCATTTAAAGAGGAGACCACGTGTAGGTCATCATGAAGGTTCTGGGTGTCCCAATAGCTGTTTAGGTAAGTTGGATTTTGTTTAAGAAGAAACTTTCAGCTACTGATAGCTCATTCCATTTCAGAGCTGCTTTTTCTTGGCCATTGGGAAAACAAAATATTAATATGCGCACAATAAGCTCACAATTTAAGATTTCTGAGAGCGTTTTTTAATTACCTGCTTTAGATTGCCCACTTGCATCTTTGATGTCACTTTTAGATGATTTCGAAATGTTATCTGCAAATGCATTGACATTAAAAAGCAGAGATAAATAATTGTGAAAAACTATAAATTTAAGTTTTAAAGTATAAAGTTGAAGAGATAAAAGGTGTTTCTGTGTCAAAGTAAAAGGATACCTTCAGAAGACTGATCTCTTGAATCTTCTTGAATGGAATTTTGAAATGATTTCAAGAGGTTATTTGCAGCTGCAGGGGCAGAAAAAGAGACACATTGCATTTATAGAACTTCAAATAAATCGTAAAAGCACATATGTGAACTGCCAGAATTTCAAAGTCAAATGCAAACATTAAGTTAAATTAGCCAAACTCAAAACATAACTGACGGATAACTTTTCCAATATTTTTGATCAAAATAAAATAATAAAATTTACTTTAAATTCACTTTGACTTTCTTTTAATATTATTAGAAACTTCAAAAAATGCTAACACACATTCACAGGCTTATTCATTACAGTTGGAATTGCCAGGATTTAAGACACATGACATGTGTGACATGTCATGATTCCCTTTTATTCCAGAAGTTTGGTCCTTAAGGGGTTACAAATAAAGTTATGGTAAAATTATAATTTTAGACCAAAAAAGCCAAACTGAAAACATAGCAGACTTGAAGAATCTTTCCAGTTTGGCAATTTTTTCCTTGCAATTCAAATTTTCTACAAATTTCAATTAAATTATTGAATATAGTAAAAAGATGCAAGTTCCAACAGAATGGAACTACACTCCCTCTCAATTTAAGATTTATAAGAGCATTTTAAGATTTATAAGAGCATTTTTATAATTACCTGCTTTAAATTGCCCACTTGCATCTTTGATGGAATTTTTAGATGATTGCAAAATGTTATCATCAACTGCATGGACAGAAAAAGTAGAGATGATAAATGTAAAAAAAAAAACAACTATAAAATAAAGTATAAAGTTTAAAGGATAAAAGGTATTTCTTTGTCAAAGTAAAACGATACCTGCAGAAGACTGATCTCTTGAATCTTCTTGAATGGAATTTTGAAATGACTTTAAGAGGTTATTTGCAGCTGCATGGACAGAAACAAAGAGACATATTTCATTTTTTTAGCACTTTAAATTAATCCTAACAAACATTTATTGGGTTAGTTACTCATATGTGAACTGTCAAAATTTCAAAGTCAAATTCAAACATTAGGCTAAAGTAGCCAAACTCAAAACGGAGAATTTTTCCAATCTTTTTGGTAAAAAAAAAGAAAGTCACTTTAAATTCCACGTAATACTTGTAAAAAAAACTTGAAAAAAATTCTAACACACATTCACAGGGTTATTCATTACAGTGGGAATTGTCAGTATTTAAAAAACTTAATTTTAAACCAAAGAGCCAAACTTAAAACATAGCAGACTTGGATAATCTTTCCAGTTTAGCAGTTTTTGCCCCCAAATTTAAATTTTCTATGAATTTAATTAACATTTTTGAATATGATGCAAATTCCACCAGAATGGAGCAATTACACTCCCAAAGACAATCAGAACCAGGTACAGCAATTGCCTTTGTAACACAAGCCACATTTTGGCTCACACATGAGTCTTTGTCAAGCATAAGCATCCTTGAAAGCAAATTAGTGTGTATTGTCCTGTTTATGCTTGTAAATGGTATTTCACTTGCACACTCAATGTTTCTGAGAGTAAAATTGTACCTGGAGCAGAATGGTCACCTAAATCTTCAATGGAATTCTTGAATGACTTCAAGATGTTATTTGCAATTGCAGAATCAGAAAAAAATAGAAGCTAAATACACCTACAAAACCTCACATAAATGTAAACAAGTACTGTCAGATTAATAAATAACATTCAGTGGGTTATGCACTCGATTTTTTTTATTTTCAGGACCTTTTCTTTTGTAAACCTTTAAATAAATGCTAACAAACATTCACAGGGTTATGTATTAAAGTATCAATTTCCAAAATTTCTAAATTAATTCAAAGCCAAATTTGTATTTTAGGTAAAAGAAGCCAACCCAAAAACATAGCTGATTTTTGAAGAATTTGAGAATTTGTTTTTATCAGTATCACACTCACATAATTATTTACTAACGTGTACATTATTGGGAATTCAAAATGAATTAAAAATGAATTACATATTTCAAACCAAAATAGCTAAAACTGAAAACATTGCTGATTGAGAACATTTTCCAATGTGGCTATTCTGGCCTTATATTTGTAATGTAAATACGTGTATTCCTGTATATTCACTCTTTACTGAATAACCCTGTCAATATTGCTGAGAAAATCATACCTGCCACAGACTTGCCACTTGAATCCTCAACAGAATTTTTGAGTGACTTCAATAATTTATTTGCACCTGCAAGAACAGAAAAATTGGATACTAAATACCCATCACATGGAGTTTACATATTGTTTTTTCATATTTACTTGATACATGTAACCCTTTTTTTAATTCAGAACCGGCATGAACAACAACAAAAAAATCTGATTATGTTGTCCTAGAAAAGAACAAAAGATTGAAGAAGCAGAAAAAGAGGAGGTTTCTTGGCAAGACAAACCTCTCCATGGGGTTTACCACCGGCAGATAGTGGATGTGGCTCACATGACAAAATCCTACCAGTGGTTGGAAAAGGCAGGACTGAAGTACAGCACTAAGGCACTAATCCTAGCAGCACAGGAGCAGGCACTCAGCACCAGATCAATAGAATCTGGAGTCTACCACACCAGGCAAGACCCAAGCTGCAGACTGTGCAAAGAGGCCTCTGAGACAGTCCAGCATCTAGTAACCGGATGCAAAATGTTAGCAGGAACAGCAACAGTTCTCGTGGATCAACAGCAAAAACAAATGTGAGGAAGGCTGAACTTAGTGGACGCAAGTCACTTTTCAGCTATGTAACTATATAACTATGAGTATAATCATCCATTAATTATTTTAAAGTTCATCATTTTTAATACATGAATAAAAGAATGTAAAGACAGAAGTATGAAAGTGCTAAGAAAAAGTTAGATTTTGTTTAGGAAGGAGGGTTTAGCTGCTAATAGTTTTTAAGTAACAATACCCATATTTATGACAAAAAGACACTAAAAACCTTACAATTCTTTATTAGTCTTGATAAAGTCCTTCATGTAAGCGACATGCATAGACGTATAAGGCAGTTTGATGTCACGCACTCAAATTCTTATAGACTGGAGTTTTTGAACACCAGTGCTTCATAGATCAAACTGGTCTAGGGTCTCATACATGGGATTGGCGAACTAGTGACTATGTACTCATATATACATATACAATGTTTTTTAAAAGAAATAATATATGCTTGAATCAGTGGTACCTCAAGGGTTTAGCATTTCTACTATGAAAAACCAATAGTTGTCATTTATATGTATCTTTTAGTCCTTTATTTCTTAAGATGGTGTGGCTATATCGGTCAGCTTTTTACTAGCAGCTTATGACTCTAAGTATGAGTGTTCTATTTTAAGTATTGTCTATTACTGTTTCTGACATGTACATTCAGAGTAAGTGTATAGGGAAAGACACTCCCCTGGCTACTAAGTAGTTTTGTGTAGAACTACACACTTTTCTTCTAGTGAAGTAGGGCTTTTTTTTTTTAAATCGGAGGTAGGGGGGAAGGAGTCACCCTTTGTAATATATAGACTTAGCATATCACTGTGAAAGGTTAGCATCTTTTAAGATACATTTAGGATCTTTGCATTATTGACAAAGACCACACATGGTGGCATGCCAATTAGTGTGGATGTGGCTGAGAGCAGAGTAGATATACTTAAATGAAGCCAACATTTCCTTGCCTCCATTCTTCTTTGGCTCCTGGAGACATACTCACTATTATACTATTATGCATGTTATCTCACATGAAAGGACAAAATTAAGTCCTGTGAGACCGTAGGATCTTCCATGGATGAGCTTGCACATGTGCAAAACGGTGCTAGATAGTTGTGCATAGTGCTTGCTAATGCCTGTTCCCATGAGCTGTCACGCCGGTCTCCATCATCTTTTGTGACTGTTCCCATCATTCGTTCCTATTAGCCGTAATGAAAACTTCAGATTGGCAAGTACATGAGGCAAAATAATCCCAACTGCATCACAGTTTAGATAGGCATATTGCTCAGAACACAATGTGTAAAACAATAAATAAACTGATTCGCATGTATTTGACATAGGTAATTTTAATAACTGAGCAATATGTATGATTCTGCTGCGTGGAACTTAAACGTGAAAATCAGCTCAAATTTTAGCTATTTCTGCTTTCCATTTGTGGACAAAGAACTTGCTAATGTATATACATGCAGGTTTTTTAAACTAAGCAAAAAATAAATAAATAAGATCTTATTTGTAATTGTGTTTTTAGTGGCACACAATAAACTCACAGTTCACTGTTTCTGAGTAAACTTATTTTTTACCTGATGCCGAATTCACATTTGAACCTGATGCAGAATTCTCATTTGAAACGTCGTTGGTATTTTTCAGTGGCTTCAAAATTTTATTTGCAGCTGCATGACAATAAAAAAAATAAAATGTGTAAATGCATTTACAAACAGTATAAATTAAACATTTCACTCTCAATGTCATTGTAGACATAGCCTAAAAGTCCACCTCCCCTATCCTTTATTCACTGTCCTAGGAAATACAATGTTCAAAAATACAGTGACACAGAAAAGCAGCCAGGAACATAGGAATGAGTGCTCTGTGAACAATGCACATATGTGCAGTCAGCCACAGTAGTTTACTCTACTCTTTATCTTACAGATGTACATGGTTTAAGCAATAAATTAAGACCACGGTAAAGTCTACAGTGATCTACTGTTGACCAACCATAATGATTACACGCATTTACTGATTTATCTGTGCAAATGTGCAAATGCTATAAATATACAGATATAGATATATTAATTAAAAAAACACAATCCATATAGCTATCCGAAATATTAAATATTAGTATATGAAATATCATATATATTATTTTGATTAATGAGACAAGCATATGTCGTCTTTATGTTAAGAGGAAGCATTAATAATATTAATATCAATGAATTCATTATTGATATTATATTACTGATAGTTTGAATTGGTCATACATTACGGGTAAGATTTTGCTGGGAGACAATGCAATAATTCTACATGGTTACTTGTGACAAATGGCATAATGACTATTTATAAATCTGAATAAGAGAATGTCCCCAGGGACTTACCTTGCACTTGTAGACATGTCAGAACTATTACCAAGCATGTTGTAGGTATCCACATTCCCCTACAGAGCCCCATGTTTCCTACAGTTCAGGTCCTGAACCGAGGAAAGATGCTGAGCAGGTGCTGATGCAGTGTTCTAGCTCAACCTTTTTATAGGAAAACCCTGCCTTGAGTCAATACTGAGTGGCAGTGAGGCTTTGGTGGGATTTTATTGACGTCACTTTGAAATGCCAAGCCTATTCTGCTATGGAACCAGGATGTTTGTGTTCTGGTAGATGAAGGGGATTTACTGTGTGCTAGATTTTTCATGAAGGTGATGAGGAGCTAATGACAGAACAATCTTACCTCAATGAGTGACAAGAGTATGTTATTCTGAACAGTTCCCCCCCACCCCCGAAATGTGTTTACTGCAAACCTGAATCTTTGTGTAATGATGAGAATCAAAATATTTTATTTTGTAAATATTGTTAGTCCAAGTGTTGGCAGTTATAATATTTATGAATACATTTATTTTACCGAATAGCCAAATATAAAATATAACTATTGTTAAACAAATGTTATAATTTTGAATCAATGTAAACAATGATTTGGTATAGATATATATTTTTTAATCTTCTTTTGCTTTTACTAAGGTTGCATGTTTATATTGAATGCCAATTTAGACATTCATATTTTCTACATGGTCTCTGCTATCTATCATAGTTTTATTCACATTCTGCACACTTTATAATAAAATGTGTATAAAACAAGTAATCAATGGGATATTGTCATAATATCTGTTCGGACATGTTATTGTACCCCAGAGATTGCAAGCTAGCAACCCCCTGGTATTCAAATATAGTAAATATCCTGGAGAACTATAGTGCCAGATAGAATTGATGGCCATGACAAACAAACTGATAAAAGAAACAAGTCTTCATGACTGATATTAACATGTCTATACTAATACAAGACAAACTCCTGTAAACAATGAGACACCTGTCTTTCATCTGTCTTGCTATGGAAAGTAATAAATAGATTAGAGAAGAACCTCCTTAAAAAGGCATAGTTTGTAAACATATTTTGGCTAAGACAGAAGTTAATGTCCTTATCTAATATAGAAGAAATACCCAGTGGATTGTCAAAGGCAAGTTTGAGACACCAGGCAAGAGCAAGCCCTGGATTTTCAGATACTGCTGAATAAAAACATACCCTACTATCAAACAGGGAGAAGAAATTAAACAGAAAATCTGGAAATATGTGTTTGCTAATCCAATGACCTAATTATAACCCCTTCATCTTGCCACAAAACAAGATCTGCCTGTATGAAAAGGCTGAATCTAGTAGAGAAATATGAGATTTTGTTATTAAAACACTGCAACAATTAATACATACTGCAAATATCATATACTCAACTACACCTCTCTGCCATGTAGTCTAACCCCAACATGCAGAGTGTCAGTAGCAGTAATAAGCAACAGAAACCATGATAGGGCATAGCAAATAGTGCCAGAAAAGTTTAAGTACTATATGGTGTTTTGTGACTGGTTTATGTCATGTCTGTAACCCCAAAATGTACATGACTGGGGGTGCTGGACTTTAGTGTACCAATTAGAACCGCAAGTGACAAACCCATTTCCCTTTGGGCCGTGAGTAGCATTCTTAACTTTATAGTTCAGACCACATGATTGATTGAAACATTCGACATGAGTGGCCTAGTTAGATGTTCCTTCACTGCTCAGAATGCATAAAAGTTCTGACATCTGGTGTGTGTGGCCCAAACAGAACACCATTGGGTTACAAGCAAGTAACGCAACACTCACTTTAAATGGATTGTTTATTGTAGTAATGCTTAATTACAGTGTAAATTACTAGGCAAAGGCAAGAAGGAGCTCATTATTCAGATAATACCGCTGCAAGCACTTCACACTAGAGCTGGTTTTACGCTCTATCCCATGTGAGTAGGCCAATTTGGATTTCCTTTTACCTTAGTTTTTAATATATTTTAAACATATTGCACTATTGGAATTCTTTTCTTCTCTTTTATGTCCCTGAATCTCAACTATCTGGAAGACATACCCATCTGGAGATAAAGGCAAACTCTTATAGACCTAAACCTTTATACTTCTTTTTGGACTCCTTTGGCTTGTTCGCTTTTATGCATATATGATATTATATCATTTTATTGAGCATGTATAATCTGATTTACTTCATTTGTGCTGAATACACACACACATACTGCTAAATATACACACGGAGACTACTGAATACATACAGTCAGACTGCTGAATACATACACGCAGACTGCTAAATAAACACACACACAGACTGCTGAATACACACATACTGCTGAAAACATACAAACTGCTGAATACACAGACAGACCACTGAATAAACACAGACTGCTGAATACACACACAGACTGCTAAAGAAACTCACAGACTGTTGTGCACACATACTGACTGCTAAATACACACACAGAGACACACAGACTGCTGAATACGTACACACACAAACTGCTTAACACACACATACTTCTGAACACACACAGACTCCTGAATATATAACCCCAGATGGCTGAATACACACAGACTACTGAATACATACACAGACTACTGAATACACACAGACTGCTGAACACGCACACACACAAAGACTGCTGAATACATATACACAGACTGCTGAATACACACAGACTGCTGAATGCACACATACAAATGGTGCACACAAAATGCACACACAGACTGCTGAATACACACACACACACACACACACAGATTGCTGAACACACATACTGCTGTTAATCTGTCTGAGGGTTGCAGTGTGTTTGTGAGCTATGCAGTGTGTGTAAGGGATGCAGTGTGTGTGAGGGGTGCAGTGTGTGTGAGAGAGCGTGATAAGGGAAACATTTATATTTTTATTTAAATAAATTATAAAAGCCTTATGTCTCCACCACCCCATAGCGCTGTGTCGGGGTGTTGCCATAGTAACGCAGGGCAATGCTACAAACAGCCTGCTCATGGGAGGAACATCCAGCTTTGATCTCTCTGATCTTCCCAACTGGCCAGAGGCAGATAGCAAGGCTGGCTCTTCATGGGCTGTAGGAGAGTTGATAGGTCAACTATGCTCACGGGACTCTCGGGTAACTTCCCACTATGCCCATACTGAAAGACAGCTCTGTGCACAATATTAGTGCTGTTTGAGAAAAGTAATTTAAAATATTTTTTTGTTTTTATAATTCTTTATTTTTGCAGTGCAGACTTACTTGACATTCAATAGTTATGCAAGAGGATGCCTAGTAATATTGCAGAGAAAGCACAGGTTTTTATATATATATATCTATATAATACAAGACATCTTCAAACTGGGTATACCTGAGAGGGAGGTAATGTTTTAAAGACTCAGTAAAAATTATTACATTCTCAGGTGTCTCCAGGAGTGAAATATTAAATATGCTTGTGGAACTACGTTTAAGAAGCAGAGGAGGCACAGCATATATATGATTTAGGTTTTGAGAAAAGAGCAGTGTTAAAACATTTGAAAAAAAGATGAAACATTAGTGATTAAACCAGTAGCAAGATTGAAGTTCTTGAACCATTCTTTGTGTGTTATTAATTTAAGCAGACTGTGATCGTCTATTGTTGTGACTTAGATGGTGATCAGATCACATTTTATGACCAATTTGTGCAGAAATCCATATCATTCCAAAAGGGTTCACATAATTTCTTTTTTGCAACTGTATGTCTTCTGAGTACAACAGTACCCACAATTTATGTCTTTGCCACTATCATGTAAAGAAGTTGCAGTGCCATATTAGAGACCTCATCGTTTCAATATTTACAGTAAGAATTCATATAGTATTTGATTGGCTTATATCTTAAACACATTGTAGCAGTTTAACTGTTCAATTTACCAAGCAAAGGCTTGCCATTTGTGAAATGGCCTACCATTTGTGATGCTTCCGGGTATCTCACATGGTGTATATTGTGCCGTAATGTGTCATATTTTCCACCAGTTTATGTCAACGTTTGTGGTTTTTCTTTTGCATTTTGAATTTCAAGTTGTTAGTGTTATGTCTCCAGAACTCCATGACTGCGTTTCTTTCCTGGCCTATTGCCCACTGTAAAGCTAAAATACTTTTATTCTACTTCCATTAGTGCATCATTGACTTTTGTAATTTTGACTTACTTTTCACTAGGGCCAACACTTTTTTTGCAAATGTCTTCATATATGAAAATATATTGCATATATAAAAATTGCATATATAGCTATCCAAAAAGACAATTGTTCATGTTAAATTACTCGATAGTACTTTCTGACCATATAACATTAATTTAAAAAAGAACTTCAAGTCCTGTGTGCTGCAGGTCCTAATCTTTAATCTATTTTCAATGATTCAATGTGTCACAGCGCCCACTGGGTACTCTCTGGTGCAGTATGTTCCAGCACAACTTATATGCACATTGTGTTGTTGCACTCAGATCCATGCCCTCTGGCAGTGAGGTGTTCCGGTGTTCAAAGTGGGCACTCTAAACAGCATAACCACTACAGCATGTTAAACTACACCCAATACAGTTCCAAGGTGTTATCCCACAGTATGGAGTCAAACTGTATGCTCCCACTCTGTTTTTGCATTATCAGTCTTGTCCAAACAATGAGAAGTTTATTGGCTCCCTGTGTTCAATCCAAAAATTGTGTTAAAATTAAGTCAAGTCCTACTTGTACATGGTCTTTAATTAATTCAGATGCCTGGTCTCTTAAATAAATAATGAAACTATTTAATAAAAAAAAAGGAGAAACTGAAACCGTGAAGGGTATATATGGGAAATCCACTGTGAAATGGCCAATATGATAGAAACAATGCTCTGACTCCAAGCCACACAGCAGACTATGACACTTCAAATGGCCACACAGGAAGACAGGTACCGCCACAACCACCTTAAAATCTGCAGTGTACTCCCTCTCCACCCGCAATCACTATGGAGGAATTACTAACTACATACAGAGACTTACTTCTCTTTTACCACCAGCTCTGGGCAAAAAAATTTACCCATGCTTGACTGTATTGCCTCCCTACAATAACCACATCTCCTGACCCAATTACTGGAGATTTGAGGGGTAAGACCCCATTGTTATTTGAATAATCACAATTGTCTTTCTAACAAGGCCACACTAGAGTGTTGAAAATCACTAAACAT
The DNA here is from genome assembly GCA_933207985.1 of Pelobates cultripes. Classification (NCBI taxonomy): domain Eukaryota; kingdom Metazoa; phylum Chordata; class Amphibia; order Anura; family Pelobatidae; genus Pelobates; species Pelobates cultripes. Next base: position 84,329,195 of record OW240923.1, read on the forward strand.
GCTCACTATAAGCCTACGGTCTGCAGGGGTGGCCTACAGATGGGGAAATCCGACATCATCATCCACAATGGAACTGTACACAAGCTCGCTTCTGGAACTGAGGGACCTACACTATTCTTCACTCTTGGCATTGTAGACCCCGCACCTGCCACCTCTACTCCACTTTCTGACAAAATATGGGATCCATCAACTATTTCATTTGTGCCAAGAGTTCCATCAGAGACCCCACCAGCCACCTGACTAATATCGGAGAGGGAAATACTGCCACACAATTGGATACAAACCACAATGAATCTCCAATTTTATGTATATTTTTTTCTGTCACTGAACTATACCACCATAATTCTTTTGTTGTTTTTACTACCTATTGCCAGGGCCAGATAAGTGCAGTCTGAGTCCAGTCTCACATACACACTAGGCACACCTACATGAGGTATGAAACTCCACCCTTCTGACACCCCCTTGGTCAGGAGTACTTACTTTCTCGGAGAGCCAAAGACACCCCCATGTTTACCTTCATTGTAATGCCTTGACTACTCATGCCTTTTTCTGATATTGTATTCTCATGATTCAGTAAGCTACAATCTCATATATTACTACTGCCCACATGATACTTAGTTTGTTCATTCACAGATGCCCAGTATATAATACTCGTCATCCAAGCACTCGCTGTTGGCCTCACGTATACTGTCAAAACTCAACCTAGAAGAAGGCCCTGGGGAGATAGCGCAGCTAAGCGGACAAGGGTACATGTAGGAGTGTGGGGATAGATGCGGGGGAGTGGTTAAGGAAGTATGTGTAGGTGGGATTAAGTTTCTATGTAGTTAGTGGGGGGAGTGGTCTTACCTCAGTGCCACTTGGAAACCGGGCCAGCAGACAGCTTCCCGCCCGCCCACCCCTTTTTTGGTAGTTAGTCGCAGCTAGCCGGGGGTATGTCCTTGCCAATTAAGTTTGTGGGGTTATGTTTTTATGGTTGGAGTGAGTTAATAAGTTGGCAAGTCTCAATCTCCCCTGCTTTAAATGGTTAACTTTAGGTTGCCTGAGGTATCGTGCCCATTGAGCGTAGATAAGGTCGGCTGATGGCGGGAATTGGAATGGTATGATTCATGACGGGGGGGGGGTGAGAGGAAGTGGTGATTAGGAACCACGGTATGTTTATTGGCAAGGACGGTTGGGTTACTGTATAACACTGTGTGTTGCTATATATGTATATATGTTAATTTATGCTTATTTATGTTTAATAATTTTGGTTACAGAAAGAAGATTTTGAATAAATAAAGTTATGGATGTGTTATGCAGTATTTATTTATTTATGTTATAATAAATGCTGTGGCCTGTTTCATCCATACTAAGTTGTCTGTCGTTATTGGGAGGGTTTAATGGGGATAATTTATGTATAAGATAGCATCAGAAAATTCCCCACTACGTACATGCATGAATGTTAATTTCTAATAATAATTATACTGACATATATTGTCTCTCCTCTTCTTCTGGGGCTACACTCTTGATAAATATATATAAAAATGTGCGTATTGTTAGTTAAGATGTCATATTCATGGCTATTATCACAAAATTGTACTGATCCTCAAATGCTATGCTCCTGTCGCATTACATTACAGTGCCTGCGCTTGCTTTTGCTGTTGTGGCAAGGCAAACATTTGTGTATCTATCTGAGCACCAAAAATATAGACATTTAAAAAAAAAATTATGTTTATTCTTTCATTTAATTTTATTTTTCACACCTCAGAAATATATATTTGCTAAATATAGAGATGAATAAACATAAAATTACAATTGGTGAGCTCTCAATATGAAGCTCTTGGCAAACTGACATTTAGCATTGGTAGCACCTCTACAAACTAGGTGCTAAAAAAAACCTAAAAACTGTTACTTTGGATGAGGAACTATGCACATGTCAATCATAGTTTAAGTTAACAGGAATCATGATAAAGAGTTAGTATTTTTTCATTCTTATATATTGGCCATTAAAAAAAAATATTATAGAAACATAGAATGTGATGGCAGATAAGAACCATTCGGCCCATCTAGTCTGCCCAATTTTCTAAATACTTTCTTTAGTCCTTGGCCTTATCTTATAGCTAGAATAGCCTTATGCCTATCCCACTCATGCTTAAACTCCTTTACTGTGTTAACCTCTACCACTTCAGCTGGAAGGCTATTCCATGCATCCACTACCCTCTCAGTAAAGTAATACTTCCTGATATTATTTTTAAACCTTTGCCCTTCTAATTTAAGACTCTGTCCTCTTGTTGTGGTAGCTTTTCTTCTTTTAAATATAGTCTCCTCCTTTATTGTGTTGATTCCCTTTATGTATTTAAATGTTTCTATCATATCCCCCCTGTTTTGTCTTTCCTCCAAGCTATACATGTTAAGATCCTTTAATCTTTCCTGGTAAGTTTTATCCTTGCAATCCATTAACCAGTTTAGTAGCCCTTCTCTGAACTCTCTCTAAGGTATCAATATCCTTCTGAAGATACGGTCTCCAGTACTGTGTACAATACTCCAAGTGAGGTCTCACCAGTGTTCTGTACAATGGCATGAGTACTTCCCTCTTTCTACTGCTAATACCTCTCCCTATACAACCAAGCATTCTGCTAGCATATCCTGCTGCTCTATTACATTGTCTGCCTACCTTTAAGTCATCAGAAATAATCACCCATAAATCCCTTTCCTCAGATGTTGAGGTTAGGACTCTATCAAATATTCTGTACTCTGTCCTTGGGTTTTTACGTCCAAGATGCATTATCTTGCACTTATCCACATGAAATGTCAGTTGCCACAATTCTGACCATTTTTCTAGTTTACCTAAATCATTTGCCAATTGGCTTATCCCTCTTGGAACATCAACCCTGTTACATATCTTAGTATCATCAGCAAAAATACATACCTTACCATCAAGACCTTCTGCAATATCACTAATAAAAATATTAAAGAGAATGGGTCCAAGTACAGATCCCTGAGGTACCCCACTGGTGACAAGCCCAAGCTTCGAATATACTCCATTGACTACAACCCTCTGTTGCCTGTCACTCAGCCACTGCCTTACCCATTCAACAATATTGGAATCCAAACTTAAAGATTGCAGTTTATTGATAAGCATTCTATGTGCAACAGTGTCAAAAGCCTTACTGAAATCTAGGTAAGCAATGTCTACTGCACCACCCTGATCTATATTTTAGTTACCCAATCAAAAAAATCAATAAGATTAGTTTGGCATGATCTCCCTGAAGTAAACCCATGTTGTCTCTGATCTTGAAATCCATGTGTTTTTAGATGTTCAACAATCCTATCCTTTAACATGGTTTCCATTACTTTCCCCACTACTGAAGTAAGGCTTACTGGCCTATAGTCACCCGACTCCTCCCTACTACCTTTCTTGTGGGTGGGCACAACATTTGCTCTTTTAATAACTTTGGGTGTATTCCATCCGGTCCCATTAACTTATTTGTCTTTACTTTTGACGGTTGAAATAAAACCTCTTCCTCTGTAAACTCACATGTAATAAATAGCTCATTTGTCCCTTTTCCTAACTGAGGTCCCTTTCCTTCATTTTCATCTGTAAATACTGAACAAATGTTTTCATTGAGGCAGTCATCTAGACCTTTATCCTCTTCTACATACCTTCCTTTTTTTGTTTTTAATCTAACTAATCCTTGTTTTACTTTCCTTTTCTCATTTATGTATCTAAAACATGTTTTGTCCCCTTTTTTTACTGACTGTGCTATTTTCTCTTCTGTGTGTGATTTGGAAGCTCTGATAACTTGCTTAGCCTCTTTCTGCCTAATCTTATAGATCATTCTATCTTCCTCACTCTGTTTTTTTTTTTTATAATTACTAAATGCTAACGTTTTGTTTTTTACTATTTTGGCCACATCTGCAGAGTACCATAGTGGTTTCTTGAATTTTTTTCTTTTACTGACAAGCCTAATGCAATTTTCTGTTGCCTTCAGCAGTGCAACTTTTAAATAATCCCATTTCTCTTGGACTCCATTTAAATTGCTCCGATTTGATAATGACTCCTTTACACATATTCTAATTTTAGAAGAGTCTGTTTTTTTTAAAGTCTAAAACTTTTGTTTTTGTGTGGTGTGACTCAGTCACTGTTCTTATATTAAACCACACTGACTGATGATCACTGGATCCTAAACTTTCACCTACAGTAATATCTGATACCAAATCTCTGTTTGTTAACACTAAATCAAGTATGTCCTCCTTACGAGTTAGCTCCTCAAAGACTTGTTTTAGAGACAATCCCAGCAGGGGGTTTAGAATATATGTGCTCCTGGCACAAGTAGCTAATTTTGTTTTCCAATTCACATCAGGAAGATTAAAGTCACCCATGATGGCAACTTCCCCCTTCATTGTCATTGTAGCTATTTCCTCAACTAGTTAACTAACTCTTCTATTTGTCCTGGGGACCTATGAATAACACCTACACAAGTTATTGTGTGATTACCAATTTCTAACGTAACTCAAACGGACTCCATGTTCGCCTCACTAACTATTAATAGGCTAGATTTTACGCTATCCTTCACATATAGGGCCACCCCTCCCCCTTTTTTGCCTTCCCTGTCTTATCTATATAAAGATTACCCTGGTATTGCTATGTCCCAGTCATTTTTCTCTTTATACCATGTCTCAGTAACAGCGACTAAATCTACAATATCAGTTGCCATTATTGCCACAAGTTCATGGCTCTTATTCCCTAAACTGTGAGCATTTGTAGACATGACTCTAAGCTTATCATTTTTAACACACTTGCTAAAGGCTCCTTCTGTCCTTGTTTTGGGGGGTAATTGGATTGATTTTTTATCACCCTTTTGCCCCCCCCCCCAGATTAAATACATCCTAGCAAAACCTCTGAACTGCTCACTGAGAACATTGGTTCCCTTTTGATAAAGCTGCAAACCATCTTTTTTGTACAGTTTATTTCCATTCCAAACAGAGCTACCATGAGAAATAAAGCCAAATCCTTGCTCCCGACACCATTCACCAAGCCACAAGTTAAAGTCCCTAATACGCATCCGCCTGTCGCCCAGGCAGAACTTCAGAGAATGACAGTCTGGAAGCAACCTGCCGTATATCATTGTCAAAAACACTAAAAACTTCCTTAAATTCTGAAACCTCATGGCAAGCCAAGTCATTTGTCCCTAGATGGACAAGTACATCCAATTCCCCTTCCTGCTTTGCTCGCTTAACAATATTACAAATACATCTCCTGTCTCTGTGAGCAGTAGCTCCGGGAAGACATATCACAAGACCACCATTGTCCATCTCCACACCTCTTATGATGGAATCCCCCAACAACGACTGCTTTCTATTAGGCCTCACCACAGTCTCCAAGCCTGTCTCCACAACACCACTACCCTCAGTGCCTGAGCCTGTCTTCACAACACCACTCCCCTCAGTGCCTGAGCCTGTCTCCACAACACCACTACCCTCAGTGCCTGTCTCCATAACACAAGTACAAATGCAATATGCCTTCTATCCACTGAAACAGAAGGGTCACTACCACAGCATGCTAACACCATTTAGCTAACTCCTTATGGCATTCGATCCAGTGTAATCTCAAGCTTGCTGCCCTAATGGTAAGGAGGGGAGGCCAATCTCCCGGTTTAGGGTGCTAATCCCACAGCAACATTTTTGCACCCGGTTACCCCCTCCCCCTTCTGTACTGGTGGGGATATCTTGGTACAGAATCTGAAGTAGAAATCTTTATGACAGACATCTGAAAAACCATGTGGCCTAACTAAGTTGGTCATCATGCTCAAAGTTAAGCATTGCCAAACAGGTCTTGCAGGCCTGTAGTGGAAGGATTCCTTCAATGCCAGATTTTAAGCAATTTGACAGGAACTATGGCATTGTATCAGCACCCAACCTAAGTAACATGCTTCACAGATTACTTAGGTTGGGTGCTGATACAATGGCATAAGTAACCTGCTTCAAAGTAGAGCTTGTGCCCCATTTCTCTTCTGAGCTGGGAGCCACATCCAGGCAGCCATCCATCCACCCGTGGGAACACTAGTATCCCAGAGACACTGTGAGATTACAATTCTGCCAACAGGAGATGGAGGATCTATGAACGTGGGGCATGGACTCCCTTTAAAGCCCAGAGTTGAAATTATGGGGATAAATGGTACTGACTAATTGCTATATGCAGATCGACACCTAGCAGAACCTAAACAGTCCAGTGAAAACTGGGCGATCAAATGTCCTGTGTGGAGCTGGACTTTCGTTTATGACCTCTTTGCGGCACAGGGTGATGTAATCCTTTGGCAACCTGGCGCAATAAGTGATATATACCTGCTCCAAATGTAGAGATCTCTGATGTTTTTTTTGTCTCTTGTTATTCTCTCTCTCAAGTTATTTTCTTTTTATGCTGATTTTTAATCCCCAGTTGCATTAATGTTCAATGCATTGTCAGTTAGTACAACCTGACAATCTATTGCTTCTACTACTTCTCTACTGACATATCTTGTGATTGTTAGCCAGACTTTTTTTGGTAAAAATGTGCTGTTACAGCAAATGCCATACTACTGTCTTCCTAAATGTGTTATATGTGTTATCCCATACTGTTTATTACTGCTGTTGTGGCATCATAAATGTACCTGTATACTCATGCGCAGCAAAAATTTGAAAAAAAACAAACCATTAAATCCTGCATTCCAAAAGAAGAAATATGTTGCAATTTAATTTAAGTCATACATTTAACACATTCATGCATCAGCTGTATATAATTGTTGCTTATGAATGGACATCAAAATAACACAACACTTTTTAATTATTTTTTGCATCCTTAAGAGAGCAAAAATGGAATTGCAAAATTAAGTTGCATGTATCTATTCAGATAGATGATGCTATAAACCAAGCATTTAGTTTTACTTTTAATGGTATGAGACATACGTATTACAGATGAAGAAGTTGGGATATTTTCTATCAAATAAATATACATAGAACTTATGTGAAAAAAACAGTAAAAAAATAAAATGTATTTTAAAAAGTAAAATAATTTTCCCAACGAACCAATTTCACTGTATTCCATCTTCGTAATTGGTTTGTATAATTGTGCAAGAGAAGAATAAAAACTCTTTTTGAAGCTTGCTGTTTATTTTTTTTCTTTAACGTTTGTTTTTTATTTTTAGCACATATAGGTCATGAAAATTCTTCCATTAAGTTTTAAATATTCCCATACACATATGGAAGATGGCCATTTACGTCATCTGCGATATGCCTTATCTCATCTGCTGACAGGAAACTTAATCTGTGTCCATGCTCCTGATGACAAAGAAAAGGACTCTGACCCAGGATGTTTGTTTTTTGGCGTGCAGTGGGAATTTACTTTAGTGATACATGATTGCACACATGTGGTTAAGGGTCAATACTGAAAAGCAAATAAACAAGGAAAAGTGAAACAACGCTTTTTTATTGTATTGTAATAAAACTTTGTTGAATTAAAAAAACAGAAAATGGTAAAAATTCCTAATTTCTAACCCCTTCAGGCCACAAATCACATATACATGATTGAATGGGAGAAAAGGGGTAGCACCTCATTTTCCGATGGAATAAGTAACAAAAAATAAAGAGATGGAAAAATATATATGTAGTATTCTTTGTACAATGGAGGAGTAAGATATGCACTTATAAATTATAGCTCCTGAAAGCTCCACTACTATGAACATGAGCAGTACAATCCTCGCTTATGGATTCTTGTAGCCTCTTTAAGCATCAGTCGGTAATCCAGAATATATAAAAGATGTAAAACATATAGATAGATTAATCTAGTGTAGTAGTATATCTGGATGAAAATGGATAAAAGCATATGAAGGAAATATACTCATATGTTGTGGAGCCTGTATTTTGTCTCTTCACAGAGGGCATTGAGTGGTATGATCTCCACTCTGGACCGCTGGTGAGGGGAAGTCCTCTCCATATAAAGTATATGCAACAGAACAGAAATAAAATAAACATAGTGCACACTGTACAATTATTTAATGCAAATAAAAGTAAAATCACTTACAAAGGTGGAGCAAAAATGGGTTTTGCTCCATCCAAAACAGCATAGGTGGAATATTCCCACCAATAAAATTTACCTCTAACTGGTAATAGATAATAGATGGAGGGTCCAGAGTTTCTTAAATAAACATGTAAACTTTATTATGACACATAAAAAGCTAAAAAACAAACAATAAAATATAAAGTAGAAAGTAACACTAATGCATTTCACCAAGTGTGGCTTTTTCAAAGCTGGTCCAACCCTCCCTAAATGGGTACAATGCTATTAAAAAAGCAATAAAGTTAAGGTGCAATGGCACTAAAACCAAGTGCAGCAACGGGTCACCCTAGTGTGTTGTCACTCCCACACTAAATACATATGTTTCAAATGGAAAGAACAGGTTAAAGTGACAGGCGCACAAATTAGGTAAACTTCTTTTAGGCAGGTTACAAGATAGAGACCTAAACAGGACAAAATACAAACAACATCATAGTGTAATGTTTGAAGATATTTTAGCAAATGGTGAAAATTGGCACACTCACAGATTTCTGAGCCACATAAAAACTGGCTCAGACTGTATGGTTGTTTCTCCCAATACTGGGTTGTTGATCAAAATACCAGGTCCTACCACATATAGCAACTCCAAACAGGTTAGTGCTCCAGAACCGTGTTGATGATAAAAAGGTTTTTATTTTCAAATAACCAATAGGAAATATAAAATCAACATTTAAGTCTTTCACATGTACAGCACAATGCATTTTGACCTTTGGCTAGGTCTTCCTCAGGTGACAAGGTTTCCATTTGAAACAAAGCTAATAAAATTGGTAGCCTCAATGCAATATTACATTTGTGTAAAACTGAAATTTGCAACAATAGAATAATAGGTGAATATTTGGTGCATCTAATACATATGTTTACAATTAAAAATTAACAGAATTAAGCATAAAACACTATATTTATTGTGTAGAAGTGTACACATATGGCCTCTACAGTATATAACAGGACACGTGGGTAATTAAATATAGTGCTGATGTTATCACATGTCAGCGTGGAGATAGAATATAAAATCTATTAGTTGATGAAGTCACGTGATCTCGCATCTATGCCAATAGTAAAATTGAGGAAGCCACTAATAACAAGCGGAGGGACTGAATATAGTGAGAGGGAATGGGTGAAGATTTTAATAGAGCTAAAAAATGTGTGTCAGGAGTGTCACTTGAGGTATATATATAAAAAAGGGGAGTGTAAGGGTAAAGATGGCATCAGTGTGATCATGTGATTAATATAGATAAACTAAGCTGATACTTTTATTAAAAAGAGTGTGTGTTAAAACTTATATAGGGACTAAATTATGGTGTATCTAAAATAATATATATAAAAGTAAGGGGAGTAGAAACTTCAAAAAGGTGCCCTCGACAATATGTATATAGAAGTAACATAAGGAAATTAAGATTGCATCAATGCAGTTACATGACTACATATAGTTAGCATAAAAATATTAAATAATAGGACAAAAACTGAGTACGTATATAAAAATAAAATCTGAAGAAAAATAAGATTAAAATAAAGTATGAAGAAGTATGTAGATATTTGCATTGGGGTTCACATGATCTGCAAAAGAGACATATTTAAAACGAAAACATGCCAGAATATTTAAAGAAAATCAAACAAAACAAATTCAGAATTTAGCTCGTAGGGGAAAAGAATATCAAGATCAAACCCTATTTCATTTTTTTTTACCAAGTGTTTTAATTTTGTTACCACCTCTCCATGAGGGTGTGATTTTGGTAGTAGCGTCAACTTTTAATAGTTTGGGGTCTCTGTTGTGTTGTAGAAAGTGTTTGGATACAGTGTGATTAGGAAATCCTTTGCAATGCTCACCCTAATTTTTTAATTTCTTGTCATCATGCTAACATACTGAAGTCTGCATGAGCACTCTAAAACATATATAATATTTTTTTAATTATATGTGATGAATTTGTTGATTTTATATGTTCCATAGGTTTGATTTAATTTTAATTCCGAATTTTGAGTTATTGATTAATCAGTTTTTTTACATACAATGCATAATTTACATTTTATTATTATTATTATTATTATTATTATTGTGATTATTATAAACTTCTTTTTTTTTTTAAAAAGTGTGATTAAAAGCTAATTTATTTTGATCTAATTTTTTGTAAAACAAAAAAATCTACTTTAAAACTAGGAGTGCTTTTATTGGTAAAACCTGGTACTACTGGGAGGATTTTTTCTATTTCTTTATATTGTATAAACTCTTCCCTGTTGCTGTTTTCAATCTTTTTAATTAAAATATCTATTTTATTCTCATTGTATTTTTTTCTCTACACATTTATTTTTCCCTGGCCTGTTCTGTAAAACCGTCAGAATGTGTGCAATTCCTTTTTAATCCTATTAATTGACTTTTAGAGATACTGCTTAGCCATGGGCGATAGTGACAGCTGGTAAAATAAAAAAAAAAGTGTTGTTATGCACCTTTATAAAATGTTTTTGTATTTATATTGTCATTTTCAATATATATTTTTAAATCATAGTAATACCTTCTAAAATCAATCTGTATCTGTGGAATATGGCCATGTGTTTCTAAAATACTCTTAACCAATGTGCATCCGACTTCATGGAGGATAATGTTATATAAAGATTGGACATCACTAGTTACTAAAATGTAACTGGTCTTCCATTCAATGTTTTTAGGAATATGTATTAGACTGATGCTGTCCTTCAAATATTACTTCATTTAGCAGCAACGGTTGTAGAAGAATATCTATGCACGTATATATGTTTGCCAGAGTATGCAGCCATACCTTGCAATCATGTATATGCAATTACACACAATCACCCTCATAAACAGGCAACCTCTTCACAGACAGTAGCCTTCATACTCACACTGTCACATGTACACAACCCCACAAGGATATTCACTGGCAGACTCACACTTTCAGCATGTAATACCAGAAATGCACACACAGGTTCCATTACACACTACCACACATGCACTGTGATTGTATATATATATATCTTCCACTGGTACCCCGCACACACACTTTCAAAAATCAAAAAATGCCGGGTGCATGACAGCCATAGCCAAAAATTACAAAATATAATGAAAATAAGGCTTGCACTCACGGTCTGTAATAATGGTAAAATATTTCTTCTTTATTCCAATATTCTTAGAACATATGGCTGAAACGTTGATGACTACAAATATGTTCTAAGAATATTGGAATAAAGAAGAAATATTTTACCATTATTACAGACCGTGAGTGCAAGCCTTATTTTCATTATATTTTATATATATATACACAGCCAAGATGGTGCCGGTTGAGGCCTACACACCAACGTAATCGGATGAAGACAGCGCCACCGCCGACTCTTTCCCTTCATCCCGGCTATGCTCAGGGCCACAACATGCTGCTGAGCTGGCAGAGTCTGCACCATCAACCAAAGCAGACATCAGGGCACTAATGGCTGAAATGAAAACCATGTTTAATGCGGACATGGTCACGATCCGGGAGGCGGTAACAAAACTCACAGACAAAGTGCAAGCTGTGGAGGAAGGCATGGAGGGCACCAAACTTGCACAATCGGCCCCAGAAGCCTTTTCCTACAACGTACAATGGTCTAAAGTTCATTATCTCTTCATTTAGCACACCCATGCACCCACGACCCACACCCCAGGCCTTCCACTCAAGCAATAGTCTCTCAAGCAAAGTGTTACCACTTAAAAAGGCAAGTAAGCTAACTACTTACCTCACTGAGTGCCTCAGAGAAACCAATGGCTCACAGTGTTAACATGCTAAGAGTGAAGAGGCGCTACAAGATGTAAGGCCAGTCCCCTCCATAGAAATAGACACCCATACCGCACACTGTCCAAACAATAGGGAATCATACTCACTATTAATTAAAAATGAGTGGAATAATGCAATGAGACCTTGAATACCTCACTATTGGGCCATACTTGTTTTTGTATGTTTCATGAGTCATGTTCTCCTTTAGTGATCACGCGCAAAAATAACGATTTTTTTTTAATTCAAATGTTTCTGAAATATTTTTTAGCTGAATTTAGGTTTGCTCTGAAATGATAATTAACAAATTTCAATCAAAATTATGGAATTACCAAATTGAAATTTACTGAAAACAAAACAAATTTATTTCCATGTGCACGTCACACAAATACACAATGCTCCACATATAAATCCATACTTTTAGGCACCCTCTGAACTGGAGTCCAGAGTCCATGCTGTAACAGAATGTAGCTCTTGTCTCCCTGGGATATAGTGGGTAACTGTCTTGAGCAACTTGTCAGCTTCCAGCTCCCCCTCAATGCTCTATTAGTTCCGTGAGGGAGTTTTACAAATGACTTTCTCCCAACTCAGTGCTGTCACAAAAAGAAACAGTTAACCAGACCACTTGTTTCAAGGGCATGTAGTGCTGCAGTTGCTAAAGATTGCAAAAGGACACCAAATTAGCCCTAGTGCTTAACTGGGCTTTTGAACACAATATGAGCATTCATGCTCTGATGATGACCCTGCTTTATTTAAATATTACATTATTACACCTCTTTTTTCCTTGGATATTAGATACCGTTAACACAGAGAGATATTAAGGTGTTGTGAAAAATATATTTATGCTTTTCTTGCATGATAACCCTTTTGCAATGAATACAAAATACAAAGAAATCAAGGTGTATTGGCGCTACCAATTATCACAAATATAAAATTACTGGTGCAGTGAAAAGTGTATCCCACAACACTTAGAGATAAATAATAAAACAATAGAATAAATACTGCACCAGTCAACGAAATGACAATTCAGTATCAATCTAAAAAACACAAATAACATAACATAGTGCAAAATGTGTATATATATATATATATATAATGATAGACCCCTTATGTAGAGTAAAACTCACAGGATTTAGAGCCGTCCCCAAATATACTCTGCAGTGTTTTATTTAGGCTTTGTGCCTAGTATATTTTACTATTTATACACTGCTTATTGTCCCTGTTTTAATTGTTTATTTTATATAAAAATTTTATTTGATATAAAGAAAACTCAACAAATTAAAATTAGTTTAGTTTTGAAAGCAAAAAGGTACCTTAGAGGGGATATGATAACACTGTATGAATATTTTTGGGGACAATACAAACCATTATTAAAAAAAAAAAAAACATACAAATATAAATGGTGCTACAAATCAAATCAGCAGCACCTTACCAGTGTAGTAACTCCTCAACATTTAATAAATATAACCCAAATACAAACTGTCCTGTGCCTTTAAAAGTGTGCCAACAAATTATTGTGTAGTACAACAAATAGGAGACATGTGACAGCCATTTGATGGCGAAAATAAATTTTTTCCTAGTTTTTATCAAAATCGTAAAGTGCTTTAAACTATGTTTTTGTTTTTTTACAAATTTACAGATAAGAGGCCGAATTTCATGGTCACAATTCTTTTTTTCAATCTCCGTGTAACTGTTTTTAATTGTATGTCAATTACTTTTTGACAAACATCCCCATTCTGTAAATGTAAAGCGAATATGGTGATGCTATATGTTAGGCTGGAAATCACCACAGGGTCGGGAAACCCTTATGCTGCCATGGACTTATGCACCAACAAAGTTTCTGCCTTCCATTATCTCTATAATCAGCGTTGTGATTACTCAATAAAGTCACACCATACAGATGTAGTGTTAATAAGCATTCAATGCGTAGAACATTGTGTATATAAAACACTGTTTGTCTAGGGGTGTATACATCAACGGCAACATTAACCAATCATGGGAGTCTCAGAACCAAAAGTAGAATTTTTCATATAACATTTCGTAATGCTGTTAGTTAGTCTCCTGTTAACTGATGCAAGTGACAGTATGAGATTTAGGAACCTAATTAAGAATTGCAGGTGTTAGAAAGAATGCATTGTTTTGCAAGTGCAGGATGTTTCAGAAAAGATAGTTCATGCTGGTGGTGCAAGAACACAAGAACAGAAACATATTGTATGTTTTAAAAAATGCAAGTTTAAAGCATAAGTATCTTGTATTATAATCAGGTCTACTGACCATTTGGTCTTTCAAACTTTGTACACCAGTAATACTTTAGCTACATAGTAAGAAATACAAAAGGAAAAAGCAGGACATGAGACTGACGCCTTGTTACATAAAATGTATAGCTCTGTATGTCCAGAGGACTATTCGATAAGCAATGCATAGATAAAACAATTATTTACAACACATATATATATATAAATACTGCCAATAATAACTGTTGGAGGTCAGACTGTAAAAAATAGCAACAAAGCTGGGAACCTATAGGTAAAATTCAGCTACTATTAAATACTGGCTGTTGTTAAAGAGAGTTTATGAATGCTTTTTACTGAAACAATTCCTGGCTGCCATTTTAAAACACATTATGAGAGTAATGCATTAAAGATATGTGAAGTATTTATAAACAACAAAGACCTTTTTGGATTAATTAGGAAAAATAGGTTAGTATGTATAATATATTTGATGGAGATTTGGGGATGTATAGTGTACCAAATGAAATTAATCAATAATTTTTATCCACGATTTTTGCCCTTAACGTTTCTTCTGAGAAATGCTCAATAAATCCTTCACCAATAACAAAAAAAAAACGTATTTGCTGTGTTATTGATGTTTGAACACATTACCTGTCAAGTTTTATTTATGGAAGGATCAGTAGACAAATTTACATTAGCTTAATAATTTAGAGGTAATGGACTGTTAAAAAAAGTTAAATATCGTCTGTCTGGAAATTGATTTATATTTAGCCATTTTAGAATGATCTGCTTAAACATAGTTGAAGGGCCACTATAGTGCCAGGAAAACATACTCGTTTTCCTGGCACTATAGGGTCTCTAGGTCCTCTCCACCCTCTGGGCCCCCCTCCCGCCGGGCTCTAGGCAGTGCAAGGGGTTAAATCTTACCTGTTTTCCCCTGCCAGGCACAGGGAACTCTCCTCCTCCTTTTCGCCGTCAACAGCTGAATGCGCATGCGCGGCAAGAGCCGCGCACGCATTTAGCCAGTCCATAGGAAAGCATTCTCAATGCTTTCCTATGGACGCTGGCGTCTTCTCACTGTGAAAATCACAGTGAGAAGCGCGGAAGCGCCTCTAGCGGCTGTCAATGAGACAGCCACTAGAGGCTGAATTAACCCATTTGTAAACATAGCAGTTTCTCTAATATACGGCAGGTTGCTTCCACACTGTCATTCTCTGAAGTTCTGCCTGTGCATAACACTCGGAACAACAGGCGGATGCGTATTAGTGACTTTAACTTGTTTGGTGAATGGTGTCGGGAGCAATGGTAGCTCTGTTTGGAATGGAAATAAACTGTACAAAAAAGATGGTTTGCATCTTTCTCAAAAGGGAACACATGTTCTCAGTGAGCAGTTCAGAGGTTTTGCTAGGATGTATTTAAACTAGGAGGGGGAGGGGGGGCAAAAGGGTGATAAAACATTAATCCAATTGCCCCCCAAAACAAGGACAGAAGGTGCCTGTAGCAAGTGTGTTTAAAAATGATAAGCTTAGAGTCATGTCCACAAATGCTCGCAGCTTAGGGAATATGAGCCATGAACTTGTGGTAATGATGGCAACTAATAATGTAGATTTAGTCACTGTTACTGAGACATGGTATAATGAGAAAAATGACTGGGACATAGCAATACCAGGGTACTCTTTATATAGAAAAGACAAGGAAGGCAAGAAAGGGGGAGGGGTTGCCCTGTATGTGAAGGATAGCATAAAATCAAGCCTAATAAAAGTTAGCGAGGTGAACATAGAGTCTGTTTGGGTTACGTTAGAATTTGGTAATCCCACAGTAACTCATGTAGGTGTGATTTATAGGCCCTCAGAATAAAAACTATGCTAACTATAGGCCAGTAAGCCTTATTTCAGTAGTGGGGAAAGTAATGGAAACCAAGTTAAAGAATAGGATTGTTGAACATCTAAAATCACATGGAGTTCAAGATCAGAGACAACATGGGTTTACGTCAGAGAGATCATGCCAATCTAATCTTATTGATTTTTTTGATTGGGTAACTAAAATAATAGATTAGGGTGGTGCAGTAGACGTTGCTTACTTAGATTTCAGTAAGGCTTCTGACACTGTTGCATTTAGAAGGCTTATCAATAAACTGCAATCTTTAAGTTTGCATTCCAGTATTGTAGAATGGTTAAGACAGTGGCTGAGTGACAGGCAACAGAGGGTTGTAGTCAATGGAGTAAATTCGAAGCATGGGTTTGTCACTTCAGGGATCTGTACTTGGACCCATTCTCTTTAATATTTTTATTAGTGATATTGCACAAGGTCTTGATGGTAAGGTATGTCTTTTTGCTGATGATGCTAAGATATGTAACAGGGTTGTTGTTCCAGGAGGGATAAGCCAAATGGCAAATGATTTAGGCAAACTAGAAAAATGGTTAGAGTTGTGGTAACTGACATTTAATGTGGATAAGTGCAAGATAATGCATCTTGGACGTAAAAACCCAAGGACAGAGTACAGAATATTTGATAGAGTCCTAACCTCAAGGATTTAGGGGTGATTATTTCTGATGACTTAAGGGTAGGCAGACAATGTAACAGAGCAGCAGGAAATGCTAGCAGAATGCTTGGCTGTATAGGGAGAGGTATTAGCAGTAGAAAGAGGGAAGTGCCCATGCCACTGTACAGAACACTGGTGAGTCCTCACTTGGAGTATTGTACGCAGTACTGGAGACCATATCTCCAGAAGGATAGTGATACTTTAGAGAGAGTTCAGAGAAGGGTTACTAAACTGGTTCATGGATTGCAGGATAAAACTTACAAGGAAAGTTTAAAGTAACTTAACATGTATAGCTTGGAGTACAGACAAGACAGGGGGGGGGGATGATAGAAACATTTAAATTCATAAAAGGGAATCAACACAGTAAAGCAGGAGACTATATTTCAAAGAAGAAAGACTACTTCAACAAGAGGACATAGTCTTTAATTAGAGTGGCAAAGGTTTAAAAATAATATCAGGAAGTATTACTTTACTGAGAGGGTAGTGGATGCATGGAATAGCTTTCCAGCTGACGTGGTAGAGGTTAACACAGTAAAGGAGTTTAAGCATGCGTGGGATAGCTATAAGATAAGGCCAGGGACTAATGAAAGTTTATAGAAAATTGGGCAGAATGGTTCTTATCTGCCGTCACATTCTATGTTTCTATGATGTGCATTGGTATAGGTACATTCTGTAATGGCACAAATAATCAAAAACTATTTTGAGATCTGAGCAAGGATTTACCAAAGAGCAAGCTACTTAGTTTCTCTAAGCTTTTGTCCTCAGAGTTCTCTTATTCTCTGTTTTTGTTATGTTACGTATGTATTAGTGTATATGTTATGGTCTGTTTAGTCCTATAAGAACACATTTTGTTTACTACAGGAATTAGGTTAGTCATCCGTAACTACATCCTTCTATTTTATTTTGCCTACAATTACTATATTTTATATTTATTATATTTTGCACTGTTACTGTAAACAATATAAAAAGGTAAATACAGTGAAAAAAATTGTTTTTATTTATACTCAATTAGTGATGCTTTAGAATAATGACTTAAACTAATTTAATTTGTTACACATAAAAATACTTAATGTGTCTTAGATTTTCAACTAATTTCAGCATTATATGTTTCTTATTATAAGCATGTAGCGATGCATAAATTTTAGAATTTTTTTGTATACATAACCTTCAGTGGTGGCTGGTGCAGTTTTAATATGGTGGGGCACCAGACTCAACCCACAACATTTGGCTCCACTTCCTTTCACTGGAAATCCCATCTCCTGATATATTGGAAACATTAAATATTAGTATTGCTATATAAAAAAATGTATGTGAGTGGTACATGCCTGACATTAAAAGGGTTAAAACATATAATTATGTATTACTTAATGTGCAGGGACTTTCTTAGGCTAATGAGTTACACTATTCCTGCTCTGATTCAATAAATTATGGTAATTATAAAATTACTGCAATTATCAGCAAAGAAAAATTCAATTTATAAAACAGTCTTAAGGGTAAAGGACAATACAATAATGGAAACTTGGGATAGTCCAGCAATCTGCTTCAGATCCCGAAAAAAAACACAAACCAAAAAGGGAAATAAAAATGCAAAAATTACACCAGAGTGAGTGCATACAAAAGCATACAACCTATATATGAGAATATTCAATATGCAAACTTACAGATCAACATCTGAAAGAAAAAATGTACATAGTGCAGTACAATAAACCAAGGGTTTGGGTGGGGGTAGTAGAGAATTCACTAGATGAACGATAATGCAGGCCTGTCTCCCTCACTTGAAGGGATTTGTGCTTGCAGTCTTCAAAATAAATCTTGTTAGCCACTTAAAGGATTAAAAAGAACACGTAGAGTGTGCAAATCATATAAACTTAATAAATTTATTAAAACAGTAATGCACATTAAGAATCCAAATGGTATAACAGGGTATCTCCACATAAACAGTGGTATCCACAGATAAAGTTGAAGTCCAATTTAAAAAAAAACAAGTAAAAACCTTTAAAAACATGAAAGTCAATCAATAAATCAATCCTACAAGTTTCGTCCCGTGGGACTTCTTTGGAGATATATGCTTCGTCCGGAGTGTTCCTCTTAAAAATGATTGCCGACAACCCATTAGACCTTCAGGGATCACCTCGGCATGTCACATCTGGTGTTCAGTCATATTCTGAAAGACAACTCCATGGGACCGCCTATCTCTGCTTAGAAGTGTATGGGCAATGTAGTCCCAAATTTGGCAAAAAACCAGAACCGATCTCGTTAAATATAAAACTAAGTTCTAATACAATAACATCCACGTGCATATAGGCTAAGAACGGGACAAGCATTATGACAAAGGAATAAACCCACCCACCTGCTGGGTTAATTGTACTGTACCATGTACGTTTTTTTAATTCACATTTTGATCTGTCAGTTTACATATGGAATATTCTCATATCCAGGTTGTATGCATTTGTATTTATTCACTTTGGTGTAATTTTTGTGTATTTTATTACCCTTTTTGTTTTTTTATTTTTTTCAGTGCTGTTTTTGAGTGTTTAGAGGGAACACTTTTTTAAGGGTACAATATGCTGTTTTCTAATAATTAAATCATATAGTGAGATATTTTTTGTAGTTTGCTTCAGATACAGCTGACATAAGGGAGACATTTCTAGAATACGCACAGTGTTCCTACTGGATGACACATATCAGCAGACATACATACTACAAGTATTGAAACTGAAGTCTGCTAACTTGTGTCTCTTCTTAGTCTAGTATTTAAGGTTTCTGTTTTTTGTGCAGGTAACCTGGTGTCAAATTTTATTGGGTATGAATTTGTTTTTATCATTTCTGATTAACCCCTTAAAACCGGAGGGCGTACTATTACGCCCTATTCTAATCGGCTCTAAACGCCGCAGGGCGTAATAGTACGCCCTCATGATTTTTCTTACCCGGTCGCCGGCGATCCCACGCCGGCAATCGTGGTCGGGGGACTTACCTGGGATCCCAGGGAGTCCCCCACGGCGGATCCTGCCTCCTCCGGCCCCCCCGGCCATGTGAGAGTGAGGTCCCTGCGAGGACCTCACAATCACATGGCCAGGTTAGCTGGCTGCTACATTGCCAGCAGGGGGACTGCCTAATGACAGTTAGTCCTCCTGCTGGC
Organism: Pelobates cultripes; assembly: GCA_933207985.1. NCBI lineage: Eukaryota > Metazoa > Chordata > Amphibia > Anura > Pelobatidae > Pelobates > Pelobates cultripes. The sequence continues at coordinate 84,348,927 of OW240923.1, forward strand.
TGGAAATGAAATAAAATAAAGTTAAAATCAGTGTAAAAAAAGTTTTTATATACTTAGATCATATATATATTACACATTACACATTACACATATACATACACACACATACACTGTCTAGGTGTATTTTACTATTTATAAATATATAATGATATATATATATATTAATATCAAATTACACAGAGACTGTTACTGATTATATATATATATATATATATATAATTATTGTTATATATATATTTATATATAATATTAAAAAAGTATATAAATATGTTAAAAAATTAATAATAATAAAAAATAAATAATTATAAAATATATAGATGTGTTATTTCATTCTAACTGTATTGTGATAATATATATATATATATATATATATATATATATATATATTTATATCAAAATACATGTAGAACGAAATAATATATATATATATATCTATATACATAAATATATACGTATATATCACTATATATACACCCTTTATATAAATAAAAATATATTTTTTAAATTATATATATATATATATATATATATATATATACACATACATACATACATACATATATATATATATATATATATATATATATATATATACACATATATTAATTATACATATATATTTATGTAATATTTTTACATAATTAGGTATTTTAATTAATTACAATTAGCGGGACCTGCCGAAAGTATAGGGAATTTAATTTTCTAGCACTATATTTAACCCAATAACTTTCCAAGACACCATAAAACCTGTACATAGGGGGGTACTGTTTTACTCGGGAGACTTAGCTGAACACAAATATTATTGTTTCAAAACAGTAAAATGTATTACAACGATGATATCGCCAGTAAAAGTGAAGTTTTTTGCATTTACACGGACACGGACAATATTATTGCTGTGATACTTTTTACTGTTTTGAAACACAAATATTTGTGTTCAGCGAAGTCTCCCAAGTACAACAGTACTCTTATGTACAGGTTTTATGGTGTTTTCAAAAGTTACAGCGTCAAATATAAGGCTTGTCTTTCATTATTTTCACATTAAAATTCGCCAGATTGGTTATGTTGCCTTTGAGACCCTATGGTAGTCCAAGAATGAAAATTACCCCTATGATGGCATACCATTTGCAATAGTAGACAACCCAAGGTATTGCAAATGGGGTATGTCCAGTCTTTTTCAGTAGCCACTTAGTCACAAACACTGGCCAAAACTGGTGTTTTTTGCATTTTTAACCCACAAACAAATATTAACGCTAACTTTGGCCAGTGTTTGTGACCAAAGGGCTACTAAAAAATACTGGACATTCCCCATTTGCAATACCTTGGGTTGTCTACTATTTAAAATGGTATGCCATTATGGGTGTAAATTTAATTACTGGACTACTATATAGTCTCAAAGGCAACGTAACCAATCTGGCGAATTTCAATTTTAAATGTAACGTGCTATATTTGACCCTGTAACTTCCCAAAATGCCATTAAACCTGCACATAGGGGGCACTGTTTTACACATGAGACTTTGCTGAATACAAATATGTGCATTTTATTGCAGTAAAGCAAACTGTATTATGACATTGACAGTTAAAATGTCAGGAAGAACTAAAAACAAAAAAATCTTATTTTCTCCCATTCTTTTCATATTAAATTATGTTTCATAGCTAAATATTGGTATTAAATGAAAGCGCTGTTTTCCCTGAATAAAATGATATATAATAAGTGTGGGTGTATTTAATATGAAAGAGGTGAATTACGGTTGGACAGACATGTAGCGCAAATGCCAGGTTTTGTTTACATTTTGTTTTGTTCACAATGTGTACATTTGGCTCAGTCCGTAAGGGGTTAATCAGATAAAACCATTTCACTCACAGAAATTCAATAAGTGAGATTCAATGCACTAAATATATTAATATAATATTTACAGCATGTGATAATTACATGACACTTGTTAAAACATAATGAGCCATTCATAAAGAAAGAATGAGATGATTTTAGCTAGTTATAGGAAAGATCAAGGGGGGTAACACCAGGTTAGCAAACCAAATGACTTAGAAATATTCCCCCCGAAAAAACAAAAAACTGTTAAAACAACTTTTATTATGATCAAGTCAATAATAAAAACCCTGTGATACCAATGTTTTGAACTCGTAGATCTATTCAATTTCATTTGAAGTAAAAGAACATTGAAATGTCCCATTCTGGAATTCATTTTTGATATCTCAATTACTTAAGAGTATACGTGTAACATGGCTTTGGGATGTTCAAATTTGTAACAGAGTTAACATCTTCTGAATTACTGACATGTTTTTCAATGTGCTGAAGTCCATGACTGCAGGTAATGTGGAACTGCAATTAATGGAGTCATGCATGGATATTTTTACTACAATCTGAGAACTAAAATCTGACAACAGATAAATTGAGAGGGTTTACAGGCTTTGCAATGTCCAAAACAGTAGACGCCCTTGGTGGATGTTAGCCACACAGGGGAACATTTTTAAAAAATAAATAATTTGTTTTATAATTGTTTCAAAATGGTGGCTCTCCAGACATGTTTTTCTTTTCTGGATATATCAATACATGTAAATTTTATTTGCAAATACTGGTGTGCATTTAATATTATGCAACTTCGAAAACAAGTTTAAAATTCTGGTTTTGAACAGACTGATATTGTATCTATTACGAGCAGTCACATCAGTCAGAAAATAATTCTAAATTATCTTTATCACTTGTGACATCTGTTACTTCTTTATACTTTGCTAATTTTATTTTCCAACTGTATTGTAAAGATTTCATTCCTTGAATCGGCATCCTGTCACTTACGTAATGACTTAAGTCATAATCCAATCTCTGACACTGAATAATGCTTTCCAGTTTTATGGACAGCATAAAAATGTGCCACATGGTACTGTCCACAGTTTAGCAAATTTTCGAAAATGCACACACAAACTCATACACTCACTTCCATTCACACCAGAGTGCTTTCTGTTTCTTCTGCCTCCAAGTGGACAGGGGAGGCAGAGATCCCTCCTGACAACCCACCTATTAACAGTTGCAAATCATCTCATACTGGTACACTGGAAACACACAAACCCTCCCTCAATACGAGACTGGATCTGAAAAGTACAAAACATAAAACAATTTGAAGAAGTTACCTATTCCATTTCCAAAAATTATCTCAGATTCATGCAAATTTGGGAACCTTGGATTGCCTTCATCAAGGCCGCCACAACTGAAATTGGAACTTAAACTAGGATTCCAGTGACCCATAACTGGGTAACTATTAGTCAAATACCGTAGATATAAGCCCTGGGTTGCATCAGCAGTTGGTGATCACGATACAAATTATTTAATTCTTTACTCCCCATGCAACATTTCTTTCATGTTTCTTTGATAATAATCCTACTTTCATTTAAGCATAGTTATGCACTTAGTGTCATGTTTTATACGTAGACCCTTGCATATTTACATATCTACATTGTTAACTATGTACCATGTTGTCTGCAATGTTAACTGTTTGCCTAAAATGTAACGTACATTACCGTCTAACTCATTTGATGATACAAGGAATTGCTAATGTTCATGGATGTTAACTTATTATTTTGCTGACCACAACGTTGAAATCTTACTTAATGTTACAAATGCTACTTAATGTTTTGTGTCATTGCCTGTGACATGACAATATTGGGTAATATGACATCATATGAGGAAAAGGTGACACCATTATAAGAATATTGGGACATTGTGGATCTAGGTAGCTGGTTTGAATTAATGAAATTACATGCAGAGGAAAATTGTCACCTGGAAAGAATTATGACATTCATCAGAAACACAGGAAAATGCTATATACCATTATACGTTTTTTGTTTTTTTCAATATTGCTTTTTGACTATTTAAAGTCACAATTCTGTAACTAAAGTTATTTTCATTATTTCCACTTGTGGAAAATATTAATATGTTTTTAAAATGCATGTATACATATATCCAACACTATTTGCTATATGCTAGCATGCAAGCAGCTGGCATACCGATGTTATTATGCTTGGATACTTATGTTCCAGCTTATAGATATATTAATATTCTGTAATTGCGCTTGTCTTTCTGGATCGTTTTGCTCTGTTAACTAGAATGTGTTGATGATAAGTCATCTGGTGCCCCATAGACCCATTAGTCATTATTACATCTGCAAACTATGAAATCATGTCAACCATTTCAACAACAAGAGCAAGCAAAGTCTTTCTTTTGTGAGGAATATGTAACCGTTCTAATGTGTGCGTATGGTACGGTTGAAAGGTAACAAATGCTTGGAAAACCCTTTCTCTCAGAAAATCTGTTACTGCTGACTTAGTATTCAATTATATTCTAACCTTTTTGACTACTTCAGTTTTCATTGCAAATGCTCATTTTGACTCGAACTCTGTAACTTTGATGCAAACAACAGATCCTCAGATGTTTGTTAGCCCCTTCAGAAATAAAAGGGAATCATGACAGAATATTTCCGTCATGTGCCCTTAAGGGGTTAATTAGATATACATTTCACAAATGTGGGCAGTGCCAAGGCTAGCTTCCCTGGTTCTTAAAAAGTTTCAGTTGAATATAATCATTAGACAGCAAAACTACACTATTTAGAACAGTGGACTATCCTCGAAACAATGTTTCCTTTTTTTGTACAATGTTTAAATCAGCAAACAATAATGCTAGCGATTGCTACCAGTTTAAAGTCTTCATTAATTTGGAACCTGTTTTTTAAGAAACAGGCCGAAGCATAGGTCTGCCCTTGAGACGAGAGAGAATAGAGGATAAACAATGAAAGTACTAGTAGTGAATAAACAAGCTTGATCAATAATCTAAGATACCGATATAGTGTCTAGACACAAACCTATATATTTTCTAGTGCAGCTTGGAATGTGTCCTAATCAACCAGGATTTAGACATGGAGTATGGTCCTATTTAAGATAGGTGATCAGGCTCTATATGCTGTGAGCTGCAGACATTCATATTCTACTGGCTATATTACCTTGCCAAAGACTCACTAAGAAATTGGCACCACTAGGTCTTGAGTTATATACTAAGGCAACAAAAAGTTAGAAAAAACATATGTAACTCAAAAGAACAGCAAGCATGAGGTAGCAAACAGTTCTGTTCACCCAATGCCTCGGATGGGCCACAATTGAAAGTTCTTCCCCACATCAGGATCAGCATCTGACATTAGGCTTAGTAGGTGTATCTGAATACCACACTGCAGATTGCTTACCGAACTGTAGGACATATTTGCTGCATATCTCTGGCCGCGGGCCTGAATGGGAGCCCGTTCCTTACGTCCATGGAACCCACTCCGGGTCATCTTTGAAACAGGAGGGGTGAGTTTGAGGGATCTGCTCTCAATTCATAACCAGAACCTCTGGCGGATGGCATAAAAACTTTTTAGGAAGAGATTTTTCCACTTTCTGCATTCTGGGCTTGTGTTGCTATGATGCAGGTCCAACACGGCGGCCATTTTGGTCGCACTAGGCGGTTTCAAGTGATTCAGGCTGAGTGGGTGCCAAGGTAAGTCGACCCAGTGAGGACCGGAATAACCCCCAGCGGTCCAAAGGGGGGGCTCCATAAAGGTGCAAGGTGTGTGCGCGCACAGTCTGGGGAGATCGACCGCATCTCACCCCGGCTTGCAGGCCAAGTCCTATAGGCCTGAGAGATAGTAGTTTCAGCAGGGTGTTCTTGCGTGAGCTTGGTGACTGTGCCTGGTTGTAATAGTAATCAGTCTGCAACTTGTTGGGTTCAGGTACACAAGTTTATAGCTGAGTTTGCTTTATATTTGCCCAAGTCATTGGGAGCTGCTCCCCCTGCAATTCCGTCTTTTGTGTGCATAACCTAATAATACTGATGGGGTATGTACTGTTAAATACACTACTTATTAAAATGATTTTGTAAGATCCTATCTCTAAGGTTTTGCCCCTTATTGTTCTGTCTAAGACAAGCTCAGCTGTTAGGGAGAAAAATAAAAGCATCAAAATAACCTTAGATATAATACACACATTTTTGGAATTATCAAGTCAGTAATGGATTTCTGAAATGTGATACATGTAGACTTTAAATGTGATAAATGTGGCCATAGTGTTAATTCAGTGGGCAATGTTAATCTTGTTGAAGGCTGAGATGGTTTTTGGTCAATATGACTGGCAGTAGCCCTCATAGCTTTCTAAAATCTATTTTGCCTACAGTCCAATCACAACACTCCACCCCAAAAACAAAATCTAGAACCTTTCTAATTTTCAAAAGTACTGTGACAGGGTGGCCTTTATCTCAAGTGTGATTTGTGCTTGCTGCATCAAACCCCTAGCTTGTACTACATTTTAGAAGTTAATATAAATGGCCATTAATATATGTTAAATATACTCAATAGGCAGGAATTAGTATTTCCCTATTTTAACTCATTATATACACTGAGCAAAATTATAAACTTGCACAGACTGAAATCTCTTCTTCATAAGGAATCATATCTCAAAACCCTTATTTATCATCCAATGAGAATAACCCCTTCTCAAAAATCTTTTGTTGTTCTGACTGCTCTAAAACACATTGTTCAAAAGTGCTATTTCTATGCACATCATACACAGATTAACCAAAATATTCTTAAAGAGACACATCGCAGCTCAAATAATAAAACTGTTCAGTCGATATATCTTCGATAAAAAAATATGCATTTGATTATGCTTTATTTATTTATTAATTTATTTTTTCATTGGGGGTACATGTAAAACATCTTGTAAAAGCTCTTGTCCATACAACATTAGGCCCATATGGTGGAACTGAAGCCCTATATTTGTTGGCAGAGATAAGTGGTTTTAAGTTGTCTTGTAATATAGAAATCTGCATTTGTGTATGTGAGCTGTTCCTTAATCAGTATTTTGTATTAATACTAACGTATTGAACAAAGCTATCTCTTTCATTTTGTTTACCCATGTAATTTAGGGTTAGATCATTAATATACCTTTTGTAAAAATCAATATAATACTAAACTGAATTCCTGTCTTTACAGGTAGCCCTGCCTGGTACTATTGTGAATTTCAAGGTGGTCAAATATGCTTTTTGAATTAGTACCAGAGCTTTTGACAACACATACATTCATGTAACTGCTTTTGTAAATTAGGTCAGAAATCCCCAAGATAAGAGTCTAAACAAATGCCTTCTCTGCAGTGAGAGAGAGAAAGGACATTCAAGCCTATAAAACATGTTCTCTTTTTCCAAAAAAAGAAACAGAGAAGGTACCCGAGTTTAATGAGTGACAGCTCTCCTGAACAGGTTTTCCAAGCTTGGAACTCCACAAAAAATCAGGATAGGATAAATAAATCAGGTGAACCCAACCTAACCTGTTGGAAATGAACTATCAGGAACAATCAGTCCGTCCCTCTTGTGCCTTGAAATACAAATGATAGACAATTCCCATAACATTTCAGTGGCAGAAGAGAGGCAATAAAACTGATAGCAGGAAACTAGGCAGTAGGATTTTGGTGCACCTATACATTCCTTTTTTTTTCTTAGAATTGATGTACTTAAAAAAACGTTTGAGGGTTAGTTATGCTCTCCTTGACTATCACGTTCTCATTTTTTATTTTTGCCCATCTAATCGCCTATCTATATGCATTATTGGTTTCCTTATATCTTATCTATGATAGTTCTGATTTAAATTCTATAAATGCACTTTTTTTACATTGGTGTCAATTTATTTCTTTTGTATTTATTACCCAATGGTATATACTGAAAAGTGTACACATCTAATAATTGTTTGAAGATATTAAATTTATCATCAGTGGATAGAATACTTTTTATTTTAAAGGTATTAGTTTAATGCTTTGCTCGCTATTATTAGAGTCAGGGGGAGTTGGTATATATCGTTTAATGGGCTGGCAATGCCACTAATTGTTGGAGTGGACAATGGTATGTCCCCTTGTAAAATTAGTCCCCACATACCACTCATGGGTGGGCACTGGGAAATTCTAGATTTTCCCCTAAATATTCTCATTAGAGGCCCCCATCTATCCCCAGTGGGTCGAAGATGCGGTGGGGACATTAGACCCTGCTTTTTAAAAAAGCAGCCCCCACTAACTGCTACAGAAATTGGAAAGGGTGGGCATTAGATGTCCCCCTTTTTTTATTTTAGTAGCCCTCAGCCACTTGCCACAGATGAGAGAAGGGGGTGGACAGTGATCTGTCAACATCTCATTTTTTATGTAAAATTTCCTGCTCAATACCCATTAATTTACATGCCCCCAATGGCCGCCCAGTGTCCAGTTTTAAATATTTCCTAAATATGCCCATACCTGCAGCATGTTTGGTGGGACCATAGGGAGGTTTAAAACATCTTTCATAGTGATATGTAGATCTTATTTATTTATTTTAATGTGGGTTTTGCTAGAAAGTGCTCCAATGGGCACATTCCCATTCTGGCAAGGTCCCATTCTAAAGCATTCATATCTGTATTTTAGCTGTGGAATTTGGTCTGGCTTATATCCAGACCTAATTCAGACTCTTTTGGAGCCTGAATCGCAAAATCTGGACATTGTTAAATAGTGCGAACAATATCCATATTTCGTAGTCTCATCCAGGGGAAATGTGGCTAGGTTTTCATAAATACTGTATAAACAAAGTGAAGTAACAAAGTTATGTAACTCTTAAATTGCAGAGAATTTAGCAGGGAGACTGTAGGGGCATTATCTATACACCAAAACAGATTATTAAGGTACTGCAATAAAATCTTCTTTTTTTATTTTTTGTCAATCAAAAAATCATGCCCCCAAAAATATCTAACAAAGATACAATAAAAATAAAATAAAAAAATATCTGAGTGATAAGCAAATAACTGAAATTAACACAAATATTTAGCAGGGGAAATTATTTATTTATTTTTTCCTTCCTTGCCAGAGACCCCCTGGGCAGAAGTTGTACTTTGAAAACCTAAGTGGACTTCTGTGTTTTATCCTTTGTTTTTATCTGTTGTTGGTGTAAATTTGTTTATCATATATTTTTATATGCACTGTGACTATTTTTGCTCATAATAAACATTCATTTATTTTTTTATTTATTTTATTTTTATTAGGTTTTGCAGATAACTTTATCCGGTATACATAGATCACATGAAATAAAGAAAAATAAATAAACTTATCCAACTTGTAAAAGCAAGTTACAATACATGTAGTATAGTCATCTTAAATAGCATGGCTTAATTTATACAGTTAATACAGAGCAATATGGGAAATGTTGATGTGTTGTTGAGCGTTTCCTACAGGTCCCTTGTCCTACTCTAGTTTCTTTTGCTGCTTAAAATCCGTTAGTGTTATTAGCTCTGATTAACTCCCTTCTATGATTCCCTCCAGTCTCTTGGTGAGTTCCCTTTGTATTTCGCCTTGGTCTCTGTTGGTGAGGACTGTTTCAATATCATTTTCACCTTCCTTTTCTCATCACTATTAAGATATTTTGCCTTCATGCCCTCATGGGCCTGGATATGTTTTTAGGAACGACACCCATGGTTCCCATGTGTCTAAGTATTGTGCCAATTTACCCATTGTAGACATTCTCAATTCTTCTATCTGGTGGAAGTTGTCTATTTAACTGAACCATTCCCTTCTAGAAGGTCTTTTGTGTGTCCTCCAAAGTCCCGCTATTACTGATTTTGCTGCAGTTAATACATAATATAGGAGTGAGTGTTTAAATTTGTTCAAAGATATAGGTATGTTAAAAAACAGGAGCGTTTCAGGGGTAAATGGTAAGGGGACATTACTGAGTCGTTCTGCTATCCTCGCTACTTCCTTCCAGAAGCCATCTATTCTCTGACAGTTCCACCATATGTGTTGGTAGGTACCCTGTTCCATCTCGCACCTCCAGCACAGTGGAGAGTTGGTGACGTTAAATTTATGGGAAATTATTTTTTTTTCTCCTTATAACAATGAATAACAAGGAACTAAGTTGGAAGCTCACAGTTGCAGGAGAAAAAGGTGTTGATTTCAAATTTACATTTTATTTTTACAGTTTTGTTAACTCTTTAAGGAAACAGCTAAAGTTTGCTCATGTTGTACTTAACTACTTCAGTACCTAAACAAGTATTAACAGGTTTAAAAAAAAAAAAAATTGCTGAACATATAAGCTTACCCCTGGCGTCCAAGCAGTAGAGGAAGTTTTAAGGTGTCTTATCATTCCTTTCCCAAGGAATAGGGATATGAATGTAGTCTACCATTCAATTGTGAGCATTACAATAGCATTCCAGAGATTGATAAATATTGATATAGCAGTTTTAAATATATATTCTTAGAAACATATGTTTTAATTGTATTTACTGTATGTGGGCATTACGCTTTTTTTAGTAAGCTCTACTGTAAGTTTTGCCTTCAGGGTTTTTACAGATAACTAAATGCAGGTATTTGACAATTTTTACTTATCTATTTTTATCACATCTACTGTATTTGAGAAAAATAGCAGTTTTGCGTTTATGCTAATATTTCAGACTCTATGTAAAATATTACAAAATAAAGGACGTGGCATACTCTCTAAAGCTTTTAATTTAAATAAATACTTTTATAATGGTGAACAAATAAGGAAAAATAAAAATTGTGTACATTGATTGAACAAATGGTTATAGTTTTATTATTGTTAACCAGCTTTGTACAATTGTGTAATAACTCGTTGTTTAATTGAATACCCTATATAATTTGTAGTATTTCACTTTGGTGTTAGTTTGAAAAATATCTAATAGGGGATCGATGTTGCACTTTGATTCTGTTTCCCAATAAAACTGCTGCACAAGATCCTGAGTGCCTGGACCATTTTTTCCTGCCCCATTGGAATAGGAGTAGCCAGGTAGGGAAGAACCAGGACCTAGTACATGAGTGTAGTTTTTTTTATTTTTGTTTGATAGGTCATACATTGGACACATTGTTTTACTCAGAATGTGTAACTGAGAATAGTTTGGGGAATTTTATTACAGTAGCACAGATTAAAGGTACAAAATGCCACGCAAAAATGCAACAGTATGGAAAAAGGCATAATATAAGCCATAGGAGATACCGGAGTGGCTGCTTTCTAAAATAGAATGCCTTTGTAGGGTTATTTGAAACCCAAACTGTTATAATGCCTTAAAATGAGACATAGGTCCATCAAATCAATCTATGAAAATTTTAACCATAGAAACGGTCTCTTATCTCTTCTATTGCAATGTAGCTTCATTGAATAGTGGCAAAGGCATACAATGGGAGTATGAATGTACACAGTAGATTTGCTGAACACTGTCGTTTTGTACATGGATAGTGCATATCAGCTTTACAAAGTTCACATAAATACACCTTGCTATATGTCAGTATATAAAAAAAAACAGAACCTCCCTCTACAATTTTACTGCAGTATTTGCAATATTTAGCAGAAATTGACAGTGAAATGGCTACATTAAAAGTTTCAAAATACGCTTAGGAAAATAGCCTAGAATGTCTACTTTATAAAAATATGTACTTTTGTGTGGTAATTTTGTTTTCTGTGATGGCTATTATGCTTACTAGACAAACAGACACATTTTTTTAATTGTTACACATTGAAATTTCATTTCACTCCTTGTATTTTGTGACCTGTAACTATAAAAAAAAATGAAATCCAAGAAATGTTATGTACTCAGTAAATCAGAACAAACAAATTAATTTATTTTGAATTACTTTTCCTAAGCAGCACTTATTATTGCCAAAACGGAAAAAAAATGTTTGTGGGGTAGAGGGGTTGATTTTTTTTTTTTATAAAAATGAGAATTTATATATGTCTATGTCACATCAGAATAAAGCTCTCTTTGTCCTTTAAAAAAGTATGTATAATAAATAAAAATGGTGAGAGCACACACAGACAATAGAATAAATATATTACCACTATGATCAAATGGAATCCTGCAATATAAGACAGGAGACATACATAGGGTAATAGCGTACAGATAAAATATAAAATGTGAATAATTGTTCACACTCACATATTTCTGAGCCACTTATTAGAAGCTGGCTCACACTAAGAACGTTGAATGGATAAATGGTGGTCACTGGATACAACGGATAAAAATGCTGTCTGCTTTCTTTTTCTCTCCTTTAAAAATCCAGGATGCAGGAACTTTTAAAAGGATTTATTGAGCAAAAAAGTAAAATCAGCAGCATAAAAATATGGTATACAGCAATAACATCACCGGTACACTAACGTATTTCAGCCGTAGCCTTTTTCAAAGTGTGTATCCTTTCACCTCATTTCAGTGTTTAAATAAGTCCCATATTCACACCTTTTTGAGCTTGATCTTTAGCTCCTCCCCTTTTTATGGTGGCGTTCGGACGCAACCTTCACAGGGCATCCTTTCGTCCTTACGTTCTAGCTTGATAATCATTCACTTTCGCATTTGTCATCGATGACGTGGGAGTGCTTCTTATATTCCGTCGAACAGTTCATTTTACTTAAAGAAATACCAACGTCCAAGAGCCATATATAACATTGCAGCATTTTACATAAAATATTAAAACAACAACCATTAAAATAATGAATGCTTGAACAAAGTTTATATATAGAATCACCAATAGTGTAAAAGCACAGAGGAATAAAAGGATAAAATGGACATGTGAATTTTAAATATAAGAATTGATCTCAAAACCTTATTGAGACCTTCAGGTGTAAGTGTATCTAAATGAAATATCCATCTCCTGTTCAATTCCGATGAATTCTAGATTACTAGGATCTCCAATATAATATTCCATAAAATGTAGGTATTGCATGTAATAAAGTGCATAATGTCATATTCTTTCTTGATGTTAAAAGAGATAAATTTAAAACTCCTTTTATTATGTTTATTCATTCTTATTTTACAACCTTTACAATTCCCACAATAATACAAATATTTTTGTTCTTTTAAAAAGTTATTACTGCTTTCTTCTCCATATCTAAAAAACTATTGATTAAAATTTGTCTAAAATTTTTTGCTCCCCTAAAAACAAGTCTAGGTTTTTCTCCTAGGTGGGATCGAATTTCTTCATCAGTATTTAAAAAGTGGCAATTTTTGTTAATAACTTGACGTAAATTTTGATTGTTAGAATTAAAGTTAAGAATAAGAGGAATAGTTTCTATTTTTTTCTCTATTTGGTTTATTGATTTTATACTTAAACAACTCTGTCCTATTCTCTTTATTCACCTTTTCATAAACTTTTTCCAAAGAACTTTTATCATACCCTCGTTCTAAAAATTGTTTCTTTAGAATTTCTGCCTGATAAGTAAATTCCTGATTTTCTGTACAATTCCTCTTGAGCCTTAAAAATTGTCGTTTTGGTATATTCCGCAACCAGGGTTTAAAAAGATAACTGCTAAAATCAATAAAACTGTTCACATCAACAGATTTAAAAAATGTTCGACTTTTTATTAAATTGTCCTCTATATATATCTCTAAATCTAAAAAGTTGATACGAGAAGGACTAATTTCATGTGTTGATACGGGAAGGACTAATTTCATGTGTTTCTCCACCTTGAAGAAAAACCTAGACTTGTTTTTAGGGGGGCAAAAAATTTTAGACAAATTTTAACCAATAGTTTTTTAGATAAGGAGAAGAAAGAAAGCAGTAATAACTATTTAAAAGAACACAAACGGTTTTATTACTGTGAGAATTGTAGAGGTTGTAAAATAAGAACGAATAAACATAATAAAATAAGTTTTAAATGTATCTCTTTTAACACCAAGAAATAATATGACATTATGCACTTTATTACATGCAATACCTCAGATGTAATATATATGTTGACCTGCCCCTGTGGGCTACAGTATATTGGAAAAACATCACGCCCATTGAAAATACAAATCAGGGAACATATATATAATATCCAAAAATAATATTTGAACCATTGTGTGTCAAAACATTTTATGGAATATCATATTGGAGATCCTAGTAATCTAGAATTCATCGGAATTGAACCTGTTAAAATTCATTGGAGGGGAGGAGATAAAGACAATCTCCTCAGTAAAACTGAGATGAGATGGATATTTAATTTAGATACACTTACACCTAAAGGTCTCAATGCAGATTTTGAGATCAATTCTTATATTTAAAATTCACATGTCAATTTTATCCTTTTATTCCTCCTTGCTTTTACACTATTGGTGATTATATATATAAACTTTGTTCAATCATTCATTATTTATTATTTTAATGGTTATTGAAGTGTATTTTAACTTGTATTTTTTATCTTCCTTTTTCCTAGTTTTCTCCATTTTCCAATTAATGATTTATATCTTTTTAATTATTCATTGATATTTTCGTTTTATAATCACTATTTTTGTGCAATATTTGACTTGTATATGCGATGTTTTAATATTTCATGTAAAATGCTGCAATGTTATATATTGATGCTGTCCAGAAGGTGGGAGGGTCTGGGAGGGAGGGTCTGCTGCTGATTGGCTGGAATGTGTCTGCTGACTGTGAGGTACAGGGTCAAAGTTTACTCAATGATGACATAGGGGGCGGACCGAACAGCGCATATATTCGCTGTCCGTGGCGAACCGTTCGGCCAACCGTTCGGGACATCACTATATGTAGTATAAACATTGCGTATTAATGATACTTCTGTCAAAAGCAAATAACGTATTATTCCATAATTATACACTTTCCTTAGTGGGTGAAACGGATTAAAACGTAATTTTGTATAATACATATATACTTTTTTTTTAAATATAAATGTTGATGTAAAAGAAAATTTTGAAAAAAATTATGCTTTGTAAAAGTTACTATATACATAATGATGGATCATTTTCATTACAAGAATAATTTAAGGTACAAAAACCAACATGAACTGTTTTTCAGTTTTGAAGAAGACTGCCACATGAGAAATAGAACAACAAACAAGCTAATGAGCTTTGAAATTGCCCTTCCATGCTGGATTATTGCAACTCCAGTATGGTTGGCTGGCCATATGCAAAGAAGGATTTCCACTGGAAACTCTAAGGACCTTGTTATTTGTGCAAAGAGACGTCAGAAGTAGAACAAATACAAAAGATTAAGCAGGTGTTCCCAAAGAGATGAAGTATTTGAAATTTTCCATGAAGTTAAAATGCTTTTAAAGAATATTTCACTGCTTAAAGTGACATTAATACATAGCATTGATTCTATGTATGATTTTTTAATGCATATTAGAAAAACATTTTGTTTTTTGTTCACTGGTGTAACGATACTTGTCATGAAGACGTAAGTGTATTACTGAATCTCAGTGCCTGAAAGTTCTGCAAAACTATGAGATTTCATATATAAGCAAACTTAGTACAAAACGTGCCGTGTCTATACAACATATTTCTTTACAATATTGCCACCCAGGTATCAATCTTTGCACTATACACTAAAAATACTTTGTGCAAAATATACACATAATATGTAACCATAAATAAAATCAAGGTTAAACAAAAATAAACTTATAAAAGTTGCTATTATTGCACAAATGTGTAGTTTTCTCATTGATAGGTATTACAAAAAAAAAAGTGTTATCTGTGATTAAAATAAATAATATTTGTGTTCGCCAGATGCTAACTCACACTGTATAGAGCCAGTTCTAATCACCATTATAAAGCACTATAAATAACCCATTTATAATGTTTTGAAATACAAGCAATTAAAAATATAAAATACAGAGCGTTCCAATGAAGCAAGGCAGACACCATATCTTGGGTCTCCAAGATAATCGATGATTTATCGAATTTAGTCTGGGGTTGGACTCTATTTTACTCACCTCTGGGAGAGCTACCCAATTTACATCAGTTGACCGCCTTTGCTGAGACCAAACAGTCGCAGCCTACATCCTTGGTGGCTGACGCACCATCTCACAACTGCTCCTCCACCTTGAAAACTCTCCAAAAAACAGCCACTGACTTGAGACAAACTATGGAGATTATGACTGATTCCCAGTCAGCTCTTGTCTTATGAATGGACATGCAGAACAAGTGGAGCAGAAGAAAGAACATAAAGGTTTATGGTGTAGAGGACAGTGTCTGCTGAAAAGCTACCTCTTTTTTTCAGTCCCCCAAGTAGGCCAAAGCTATTGTATTGCACAGGGTTTATTGAATTGCTAAGTCCACAATGGTCTCCTTCATAAACATTCTTTGTCGGAGTAAGTATCTCACTTCTCTGCTGCTTTTGGACTACACCTGCCCTCTGAACCACCTGCAGGGATGGTTCACCCCATCCTCCTGCTGCCCCATAGTTAGTAGCACCAAGCCAGAAGTTAACTACCTCTTGAGTTACTCACCCTCGAATTTGGTTACTTTGGTTTTTTTAGTTCCCACTATTTTTGTGCCTTCATGGCACTAGGCTACTCTCAAGGTGGGTGGGGCTAATATAACAGACAGTTGTTTCCATACACTATATAAAAGGTATAACTTGCATATGCTTAATCTGATGTCTGGAAACTTAGATATATTTTATGCATACTTCCTGCAATGTATTATGATGTGCACCTTCCGCAATAAATAAAAAAAAAAAATGCAAAGAAAATTATATAAATACAGGTAGCTTTGTTCAGTAATTTACCTAAATCATGCTCTTTTATTTAAATGTGTATAGGTATTTGGAATAGTGCATATATAACTTTTCTATTTTGCTTTTGTCAATATACGTTGGTATTTGTAAGACCCCAGCATGCAATTAGAAAAAGATGGTTAGCTTCTTCTTACTATTTAACTTCTCTATTTAACTCCTTAAGGACACATGACATGTGTGACATGTCATGATTCCCTTTTATTCCAGAAGTTTGGTCCTTAAGGGGTTAAGCTATTTAAATTTAAACTAAATATTTGAAAAAAAACTAAAATTAAGTATATCCTGTCTTGTGACCTTATCCCTTCTGTGGTCACTGACAGTTTGACAAGCAAATATCTACTCTCCTGTCCTGTCTTTCCATTAAAGGGTTAACCTCTGGCTTATTGTATCAGTGCCAGTTTCAATGGAGCAGGAGGCAGCACGTTGAACAACTTGCGCCCAATGTTATATTTTATTCTTTATTTTTCTGAGGCGAACCATGTAAACAGTGATCTTAATCCAAGCAATTAAAATGTCATAAATGACAATGGGAGCTGGTGTCATTTTCATAAAATACAGTGTCTCAATTTTTAAACTTGAAATTTTTGAAACGCATATAAATTAGAGAAAAAAATCATTAAAAAAGTAGTAAGGAAAGGATGAGGAGAGGAAAATGAGAAACATGTTGAGATATCTATAGAAAAAAAGCTGATTTAAATGTAAAGCATATATTATAAATCTCTTGCCTTAATTAGTAAATCACTTGGCCACATAGTTGAGCCAATCGTTGTTAGTTGTTATTGATAGTTTGTGAAAGAGGATAATAATTATCCTCTCTTTTAGATGCAACCTCTTGCCTCAGTGGTCATAACACTTTCATCAGCTTTCCAGAGTCAAACCACAGCCAGTGCCCTACAGGCAGCAAGTGTTATTTTATTAAAATGTTTTTGAGAGCGGTGCCATAAGACTCTCTACTGGGTGAAAAATAGGCAAGCCAAGGGATCTAAGTCAAATGGCCTATTGAAGACATCCGCCAGTAGGTCTACCATCTCCCACCAGAAGGGTTTCACCTTGGGACATCCCCACCAAAGAGGAAGATAAATATATGAATAATAAAAAAAAAAACCCTATAGAACCAAAGCAACCAGAAGGTCACTAAGGTTAAGATCTATAAGATGGTGATTGGTATATTGGACAGGCAAATGGCACAAAAGATAATGAAATCAAGATGGTCTTTATTATGCTTGGACCAAACAAAATGTGCTTGCAAATGTAAAATTATATAAGTATACAGTATACTAATGATATATGACACTCCTAAGTAAGTGGACAGAACTTGTATCTATCGGACTCTTTAAGAAAATGCATATATTATTATAAGTGACATGCATAAAGAATTGCATACAGAGTACAGTATACTATAGAGGAAAGGGTTGAAGAGACAAATATAGACAAAAATGAGTATCCCATAGTTGGTGTAAGCTCAATGAGGTAATAGCAGGTATAGTATAGGAAAAAAATCTGACAATAACAATAGTGAAAATAAAAGAAGAATAAGGTTAAAGGTTAAGAGTAGGGTGCTACAATCACCAATATGAGTCTCTTATTCACATAAAATCAAACCATACAGTGTTACAAAAATGTGTGTGGTGAGAGCACACTAATCAATGTAATAATTGCACGTTACCCTTATTGCACCTTATTATCATTTAAAGTTACATCCATCTGCTACATTATTACCCTATGTTCCCATTCTCCCTGTTTTTATATTTATAGGAGTGGTTTTAATATTTTCACATGCAATAAGGGTAAGTGCAATTATTACATTGATTAGTGTGCTCTCACCACCCACATTTTTGTAACACTGTAAAGAAAAAAATCTTCTTACAGTCCCTGGCTTCGTCCAATGCCCCACACGTCAAGATACACAAAGTACTGTATTGCACTAGGTACTAAGAAAATAAAGATAATAACAGGGAACAACGTGAGGTATAAAAACGAATGGGTTTCATACCCCACACCAATTCAATTTAGGGTACAAGTCAAAGGCTACTGAGAGATAAATTGTGCTACTATCTAGCAAAAGGAAGCCTGCCTATACCTCAGCACACCTAGAAATCTGTGTGCCTACCAGAGGGTCAATACCCGCTATTAATAGAGAGAGGTCTATACTAAAGCCTAAGTAAAACCCTTAGCACATAGTGATACTAATCTTTTGGTGCTATTGACTGGACATGTATCATTGGATGTCATGTATTTGCTTCACATATTTCATAATGTGAATCTACTTATATTCTCCAGAACTGTCCATATAGATATTATTGTCCTGGAAGAATTATTAGTTATTAAAAGCAATGTGTTATTCTGCTTAATTTCTTTTAAACAATGTAATATATGCTAAAGCATACAACATTAGCATAAGATTGATTTACTGTCAAATAATGATTAAAAAAAAAATCTTTGCCAAAGTCTGCCCCTGTGCACCCAAGTTTCCCAAAACAAGCTCATAAAGGTGTAGAGGATTGCATAAATATGTATGATGAGAAAACAGATAATATGAGAAATTACAAAAATTCCAAACTTGTGATTTTTTTAAAATTTTTGGCCATTTAAGTTCCATTTAAATATTGTTTAGAATGTCTGTTAAATATCTTAGGTATTTTTTTCAATTTCATTATTTTATCAGAAAACCCTGCAATTTCAATAATGGGGTCTAGTTGTTTGAATTCGACTTCGTGTTGGTTTTTAATTAATCAAAAGATGGATGAGCCAAGCAAACATTGCCGCTGTAGGTTTAAAAATGAACCATGTTTGAGTGGGGTGTGTCTCTACCCTTCATTTCCAGAGTCCTAGTGTAAACACTTTATGAACAACTTACTGATCCTCAAGACATTGTAGAGTGAGAACTCTACTCAAGAATTCACTCTTTTTTTTCTTCCATATCAACATAGCATAGGTTACTGCACTTCCATTAAACTCGAGTGTCAGCAGCCTTTCCTCTGAGGTATGTGAGTGTGTATATTTCTCTTATTTGAGGAAATGTAACTTTTGCACAAGTGCACATTTGTCTAAATTTTAATAGAACATGATTTGTAATATAATATTTTGAAGTTTGCACGTAAGGGAATAAAAACCATATAAAACACTGACATTAATTGAAGGTTATGTTTGTATAGTATAGTGTAAATTATAAGAATATATCACATTTTTCTAAATTAAAGAAAAAGTTATGCAATAAAATTAATTGTTTTGATTCAACTATATTAATTCTGGGTAAAGTGGCTTGCTCTGTTACCATAACAGCATGTTGCACCAGTGTTATATGGTGTCCAAGAAGATGCTTAAAATTCTTCTCAAGGCCTTCTAAGTTAAACTATAAAGTGTCAGCCAACAAGCAAGATACATTGCCAAGAATCTAGGAATACAGTGAATCACATAAAATGTAGGTGGGAATCTTATTCCATTATGAGTATAGTCACAAACTAGAGAAACTGGGTGTTAACATACAGTTAATGCTAAATTAGAGCTTAAATTCATTAAGGGACTTTTTTAAATTAAAATAATGTTTATTTGAGTGTACCACTTCATTTAATTGTATGTAATAATATATATTTTCATACAGAAAAATAGTGATGCATTAACTATAGTTAATAATCTGTAATTGATAATTAGTCTTGCCCCAAGAGGAATGTTAACTGATGTAAATACATAATCACTGCCACTATTAGGCATTTCAGTCTTAGCATATATTTTTACTTATTTTGTTAATAACTTCAAATCTATTTTTGTTTTTTGTTTAGCGAATAATTTACTCAATGCATATATGTGTGATGACTTGTACTCTAACCTTAAGATTAGGGTTACGGATAGAGACAGAGAAAAAAATATTGACCAGTTGAACAGTTTACTATTGGTATTGGAAAGCCAAATATATGGTTCGAGATTAGGTTTAGGAAACAAAATGTAAGAGATTGAAATTAGCATTAGGTTAAAGTATTTGTATTTTTAGGTATAATATTAATAACCACTAATTTTAGATGTTACGCTAACATTAGGAAACCACATGTAAGAGTTTAGCATTAAATGGCTAAGTTAAATGGTAAATATTAAGGTTTAGTTCAAGTAGATTTTTGTATTTGTTTAGGTCTTGGATTAGGTGATATCTCTACTCAAACTCCACTTTCATAAAGTTGTCATCATCACTCAAATCTCGGGTCTTGTATTAGAATTGCATACAGATTAGTGATGATGCTAAATAAGTATTGAATTTATTATATGCAAAATCAATTTGTGTCAAAAAATGTGTGTATATGGTCAGTGTTGTATGATAGCCGTTCCATAAGTGTCTCCATGTACACCTCCTTTTGAATGGCAGTTTAGCGCTATCAATGATTAAATTCTGAGCCACCTACATGGGGCAGTGATCACAATGATCACAAAGCAATATGTCGCTATATAAAAAAAATAAAAATAATATAGAAAACATGAAAATATTGCAGTGTTCATAGGTATTAGGTACAAGTGTTTGGAGCACAGGTAGCTTAGAGAGTGGAAAAAAAGACAAGAAACGGGAAGAGGTTTTTCAAAATCCCACACCTTTCAAAAAGATATATAGAGTTAAGGCATAATTAGTTCCCTAGGGTTGCTAACCTCCCCAATATACAAGGTGGAAATATCACACCTTAAAGAACTTGCAGTTTTATATTTCTACCACTAGGCGTCAAAATGATCTAATGCCTATTATCTTATATTAAATTTTACTGTAATACACAGTTTGTTCTCTAGGGGCATCCACCTCCCTAAACCCTGACATGGGATTTTAAACCTGGAGACCCTGTTAAATCAAAGACCCATAAGGGGCAGCAGTCTAATTTATAGGGCAAAACTCCAGCCTATCTCAGATAATACAGAATATATTTATATATTATTTTATAAATTATACTTGATTTGAACAGTATTACTTAGTGTATTTCCTCCCCTTTTTTGTTTCTTATATCTGATATTGCACGCTGACACAAACATTAATTGGGAAAGAGAAGATGAACTAAGAGTACTATTTTCTGTCACCAATTTATTGCAATTGTACAAAATATAGGTTTTAAGGGGTTAAGGAAGCATGGTCCTGTTTTAACAATTTCTGCTTACTTTCAGTAAACTGTCAATATGTAATTCAGGAGCTGTAAAAGTCATTGTGGTACGTTTACAAATATATTATTACTGAAATAGATCTGGAAGATCTTGAAAAGACTCGCCAGGGTCGAGACGTAGATTTTTGTCTCAGATGTAATTATGTTTCATTAAACCACATTTTTTGCACTTGAAGTCCCGTGAGTGCACCTTTGATTATAATGTTGCCTATTTCTATATATATATATATATATATATATATATATATGTATATATAAAACACAGTTAATGGCACTCACCCTTGCTCCTATAAAAAATAGTATATGTGCCCTGGTGCAATCCTGAGGAAGACCCTATTGGGTCGAAATGTCGATCAAGCAATCTGTAAACCCTTTATGGATTAAATATTACCATTATGCGTCTAAAGACCTTTTGAGTGCATCCTTTTTTCAAACAATACTATATGTATATATATATATATCTTACCATTTTATGTTATACATTATATATTATATAGTTATAAATCTCTTAAAATTTTTATAATTCTTTATTTCTGTTGTGCAGGGGATAACAATCATGATTGCAATGCCACAATTGCAGTAAGAAGCATTTCAAAAGCATACAATGTCATGCCATAGGGAATTGTCACACATTTTTTTTTTTTAAAGTAGTAGTATAACACACATGAGTATTAGATAATTAAGACATGTCTAACTATGAAGTGAGGAGTAAGCTGATCATAAACAAGCTGGGTGGTAGTTCAATTTTATTTGGTTTATGCAAACCTGCTGTAGAAGCTAGACATGTAGTTAGTTTGTAAATACTTGGAGTGTAACCATGCTAAACTATGCTGATATTTAAATAGGAAGAAGTAGACAAATAAATAAAAATGTCAATATCTAACAAGATGTGGGTGCACTGGGAGCTAATATCTTGGGAATATCGAGAAGAAACAACAACACTGCAGCGGTTAGAGTCAGGCGCAGAGTAAATGGAGGATCCCTCATGCTTCAATCAGCCTAACCACTAATGGGCCAGATAAGGTAGGGTATATTGGAACCAGGCAGTGCTTCTCCTCCTGCCATCCACATATAATATAGAGGTACCTCAGCTTGAGATGCAAATACCAGTGACAGGTGCAGTCCTTTCTTCCATACCCACTCTCCACCTCCAGCACAGGCCATCCTGGGAGCCGGTGCCTGGTATCCCTTGATCCTCTTTCTCCCCTTGGAGAGATTGCATGCTCACTGAGTATTTTGCGTCGGGGTGCCCCTCAGACACGTGGACGACATTGTAAGCATTGCTCCATGTGGGCTCCCATCCCAGATGAGAAACAGTGAGCCTGAAGGGCAAGGGAGCAGCTTTCAGGCTGCTGTTTACGTGTTGCCAAAACACCTGGCATATCCTGTCATACGTTGCCTCAAAGGCTCCATCTCCGTACCTCCAGACTCATTTGGTTCAGGGGTTGTTTCGGTGCATCCACCATTTTGGATATGACTCGTGGTAGGAGGTCAATCAAATTCTCAGGAACTGCTGCAGCAGTGAGAAAAAAAGATTCGCCCCAATCGCTTACCATTTTATGTTACACATTATAACAAAGTAAAAACCAAAGAAAAAAGTTACCTGCGCTCTTTCCCAAATCCCTATGTATATTTAAACAAATGGAGGTTTTTAGTTACCTTCAATGGCCATGAGAGGGTATGCCCACCTGCCACGTCAAGGCAGATCTCTTTGGTGGGTCCTAACTCTAATCATTCACCTTGCTTCATTGAGCTACTGGCAAAGATATCTCTAATGAGACAGAAAGGGGTATTCTTTATATACATTCCTACATGCTTATTAACCGTTAATGGGGAGCACATGGGATGGGCAGCAGCATTGTAACATAGCTGTGTGATATGAAAGTGAATACAAATACAGAAAAACAAGTCCTGCGGCAGCAACGGCCATAGTACACATCAGCCCAAATACATACAATAAAAATCAAAGAAAAAAGTTACCTGTGCTCTTTCCCAAATCCCTATGAATATTTAACCCCTTAATGACACATGACATGTGTGACATGTCATGATTCCCTTTTATTCCAGAAGCTTGGTCTTTAAGGGGTTAAATAAATTAACATATTATAACAAAGCACTACTTTTTTTTTTTTTTTTATTGTGTATGTTGAGTGAACTGAATGAGAAAGCAACAAAAACAGCAAAAAATGCTCATAAATGTTCAGTCCCCTATGCATGAAATCATAGTCAGAGGTTAAATCAGCAGAACTGCTGGTAAACGTATACAGATTTTTTTGTAAACCTAAAAAAGATATGTCTCCGGTTCTCAGCTGTCAATTAATTCCCCAGCATATAGGGCTGTGCTAATGGCCAGGCAAAATATGCCTAGGGATGTCTGCCAAAACAGTAGATTCCTATCGTCGGTTCTCCTGTTCACCATCACAATAAACTTAGGGCATGCACTGGAATTGCTATTATTCTTACTTTAGTAAACAAGTATTATGCTTTACTAGAGATATACTGAAAGGGCAGATCTTCAGATGCTGATGGGTTGGCAACCAAGCAAGCATGTTGATGTCATTGGTAGGAACTTCCTGCTTCGTGAACGATTCCAACCAGGGGATAATTGAGTAGAAGGGGTGAGGGAGGTAATAGGGAACAACTGGTAGTTATTACATTACTTAAAGACCCACAAACCCCACATGATTGCAGTGTAACAGTTGGGGAGGGGCTAACAATTAAAAAAGTCACTGAATTATGTAATTTATCTCTAAATTTTTTGGTCATTACCTAAAGGATTACTCCAAACAAAAAAAGCTGTTTTAATAAAAGTAATGGGAGTAACCCTTATTTTTCTACTCCTGCCGTAAACAAAAAGTGGAAACGTGGAAAAAAAAAATTATAAAAGCAATGACTTACCTACATTTCATTGCCGGGGCCAAGGTCTATTAGCAGCCAAATCCTCCTCCAGTGATTCACTCCCCTTTGCTGGAGGGGGAGGTATGTAACAGAGAATGGGCTGAAGGTCAACACTGAGGGACAGCCATCCTGTTATCGGTAGTCTCTCTTTCATCAGCGTGCTGATGAAAGACATTCAATATGTTACAAAAAATGTTCCAGGCTGGCTAATGACACTCTAGCAATGCTGCTGGAGATGGTGTTACACCCCTGGGAGGAAAAGACTATCTCTCTGTGTGTGCAGCATTTCATGGGGAAAACTGCACATATAGACTCCACTGAAGTGGACCTGGTGCTTGTACTAAACTTTTAAGGAGATTTTAATCATTAACATGATCCTGTAATCAAATGGGGTTACTTTAATAATAATATTCTTTGAATATAAATTAGTTCTGAAATTCTTAAAGGGACACTCCAGTGCCAGGAAAACAATCAGTTTTCCTGGTACTGCAGGTCCCCTCTCCCTGCCACCCCCATCCCAAGTTGCTGAAGGGGTTAAAACCCCTTCAGTGACTTACCTGTATCCAGCGCCGATGTCCCTCAGCGTTCAGGGTCCACCCACGCTCCTCCCCCGCCGGCATCATCCGGCGGGGGAGACCTATTGCGCATGTGCATGGTAGTTGGAGTTGGCACCCAGACCACTCCAAGTGTAAAAAAACAGAAATAAAATATCCATTAGAAAGAAGTTGTGCTGCGGGCGCCATCTTGGGAGCCTCTCGTGGTGCAGGCCTCACAAAGGAAAGCCTGATGTCCGGTAAACTCGGGCTTTCAGGCACCCAAAATCTTCTGTTCTTGTGGCCCATATTGTCATCTGATGGTGTCTCCTTGGGGTAGTTTAGCTAAAGGAAAGCCTTTTTAATTGCGGTGTCTGTTCAGAGCTTCTCTGGAACACACCTGGTAAGTCTCATAGTTGGTCACGCCCCGTTACATTGGTATTTTGCTGAACAATTCACTTAAAGCAGCTCTGTCACCCCCTCCCCCCAACTCCCCAAAAATTATCATTTCATAAAATAAAAATCTTGTATACAATTAAAGACAACATGCTAGTAATAATACAAATCTTTATGATTTTATATATTCTTGTTAGATTTTATTTTATAAATATTTATATTTGCAACAAACAATATTAATGTATGAAATAATAAAAATAAATATTTATTTGATATTTTTTATTTATTTTTCTTTAATTGACAGTAAATGAAGACATCACCGGACAGGTATATGTTATTCTTATATTGTTTCTCTTGATAGTTTACTTAGGGAAGTAAGAATGTACTGTAAGAAAATATATTTTATTCAGCTACTTTTGTAAATGTTTTAATTTTATTTTTAAAGTGCACTGTTGTTTATACATCTGAATAATGACATAATATAGACACAGGCAATAGAGATATACATGGAAATGAGGTCAAACTTCTCAAGATAATCTGCATGGTTTTTGGGTTATAGAACAACATATATAAACAAGTGAAACATTTGTGTTCTAACATTGGTTTTAAAAAAGATTTGTAGTCGATTTATGTGTTTTGGACACAAAGGTGAAAAACAATAAAATGTTGTCATGAAATATCAGACATGTCTAGGCTTGAAACATTTTTTAAACTTGTTTTCTATTATTTTTTTATTTTTATATAAGCTTCAAAAACAATATTTGTATTTTAATAATTAATATTAGGACAATATATGCAGGAAGACACGATAGGGAAGTGTGCCTGTTACATTGCTACCTACACAATAAGTGTGTAGTGCTTGGGTTATCCATTTAATTGATTTCACATGTGATTTTTCACTTTACAAGTTTTAACAATGTATTCAGTAGTTATAACAACATTTTTAACAATGCATGTATTGTTTTCACCTATATTGTAAACTTTATTACACTTACATATTTTAAATTCTTTTTAAAATCGTAGTAGTTTTGTCCTCATTTCTAGGCTTCCCTTAACTAAAAAATAATGGGTGTATTTTAAATTTTCCTTTTTTTCATTTAACATTAGATTTAATAAGTATATCTATCAGATTAAACATTATTTTACTTATGAAATAGATAAGTAGGAGTTTCTGGGCCAAAATATATCTTGAATGTTATTGAAAATGTGGCCAGAATACAACAGACAACATATCCTTGTTGAAATTGTAAGCCCAATGTAGTCAATTTAAAATAAATATATTTCTACTCTCTCTCTCACTATCTACCTATCTATCTATCTATCTATCTATCTATCTATCTATCTATCTATCTATCTATCTATCTATCATCTATATCAGGGCTTGAGAAATCCTATGCCTTGGCGCTTGGGATAAGTGAGTGTGGTGTGTGTGTGTGTCTGTCTGTGTCATGGTGTGTGTGTATCTGTCATGGTGTGTGTGTGTCTATCTGTCTGTCATGGTATGTGTGTGTGTTTGTCATGGTATGAGTGTGTGTCTGTCTGTCATTGTATGTGTGTGTCTGTCTGTCATGGTATGTGTGTGTGTGTCTATCTATTATCTATATCAGGGCTTGAGAAATCCTATGCCTTGGCGCTTGGGATAAGTGAGTGTGGTGTGTATGTGTGCGTCTGTCTGTGTAATGGTGTGTGTGTGTCTGTCATGGTGTGTGTGTGTGTGTGTGTGTCATTCTGTCTGTCATGGTATGTGTGTGTGTATCTGTTTGTATGTCATGGTATGTATGTGTGTTTGTTTGTCATGGTATGAGTGTGTGTCTGTCTATCTGTCATTGTATGTGTGTGTGTGTCTGTCTGTCATGGTATGTGTATCTATCTATCTATCTATCTATCTATCTATCTATCTGTCTGTCTCTCTCTCTATATATATATATCTGTCTGTCTGTCTGTATATCTATCTATCTATCTATCTATCTGTCTATCTCTGTCTCTATAATAGTTTCATATTTAAAAGGGCGTTCTTATTTACAATATTGTCTTTTGTATGCATGCATTGATGCAAGTTATTTTTTTTACTGAAACAGTTGGAAGTTGGAAAATTAGTTTTAAAAAAAGTGACACCATCCTCTAGTGGGGTGATATGTAAATTACATGTGCAAAGAAAAAGTATTTAAATCAGAATGTTGATACATTTTTTATTATTTAATATCATTTACAAATATAGATATGTACTTGCAATATGGATATCTCAGCCTAGATGTTGAAAATTGATTATCACCTTACCACAACTCACTCTTAAATAAATATTGCAGTGTGTACTTAAAACCCTTTTGCCTTCTTACTCAGTAAAATTCTGTTTTTCATTAATTTACATAGAATGTGTTCATATGATGACAATAAGTCAATTACATCAATTTATTTTGCATACTAAGAAAGACACTACACATGCCCACATATATTCACAGATGTGCCAAGGCAATAGAACTCATTATATAAATTGCATCCATGGGCATGCCCCATGTCCATAGCAATGTTGTGCTAGACCATGATCCTTCTTGGTTGGCATTATATGGAACAACAAAGCAGATACCTCAACCAATAAGGAGTCCTCCGAACCCTCAGTTTTATTATTTAGTTTTCATCCTACAGCCCAAGAAATGTATTTATTATTCGATTTATTCATTCTACTAATTTGTAATCTATTTAACATTTCATCATGTCAGGGCTAATGGTAATTTAGAGTGCTCTGTGACTCATTTAAACTGATTTAGAAAGGCTTTCGTTTTGAAATGATTGGCTCAAGTTAGAGGTAGGTTTACACATTTTACAAGATATTGAAGACCCCCAAATAGTTTGCCTGGCTGGCTCCTCCTTCCCTAAGGTCAGACATCCAGACAGACTGAAGGAAGGAGGGAAGTTGCACATGGAGAGTGATACAGAGGCAGATTGTATTTGGCAAGGAAAGGAAGAGGTCTGAAAAGGAAAAAAAATAGGTTCTGAGAAGGTAAGGAACTAAAAAAGGCTGGGTCAACGAGGAAAGTGAGTGGGGCTGAGAAGAATAGAAGTGCTGGAAATAAAATGGATTGAAACAAGGTGGGGAGTGAGAATGAAGTTATAGGTGGGTCTGTGAACAGAAATCATTCATTCATATTTGCGTGTATTTTTTTACATAGGATAATTAATGTAATTATTAGTGTTTAAAATAAGATCTAATATCAGTTATTATTTTTTTGTTTCAATTCACAATCTCAGTGCAGAGTGTAGAATGTGTGAAATTGAATGGATGTCTATCGTGTGTCTCTGTGCATGAATGCAGAATTGTATTATACTCCTGTATGTGTAAATATTGAGGTGTATTGTTTATCAGTGTGCATGAATGCAGGGATATATTTGTGTAATATGTATTTGTCCATGAATGCCGGAGTATATATGTGTGATGTGTCTCTGTGCTTGAATGCAGAGGTATATGTTGTGATGTGTTTGTGTGCATGAATACAGTAGAATTTGTTGTGTTGTATCTAAATGCATGAATGCAGGAGTATATTTGTGTAGCGTGTATGTGTTCATTAAAGGGACACTGTAGGCACCACCAGACCACTTCAGCTCATTGAAGGGGTTTGGGTGCTGTGTCTCTTTTGCACTTACTGCTGCAATGTAAAACATTGCATTTTCAGAGAATTGCAATGTTTACATTGCAGCTCTAAGTCTGCCCTTAGTGACTGTTTAGCAGACAGCCACTAGAGGGTTTCCAGAATCGAAATTGACCTTCGGTACGTTGTCTGACGCTGGACGTCCTCACGCTCTGCATGAGGACATACAGCATCAGATTTTTTCCCCATGGGGAAATCCTAATGCGAGCGTGGCCATTTATGGCTGACATTGGCAGGGGAGGAGCGTGGGCGAAGCCTGACCCAGCACCAAGGGACATCAGCACTGGATTTAGGTATGTGACTGAAGGGGTGTTGACCCCTTTAATATAATATAACAGTATGCTGCCTGTCTGTATAGATTCTGCAACTGTGATGCAAAAGCGATACTGTCAGAAAGAAATGTTTTACTAATGTTTTACCCAAAGTAAAGCATTATTAATTATATAATTTTATTTTTTTTTAATTTTGGTAATGAAAAAAAGTGCTCCTCCAATAATGAGACTCAGGGGTACTAGAGTGCAGTAAAATGTTTACTGCCTTCATAGATCTCTTGCAGCAGATGAGTTCAGTCATGCCCTGTTAAGGTCAGATGGCAGGGCCAGTATGATGGTGGCAGGCTCTCCTCTGTGACTGACTGCTGCAAATGGCATTAGTGGAACATACTTTGTCACTTACTGCTAACATGGAATTCGTTGCAACTCCTTCAGCTTCCCTTCATTACCTTTCAGCCTATGCATTCAGGGCACAATTCTAGAATGCCACTGGGTCCATTGAATGAGCATTCAGGAGAACAGGTTCTTCTGTCCAATCTACCCAAACTGCAGTACAATCCTTCTACATAGCAAAATAAACTGTAAGCAGTTTTCTAGTAACTTAGGTAAATATTCCCTTCCAAATGTAATAAAATTTTTCTCTTATTACTCCACAGGAGGGTGAAATTTTTCTCTTATTACTCCACAGGAGGGTGAGTACTTTGCAAATGAGCCTTCAAACTCCAGCACTCAAAGCTTAAGCCCAACAATAAACCCCTTACCTTAATCTGATGTTCAACTCTTCTTAAAAAAAATTTGTTTATCCTGTGTTGCAATAATACATTTAACTCAAGTAACCATAAACCCACTATTTATAACTAGCCCTTAAACTACAACTGTAAACCCTCTCAAGCTATTAATCTTCTTAACACTAACCAGCATATGTAATCTAGCACTGACATTAACCCCTCTCTAACCTTAAACCCACCTATACCCTAACCACTTCTAACACTGTTAACCTTTAATGCATTTATACAGCTGCATACACTCATTGTACTCAGATGCAAACACAGATACATTACGAGCAGAGCAAAAATATGCACATACATAGATTTATACATATATAGTTGTCAAATAAGATTATGAGTAATTTAGAAGTTTTTAGGCTAGCAATGTCAACTTAATACATTAATTACACTTACTTTATCTGCCTTATTTTTGGGTTTGGGAGCAGGGGGCACTTTAGAATTGTGTTCCTACATGTACCTGCCATGTAAAGCCGGTCCTTATTTTAAGATAATTTTTTTAAAGTAAAGAAACAAACTGAAAGGATTAAAGCAGAATATGTTTGAAAGAAACCAGTTTGGACAGAAAGGGATATGCTATGAGTGATGTTTTAAATTCAACTTTCTGATTCCAGAGATTGTACTAAAATGTCCAGAATACATTAGACAGATATGTCCTTTGACAGCTTTGATGCTCCTCTTTCTTATACTCATCTTCTTCCACATAGCCCCCTCCCAATGCTTTAATTTGCATTACTGCATCCCTCTCATATTTTCCACTTGAAATGTTAGTATTTTCTAGTTGACTGCACCCCACAAACATTGTGGCTGAGCAGTGTAAGGGGTGTGTTTGTATCTAGTGTTGGAGTTTGAAATCAGGGGTGTATTTGTGTCTAGTTTTTGGTGTTTGAATCCAGGGGTACACTGGCACACAAGCAGATACAAACATATATCTACACATACACACACGGGCAAGCACATAGATATACACACATACCTACATGTACATACACACATTGGTACAGTTACAAACATATACCTACACAGACATATACACAAACACTGTCACACATACACAACTACACACCCTGACATACACAGATACAAACATATACCTACACACACACTGGTACATACACAGATACACACACATACAAATACACTGGCACACACATATACACACACTGATATGCACAGATACACACCCATAACTAAAAACGCACACTGACACACAATGATACACACACATACCTACAAATACACACACTGGCAAACAAACAGATACACACACATAAGTCACAATTTATATATTGTTAACCATCCCCTACTTCCATACCATTTGGGTGCAGGGGGTGGCTTCCCTGAGCTGGCTAATGCTGATGGGAGTCTGCTGCTGTGCAGGCTCTCAGTCTACAGTGCTCCCTTCTCCCCATTGAGCACCTCGTCTGTCCTGGGAGGAATTAATTACTTGTCACTTCCTCGAAGCTTACAGACCATGCAAGCTGAGAGGAAGTAAAGGGTAATTAATTCCTCCCAGCACTGTCTGTAAATATTAAAGGAGCCCGGTCACACTGCCAAAGAGCCGCAGCCTCATGCTACTTGCCTACCAGGATAGCTATAAGTGTATGGGACCAACTGTACCCAGCCGCACCAGCACTGGTGGTAGTTCCTCCTATGATAATAATATGTATGGGGGTACTTGAAGAGCAACCCTTAAATTACGGTGGAACAAACCTATAGTTCAGATTCAAAGCTTTGTTTTGGTTGAGAACGTGGACAATTGCCTGCATCCCTAAGGGGTTAAAGACCTTGAAATGAAGCTTGAATATAATATAACCTAATGATGTGGGAGTCATTGCCACAGGGTGCAGAAGTCTTCTGAGGCCACTGTGAGGATCCATTGAGTCCAGATTGCCATGCATGTCTGGGACTTACACTCAGCTAACTTGGTGAGCTCCTACATTGTGCGTAGCTCTTCCATGCGTTTGAACCAGGCGGCAATCGGGGGTGGCCTCTCCTGCCTCCAGCTGATGGGGGTCAGACCTTTTGCTACATTAAGAATACTGATAGTGAGTGATTTCTTGTAGATCGATGTGCGGAGTTTGGTGTGGTGTAAGAGTAGTGCTGTTGGTTGCAGGGGTGGGGGGTCATTTGAGAATTTCTGCAATATTTTGTGGATTGGGGTCCAGTATGGTTTTATCAGGTGGCAGTCCCACCAGATGTGTAGTAGTGAGCCTGTGGCCCGTTTGAATCTCCAGCAGCAGTCAGTGACTGCGGGGTCTATAGTGTGTACCAGTGAGCTAGCAACTTATATGCTGTTTCTTGCATCCCACTGGATGGTGCACAGTGTAGGGTCAGGGTGCAGATTTTGGACCATTGTGTGGGTGTGAGTGTGATGTCCATGGCGGTCTCCCATTTCCCCATGTAAATCGGGCGGGTAGTCTCCTGTGTTGCATGAGGAATTGGTAGAGGAAAGACAGTCCCCTTTCCATGGGCTCATGATCTACACATATGGCCTCAAAGTCTGTGAATTCTCTCAAGACCATATGCGTCTGCGGTATGGAGTTGATAAATTGTGTAAGCTGTCTATATCTGAAGTGGTGCATGAAAGTCAGTATGGTGGGGTTTGGGAGATCTGTCAATAGCTTGATGCCGCCGTCTCGTGTCGCATGTTGTAGTTGGGGGAGGCTGTGTCCCAACAGCGTTTGAAACACTCATGGTTCTAGTCCTGGGGTTAATGCTGTGTTGTGGACTATTTGGTTTAGTGGAGATGGGTAGGAAGTAAGCTCCAGTTTGGTCGCCAGTTGGTGCCATATATGCGTTGTGGCTTTGATTAGTGGGTGTGGCAGCTATTCTAGAGCAGTGGAGCATGTCCAAATACTGTAGGATTTCTACCGGTTGTTCCACTAGCGCTGTTTCTACCGTCTTCCAGAGTTTGGAGACTCCCTGTTTGACCCATTCAGTTATTCTGTGGATTTGTGTCGCCAATTAATATTGTCTAAAGTTTGGCAGGGCTAGTCCGCCTTCCACTTTCGGGCAGTGAGGGTGTCATGGCTAATCCTGT
Source organism: Pelobates cultripes (assembly GCA_933207985.1). Lineage (NCBI taxonomy): Eukaryota > Metazoa > Chordata > Amphibia > Anura > Pelobatidae > Pelobates > Pelobates cultripes. The sequence goes on from OW240923.1 coordinate 84,382,178, forward strand.
CTTTGGTTTTGCACCAGGTGAATCGTAGTACCAGTGTGCGAAGGGAGGTGAAGAAAGCATCAGGGATGGTGATGGGTAGCATCTGAAAAAGATAGAGTAGTTGCAGTAGGAGTGTCATCTTGCTGAACCAGGAGATGCCTGGTCTGGACCAGTTTGTTCAGTATGGGATGGAAGTTTACTTTGTTTAGGTGTGTTAAGTCTTTCGTTATCCAGACCCCTAAGTATTTCAGTGATGACAACACCCATGTGAAGGAGTGAATTTTGCGCAGCCCTCTCTCTATTTTGTGGGGTAAGGAGATGTTCAGTATGGTGGATTTTGTGTAGTTTATTTTAAGGTGTGAGATGTTGCTGTATGTTTTGAATTTCGTCATGATCATGGGCAGGGATATTTTGTGTTTTGTCACAAAGAACAGTAATTCATTGGCATGTGCCGCCACTGAATGTTTGTCCCCTCCCACCTGGTGCCCATGTATCTGTGGGTTGTGTCGTACTGCATTCAGGAGGGGTTCGAAGGCAAGGACGAAGATCAGCGGTAAGAGGGGACATCCCTGTCTCGTGCCATTTAGAATCGGGAATGGTTCCGTGAGTGCCCGATTTATGCATATTCTAGCCGTTGGGGTCGTGTAGAGGGCCTCCTTTATCCAGCCCTACATGTACTGGCCCATCCCCAAGAACCACAAAACCGCAAAAAAGTAATACCAGTTGACTCTGTCAAAGGCCTTCTCTGCATCCGTGGAGAGCAGGAGAAGGCCCGACGACTTTTGTTGCACATAGTGGATAAGGGACAGTGTTCGAATCATGTTGTCCCGTGCCTCGTGTTTAGGGATAAACCCTATCTGATCCAAGTGGACCAGGTCGGGAAGGAATCGTTGAAGGCATGTAGACAGAATTTTAGTGAACAATTTGAGGTCACAATATAGTAAGGATATTGGCTTGTAATTGGCACACTGCTCTGTGTCCTTGCCCTCTTTAGGGATCAGGTAGATGTTGGCCACCAGCGCGTCCATGGGTATCTTGTGGTTATCTTGAATGGAGTTATAGGCCCTGAGGAGTTGGGGGAGAAGCAGATCCGTAAATTGCTTATAGTTGCGTGTGTGGAGCCCGTCCAGGCCCAGGCTTTTGCCCAGTTTTGTCACCTTAAGTGCTCCTGTTAATTCCTGGTGAGGGTTTGTCTAGTTCCTGCGCTTCCTCTCTAGTGAGACATTTGTGAATGTGGCATTCTAGGTAAGTCATCAGGTTGACCTCTTGTGTGTTGCCCTCCTGTTTCGGCGTGTGCCGGGGGAGGAAGTATAGTTGTGCGTAGTAGTCACGTATTGTCTTGGCTATGTCGGGTAGAAGATATGTCAGCTTATTGTCGGCCCTCCATATCTTAGGGATATAGGTGGACGCTCTCTTTTTGGTGATCATGCGAGCCAGTAAGGCCCCGCATTTGTCTGCGTTTGTGTGGAAGAATGCTTTCGTTTGGAGGTATTTCCTTTGGTAGGAGACGTTTAATATGGTGAGCTCTCATCTCATGGTTGTCAGGTTGGTCCCATCTGCTGGGAGTTGTGTTTGTTTGTGTCTCTCCTCTAGGGTCTGGATCTCCTGTAGTAAGGTCGTGAAGTGTGCTGCTCTCTCCTTTTTCATTGTCGTCCCCCTCGCAATGAAGTGTCCCCTCATGACAGGTTTGTGGGCCTCCCACAGTACCATTGGTGAAATTTCTGGGGTCTTGTTTTCCCGAAAGTAGTGATTAAGGTGTTGGCGAAAGTCAGTTGTCACCAATGGGTCTGACAGGGGTACCTCATTGAGGTGCCACTGTCCAGAAGTAGGTCTGTGTAGGGGAGAGGAGAGTGTTGGCCAGCTGTGTGCTCCTCATGTCAAGTAAGGAGCATGGCCGAGCGCCCTTTAACAATAACAGTTTATCAACTATATACAGAGTACAGTGCTCCCCAAATGCAGGGGTCAAGGGCTAGAGAGCGAGCCAGTTACTGGGTTGTTGAGCCCTCCTGTGGTGGAAATCACTCTCACACCACTGTACAAGACAAGTGACACCCGGTAGTCCACCCTCCTCCTCTCCCCTCCCCCGTGACAGCATGTGTGTGTGATGTGTGAAGGTGTCCAGGGTATGATCTGTAATAGTCCTTACTGCAATTTGTATATGTGGTACCACAAGATATGTCCATTGGCTCCTTTGAGATTGTCCATCAGCATGTCCTAGTCGTAAAGTGGGCTCCTGTTATCAGGGGACAGAGTTCGTCCGACTCTGATGTCTGTCCGGGTGTTGAACAGTTTGCATATTGTTGTGGCCTGTCGGGAGTTGTCAGGGTGTCTCCGGTTCCCGGGCTTTGCCTGTTGATTAATGTAGTGCCCCAGCAGGCTGTGTGGACTCCATCCGGGTTCTGTTCCACTGTTGTGATAAAGCCTGCTCCGGAGGTTCAGGTATCGGGCGGTAAAAGTTCAGTGGGTCATGCCATCGTATGTTGATGGGTGGCAACTGAATGAGGTCCGAAATAGCCATCATATCGCGTTGACCTGACGTGGCCCTTCTGGCATAGCAAGTGACAGGCCTGTTGGGAAGATCCAGCGGTATCGGACTTTCTGCGCAACTAATACAGGTGTAAGAGGCTTGAGGGCTTGTTTAAATCCCAGACTAGCCTGGCACAGGTCAGGGAAGATTTATAGGCCATGGCCTTCGTGTCTGATCTTGTGCGCATTTCGGGCTGCCTGTATAATGTCCTCTTTGAGGGCAAAATGGGCAAGGCAGCTGATCATGTCTCTCAGTGGAGTGTCTGGTGGCCCTCTGGGTCTTAGTGGCTGGTGTTCTTGTACAAAGTCTATAGGGGTATCTTCTGTTCATGTATCCCCTCATGTGGAGATTTTGGCGCCTATCTCTGTTGTCGAGGTCTTCGATGTGGAGTGCCATATGTCGTAGTTCAGACATCTGGAGTTCAAGGGTTGATGTAGTGGCCATCTGGGCTGCCATTAGGTTGTCATGGTCAGCCACCACGTGCGCCACGCGGTCAGAGAGCCCCTGTAAGTCTGCTCGCAAGAGCTGAATATTGTTCCCAATTGAGGTACGTAACGCCTTAGTGGTTTACATCAGATCCTCCTGGGTGGAGGCTCATCTAGTCCAGCTGTGGTGATTGAGGGGGTTCCTCTAGGCCTGGCGATGCGGTGTGGAGGGCTCTGAGAATATGTAGGCCTTAGACGCCTCTTGGGAAGCTAGATCTGTCTGAGAAGTCAGGTACCACCTCATCGAGGCGGACATCATATCTTGGTGGGTCCCCGAGGGTTTGGTGTTACCCGTAGCTTTATTGTTTTTCCCCATTTCAGGGTCTGCGGCAGCTTTCTAGTGATTAGCAAAGAGGGGCTAGAATTGTTTAGTGTTTTATAGGTATGGATTAGTACTTTGAATTGACTCATATAGGATACAGGAAGCCAATGTAAGGACTGACAGAGGGGTGAGGTGTGAGAGGATTGAGTGGAGAAGAAAATCAATCTGGCAGCAGCATTCATTACAGACTGTAGCGTGGCTTCTGGGAAGACCATTTAGGAGAGGGTTACAATAATCCATGCGAGAGATTACTAGAGCATGGACAAGCTCCTTAGTAGTATCTTGTGTAAGAAGGGGCGGATGCTGGCAATGGTTTTAAGGTGGAATCGACAGAATTTGGTGACAGACTGGATGTGAGGCTCAAAGGTGAGGCCGGAATTAAGTATAATGCCTAGACAGCGCACTTGCAAGGATTGGCTAATGTGTGTATCACTAACTTCAAAGGAGAGCGAAAGAAGAGTATTAGAAGGAGAGAAGACAAGGAGGTCAGTTTTAGAGAGATTGCGTTTCAGAAAGTGGGAGGACATCCAGTAAGAAATGAAAGAAAGGCAATTGGTGACATGTTGTAGGGCAGCAGGGGAGAGGTCAGGGGAGGAGAGATATATCTGGGTGTCATCAGCATACTGGTAGTAGCAGAATCCAAACCATTTACATGAAGCTGCTTTGCTAACCCACTTCACCTTATGCCAAAAAGCAAATGTTAGTGCATTTGATTGGTTTTATTTTGAAAAAATGGATATGAGTCCTTGTGCAATATCTAATTTTTTTGGTCTAATTTATCAGTGTTCAGCACTAATTCTCTCTGAGTAATCCAATTATTAAATATATGAAATCTACTCGATCAAAAAAAAAAAAAGAAGATATCTCATTTTAATAAAATACCACAGGAAGCTCCAATTGAAATAGTTTCATATGATTTATTAGATTTCAATCTAACATCGTAGAAAATAAGAGGAATTTAAAAATGTTCTGCAAGATGGGAAAATAATGCCCTTCCATCAACTTCAACAAATATTTGATATATTAAGCAGAGGTATTTTTACGTATGGTAATTGTAACACCTGCTCAAAAACTGGTGGAAAGAAAATATGTTATAACAAATTTGAAGCTAATGGCTATTCATATGACATTAGAGATGGTATGACTTTCAGTTACTGCAATGCTCACATGCCCGTATGGACTTAACTATATAGGTCGCACAACGAGAATGTTACACAGGAGATTCTTTGAACCTGTGTATAACATTAAAATAAACTTTGCAGTACACCAAGTGTCTATGCACTTTAGAGACTACCATGATGCAGACTCAACTAAGTTGGAATTTATGGGAATTCAAAAAATAAGGGGAGATTGGAGGGGGTGGGGGTGGGGAGAGATTTTAATCAAAAACCAGGCCAGTCAAAAATAAAGTGGATCTATGGAACACCATAGTTCTGAATGGCTTGAATAATGATTTTGAAATTTGCCATTTTTTTAAAATATTTTATATAAATTAATGTTTTTTTTTATTAACTTTAAACAGAATCTTTTATTGTTAACAAGGAGCCAATTTTTTGAATTTTAAATTCATAGTGGTTTTTGTATATTTTTAATCATCTATCCACTCTGCCAGTCCTCCCCACCCACCTTATTTTCCGCTAATTCCAATACGAATCTGTGGATAAATTATATACATGTAATTTCTTTGCTTTTCCCTGTTAATATCTACTTTATTCCTGACAATGAAAACACAAGTCACGTTTTTGGATATGCACCTATTTAATTTATTGGGATACGTTTTTTTTATTTTTTGAATAAAAAAATAAATAAAAAATAAAAATAATAATATATATATATCTTTTTTTAAGTAACTCAGTGCAATCAAAATATGCATTTTAATGTATATTTTATTCTTCTTTTTTCCCACAATAGCTATTAAATGTCACCATGTATGTATATGTTACTTTTAAATGCTATTGTGTATGTACATATTTTTCATGTCTAATTTTGAAGTATTGGACATACATTCTTCATCAAGATCCCTAATTTGCAATGATGTCTATTTTAAATACCAAAATATTATTGCTGTTAAATACAAAGACTCTCTCAAATGAGGACTCTTTTCCTGCCGTCTGAGATTAATAATGAACATATGGGAGTATGCGAATAAAGTTTAATTGATGCATCTATTAGGAATAAGAACTACCTTCCTTCAGACCTTTAAATACCCTGTTTGAAGATGGTGAGGACAGCATCACGTCCTGAGGAGAAACGCGTTGACGTCATCAAAGGGGGCAGAGACAACAGGAGTTCGTTAGTACCACACTCATATCGCTCGGGCTGCACTGAAGTCAGTTCACTGTATTCCAGATGTTACAGCTATCCAGAGCCAGTGTCTCCAACTCCACAACCAGATACATTGCAAAGCTTGGCAGTGAGTAACGGTGTATGCCGAGCCTACTCACCATGTTCTCTTGTAAGGGACAGTCTGTTTATTTTTTACTATCACTGAGTTTATAATACATTTGTTTGCACTTTGTTTATAACAGAGCCTTATCATTATATGACAGATACCTGATTTCCTTAACCTAATTATTTGGGGAATTTTATGGGAATTTTGGCACATTAATGATAATGTTGAAGGCATTTCTCATTTAAAGCAATCTGCTCTACTATGGGTATTTATGCATTTTCTTTACATGTGCTGTGAGATGTGTCAATTTGGGGCCATCTACTGACCATTGAGTATTACTACAATATTCTCAATTTCTTCACAATTTGTACTTGGTCTTGGCTTTATCACCTACTGCTCCACTCTTATTTGTATACTTTCTTTGTATTTTTATGCATTGGATGAATGACTTACTACGTTTCTCCGTTTCTTAGAGAAGGAAAATGTTATCTAAAATGCTAAACTTATCCAACCCTAGTTATCAAAGTATTAACCGTGAAGGGCATAGCTCTTTACATATACGTAAATAAGAACAAGAAATAGATGTTGAATTCCCAATAGAGGATTGGTTGAAAGGCATTAAATGTGTGCCTTGGAATATTCTCAGCATCTCTATGGTGGAACTGCACTATAAACATATTTAGATGTGATACTTAGTTCCCACAAGACAATACAATTTCAAGAAATAACTCGGAATTATGTGGGAGATGTTATTTAGAAAAAGAAAGCCTGCCACATATTTGGTATGACTGTATCAAATTAGATAATATTAAATTTCAAATGAAACTTTGTTTACAGAAATTTTTTTATATCAATAAAGTCCCCTCTAATATGATCATATGGAACATAGATTTTCCATTTTGCAATAAATCTCAAAAAAATTTAATAATACATATTTTTTTATGCAACTAAGATAATAATGTCACTTAACTTTCCCTCTGACCATTAAGCTTAGATAAATGGAAATCTTTAATCTTCTTCTCTCCCAAGGACTCATGGTATTAATGAAGTATGAATGAATGTCTGTTTGAATTTATTAGTTTAACCACTTTGTTACCAACCCTAAAATGTGTCACTATTTATGTTCAAGACAATAAGCACTAAACTTACACTGGTAAAATTAAAAAGAATATGACAAGACTTCTGCAGCTTGTGCAAGAAGTTTTTAGATAAAACCTCAAATAAAAAAGAAACTGCTTGATTAAATGCTGCTTTTTGGGAGCATTATTGTCATAATTGTTTTACAGAATATTGGTCTCTGAGGAAGTCCCATAAGTGGGACGAAACATGTAAGACCAGATTTCCTTTTTATTGCTTTTTTATAAATTACCAATAGACCTCTTTTCAACTTTGGAAATCTACCGGTCGGAGTCCTGCATGGTTCCTGATACTTGGTAATACCTGATCCTAAGAGGGAGATATTAGCCCCCCAAGACATCGGAGGAGGCACCATTAGAGCGCATATTACTTCCCATTCTTGTGAGTGCAACCTTTAGCAGGGAATATTATATTTCCACAAACTATATTATGCTATGTTCTTTTTTTATTTATTGTTTTTTTAGGTATATCAGCTGAATTCCACATGTATTGTATTTTTTGGCTTAATTAAATGTGTGCATCTTATTATTGGGATATATCTACAAAACAGTTATTTTCATTTTATTTGTTTTCATTTCGGCAGTAGAGCGCCCCTTTAAAAATTTTAAGCCTGCGTAAGGTACCCAAATTAGGGGGCTGTTATGTTTAGTAGATAGCCCCCTAAATTGTTATCCTTTAAAATGGTAATCCCACATAAACTAAATTAAGGAGATGGCTACTAAACAGCTGAAAGAGCAAAATTAAGAAAGAACATTTTTCCTAATTTGGCTAATTGAAAGCAACGTAGAATATATTTGCAAATCGCAAATCAAAAGACCCAGAGAGATCACCTAAATCACTTTATCCATGCCATTTTTTCTCGAACTGTCATGAAGAACACAATATGCAGTTATAGTTAATCTGCAGTTAGACTCTGCAAAGCACAACGCCTTTTTATTATGTTCTAGTACTGAAATAAATCTGGATACAATTAAAGCAATACTCCGAAAGCAAGCATTAGAACATCTACAGCCAATGGATATTTGATAGGTCAATTCTGTTATGCCAAACATACCTTCCAAATGTCCTTAATTAGGAGTGACAGCCCCTATTTTGGGCCTGAATCCCTCTGTCCCTCTTTTCTATGCTAACGCTCCCCTTTTCTAAGAGCTCCATATTGTTGGTGTGCACAAGTGTATACCAGAGCTCCAGAGCAATAGTACTCACAGTAATGTATGTATAAGCATGGAATAACTCACAAATTATCATGATTGGCATGTGACCTCTGTGAGAAGGAAGTAGGTGAATGGGTACTGATTAGTTCAAAACGGGATATAAAGTTAACCAATCCCTATTCATTCAATGCAAAAGTCTACTACCACTACCAAATGTTAGTGGAATAACCAGAAGCTAATGTTCAGACCTTAAAAGGTTGTAAAATCCAATAAGTTAAAGCAGAAACAGTCTAAAAAATACACAATAAAATCCCAGTGAAAATACGCTTATAACAAAGATTAAAATAATCAAATATTAGTTAAAGCGGCACTGTCATGCCGAACTTAACTTTCCTCAATCTCTTCCTCTTCTCCCCCTCTCTCAGGATCTGTTCTTCTTTTCTTCCTGTCTTCTTTAGTTTTCTTTAAAATCATAAGACAAAGAAGGGACTCTTTGCCTTATGGAGGATTCCTCCGCTTGACCAGCTCTGACCAGTGGAGGAGCAAAGTGTGCTTCATTTCCCCCCAGTAAAACAATAAGGGGGGGGAACCTACTGTCCTCCCCCCCGGCCCCCACCCCTGAGCGGTGGGTGGGGGCCCCAGTAAAACAATAAGGGGGGGAACCTACTGTCCTCCCCCCCGGCCCCCACCCCTGCGCGGTGGGTGGGGGCCCTAGTAAAACAATAAGGGGGGGGACCTACTGTCCTCCCCCCCCGGCCCCCACCCCTGAGCGGTGGGTGTGGGCCCTAATAAAACAATAAGGGGGGGGGACCTACTGTCCTCCCCCCCGGCCCCCACCCCTGAGCGGTGGGTGGGGGCCCTAAATGAAACACCCCCCCCAATCAAGGTGACTAGGGGTCCCAAGCCCCTAGTCACCCCCCCACCCACCCAAAAAAAACCTATCCCCTACCTACCTCCCTCACCCTAAAAATAGTGAAAATAACTAACCTGTAAAAAAAAAATTAAACTTACCATTTGACGTCTTCTTTTTTCTAAAATCTTCTTTCTTCAGCCCCCAAAAAGGCCAAATAAAATCCATTACACCCGTCGCACTTTAAAAAAAGAAAAAAAAAAAACGAGCGCAAAAAAAAAAAATCCATGTTCGCCCTTCGAGGGCACGCCGCATACTGAGCTCCGCAGGGCGGGTCAAGGCTTATAAAGCCTTGCCCCGCCCTTCAATTAGGCTTAGAACACTCTGATTGGTGGGTTTAAGCCAATCAGAGTGCTCTGTGTCATTTTACACAGCGTGGGAAAGTTCTTTTGAATTTTTCCACGCTGTGTAAAATGACTCATAACACTCTGATTGGTGGATAACCAATCAGAGTGTTATGAGTCATTTTACACACCGTGGGAAAGTTCTTTTGAATTTTCCCACGCTGTGTAAAATGACTCATAACACTCTGGTGGATAACCAATCAGAGTGCTCTGAGTCATTTTACACAGCGTGGGAAAATTCAAAAGAACTTTCCCACGCTGTGTAAGATGACACAGAGCACTCTGATTGGGTGGCTTGAAAGCCACCCAATCAGAGTGTTATGAGTCATTTTACACAGCGTGGGAAAATTCAAAAGAACTTTCCCATGCTGTGTAAAATGACTCAGAGCACTCTGATTGGCTTAAACCCACCAATCAGAGTGTTCTAAGCCTAATTGCAGGGCAGGGCAAGGCTTTATAAGCCTTGACCCGCCCTGCGGAGCTCAGTATGCGGCGTGCCCTCGAAGGGCGAACATGGATTAATTTTTTTTTGCGCTCGTTTTTTTTTTTTAAAAGTGCGACGGGTATAATGGATTTTTATTTGGCCTTTTTGGGGGCTGAAGAAAGAAGATTTTAGAAAAAAGAAGACGTCAAATGGTAAGTTTAATTTTTTTTTTTTTACAGGTTAGTTATTTTATCCCCCCCTCACTATTTTTAGGGTGAGGGGGGTAGGTAGGGGATAGTTTTTTTTGGGTGGGGGGGGGTGTGGTGACTAGGGGCTTGGGACCCTTCAATTCAAAAGAACACTCTGATTGGTTATCCACCAATCAGAGTGTTATGAGTCATTTTACACAGCTGGGAAAATTCAAAAGAACTTTCCCACGCTGTGTAAAATGACTCAGAGCACTCTGATTGGCTTAAACCCACCAATCAGAGTGTTCTAAGCCTAATTGCAGGGCGGGGCAAGGCTTTATAAGCCTTGACCCGCCCTGCGGAGCTCAGTATGCGGCGTGTCCTAGAAGGGCGATCATGGATTAATTTTTTTTTTTTTAAAGTGCGACGGGTATAATGGATTTTTATTTGGCCTTTTTGGGGGCTGAAGAAAGAAGATTTTAGAAAAAAGAAGACGTCAAATGGTAAGTTTAATTTTTTTTTTTTTACAGGTAAGTTATTTTATCCCCCCCTCACTATTTTTAGGGTGAGGGGGGTAGGTAGGGATAGGTTTTTTTGGGTGGGGGGGGTGGTGACTAGGGGCTTGGGACCCCTAGTCACCTTGATTGGGGGTGTTTCGATTTAGGGGCCCCACCCACCGCTCAGGGGTGGGGGCCAGGGGGGAGGACAGTAGGTCCCCCCCCTTATTGTTTTATTGGGGCCCCACCCACCGCGCAGGGGTGGGGGCCAGGGGGGGAGGACAGTAGGTCCCCCCCCCTTATTGTTTTATTAGGGCCCCCACCCACCGCTCAGGGGTGGGGGCCAGGGGGGGAGGACAGTAGGTCCCCCCCCCTTATTGTTTTATTGGGGCCCCCACCCACCGCGCAGGGGTGGGGCCAGGGGGGGAGGACAGTAGGTCCCCCCCCTTATTGTTTTATTAGGGCCCCCACCCACCGCTCAGGGGTGGGGGCCAGGGGGGGAGAGACAGTAGGTCCCCCCCCTTATTGTTTTACTGGGGCCCCCACCCACCGCGCAGGGGTGGGGGCCAGGGGAGGACAGTAGGTCCCCCCCTTATTGTTTTATTAGGGCCCCCACCCACCGCTCAGGGTGGGGGAGGACAGTAGGTCCCCCTTATTAGCCTTATTAGGGCCCCCCACCCACCAAGAGGTGGGGCCGAGGACAGAAGTTCCCCCATATCTTATTTATTTAGGCCCCACCCACCGGCCAGGGTGGGGTCGGGGAGGACAGTAGGTGTCCCCTTATGAGTTTATTAGGCCCCCACCCACCAGGGTGGGGCCAGGGGAGCACAGTAGGTCCCCCCTTATTAGCTTTATTAGGCCCCACCCACCGCCAAGCAGGGTGGGGCCAGGGGGAGGGAAGTAGGTCCCCTTATATGTTTTATAAGCCCCACCCACCGCGCAGGGGTGGGGGCCAGGGGAGGACAGTAGGTCCTCCCCTTATTGTTTTATTAGGGCCCCACCCACCGCTCAGGGGTGGGGGCCGGGGGGGAGGACAGTAGGTCCCCCCCCCCTCATTATCTTCATTGCCCCCACCCGCCGCTCAGGGTGGGGGAGGGGGGGAGGACAATAGGTCTGCCCCCCCTTATTGTAATTTATGTCTTTTTTTTCAACAGTGAGTAGCCACAGGCTGCTCACTGTTTAGTAGACATGCCCCTACTCGCTGCATAGTGAGTAGGGGCATTTGGGAGATTTTAATCTCTCTTGTGCTATTATGGGGGTCATATTGACCTCCATAGAGTGAGGGGGGCTTATGAAGTGGTGGGGAGCACTGCTCCCTGCCGCTTCTATAGTTACATTTTACAAGGAGGGAGCTGCACGCCGGTAGCTCCCTCCTTGTAATAAACTGAACGAACAAACATACACTGATACATTGTGTTAGTTTGTTCGGCTGATATTTCTATTCACTCATTCGTCTGTCTGATGAATGAATGAATAGATGAAATTCCCGTTCGCATGTCCAGGTGTTTCACTGGGCATGTGCGGGAATCTAACAGTCTGTCTAGTGTGGGCTGATGACGTGTCCCACAGGGACTTCACCTACCCACACAAAGATGACTGCGCCCTGAATATAGATCGGGGCAGAAAATAAGGATTAAAAAATAGGTAATGTGGGGGGCTTAGGGGCATTTGGGGGTGACTAGTGGGTCAATTGGATGTAGTGGAGGCGGGAGGGGGGTTAAAAAAAAAAAACGGGATTCGGCATGACAGTGCCGCTTTAAAATGATAATAGAATAGTAGGGAAGTCTCATAAATCTAAAATATATAGTCCAAAAATGATATAATCCAATAATATTCCATAATAAATATGGCAAGTTGATATAAATATTGCTACAGTCTATAAGAAAGTGGCAATTAAGCAGCCAAGATAAATATGTTTGCTTAAACAGACCTATTTGCTAGAACAATATAGTACTTTGGATGAAATTAAACAGGCAAGTACAGCAATCCTGTAATACAGTCACAAGTAGGAAAAAATGACTGCATGCAATAATACAGAATTCCACTTGGTGGCCAAAGGTACCTGTAATTAAAAAAGTTAATCCATAGTGCTCTCTGTATGAACACTTTATTAAGAAATAGGATTAAAACTCACATTGAATAAGTAAAAAAAGGAAAAGTTGGGGATCAAACCTATTAGAACATGTCCTGTGCTGTATGGATAGATGTGCTGTATGGGAGCAGCAGTGTGCCCACCTGAACGGTCCAGCACTATCAATCAAATCGGTGTGTGTTCCACTCTGCCATTTGCATTCCACCTGTTTGGCTTGTTCTCAGTTTTGAAAATTGGTAAGTTTGCTGGTATTTGATCAACCGAATTGAATCTTTCGCCTTACATGTTTTGTAGAGTACAGCTCCACTTTTTCAGAGGCAATTCGACAGGATGAATGCACGATCCGAGTATATATACGGACAGGATTACATCATATAAAATTATATGGTACAGTCAATCAGGAACAAAAATTCAGGTAGATGATATTTAACATCAGAACGGGTTGCAATAAGAGTTATTAAAGGGGAATGAAAACTAATAACAATTGATGATTGCAAATAATAAAGATAACATGTTTATGGACTCTTTGAATTATAAATTGAAAATTATAAGATAAAAGGACTAAAAGATTAAATGGGTTCTGAGGTTAACCTTTTGTTAAAAGCTTATAGTGGACCATGTGTATAATAGATGTATAAGAAAAATGATAAATATGTAAGTGTTGCATGTTAACATTTTTTAAATAATACTATAAATAATAAAACATGAAAAATATACAAATAAGTAAAAAATGCGGCTAGCACATAAATGATAATTGTTGAATTGGACCATAAAAAAAAAAAAAGGTGATATAAACCAATGGATACATTTAGAATAAAGTAGAATATGATGTTAATAGTAGGATGAAGCAAATAAAAAGAAAAGATATCTTACAAAAAATCTGAATGCTGGTTTGCGTATGAACCATTCTAAATGTGATAGTTAAGTTGCATTTGGATGAGTGGGTGTAGAAAAAAAAAAGCCATATGACTGCATACAAGCCTAATGGGAAAAAGACTGGAGGACCTCATAGAAATGCATTAAGCTAAAGTCAACGTTGATGACATTGGGACTCAAGTAATAGGTTTATAGATCCATATTGCTTCAGCCCTATCTAGGTCCTTAAGAAGGTGATATAAACCAGCTGAAGTGGTAGAGGTTAACACAGTAAAGGAATTTAAGCATGTGTGGGATAGGCATAAGGCTATCCTAACTATAAGATAAGGCCAGGTACTAATGAAAGTATTTAGAAAATTGGGCAGATTAGATGGGCCGTTCTTATCTGCCGTCACATTCTTTGTTTCTATGTTTCTAAACCAATGAATGAGATTAGAATAAAGTAGAATATAATGATGTAAATAGAAGGATCAAGCAATATGATTTATTAAAGTGCAATGAAAAAGGCTAACAAATAATGATTGCAAATAATATAATTAATATGTTTATCTATTTGAATTGAAAATTAAAAGATGAAAAATTAAAGGACTAAAATAATCTGAGGTTCTGAGGTTAACCTATTATAAAAAGCTTATAGTGGACAATGTGTATAAAAGATGAGTAAAAAAAAAAAGTGATGAATTGCATAAGCTGTGTATGCTAGAAAATATAAATAATAATGTAAAACATATAAAATGAATACATATACAATTAAGTGAAAACCGCGGGGTGGTGGGGGCTGCACGGCAAGGAGATTCAGCCATGACCCATAAAATCAGGAGGATGAGCGGTACTACTGCTGCTGGGGTATACATTGAATCCTTAGACTGTGGATCCTACCTGTGTGGCAAGATTAACCCTTTCTACTACTATCCAAGAACTCTTGGACATTACAATATTCTTACTAATTTTTGGACGACTACACACTGAAATATATGCTGTAGATACGTCTAAGGTTTTTTATAACTAATTAAAATTATGCATATGCAGTTGTTGTTTTTTTCATAGATTATAAGTGGAGTACCCAGTATATAATTGAGGGTTTCTCCAATATAGCGCTAACACGTATTCATTTGGGTAAGTTGGGTGCTTTAGAATAGATGATATTTGAGGAGTTATCCAAGACAGAGGCTAGAGTAGGATCACATTTTAGAATATCCCAATGTTTATGTAATATACAGGTGATACTCGAAAAATTAGAATATCGTGCAAAAGTTCATTTATTTCAGTAATGCAATGTAAAAGAGGAAACTAATATATGAGATAGACACATTACATGCAAAGCAATATAGTTCAAGCCGTGATATGAGATAAGTGTAGTGATTATGGCTTACAGCTCATGAAAACCCCAAATCCACTGGAAAATGTCAGCGTCCCCACAAAGCTCGTCTTTTATTTATGTGCTGCCCGCATTTTTCACTTAATTGTATATTTTTTATGTTTTAAATTATTATTTATATTTTCTAACATGCACCACTTACATTTTGAATTTATATTTTTTTCTTATTTATCTATTATACACATTGTCCACTATAAGCTTTTAACAATAGGTTAACATCAGAACCCATTAAATCTTGTAGGCCATTCACCTTTCAATTTTACATTTTCAAATCAGAGTCCATGAACATATAATTTTTATTATTTTCAATCATTAATTGTTATCAGTTTTCATTGCACTTTAATAATTCTTATTGCAACCCATTATGATGTTAAATATTTTTTTCCTGAATGACTGTACCATATCATTGTATATGATGTAATCCTTTCTGCCAAATTAGCTCTTTTTCCAAATGCACGGGCAATATAATTCTTTTTTTCCACTTGGTTAATCAAAATACTAGTATTCAGAACCAAATACAGTATCCAGAACTCCATTCTCACAAGATGTTTCTGGCAGTTTCAAACACCCTGACCCACAGAGTAACTGGTCCAATTAGATTTGCAACAATTGAAGGAGCTGTCCATAAATATACTCGGATCCAGCATTCATCCCATTGAATTGCCTCTTAAACAGTGGATCTGTTTTCTACAAAACACGTAAGACAAAAGATTCAATTCCTTGATCGAATACCAGCAAACTGACCAATTTGCAAAACTGAGAGTGAAGCAAACAAGTGGGACACAGACCCCAGAGTGGAACAAATGCCAATTTAGTTTTTGGTACTGTACCATTCAGCTGGGCAGACTGCAGCTTCCACACTGCACATCCATCCTAAAGACTACAGGACCCGTTCTTACAAGTTTGATCCCCTATCTTACCTTTTTGTACTTATTTAATGTGATAGTTGTTAGTCTTATTTTTTTTTTTACTAAGGTGTAATTCATACAGAGAGCACTATGAATTACCTTTTTTAATTACAAGTACCTTTGGCCACCAAGTGAAATTTTGTATTATTCCATGCAGTCATGTTTTGCTATATGTGACTGTATTACAGGATCACTGTACTTAGCTGTACTATATTGTTATAGCACATAGGTCTGTTCAAGCAAACATTTCCACTGGGGTTGTTTAATTTGAGTTAATTGTCATTAGGTCTCTCAGTTTTTTTCAGTGCGCTTCTGTTCACAGGTGTTGTCATATACAGCCTTTTGAATAAACCATTTTACTTGAACTATTGAACCCTTGCATCCTGACAATGACACCACTTTTGATTTCAAACCAGTAGTGGTTTAAAGGGACATTCCAGGCACACACACAAGTTTGGTGGAATGTGTAGGTTAGTTATACATTATTTATGGTGAATCCCATTTATCCCGTTCATTTAATGTCTGCTTTTCTGGTGCCCCTTTCTCCTTTAGTTGTTGCTCCCCAATGTCTTGGTCCTATTTTATTTTCCATCTACACTGCCTCTCTCGGTAACCTTATTAACTCTATGGACTTTAATAACATCTATTTGCTGACGACTAGTTACCTCTCCTTCCCTGACCTCTATCCCGCCCTCCTGGAGAATGTCACAAACTGCCTCTCTTCCATCTATAACGTGATGTCTTTCTGTTTTCTAAAACATCATCTTCCCCATTAGATAGCCCATTAGATAGTCCACCTCCTGCATGTCAGTGGGGCACCTATTATCCCAATCCTTCAATCTCACTGTCTTCATAATTTTTGAATTTTCAATATTATTGTCTCATTGTGAAGTAATGGAAGACCAGAAATTATTTTGATACCAAGAATATTTCTTGCTAATTGTAGATATATATATATATATATATATATATATATATATATATATCGATCAGTGGTAGTCCCTCCATTGATATTTCCCATTTGTTTCAGAGAGCTTTTATAAAATGTATACATACATAGGATACAACAAATGGCCATAACTGCAGAAGATAATTCATAATTCAGTAGATAAGTGCAAAATAATGCACCTTGGATGTAAAAATCCATGGACAGAGTATAGGATATTTGATACCCTACTAACCTCATCATCTGAGTAAACTGATTTAGGAGTAATTATTTCAGATGACTTAAAGGTAGGAAGACAATGTAATAGAGCAGGAGGAAATGCTAGCAGAATGTTTGGTTGTATAGGGAGAGGTATTAGCAGTAGTAAGAGGGAAGTGCTCATGCCATTGTACAGAACACTGGTGAGACCTCACTTGGAGTATTGTACGCAGTACTGGAGACCGTATCTTCAGAAGGATATTGATACTCTAAAAAAAGTTCAGAGAAGGGCTACTAAGCTGGTTCATGGATTGCAGGATAAAACTTACCAGGAAAGGTTAAAGGATCTTAACATGTATAGCTTGGAGGAAAGACGAGACAGGGGGGATATGATAGAAACATTTAAATACATAAAGGGAATAAACACCGTAAAGGAGGAGACTATATTTGAAAGAAGAAAAACTACCACAACAAGAGCACATAGTCTTAAATTTAAGGGTGCAAAGGTTTAAAAATAAATATCAGGAAGTATTACTTTACTGAAAGGGTAGTGGGTGCATGGAATAGCCTTCCAGCTGAAGTGGTAGAGGTAAACACAGTGAGGGAGTTTAAGCATGCGTGGGATAGGCATAAGACTATCCTAAACTTAAGATAAGGCCAGGGACTAATTAAAAGTATTTCGAAATATTGGACAGACTAGATGGGATGAATGGTTCTTCTCTGCCGTCACATTCTATGTTTCTATGTTTCTATTACCTCTTTGATAAAATAAATTCATGTTACTTGTAGTTTTTATTTTTTTTTTTTTTTTTAAAGAATACCTTATAATATACTTCTTCACAATGGAGCCAAGTTTGATGCTTTCACTTTTCATGTTTATTAAGAGCTACCATTTATTACAGAACATTATTAATTTACAAGAGAATATAATTATTAAAATTCAGAAGATTTTTGACACAATGCTCATTAAAGCTGAAATAATATCCATTCTCTAAACGTGTGGATCACAATATGTCTCTGCTTACCTTTAAGCTATAATACCTCATGACACTTTAATCTAGGGTAGACTGTAAAGAAAATCACGTAAGTGCACAGGTCATTTAGCTTTTACATATATAATAAAAGTCTAAACATACTCAGCATGTGTCATGGGTATAAAGATATGAGAAAGGTGCTTAATGCATATGTACAGAATGATACTTTGTAGACTTTACTACTTGCTCAGCTTTGTTGATTATTTATGCCAGTAAACCACTATACAGATGGTGTACACACTGCCCCGGCACAGCCACAGCTAACCACATCAGTATAACTGTAGCTCTTGTATGTTCCATCATCACAAAGCAGTTGAACAGTCTTTGTCTGTACAGCCATTTCTGTGCAGCAGGTACATTGATGATTAATGTTCCTTGTACTCATGGAATACCTGGAATAAAAAAAAAAAAATTCTCATTACTCCTTTTTTGCAAACCTTTAATATTTTATATCAGAACACTTTCTAAGGAATTTAAAATATTTCAGATTAAAAAAAATAGTTCAACATAGCAACCAATAATTTAAAGAAGGGATTAAATCAATATATCATTTATAAATCTACTCTAGTTGGTGACTTACATAGATGTTCCCATGCAGGGTCCTCCACAGTATGTGAGCTCTACTTGCAGTTCACATTTGCCTTCTTGCAAAACTGTGACATTCTTTCGAGCACTGCAGTCTTCGATCACTTCAGGTGTCTTCACAACATTAACTATAAATAATGAAAGCACACAATTAAATTAATTAAAAGACTAAAATGGCAACACTGAGCAAGCCAATCAGTACACATAAAAAACCCACACCAACAAGAGTGTTGCAGCTTGTCTAATTAAAGTGTGTATTTGCATGTCTTGTGGGTCTCCCTAAGTCTAAAGGGTAATCTAGACATGGACATCTTGCTCACTTTGCCCAGAAGGTTATCAACTACATGTTGCGGATGAAATCTAAAGAATACTGAAACAATTGTTTAGGGTTGCTATATCTCTTGTACAGTGGGAACCTGTCAGCATTTGGGTTCTGGACTATTCATGTGTGTGGGACTAAACTGATATAGTATAAATCCCCTCTGTATTGGCACATAGAAACTAAACATTTGTATGAGACTTGAAAAAATTACTTACTGAGAGGAAAACTACAGAGTTTATGCCTAATTCACAGTCTTCCCCCTAATCTTCTCACAAATTATAATTTGAATTATTTCCATATGACTAAGATCGCCTTAATCAAAAGGGTATTATTAAATCATTCACTTATATAATTTCCTCAATGATTCTGCACTTTATATCTATATTGCAGCCATCATGTCATCTAAAATGAGTTGTATATTAATTATCTGATAGCATCAGAAGTGACACAA
Organism: Pelobates cultripes; assembly: GCA_933207985.1. Lineage (NCBI taxonomy): Eukaryota > Metazoa > Chordata > Amphibia > Anura > Pelobatidae > Pelobates > Pelobates cultripes. Next base: position 84,401,327 of record OW240923.1, read on the forward strand.
GTCTAGATTTTCCTTACCAGTTTTGTATGTACACGTCCTACAGCAGCCATTAGGTTCAAATGTGAGTGTATTCTGTAAATAAAATCATTTGGACTTTTTAGCAATAAAAAAATTACCTTTTCAGTTACCTAATATCTAATGTATCTTGTTAAGTTAAAATTTAATTGAATTTCCAAAGACTGAGAAAAGTCATCTTGTTTGTAATTTAATAATTGTAATGTAATTGTGCTTAATTACAAGGGATACCACATACATTAGGAAAATATTAGATGAAATAAACCATAAATTACCAGTTCACATTTATCGATGTCTATATCCTGGCACACAGTCTTCACTTTGGTCAAGATAGGCTGTCCATTTTCTTCAAGACATTCATAGTAGGAGCAGGTGCTCTCTGTTGGATGATATACCTGTCCAATCTAAGAAAAGGAAAAGAAAAGGGTAATTAACTGTACTCTTACCTTTAGAATTAACATGTAAAGCAGTCCATTTCATTTCAAAGTATGTGTCCATCCTAAGTGCTTCCTTTATGAAGACCAGTTGAGTAATTAGAGAAATACAGCCCTGCTAAAGGGTGCTCTAAAGGAACACTATAGTGTCAGGAATACACAATCTTGATGATCTCAGCCAATCCCAGATGAAAGCACTGAGAGGTTATTGCACACGCTCTCCAATCAGCCAATCAGCATCTCATTATAGACATGTGTTGTATCAATTTGTCTCCTTGGGGAATGTTCAGCGACTCCATGCAGAGTGTGGAGATGCTGAATGTACTGCACACTGTGGAGCACTTAGATTGGTAGCACTTTAACCCCTTAAGGACACATGACATGTGTGACATGTCAGGATTCCTTTTTATTCCAGAAGTTTGGTCCTTAAGGGGTTAATGACTTTCTGAGTGACTGCCATTAGAGTTGTTACTAGGCAGCAATATAAACACTTGCATTTACATTAAAATGCCTGCTGGCACATGCTATAGCCACCAGAACCACTACATTCATTTATAGTGGTTCTGGTGACTATAGTATCCCTTTAATGTTAATGAACAAGATTATCTACCTAAGTAATTAATTGGAAAACCAGAACAAACTTTAATCCATTTTTTTTAAATGAATAAAAAATTGGTACCATGTTGTAACTCGTGTTGTATTTTGGACATTGTAGAAAATACAAGGCAAATTCTTGTATCAAATGGACCACGTGGCAGATTTTTCTTGACAATATTTTAATAGTAATAAAAATGAAACATTATTAGGGTAGTTCAATGAAAAGAGAAAGTGAATTTAAAACTTAAAATTAAAATTTTCAAACTGAAAATGTATTGAAATATTTTCTAATTTGGCTAATTTGGGCTAAATTTTGAAATTCACTTTCAATTATTCACTTTAGTAAATGACCATTTCAATGTTATTATTTATTACTGCAGGTGGTTGTAAATTAATCATTTACTGCCGGAAATATGAACAATGCAGTAAATCTAATTAAATTTGGAGGCATCTGCGTGTGAAATATTACAAAACACTTACCTGAATGTCTACGTTTGTACCATTATCGCTTTTCATTGTGCACTGCTGGGCCACGCATTCACCGCAGCATGCTCCTGACCTCTGTTTGTATACAAAACCCTAGTGAGTGAAGATAAAAAAAAGAATATAACCAATGATGCTGAACCCATTTTAAGAGACACATAATGTTTACAAACATATACAAAAATATGTTAAGTAACCGAAAACAATTAAATACATAAAAAGTATTACAAGACTCAAATTATCTATGAAAATATATTGTGATGTTTCAGTCTGCAAGGCTGCAGAAAGCTTTTTAAAAAAACACCTTCCTTTGTTCATTGTAAAGGACTAGAGGAGAAGTGTCTAATCTAATTTATTATTGGATTACAAATTCAGTAACCAGATGGTCAAATCTGCTGGTTTGTTTTTTTCTTATTGTTGTCTGATTACTCTAGTGGAGATTTGGAGTTTGACATCCATAACAGCCCAGGCTTCTGTTTTATACATAAGTTAATAATAGTTTGACAAAGGGCGCTAGAATGTATGTTTCATTTTTTGTTTGTATTCTAAAGTATTAGCCAACATAAAGTAATATAGTTAAGTCACAGATTGTTAAAAAATAAAAATATTTAAATTAGGTATAACAATTTTTATCAATCTGGAATACTAATGAAATTCTAACAGTGACATTTTAGAGTCATTTCACTCCTCTCCCCTCCCTGACCATAGGAATAATATAACCCATTGAAACCTCTTTTATTGTTTGAAAGCCAGAGCAAGCTTACATTGTCAGCAAATTCACAGGCATTATTTCAGTTACTAGTGGCTTCTGGTAGAAAAATGCATTATTTTACAGGCTGGTTTTCAGAACTAGAGTATAAATTAAGGTGACTGAGGCTTTATTGACTACATTTCGTAATGTAAAATACAAGAATGTAAAAAATTTTATTTCTTGATTTAGGCAGTGAAGTGGTTAATAGGTTCATTTACTATTAAAATTGTATTTTTTAAGTAAAATTGTATTATAGAAAACATGTAATCCATATAAAAATATGTTGCCAGCAATCACAAAACATTATACTCAGGTGAGAAAGTAGAACTTACTGGCTGGCAAGTTGTATCACACACAATAGGTTGGCATTTAATAGCGTAAAAGTCGGAACCCATGTTCATATCATAGGAGCAAGTACATGTCTGGCAGACCTCTTTGGCCTGTGGTATGTTTGAACCACGCTAGAGAAAAAAAAAATGTTAATTTGTAAAGTTAATAAAATTTACTTTGGTAAATCCTTACATTTAAACGTCAACCTGTATATTAAACCCTAATACTTTAACTAAGTAAACTAAAATAAATAGAATTGCAGCACCCTACCACATTAAAGAAAATCTATGGGGTAAATATTACTACCTTTTTAATGCATTATATAGGCAATTAAATACATAAAGGGAATGAACACAGTAAAGGAGGAGACTATATTTAAAAGAAGAAAAACTACCACAACAAGAGGACATAGTCTTAAATTAGAGGGGCAAAGGTTTAAAAATAATATCCGGAAATATTACTTTACTGAGAGGGTAGTGGATGCATGGAATAGCCTTCCAGCTGAAGTGGTAGAGGTTAACACAGTAAAGGAGTTTAAGCATGCGTGGGATGGGCATAAGGCTATCCTAACTATAAGATAAGGCCAGGGACTAATGAAAGTATTTAGAAACTTGGGCAGACTAGATGGGCCGAGTGGTTCTTATCTGCCGTCACATTCTATGTTTCTATGTAATGCATTAAAAGAATAATGCAAAAAAATAAAAATAAAGATACATATAAAATTCCCTCTGTGCACTCTTTTGTGGGTTTCCCTGCAGATGCGGGCTAACCCATCTTTGACTCCTGTCCTATAATGTAAGTATACTAGTTTTTCAGACTAGTTCAATGATTAGTGAATAGGGCCAAGATAATGGAACACTAGTCCTAATGTGGTATTTTAGGTGGCCTGCTTCGCTCCGATTTCACTGAAATGGTGATTTTGCTCACCCTTTTCTCCCACACTGCCGGTTTTGCCACAACAGGTCCCACATGGCTTCACTTCCATGGCTGACATCATCAATCTTTGCAAAACGCCATGCTGCGCCAATCAGCATTGCTTCATAGAAATGTATTAAATCAATCCATTTCTATGGGAACGTTCAGTAACTCCCCTCAGAGTGTCGAGCCGCTGAATGGCAGTGCAGCACATTGTTCATCGCTGGACTAGGAAATATCTCTAGTGGCTGCCTGAGTGACTGCCACAAGTGGTGTTACTAGGCAGCAATGTAAACGCTGCCTTTTCTCTGAAAAGGTAGTGCGTACAGTGAAAAACCTGCAGGGAAATGCTACGGACACCAGCAACACTACAATCATCTGGTGACTATAGTGTCCCTTTAACTTCTTTACAGAGCTGCATCCTACACTAATGCAGTCCACAGCTTGGATCTTTCACTAAGGAGGAGAAAGGGCTTAGCCCCAGTTGTGTGTGTGGTGTGCAAGTGGAAAACTTGGATAAAAGTACTATAGCCAGTTCAGAAATAAAGTTTATCTGATTGACAAGAGCCAGAGGTAGAGTATTACAACTCTGCACCAAAGGTAAATAGTATCTCAGATCCGGCAGCAATTCAAATTGAAACTCTGCACACGCAGGACCTTTGCATCTTAACCAAAACAGACCGCAGATGTGGTTATAGTGCTTAAACTAAACCTTTAGTTAATGATGCTTTAATTAAAAATACTATTGTACACACAACATAGAAAATATCCTTAGTCTCTAACATCACATTATACTGATTATGGAATTTTAGTAAATTTGCAAATTACTTTATATTGTTGATGATTATAGATTTCTTTTTAATTATTTTGGCCTTTTTCAGTAAAGTGGAATTATATTATTTTTACAGAATAATGGTTCCAGCACAAAGGCAATGTTCATATCGTATTAAAAGTTATATAAAGTTATTACAATGACACTTGTGCCAATAATGTTACATATTGTCCTGACATTTTGGGAATCTACATTCACTGCTACAAATTACTAACGTAAAGCAGGTTATGTGACAACATAACTACATTTTCTGTCTAACATCTACAAAACATTCTAAAATTATATTTTCTGCCTCTGATCTATTCAAAACAAACACACATTGACTCCTTGTATTGTACATTTTTAAATTAGCAATGCATACTTTATCTAAAATAATTATTGATGTTTTATAAATTCAGCTGTTAAATTAAACAAAATTTCCAACATTGTAAAATATAGTATTATCTTACTTGGTATACTTCATTTCCCACAACACAAACGGCTTCAGGAACTGTTAAAAAAATGAAGGCAAAAATGTTAGTTAATTGATGGATAAATTAATTCTTTATATATATGTATACTTCTTTATATATATGAAAGCTCCATGAGGAGCTGAAACGTTGACAGAAGATGTGGATTAAAAGTATCTTTCAGATTGAAAAGCCTGGAGTGCCGGTATTTTTCTTGGATTTGTGATTGTTGCTACCAGAGCACCAGGTACTGTTGGATTTGGGTTGGAGTGCAGGAATTGGCTTTGTTTTATATATATATATATATATATATATATATATTTTTTTTTTTTTTTTTTTGGGCCAAATAACTTAAAGTTAGAAATGTAAATGTTTTTTGAGGAGCAGAGAGGAATTTACCACTTTGCCAACCTACACTACTAAATATGCCTTAAGATGAGGCAGTAGTCCATGGGTATGCCACAGTAAGTACTAACTATGCAGCAGTTCATTTATACTAAAAAGTGGAACCAAACACTACTGCAAACTAAGTGTAAATGTTATGTTCTGCTGGACACCCTGACCCCCACAGTAAGGCTGGCTTTTGGTGGGAAAGAGGGTTACCAATAAATATTTATGCAATTCATATCTAATTATAATGTGTGTGTATATATTTGTATATATACACACACACACACACACACATGTTCATGCCAGTGGAGGTTTCCTTTGTCTCAGTGTTGGAACAGTTAAGAATGGAATCTTTATAACAACCGCACACTATCCTAGTAGCTTCCATACATATTTAAATGCATATAAACCATGCATTATGGGAAAATAATTCAGAATAATAATCTTGGGGTTCTTGAGACTCAAGTTCCGATCTCATGGTTAATCTCTTCTCAATTGCTTTATTTTTCCATTATGTATGGTTCACCATTATGTAGACTGTACTATGCATCTGTCTCAGATTATGGCCTTCAGATAGCAGAAAGATGATCCATGCAACTATATATTTATATATATATATATATATATATTCATTTATAATCTGTATTATTTTCCTCTAATACATGCCCTCACCATTATGTATATTTTATATTACATGACAATCTTAAATTGGGTTTAGTGCTGGAGTAGTATTGGAAATAGGGGTTAATGCTTATTGGATATTGCAGCACATTTGGTAATGTATGGATTAATGTATTGAGTTAACACATTAATCCCTACATTACCAAACATACATGTTTCTGAACTGTCTGAGATTTGCACAAGTCAAAATGCCATGCTGAAGCAATTTCACCTTCTTTCAGGTGTGTCACGGCGCAGGGGGTCTGTTTCGACGCGGACGCGTCTGATCAGTGCGGCCACGCCGATACTTCAGATAAAAGTAAGTCCCTGATCAGCGTGGCCGCACATGAGCAGGGCAGTCACGCAGAAAAGGAAAACATTTACTTACCTGGATCAGGGCGGAATGCTGCCCAAAACTCCAAGAAGACGGATCCTGGCTGGTGCGGCATTCTAAGGTCCCATTCTTACTGTTAAAGGGTGCACTGCCCACATTAAAGATGGTGCCGGCGTTCGTGTGATGTCATGTTATCGAAGCACACACACGTTTTGGGGTCAAGGCCATGTACTAACCAATCACAGCACTGAGAGGCATATTAAAACCCTGTAATTCCTTTTCTCAGTGCCCTGTCATGGTTTCCACTTGTTGATTGTCAGAGAGCGCATTCATGGTATATTTTTCTGGTTATTGACTTTGGCTATTGTTTTTGACTTTTCCTTCTTCTGGTATCCTGACCCTTGGCTAGTTATTCGTATTGTCTCCTTCTGTATCCCCGACCTTGGCTTGTTTTTTGACCATTCTCTTTTACGTTAAGTCTGGCCATTCTAAGGTATACGTTGTTTGTGTTAATATAGTTCTGTGTGTTGGGTCACACAGTAATTGTGACAAGGTGCTGTTCAGGAGTCTAGCTAGTGTAACTCCTACTAATCTCATGCAGGCCATTAGATTGATAGACAGAAAGATACACACATAGAGAATGAGGGATGGACACAGAGACAAAAATCATGTACAGTCAAGTAATAGATACTTACCACATGTAATGTTGGGGCAGAATGCTCCATAAGGCATTAGTGTTGCGACACGGAAGCCTGGACCACATTGCGGCATTTGACAGTCACATATGTGAGATGCTGTTAAAGGAGATTACAAACAAGATTTACAGTGTTGCCACCACGATGATTCTTATCTACTCCAATAAGTACCAGCTAGCAAAAGAATACGAACTAAACTTCTTAAATAATATGAGTTAACTTCCTGCTATTGCCATATGGCAATATAGTAATGATGCTTGTTATTTTGTTGCCAATAGATGCTGCAGTCTTTTAAAAACCATTAAGTAGCAACACCATATCATATCACAAAAACACATATTCTAAACACCATATCATTAAAAGCATTTACTTACTTGTACTTGATACAGGAGCAGTTGTAGGCTTGGGACTGGATATAGGAGAAGTTGTTGAAGGTGTGGTTCTTGATACTGATGGTGTTGATGAAACAGTAATCTCTGTCGATGGTGTTGAAGGAACAGTGGTTGGTGTTGAAGGAACAGTGGTTGGTGTTGATGAGACAGTGGGGGATGACGTGACACAGTTGTCCACAAAGCTTTCAGGGGTACACTGACTACCACATATTGCATAATATTCACAGCCATCCTTATCTTTCGTCCTGTAGATTGTTTCACCTGAAATATAATGTAATTCTTCAAAATACTCCTGAAAACATATTTTACTCTTCACTTTAACTGTATATTGTCAGTTGTTTAAAAAATAAATTATACTAAAGTTTATCTTAATTTTACACAATCAGATGATTAAATTCACTTGCTAATGGATTGCAGTGGGCAGACAACTTACTTGCATGATTTAGACGAATATACTCAAATTAGAAAAAAACTCTAGTTTGGCCAAGTATGACAAGGTATTTCAAATATGGTAATTACACAGGAACAGATACTGCACTGCTACATTAGAATCTAGGTTATCCAGACCTAGGGCGGGTAAACCCCAATACAACAAATAAGAAGTAAATATGGCCAAGGCACTCCAGATCTATTATGAAGCAGATTTATTGGAACAAGAAGTGCAATGTTTTTGCCTATACAGAGGCCATTGCCAAGCTTATCAAAGGTTTCTGCAAAGGCCAAAACGTTACACTTATTGTTCCAATGAGGCTGCTTCGTATCTATTGACAAGGTATTTCAGGCATATATTTTCAGGAATTAGGTGTGAATTTCAAATTTTATGCCAGAATAATTAAAATGAAGACAAACTGATTTGAATTGTTTTACAGTCTGGTTTATCTGGTTTATTAGGGTATTTTTGTGGTCTAGTCACTTCACCACTTATGCATTCAGTAAAAAAAAAAAAACATGCAAAATAAAGCAAAATTTATGCTATTACAAAAAGAACATCATTTTATAAAATTATTCATTAAATGTGTGAAATGTATGGAATTCTAAGTCAATTTTAAATGTAGCCCAAAGAAGCCAAACTCAAAATATATTCAGTAACAAAGAGAGGGGGAGATACAGCGCTCACTCAAATGCCAGCAGATTCCGTTAATTGGATACCCTAACAATCCAAAGGAAAAAAATAGGTAGAAAACAAGAAAAAGCAGGTTTGCTCCAAGTATAAATTGAAATATATATATATAAATGCTGTGATAAATCCTTGCACTCAGGTTATATGTATAAATACTTGCCGGGTGCTTAGCCTGGGATTTTAATATCCAGATAGTAGTAGACATGGCAGCACTCACGGTTTCCAATAAAATTCTTCTTTATTTAGCAAGATTAAAACATGGGCTCAACATTTCAGTCCCCATATGGGACTTTTAGCAGGTATTGATCCAGGACAACCACACTGGCAAGGCTTTATATATATATATATATACACAGTAAAACCAAATAGTGATAGAAATAACTTAGATATTCTTAAAAAGTCACAGAGGAATAAAAATGTGTCTTTTTTTCTATAAGCTTTTGAGGAGGAGATTCTTTAGTGTAGATCAGTCAAAGGTCCTCCTTGGCATTCAAATAAATAAGAGTTTTGATTAAGGTAAGAAGTTATTGGCATCTCATGTAAAATATAAGCAGAGAAGAAAAATCAATAGTGCAATCCAGTATGTTCAATATCTCAATTATCTGAAGAAAAAGAATACACTCACAAGGATAGAGCACTCAGGGATGAAGCTGGAATCTTTCTCTTTGAGTGTTCACAGTGGTCACTTGAGAAAGCCCAAGGGTGAAACCGATTGTGACTATTCAGAAGGACTTTTTTTAATTTGCTTTTATTTCATTTTGTATGGTATATTACAATATATATTGTTTTTACCCTCAAAATCTCATGTTTTTTATTTTTTATCCTGCATTTATTTCATCATCTTAAAGGAGCCTCTCCAGGGATCATCACAACATCTACATCTACTCATATATATCCTCAATGGGAATCATTCGACCTAAAGTGATATCATTGAGCATAAGGTGCTCTTGAAATTTTTGAGTAATTTTCACAAGAGACAAATTCCAGTTTCATCCCTGAGTGGGGATTATATCACTCAGAGCCTTATTTATGAGCTGATTTGAAGCTCTATCCTTGTGAATGCATTATTTTTCTTCACATAATTGAGATATTGAACATACTGGGTCACACTATTGGTTTTTCTTTTCTGCTTATATTTTACATGAGATGCCAATAAGAGAACTCCCTACCTGAATCAAAACCTTATTTATTTGAATGCCAAGGAGGACCTTTGACTGATCTTCTCTAAAGTATCTCCTCAAAGGCGTATAGAAAAAAAATACCCTTTTTACATTCCTCTGGGACTTTGTAAGTATATCTAAGCAGTTTCTATCACTATTTGGTTTTACTATATATATATTAATATATATATATAGTGATAGAAAAAACTTAGATATACTTAAAAATTTACAGAGGAATAAAAACGTGTCTTTTTTCTACAAGCCTTTGAGGAGAAGATTCTTTAGTGTAGATATATACATCCACACTTATTTCAATTTATACTTAGCGCAAACTTGTTTTTTCTTGTTTTCAAAATATATTCAGCTGTAAGAATTATTCCAGTTTTACTGTATTAGCCTACCAATGTGAAAGTCACTTTGAGTTGATGCTGAATACTTGATATTTCCCACATTAGTACAAATGAAATTGTAGCAGAGCCCTAGTCCTCGCAGGGATGTCCTGCTGGTTACACCAAATTACAGTCAGGAACATGTAAAGCAATCCAAGAATCTACCACCTCATCCTCAGCAACTGGACGACACTCAACTCTGGGAGTATAACTGAATTTTATTCACACATACACGGCTTTTATGCCATCTCCCATGGAAGGGGTCTCACAGGCAGAAAATGTAAGGGTTTCAATCCCAGGATCCCTTGTGCCTAAGAGATAATCGCCCGAGTAAACTCTTCCAATTTAATTATCTCTCAGGTACAAAAAAAATCCCAGAAATATTCCCTACCCTCAAAGTCCCCCAACTATACATAGGAACCCCACAAAAAGTAGATTCCCTGATAGCCCCTGATTCTATTCCCTGATTGGTCTAAGAGACCAACATATCCAAGAATCACTCAGATTCATTTGGTAGAACGGGAACGGCATTGTGTCTAAGATTTGACCGGCCAGACACGACCTGGTAGCCCCAAATAGTTCCAGGAGAATAGGTGCCCTGGCCGGTCTCTGTTCGTGAGGTTCCTGTGCGAAAACCATATAAGGGAATCTCTTGCTTTGTATTAATTTGTATGAATAACAATATATATACATGTTTGTGTTATAGATTGGAATTATGAGGGGGTGTCCTGATTATAGCTCCACAGAGGAGCTAAAACGTTGACCGATATATGGAATAAAGGAAGGTTTATATTTGGAAACCCTTGGAGTGCCGGTATGTTTACCTTTCTATACAAATGTGACCAGAGCACCAGGTACTTTATATCTTCATAAGTTGGAGCACAGGATCCAACAGAATGTATATCCAGTTATTTTGGATATAAGGGTTTAAAACAAATTTCTTCTGTCAGTAATTTAAGTACAACTCCTTTTTAACATGCTTCTAGAACCATGTTCACAATGTGGAAAAAAAAATAATGTAGGTAATTTAGCTTTTTATTTGTTCGACTTTAAAGGCGCACTATAGGGTCAGGAACACAAATATGTATTCCTGACCCTAAAGGGTTACAAAAAACCATCATCTAGCCCTCCTGACTCTCTCTTGCCTCTGTAATATAAAAAAAAATTTGCTTGTATTCAAGTCTGAAGCTGCTGGCTTTGTCCCTGTTTCCTTTTCACCTACTCATTGCCTGCTGACATCATCAGAGGTGGTGGCCTGATCCATTCACAATGCTTCTCCATAGGATGAGACTGACAAGGAGATAGATCATGGGCAGAGCCAGCACAATTCAAACAAAGTCCTGGCCAATCAGCATTTCCTCATAGCGTTGAATTGAATCAATGAATCTCAATGAGGAAAGTTCAGTGTCTGCATGCAGAGGGAAGAGACACTAAATGTTCGGATGCATTTTAGGCAGCCATGACCCTGAAAGGATATCTAACAGCCATCTGAGAAGTGGCCAGTGAAGTTATCACTAGACTGTAATGTAAACAATGCATTTTCTCTGAAAAGACAGTGTTTACAATAAAAAGCCTGAAGGTAAGGATTTTACTCACCAGAACAAATTCAATAAGCTGTAGTTGTTTTGGTGACTATAGTGTCCCTTTAATAAACAAAAGGTGAATGAATATTTAATACATTTACATTACTAAAAGAAACATTTCTGCTTACCTGGTGAAAAGAGGACTTCATTTACTTTGCAGAAGCATGATGTTGTGGTGACAGACAAGGGTGATGAGGTTGATGATAATGAAGGTGTAGTTTTTACAGAAAAGATAGGAGTAGATTCTGAAACCCTTGTTGTAAATATTGTAGAACTAACTGTAGGTGTGGTTGAAGAAGTAAAACCTGATGATGATGGTGTTGATGACAATGTGGTAGTTCCAGAAGTAGAAGTGACAGTAACAGTATACACAGCAGTAGTTGTAGTGGAAGAAGTAGTCTCAGTTGAACTTGAAGTAGTTGACCCAGAAGAAGAACTTGATTCTGTAATGGTTGGTACAGTAGAAAGAGGAGAAGAGGTTGGACCTCCAGTTGAAACTGTTGAAATGGTTGGTGTGCTTGATGATGGGGTTGTGGAGACTGTGCTTGTTGTTGTTTCAGAAACAGTTGGAGTGGTAGATGAAGGAGTTGTTGGTGAACTTGTTACAGATGATGTTGATACTGTTGAAGTTGTTGGTGTGCTGGATGATGGGCTAGTTGAAACTGTCTTTGTAGGAGTTGTTTCTGAGACCGTTGGTGTAGACGATGAAGGAGTTGTTGGCGAAGTTGTTACAGAGGTAGTTGAAACTGTTGAAATGGTTGGTGTGCTTGATGATGGGGTTGTGGAGACTGTGTTTGTTGTTGTTTCAGAAACAGTTGGAGTGGTAGATGAAGGAGTTGTTGGTGAACTTGTTACAGATGATGTTGATACTGTTGAAGTTGTTGGTGTGCTGGATGATGGGCTAGTTGAAACTGTCTTTGTAGGAGTTGTTTCTGAGACCGTTGGTGTAGACGATGAAGGAGTTGTTGGCGAAGTTGTTACAGAGGTAGTTGAAACTGTTGAAATGGTTGGTGTGCTTGATGATGGGGTTGTGGAGACTGTGTTTGTTGTTGTTTCAGAAACAGTTGGAGTGGTAGATGAAGGAGTTGTTGGTGAACTTGTTACAGATGATGTTGATACTGTTGAAGTTGTTGGTGTGCTGGATGATGGGGTAGTTGAAACTGTCTTTGTTGGAGTTGTTTCTGAGACTGTTGGTGTTGTGGATGAAGGAGTTGTTGGCGAAGTTGTTACAGAGGTAGTTGAAACTGTTGAAATGGTTGGTGTGCTTGATGATGGGGGTGTGGACACTGTGCTTGTTGTTTCAGAAACAGTTGGAGTGGTAGATGAAGGAGTTGTTGGTGAACTTGTTACAGATGATGTTGATACTGTTGAAGTTGTTGGTGTGCTGGATGATGGGGTAGTTGAAACTGTCTGTGTAGGAGTTGTTTCTGAGACTGTTGGTGTAGTGGATGAAGGCATTTGTTGACAAGAAGTTGTTACAGAGGTAGTTGAAAACTGTGTTGAGAAATGGTTGGTGTGTGCTTATTGATGGGGTTGTGGACACTGTGCTTGTTGTTGTTTCAGAAACAGTTGGAGTGGTAGATAGGAGTTGTTGGTGAACTTGTTACAGATGATGTTGATACTGTTGAAGTTGTTGGTGTGCTGGATGATGGGGTAGTTGAAACTGTCTTTGTAGGAGTTGTTTCTGAGACTGTTGGTGTAGTGGATGAAGGCGTTGTTGACAAAGTTGTTACAGAGGTAGTTGAAACTGTTGAAATGGTTGGTGTGCTTGATGATGGGGTTGTGGACACTGTGCTTGTTGTTGTTTCAGAAACAGTTGGAGTGGTAGATGAAGGAGTTGTTGGTGAACTTGTTACAGATGATGTTGATACTGTTGAAGTTGTTGGTGTGCTGGATGATGGGGTAGTTGAAATTGTCTTTGTAGGAGTTGTTTCTGAGACTGTTGGTGTAGTGGATGAAGGAGTTGTTGGTGAAGTTGTTACAGAGGTAGTTGAAACTGTTGAAATGGTTGGTGTGCTTGATGATGGGGTTGTGGACACTGTGCTTGTTGTTGTTTCAGAAATAGTTGGAGTGGTAGATGAAGGAGTTGTTGGTGAACTTGTTACAGATGTTGTTGATACTGTTGAAGTTGTTGGTGTGCTGGATGATGGGGTAGTTGAAACTGTCTTTGTAGGAGTTGTTTCTGAGACTGTTGGTGTAGACGATGAAGGAGTTGTTGGCAAAGTTGTTACAGAGGTAGTTGAAACTGTTGAAATGGTTGGTGTGCTTGATGATGGAGTTGTGGAGACTGTGCTTGTTGTTGTTTCAGAAACAGTTGGAGTGGTAGATGAAGGAGTTGTTGGTGAACTTGTTACAGATGATGTTGATACTGTTGAAGTTGTTGGTGTGCTGGATGATGGGGTAGTTGAAACTGTCTTTGTAGGAGTTGTTTCTGAGACTGTTGGTGTAGTGGATGAAGGCGTTGTTGGCGAAGTTGTTACAGAGGTAGTTGAAACTGTTGAAATGGTTGGTGTGCTTGATGATGGGGTTGTGGAGACTGTGTGTTGTTGTTTCAGAAACAGTTGGAGTGGTAGATGAAGGAGTTGTTGGTGAACTTGTTACAGATGATGTTGATACTGTTGAAGTTGTTGGTGTGCTGGATGATGGGGTAGTTGAAACTGTCTTTGTTGGAGTTGTTTCTGAGACTGTTGGTGTTGTGGATGAAGGAGTTGTTGGCGAAGTTGTTACAGAGGTAGTTGAAACTGTTGAAATGGTTGGTGTGCTTGATGATGGGGGTGTGGACACTGTGCTTGTTGTTTCAGAAACAGTTGGAGTGGTAGATGAAGGAGTTGTTGGTGAACTTGTTACAGATGATGTTGATACTGTTGAAGTTGTTGGTGTGCTGGATGATGGGGTAGTTGAAACTGTCTTTGTAGGAGTTGTTTCTGAGACTGTTGGTGTAGTGGATGAAGGAGTTGTTGGTGAAGTTGTTACAGAGGTAGTTGAAGCTGTTGAAATGATTGGTGTGCTTGATGATGGGGTTGTGGACACTGTGCTTGTTGTTGTTTCAGAAACAGTTGGAGTGGTAGATGAAGGAGTTGTTGGTGAACTTGTTACAGATGTTGTTGATACTGTTGAAGTTGTTGGTGTGCTGGATGATGGGGTAGTTGAAACTGTCTTTGTAGGAGTTGTTTCTGAGACTGTTGGTGTAGACGATGAAGGAGTTGTTGGCAAAGTTGTTACAGAGGTAGTTGAAACTGTTGAAATGGTTGGTGTGCTTGATGATGGGGTTGTGGAGACTGTGCTTGTTGTTGTTTCAGAAACAGTTGGAGTGGTAGATGAAGGAGTTGTTGGTGAACTTGTTACAGATGATGTTGATACTGTTGAAGTTGTTGGTGTGCTGGATGATGGGGTAGTTGAAACTGTCTTTGTAGGAGTTGTTTCTGAGACTGTTGGTGTAGTGGATGAAGGAGTTGTTGGCGAAGTTGTTACAGAGGTAGTTGAAACTGTTGAAATGGTTGGTGTGCTTGATGATGGGGTTGTGGAGACTGTGCTTGTTGTTTCAGAAACAGTTGGAGTGGTAGATGAAGGAGTTGTTGGTGAACTTGTTACAGATGATGTTGATACTGTTGAAGTTGTTGGTGTGCTGGATGATGGGGTAGTTGAAACTGTCTTTGTAGGAGTTGTTTCTGAGACTGTTGGTGTAGTGGATGAAGGAGTTGTTGGCGAAGTTGTTACAGAGGTAGTTGAAACTGTTGAAATGGTTGGTGTGCTTGATGATGGGGTTGTGGACACTGTGCTTGTTGTTGTTTCAGAAACAGTTGGAGTGGTAGATGAAGGAGTTGTTGGTGAACTTGTTACAGATGATGTTGATACTGTTGAAGTTGTTGGTGTGCTGGATGATGGGGTAGTTGAAACTGTCTTTGTAGGAGTTGTTTCTGAGACTGTTGGTGTAGTGGATGAAGGAGTTGTTGGTGAAGTTGTTACAGAGGTAGTTGAAACTGTTGAAATGGTTGGTGTGCTTGATGATGGGGTTGTGGACACTGTGATTGTTGTTGTTTCAGAAACAGTTGGAGTGGTAGATGAAGGAGTTGTTGGTGAACTTGATACAGATGATGTTGATACTGTTGAAGTTGTTGGTGTGCTGGATGATGGGGTAGTTGAAACTGTCTTTGTAGGAGTTGTTTCTGAGACTGTTGGTGTAGTGGATGAAGGAGTTGTTGGTGAAGTTGTTACAGAGGTAGTTGAAACTGTTGAAATGGTTGGTGTGCTTGATGATGGGGTTGTGGACACTGTGCTTGTTGTTGTTTCAGAAATAGTTGGAGTGGTAGATGAAGGAGTTGTTGGTGAACTTGTTACAGATGTTGTTGATACTGTTGAAGTTGTTGGTGTGCTGGATGATGGGGTAGTTGAAACTGTCTTTGTAGGAGTTGTTTCTGAGACTGTTGGTGTAGACGATGAAGGAGTTGTTGGCAAAGTTGTTACAGAGGTAGTTGAAACTGTTGAAATGGTTGGTGTGCTTGATGATGGAGTTGTGGAGACTGTGCTTGTTGTTGTTTCAGAAACAGTTGGAGTGGTAGATGAAGGAGTTGTTAGTGAACTTGTTACAGATGATGTTGATACTGTTGAAGTTGTTGGTGTGCTGGATGATGGGGTAGTTGAAACTGTCTTAGTAGGAGTTGTTTCTGAGACTGTTGGTGTAGTGGATGAAGGCGTTGTTGGCGAAGTTGTTACAGAGGTAGTTGAAACTGTTGAAATGGTTGGTGTGCTTGATGATGGGGTTGTGGAGATTGTGCTTGTTGTTTCAGAAACAGTTGGAGTGGTAGATGAAGGCGTTGTTGGTGAACTCGTTACAGATGATGTTGATACTGTTGAAGTTGTTGGTGTGCTGGATGATGGGGTAGTTGAAACTGTCTTTGTAGGAGTTGTTTCTGAGACTGTTGAAACTGTGGATGAAACTGTTGGTGTAGTGGATGAAGGAGTTGTTGGTGAAGTTGTTACAGAGGTAGTTGAAACTGTTGAAATGGTTGGTGTGCTTGATGATGGGGTTGTGGACACCGTGCTTGTTGTTGTTTCAGAAACAGTTGGAGTGGTAGATGAAGGAGTTGTTGGTGAACTTGTTACAGATGATGTTGATACTGTTGAAGTTGTTGGTGTGCTGGATGATGGGGTAGTTGAAACTGTCTTTGTAGGAGTTGTTTCTGAGACTGTTGGTGTAGTGGATGAAGGCGTTGTTGGCGAAGTTGTTACAGAGGTAGTTGAAACTGTTGAAATGGTTGGTGTGCTTGATGATGGGGTTGTGGAGATTGTGCTTGTTGTTTCAGAAACAGTTGGAGTGGTAGATGAAGGCGTTGTTGGTGAACTCGTTACAGATGATGTTGATACTGTTGAAGTTGTTGGTGTGCTGGATGATGGGGTAGTTGAAACTGTCTTTGTAGGAGTTGTTTCTGAGACTGTTGAAACTGTGGATGAAACTGTTGGTGTAGTGGATGAAGGAGTTGTTGGTGAAGTTGTTACAGAGGTAGTTGAAACTGTTGAAATGGTTGGTGTGCTTGATGATGGGGTTGTGGAGACTGTGCTTGTTGTTGTTTCAGAAACAGTTGGAGTGGTAGATGAAGGAGTTGTTGGTGAACTTGTTACAGATGATGTTGATACTGTTGAAGTTGTTGGTGTGCTGGATGATGGGGTAGTTGAAACTGTCTTTGTAGGAGTTGTTTCTGAGACTGTTGGTGTAGTGGATGAAGGAGTTGTTGGTGAAGATGTTACAGAGGTAGTTGAAACTGTTGAAATGGTTGGTGTGCTTGATGATGGGGTTGTGGACACTGTGCTTGTTGTTGTTTCAGAAACAGTTGGAGTGGTAGATGAAGGAGTTGTTGGTGAACTTGTTACAGATGATGTTGATACTGTTGAAGATGTTGGTGTGCTGGATGATGGGGTAGTTGAAACTGTCTTTGTAGGAGTTGTTTCTGAGACTGTTGGTGTAGTGGATGAAGGAGTTGTTGGCAAAGTTGTTACAGAGGTAGTTGAAACTGTTGAAATGGTTGGTGTGCTTGATGATGGGGTTGTGGAGACTGTGCTTGTTGTTGTTTCAGAAACAGTTGGAGTGGTAGATGAAGGAGTTGTTGGTGAACTTGTTACAGATGATGTTGATACTGTTGAAGTTGTTGGTGTGCTGGATGATGGGGTAGTTGAAACTGTCTTGTAGGAGTTGTTTCTGAGACTGTTGGTGTAGTGGATGAAGGCGTTGTTGGCGAAGTTGTTACAGAGGTAGTTGAAACTGTTGAAATGGTTGGTGTGCTTGATGATGGGGTTGTGGAGATTGTGCTTGTTGTTTCAGAAACAGTTGGAGTGGTAGATGAAGGAGTTGTTGGTGAACTTGTTACAGATGATGTTGATACTGTTGAAGTTGTTGGTGTGCTGGATGATGGGGTAGTTGAAACTGTCTTTGTAGGAGTTGTTTCTGAGACTGTTGGTGTAGTGGATGAAGGAGTTGTTGGTGAAGTTGTTACAGAGGTAGTTGAAACTGTTGAAATGGTTGGTGTGCTTGATGATGGGGTTGTGGACACCGTGCTTGTTGTTGTTTCAGAAACAGTTGGAGTGGTAGATGAAGGAGTTGTTGGTGAACTTGTTACAGATGATGTTGATACTGTTGAAGTTGTTGGTGTGCTGGATGATGGGGTAGTTGAAACTGTCTTTGTAGGAGTTGTTTCTGAGACTGTTGGTGTAGTGGATGAAGGCGTTGTTGGCGAAGTTGTTACAGAGGTAGTTGAAACTGTTGAAATGGTTGGTGTGCTTGATGATGGGGTTGTGGAGATTGTGCTTGTTGTTTCAGAAACAGTTGGAGTGGTAGATGAAGGCGTTGTTGGTGAACTCGTTACAGATGATGTTGATACTGTTGAAGTTGTTGGTGTGCTGGATGATGGGGTAGTTGAAACTGTCTTTGTAGGAGTTGTTTCTGAGACTGTTGAAACTGTGGATGAAACTGTTGGTGTAGTGGATGAAGGAGTTGTTGGTGAAGTTGTTACAGAGGTAGTTGAAACTGTTGAAATGGTTGGTGTGCTTGATGATGGGGTTGTGGAGACTGTGCTTGTTGTTGTTTCAGAAACAGTTGGAGTGGTAGATGAAGGAGTTGTTGGTGAACTTGTTACAGATGATGTTGATACTGTTGAAGTTGTTGGTGTGCTGGATGATGGGGTAGTTGAAACTGTCTTTGTAGGAGTTGTTTCTGAGACTGTTGGTGTAGTGGATGAAGGAGTTGTTGGCAAAGTTGTTACAGAGGTAGTTGAAACTGTTGAAATGGTTGGTGTGCTTGATGATGGGGTTGTGGAGACTGTGCTTGTTGTTGTTTCAGAAACAGTTGGAGTGGTAGATGAAGGAGTTGTTGGTGAACTTGTTACAGATGATGTTGATACTGTTGAAGTTGTTGGTGTGCTGGATGATGGGGTAGTTGAAACTGTCTTTGTAGGAGTTGTTTCTGAGACTGTTGGTGTAGTGGATGAAGGAGTTGTTGGCAAAGTTGTTACAGAGGTAGTTGAAACTGTTGAAATGGTTGGTGTGCTTGATGATGGGGTTGTGGACACTGTGCTTGTTGTTGTTTCAGAAACAGTTGGAGTGGTAGATGAAGGAGTTGTTGGTGAACTTGTTACAGATGATGTTGATACTGTTGAAGTTGTTGGTGTGCTGGATGATGTGGTTGTTGAAACTGTGTTTGTAGGAGTTGTTTCTGAGACCGTTGGTGTAGTGGATGAAGGACTTGTTGGTGAAGTTATTACAGAGCTGGTTGAAACTGTTGAAATTGTTGATGTGCTGGATGATGGAGTTTTGGATACTGTGCTTGTTGGAGTTGTTTCAGAAACAGTTGGGGTGGTAGATGAAGGAGTTGTTGGTGAAGTTGTTAGAGATGATGTTGATACTGTTGAAGTTGTTGGTGTGCTGGATGATGTGGTAGTTGAAACTGTCTTTGTAGGAGTTGTTTCTGTGACCGTTGGTGTAGTGGTTGAAGGAGTTGTTGGCGACGATGTTACAGAGGTAGTTGAAACTGTTGAAATGGTTGGTGTGCTGGATGATGGGGTTGTGGACACTGTGCTTGTTGTTGTTTCAGAAACAGTTGGTGTGGGGGATGAAGGAGTGGTTGGGGATGTTGTTTCAGAGGACGTTGATACTGTTGAAGTTGTAGGTGTGCTAGATGATGTCGTTGTTGAAACTGTCTTTGTAGGAGTTGTTTCTGGGACTGTTTGTGTGGTGGATGAAGGAGTTAAAGTAACAATATATGGTTCTGATGGTGGGATTGTTATTAAAGATGTTACAGAATATGTTGATATTGTTGAAATTGCTGAAGTACTCGATAATTGGGTTGTTGAGACTGTGCTAGCAGTTGTTATAGAATTTATGGTTGGGACTGATTTTTCACAGTACTTAGAACAGCATTCAATTCTTATTTTATAGTCATAGCAAATGCTGGAGCCAGTTTGATCTTTGTTGTTGCAGATTAGTCCATTCTTTAGATTACAAGTATAAACTTGTTTCTGCGATCCTCCACTTACTGCGGCTTCACACTGTATGTTGGTTTCTATTTCTTGTTCTGTACAGACAGCAATATTCTGGGCTTTAATTTTTTCCAACGTCTCAATGTCTCCACCGTTAGTGCTGGATGTTGGTTGATTTAAATCAAACCAGTCTGTATAACGGCAATCCATTTTTGTACAGGTAGTAGTAGTTGGGGTGGTTAACTCGGTTGTAGGAGGTGTGATTGATGTAGTTGGAATTGAAGTAGTTGATACAGAGATAGTAGGGGTTTTTGTTTCTGTTACAATAGATGTTGTGGAAGATGGGGTTGTTGTTGAAGTGATAACTGAAGTAGTTGATCCTGGAGTTGTTTCTGAAATAGGTGAGGTGCTTGTTGGAGGGCTTGAGGTGATTACAGAAGAGGTGGTTGGGACAGATTTTTCACAGTACTTAGAACAGCATTCAATTCTTATTTTATAGTCATAGCAAATGCTGGAGCCAGTTTGATCTTTGTTGTTGCAGATTAGTCCATTCTTTAGATTACAAGTATAAACTTGTTTCTGTGATCCTCCACTTACTGCTGCTTCACACTGTATGTTGGTTTCTATTTCCTGTTCTGTACAGACAGCAATATTCTGGGCTTTAATTTTTTCCAACGTCTCAATGTCTCCACCGTTAGTGCTGGATGTTGGTTGATTTAAATCAAACCAGTCTGTATAACGGCAATCCATTTTTGTACAGGTAGTAGTAGTTGGGGTGGTTAACTCGGTAGTAGGAGGTGTGATTGATGTAGTTGGAATTGAAGTAGTTGATACAGAGATAGTAGGGGTTTTTGTTTCTGTTACAATAGATGTTGTGGAAGATGGGGTTGTTGTTGAAGTGATAACTGAAGTAGTTGATCCTGGAGTTGTTTCTGAAATAGGTGAGGTGCTTGTTGGAGGGCTTGAGGTGATTACAGAAGTGGTGGTTGGGACAGATTTTTCACAGTACTTAGAACAGCATTCAATTCTTATTTTATAATCATAGCAAATGCTGGAGCCAGTTTGATCTTTGTTGTTGCAGATTAGTCCATTCTTTAGATTACAAGTATAAACTTGTTTCTTAAATCCTCCACTTACTGCTGCTTCACACTGTATGTTGGTTTCTATTTCCTGTTCTGTACAGACAGCAATATTCTGGGCTTTAATTTTTTCTAACGTCTCAATGTCTCCACCGTTAGTGCTGGATGTTGGTTGATTTAAATCAAACCAGTCTGTATAACGGCAATCCATTTTTGTACAGGTAGTAGTGGTTGGGGTGGTTAACTCGGTTGTAGGAGGTGTGATTGATGTAGTTGGAATTGAAGTAGTTGATACAGAGATAGTAGGTGTTTTTGTTTCTGTTACAATAGATGTTGTGGAAGATGGGGTTGTTGTTGAAGTGATAACTGAAGTAGTTGATCCTGGAGTTGTTTCTGAAATAGGTGAGGTGCTTGTTGGAGGGCTTGAGGTGATTACAGAAGTGGTGGTTGGGATAGATTTTTCACAGTACTTAGAACAGCATTCAATTCTTATTTTATAGTCATAGCAAATGCTGGAGCCAGTTTGATCTTTGTTGTTGCAGATTAGTCCATTCTTTAGATTACAAGTATAAACTTGTGTCTGCGATCCTCCACTTACTGCTGCTTCACACTGTATGTTGGTTTCTATTTCCTGTTCTGTACAGACAGCAATATTCTGGGCTTTAATTTTTTCCAACGTCTCAATGTCTCCACCGTTAGTGCTGGATGTTGGTTGATTTAAATCAAACCAGTCTGTATAACGGCAATCCATTTTTGTACAAGTAGTAGTAGTTGGGGTGGTTAATTCGGTTGTAGGAGGTGTGATTGATGTAGTTGGAATTGAAGTAGTTGATACAGAGATAGTAGGGGTTTTTGTTTCTGTTACAATAGATGTTGTGGAAGATGGGGTTGTTGTTGAAGTGATAACTGAAGTAGTTGATCCTGGAGTTGTTTCTGAAATAGGTGAGGTGCTTGTTGGAGGGCTTGAGGTGATTACAGAAGAGGTGGTTGGGACAGATTTTTCACAGTACTTAGAACAGCATTCAATTCTTATTTTATAGTCATAGCAAATGCTGGAGCCAGTTTGATCGTTGTTGTTGCAGATTAGTCCATTCTTTAGATTACAAGTATAAACTTGTTTCTGTGATCCTCCACTTACTGCTGCTTCACACTGTATGTTGGTTTCTATTTCCTGTTCTGTACAGACAGCAATATTCTGGGCTTTAATTTTTTCCAACGTCTCAATGTCTCCACCGTTAGTGCTGGATGTTGGTTGATTTAAATCAAACCAGTCTGTATAACGGCAATCCATTTTTGTACAGGTAGTAGTGGTTGGGGTGGTTAACTCGGTTGTAGGAGGTGTGATTGATGTAGTTGGAATTGAAGTAGTTGATACAGAGATAGTAGGGGTTTTTGTTTCTGTTACAATAGATGTTGTGGAAGATGGGGTTGTTGTTGAAGTGATAACTGAAGTAGTTGATCCTGGAGTTGTTTCTGAAATAGGTGAGGTGCTTGTTGGAGGGCTTGAGGTGATTACAGAAGTGGTGGTTGGGACAGATTTTTCACAGTACTTAGAACAGCATTCAATTCTTATTTTATAGTCATAGCAAATGCTGGAGCCAGTTTGATCTTTGTTGTTGCAAATTAGTCCATTCTTTAGATTACAAGTATAAACTTGTTTCTGCGATCCTCCACTTACTGCTGCTTCACACTGTATGTTGGTTTCTATTTCCTGTTCTGTACAGACAGCAATATTCTGGGCTTTAATTTTTTCCAACGTCTCAATGTCTCCACCGTTTGTGCTGGATGTTGGTTGATTTAAATCAAACCAGTTTGTATAACGGCAATCCATTTTTGTACAAGTAGTAGTAGTTGGGGTGGTTAACTCGGTTGTAGGAGGTGTGATTGATGTCGTTGGAATTGAAGTAGTTGATACAGAGATAGTAGGGGTTTTTGTTTCTGTTACAATAGATGTTGTGGAAGATGGGGTTGTTGTTGAAGTGATAACTGAAGTAGCTGATCCTGGAGTTGTTTCAGAAATAGGTGAGGTGCTTGTTGGAGGGCTTGAGGTGATTACAGAAGTGGTGGTTGGGACAGATTTTTCACAGTACTTAGAACAGCATTCAATTCTAATTCTGTAATTGTAGCATATATTTGATGAGCTCTTTTGATCTATGTTTTTGCAGACCAATCCATTCCTTAAATCACATTGATAACTTTGATTTTTTTGCCCAATTTGTGTCTGCCCGTAATTAATAGGTTCACATTGTATGTTAGTTTCATATTCATTCTCGCTACATACTGTATATCCTCTTAATTTAATATCCTGAATAGTTTCAATATCTCCATCTCGTATGTCTGATGTAGGAGCATGGAAGTCAAACCAATCTGTGTAACGGCAATCCATTTGAGTACAAGTAGGAGAAGTAGTGATTGGTGTTGAAGTGCTTGATGATGTTGTTCCAGTAATCGGTGAACTGACAGTAGGTGTTGTCGTTGGACTTACAGAAGTACTTGGAGTAGTTGGTGAACTACATTCTGCATAGGTACCACAACATTCAATGCTAATTTGGTAATTGTAGCACACTGGAAAATTTTGACTATTATAACAGATTAATCCAATTTCTTTGCTGCATGTTACTTTTTGCCCTAAATCTTCTAATTTTTCATTAGGAAATGCCTTTGCCCTGCATTTAACACTTCGAGGAGCATCACAAATATTGTAGCCACTTTTCTTTAGATTTTGAAAGGTTTCAAAGTCTCCTGAGTCTGCCCCAACATATGGATAGCTGATATCATACCAAGGTGACCAACTGCACTCAGCGCACACTGCAGAAATAAGAAAATAGTGATGCAAATAGTTAAATTTTATAATGTAGTAAATAATACTAATAATGTAATATATGTATAACAGGGCTCCAAATGTAGCACTTGTGAGTCCAAATTCACCACTGGTGACTATGCTATGTCTTGCAGTGACAAGTAACTTTTAGGGCCTGATTATTAGTATGGGATTTCTCATTGTATAATATTTCCTTTGTAAATGGCTTTTGTTTACTTTCAAGATATATTTGCTAATGCTATTTAATTTTATGATACAGGTATAAGTACATAAAACTTAATAATACTGTAGATTGAGTAGTAGATACCTAGGTAAGATTTAATTTGGCACCCTTAAATTGAATCATAAACTCTAAACTAAAAAAAATTTCAAGCAATTTAGAAAAAAAGAGATGGAGGTTATAATGCACACTAACTACTTACACTCTTACGTACACACATTCCCATTTGGCCAACAACTTATATTTATATATATATATATATATATATATATATATATATACATATATATATGTATATATACGTTGTGATGGACAAATGTGATGCATACAAATGTATACATATGCATGTAATATGAGCGTATGCCATCACTCAAATTTACATATACATTCTTATATACAGACAAACACTAACACATACATACTCAAAAAATATGTTGGCAAACATATTCACTCATGGGTGTCTTAGCCCCCAAAACGTTGTGAATTTACTTAATTCCTTAAATTAATTACCTGATGCCATGCTTACTTAGGTAGTATTCATCAAATTACAGTTTTGTACAGGAACAAAAATACATCTACCTTTAGAAACATTCCTGTCATGTATTACATAACTCACATTTGACATTTAGAGTTCTTCTTGGGCATAGAAACTTGACATGCAAATGAGCATAGATCAGCATCGTATTTAAGACTTCATACTGGATTTTTGCAGCTACCATTAGCAATAGACACTGCTTTGAACACAGCTTTATTTAAACTAAAGCATTGGCTATGAGCAAAAAGAATTAATGACCAGGAGCCAGCTATGGACTGCAGGTTCAACCTTGTGGGTCTCATCAGCATGGCACTGGTTCTAGTCTGGAAGACACCACTTTTTTTCAGCCAGTTTTGCATGTGTATTATTGGTCACTGGTATATGAGTACATGTAGAATCAGTGTGACTACCGTTGTCCCTTTATATTTGTGGTGAATTTTAAAAACCTAGTTTGCAAAGTTCAGACTAAATACAGACTAAAATAGCACAGCTGTGACTATACCTGAGCTGGGGAATTGTTCCAGCTCATAAATTTTGGTTTGCAACACAAGGAGAAATCACAATCTCATGTAACCAATACCCCACAATCAACTTGTTGATGAGCAGAGTAATCACAACAGATACTTCTTCTGACTTGATCATGTGCACTAAAAATATTAACTAATGATTCCTTGTTGCAACAATTAAAGTAATAAGAAGCACTATAACTAAAATATAACTAGCAAAATTAATAATATAACAAATGCACATGTGCACCATGCTGGAAATATCCATCTAAAGGTACCCTAAAAACAGTAATACACACTACAATGTCCACATGGAATATAAGAGGGTATTTACACGTATGCCACATATTATCGTTATCATCAATGCATATGGCTGTCCACAAGTTTTGTGTCACAATACCCAACTACCTCTAACATGTAAGCTCATTGAGCAGGCCCTCAAACCCTCTGTTCCTGTGTGTCCAATGCATCTGGTTACAAGCACGTGTCTGCTAATCCACCAATTGTACAGCACTGTGGTATTTTTTGGCACTTTACAAATAATAATAATAATATATATGTATGAGCCTTACTTTTCAATACACTACAATTCACTGGCTTATTACTGAACTCCAGTTATTAACAAGTGTCTTTAAAAAATAAAGATTTATGAAGGTTAAGTTTTCTTTTCTTAGTGGGAAACAATATATTAGGTTGCATGCACTTTATTTTATTATACATTTTACATAATGTACCTTTTGTGACTGTTGTAATGTTTGGACTCGTGACTGAAGGAGTAGTTGTTACAGTAACCGGAGAGGTTGTAGAGAAGCTGAATGGTGTGGTGGGTACTGATGTAGTAGTAGTAGAACATTTTTCAACAATTCTTGTGATGTTTCCATTTGAACAGATAGCTGTAAAACAACCTCCTAAGCCATCGGTAGTATTGTAGATTATGGCATTGTTCTTAAACATCCGACCATCATAAAGGCAACAATCTGTAGAAAAGGGGTGTCTTTAGTAAGCAGAAACAGATATATATGCTACAATATATATATTTAAGTCTTACAGATACATTAATGGAACAATACAAAAACCATATTGTTAAGCATTGTAGTAGCTATGATGTCAGGACTACTCTGGAACTTCCTCCTCCCAGTTAGTAGTAAAACTATTTTATAATGGTTTGACTTCTTACTTGGGGTCTTCAAGGCACTGCTCCCCATCCCCACTACAGCAACAGGAGAGCTTAAAGTTTTTTGTCTTAGGCAATCATGGTGCTGCAGGGCTTAGCTTATTAGCTAGGAGTGATCAGCTAACTCTTTCAGTCAATGAGTTAGCCCTGTACTTCAAGACTTGGCTCAAGAGAGCTAAATGAAACACTTAAGTAGGAACTGCATGCTCTCCTGTAGCTGTGGTGGAGGCAGGAAGAGGAGCATGGTGGAACCCAGGATGAAGTCAAACCATTCAAACACAGTTTGACTATATACAATGAGGAGGAATTGCAGGGTACTCATGGTGCAATCATCAGCACAGTGTGCTCTTTTTTTTCATACACTGCTAATTCCTTTGTCAATTTGTCACATTTTTTTAGTTAAATAATTATTTCTATAGTAATGTTCACATATATATTTTGCCCATTAAGCTAAGCAATATTATTATTATTTTAAAAATGCAAATTTGTAAAGGTAAATTGTTTGATTACTGACTATATCCATTTTAGCTATGAAAAAAGAGTTAGTCTGATTTTGCAAATCAAATGAAAGAAAAACAAAATACCTGTGAGATCATAACATTGTTCTCCATTTTCTGTGCAGTTACTAAAGGTAGAAGGAAAGTGCTTATTAGTATTATATTGCATTTTAAAGAAGAGTTATTTACGGAAAGCAGATTAGGTACCTGCTTATAGGCACCTGTCCTGTCCTCAAGATGTACTCTTTATGAGCGTAAAGGGACTCTTCATCTATTCTAGTGATCTGAGTGCCATGTCCAACTGAAAACATTGTCATTCCGAAGGAATGCAATATTTTGATCGCAGGATTAACTGGTCTCTAGTGGGTGTCATTCTGGCAGCCACTAGAGGAGTTTCAGCCAAAATAGTGGAGTAAAAATATTCCACTATTTAAATCAGATGGTCTAAGGGAGATCATATGATTGGCGCAGTGCAGCATTTTGCTAAACATGTGCACTAGCTCTCCAGTGCTTTCCTATCCTCTAGATCAGGCTTCCCGAAACTCCGGCCCTCCAGACGTTACTAACCTACAACTCCCATGATTCTATGATCTCAAAGAGATGAAGTGGAACACCTGAGACCAGTATCACAAGTGAGAAAAGATGAATAAAACTCACCTTTTAACCCCGGCAGTGTGTGCATGATCACCTAAATGATGACTTGGCCACTGTAGCTTTAGGAATACACATTTGTACTTGATTTAATATGTTTGCATAATATTTGAAAATTATTTCATTTTTTATAGAGTTTTAAAATAAATTTTTAAAATATAATATTAAAAATATTTTATATATATATACTTTTAAAAAACATAAATATTACAATCTGTGTACTGAGAGGAAGTGATGCCACATTACATCCTCCTACAACTGTTGGGACAGCAAGGAGAGCTTGAAGGGTTGTCAGATAATGGGTCTGCTGTGTGAGAGAACTTGCAGTTCAGATGGGGAAATATTTCTCCCCAAAAGGATTACTGAGATTTAAAGTGCCCTTAGGGCTGGTAATCAGTACTTCCCATATTTCCTTGACGGCAAGCCTGCAATTCTATATGAATCACATGAGGAATGTGGTGAACCCTACACATACATTCTCAAACAACTTAGTCATATCATCTTAGTAATGAAAAGCAATGAACACAACATTCAAGACTATAATATATACTTAGGATCTCTATGTAAGAAATACAGTATATATTTGTTTTATACTAGATTTTTTTTTTTTTTGGTTGATTGAACTATACAAATAAGAGGAACGAAGGCAAGTATTTTGTTTTATTTTGTTGTTATTTTATACACCTTTAAAAGAGTTTAGTCACCAAACACCAAATTACAACACAAACTGAATTGCACAAATGTAGGCTAAAAGCTGAGATTTTTGGAGAATCTTGCTATTAACTATTATTGCCTACATTTTAAAATTCAGTTTTCAATTTGCTACAATTTCAGATTTGGTGACTGTCAAAATGCATATGTTGCTGTTCTGAATTCCATGTGTTCTAAATACCAGGCTACGAGCGTACATGGGTGCACTCATAGCCTGTTAGGAGAACTAGGGCAACTGCCTAGGACCCACGAAAGAAGGAGCCCTGAATTGAATCACCTTTATGTAGCATGCGGCAGCACCTATTAGGTGCTTATCCTAGAGACAATAGAGTGTCCTAGAGTGTTCTAAGCTATTTGTGGATGCATTATATATTTTTCCTAATTGTTACTTGCCAGGCTGTGCATGTTCCATTCCTTGCAGGAGGCATTGATTGTCCAATGGTATAACTTTTGCCATATTTATCATAACAGTTACAAACTGGCACACATTGCATTAAATCTTCATCGAAGTAGGGCTTGTCTTCAGGGCAATTAGGGTAGCAACCTGCAAGTACGAAGAATATATTTAAAACATATTTTCTGTATGTTTTGTAACAACTGAGCATCTATTATATAGTGACAATATGTACATACTTGACACAATGTAACTTTGTGTAGAATGCCTAAACATCAAGAATAGGTGAAGTTGCTTCAAACTACTTAATAGCCAACAACATTTCAAGAAATTACTACTCTATGATTTTTATATTGAATATATAACATAAATAAATAAAATAAAGGAACATAGGCTGGAGTTGATTCATTCTCTTTAATGCCTTATACTGACAATGTGTTCTACAAAACATGCAATAATGCTAAATCAATTAATAAATAAAAAAAGCTTCTATCACTTTAAATTCTAACATTTGCTACTAACACCCATGCTTTGCAACCTCTGCAGTAGATTATTCCCAAGCCAGGAAGTGCCTCATCCATTCCCGATGTTGACCTAATTGTATTCCAGAAATCCTTGTACATGAGGGCTTTCCAGGTAGTTGTAGTTGAACTAGTTGATTTCTATTGTGGAAACTATAACTCCAGAAAGCTCTGCAGGGCAGCCTCTGAAGTTAATGTATGTACATAAATAGCCATATATTTAAATGAATGAGTGGGCTTTACTGAAGTATTAAGACAACGGGTGCAGGGAGACAAGAAACATAATTGCATTGTTGCCTATTTAAAAAGTATCTTACCTTCCAAGCCTGGTAGATGGTGGTAGCAGGTTCCACTTGGGTTACGGCAGGTCTTCAGACATGGTGCCCCACATGGTTTGTAGTGCCATTCACACTGCCCTTCAAGGTTGTAGAAATCACAGAATAGAGCTGTTTGGGGGAATCAACATTTGCTTAAATATAGAAGAAAACCAAAGAAACTGGAGAAAAAAGATCTGAAGAATCTGAAAGGGGCTGTGTATTTTTACAATTTATCTGCCCTGTTATGTCAAAAAACAATTGGCTTTCTCTAGAAAACATTTTGTTTTCTAGAGATAACAAGTTGTTTTCTTGACATTGAAAGTAAAAAAAAAAAAAATATTATATGGCAAGCTTTCTGCCAAAATATATCAAAATAATATATCATTATATTATATTACATTATATTGTTTTGGTCTGTCCAGAAATAATTAGCTTATACACAATTACTATTGACACATGAACACATTTGTGTATTTCATGCACAGAAATAGCATTTCATATTTAATTATATCATTATATTAAAAGTCAATTAAAACATATATAGCACAATGTTAATTATGTATACTCTCTTTCTACTTCGAGTTTTTGAAATTAGTTGAGCCTGAAAATCTTCAAATTCTAACCCAGTAGTAACTAATTAGTAGTAACTCATTATGAAGAAAAAAAATTTTATGATACTAATGTGAAACCTTGCAGAAATCAAAACTTGTCAGCATTTAACCTTATCTATAACTGAGTCACCTGTATGCAAGCAGAATATTTACTAGTAAGAACATCAAGCACCATTAAATTCCTCAGAACCTGTGACAGTCTATTCTTTGACAAGAAGACCCCAATAATTTAGTGGAATCCTCAAGATGAAAGTTTCAACCCTCAGGGTCTTTGAATAGCTATCAAATAGTTTTAAGTAATACTCACGGCACATGTTTGGTGTTCTCCAACTAACGCATACGCCAGCTTCACTGCAAGCTTGGGCATATGAGGCTACAGCTGTACAGAAGCACTCACAATCTCCACCGGTGTCACAAGCACAGGCGTCATTAACACAAGTCTCATAATATTTAACTGGGTCCACCTGTAAATAGAGCTTGAATAATAAGTGGTAGTCCTTACTTAGTCCACTGTACTAAGCATATTGTTTAGAAAAATAGGTTGATTTATCAAGTGCTTAATTGGTATAGACCAGGGTTCTGTTGCCTTTAATATTTCAGTATTTTTCCAAGGCACCCCTAGTCAAACTTTCTAGGTTGTATATCAGTACAGCGCTGCAGCATTTACTGGCGCTACAGTGTAATGTACAGTGTTGGTGTATGAAGGGGTGCTTGTATACATTTATTGTGTTTTAATATAGGGGTGTCTGAAAGTAATGTTCCCTTTTAAATGTGGACGTACATTTGTGTGACATTTTTGTTTGTTTTTTTGAGCTGCCAAATTTGTCAGTTCCAATTTAAATGTTATACTCTCATTGAGCATCCCCATTACAGCTGATTTAATATGTGTTTTATTAGTTAATTTTCAAAAAAATACATTAAAATTTCATACCAGGGGGTGGCAAGTCGAGAAGGCAGCACTAGTGATGATGCTACATTGTCTCTGAGCCCATGATTTTCTGTATGGATTGAGATTGCAAGGATCGTTGAGGTTAATTGCATCTAGGCAACTTGGTGAAAGTTTCCAGCTGTTACCAAATTCAAGTACATCTCCTACTACTGAGAAACTCCTGGTGGTGAAATCATTATTAGCGTTTCCATCATAGTTACCACACAATCCACACACTTTACCCTGAAAACAAGAGATGCATAATTAGGTGGTTAGTGAAGCCAATACAAATATCAAAACTATTCGAAAATGCAAGCTCTGCATTGCAAATAGTATATGTATAAATCATCAGAACTATAATGCAGTGGTTTGTAAATTCCATTTAATCTATATTGTGTCCCCCTTATGGGTTGTCATCAAAGCTACAGATCAGAGTAATTAGATAATATTAGGAAGGGCATTTCCAACAAAATAGGTCATGTGTGGCTTAATATTCTGGTTCTGTTATTCGTTTGCTACAAGTGTTAAGGTCAAGAAAATCTTTCTAGGACATAGTGGTCCTACATTATCCATGATCCAATTACACCCATACATACAAGTTTTGGGTTTTCCAGGATTGGGCACTAGTGAGTCACTAGTGAATGTAAGGAATAAAATCCTCTTGTATATGTTGGAATCACCTGCTCAAAATGTTAAAAGCCTGTTCTTGAGCTGTGGATACTTTCCAGTAAGTTCATTCTTTGAACCTAGGAGAAATATCTTATAATAGACTTTGAAAGTCTAATAAGCCTAACTGTTACCATCAAGTTCAGTAAATTCTCAATACTGAGGATCTACGGATGCTTATATAATCATTGTATGCCCTACACTTGCACCTCTCTGTAGATTTCATGACATCTTCAGGCACACTGTCTTGGCAGAGATACAGAGGAAACCACTAAGCCATTGAAAATATCCCCTGTCTGTTGCCAGGATTTATGTGACTAAAGAGACTACAAATATATGCATGTTTTCTTGAATAATATCTGAATTTTAAAATAATTTACCTGGAAAGTTGACTCAAGCTTGATAAATATAGTTGTCTTCTTGTCCCACACCAAAACCAATCCATTCGATGCTTCGATTACCAAATATATTCCCATCTGGTGAACCTTGTATGGCACATATTCTCCAACATCTCTCTGGACCACCTCAAATTTCTCATCACTGAGTATAAATTCATAGTTCTGAAGAGCAAAATAAAACCATATTTAGCACATGTTTGTTATCTTTCTACTTAAAAAGACATACAAGATTATAAGAGAAAAACATTCAAGAGGATGATTACTTACTCCTAGATAAACCTTGATAGTTTTTGAGCATGTCGTTCCTGTGGATCCGCATGGGATATTTTGTGTGATTACTCTGAATGTACCAGAAGTAGAGCCACTGCTACAATAATCCTAGCATTTAAAAAAAAAAAAAGTTAGATTTTCCATTTATCTATAAAGGAAAATTAGCCAGGTAGAGTTGCAGGATGCATAGCAAACAGTCAAATTATGTTATCAGTTAGAAGAAAAAGCAAGGGCAGAAACCATTCCGATAGGCTTAATATATAAAATAATTTTAGAACAATTACATTGAAGACAGGTAAAGTATTATGAAGACTGAAAAACTGAAACTTAATCAATTGGAAGACTGCCTAGGTTTATTTAGAGCATTTTAAGCAGGTTAGCCTTGAACAATAAAATGTTCTCAGTACAAAGCAATAAAAGCTTGAAGAATAAACATTTTCTCAATATGCAGCAAAAATATAGTTATACAATTTCCAGAAGATTGAAACAAATTATGGTGTGGAAATCAACATGCTGAAGAGAAACTAAAAGGACATTTCTTCACCAATGCCAGCACTCATCTAGGTCATGATAGGCAACTTTTAGCACTCCAGATGTTATTAACTACATCTGCCTGGTGTGTGATTATTGGAAATTGGGTAATTGTTCCAAATAATTTATTATTTATGCTAGCCTAAGTGTTGTAATTTAGTTTTGAATACTAATCACAGTTCAAACAAGGCAGGAAATGTCTTCGAATGTAATGTTTAAAATTCAAAAAGGATAAGTGTTCCAGAATCAAAATGTTAAAACTTAAATGGAATGGTAGGTGATAATTTTATTCTAGAATAGAGATAAAAAGAAAAGTTGGTAGAATTTTCTAGATTTTTTTATGGTAGCTTGGAGATATTTACCTGAGCCAATGTATACTCGCAGTTCCCATTGAAATTATATCCTTTGTTGTCAAATGTAAGGTAGTGACCATCTCCATACACAGTACACGTTCCCAAACATGCCTCACTGGTACAGACCCAGTTTCTTTTTACACAGGTACTATAAGAAAAAAAAAATAGTTTTTAATTACGAAAATGTCATAGATATTGGCTTCAATGTTTATAAAGTTGTTTTGTTTTTTTCTGTGATAATGTGGATATTTTTAAATTGTCAACATTTAAAGAGTCAGATCTAAATCTTCAAAAATGAAACGTTAAATATACGCACCATGTATTGCATTTTACGGTGATACTAGAGCCAGCTGCAAATACTTCGTTGTTGTGTGCGCATGGACATTGATCTGCGCTAATACATCCTCCATTATCATCAGCTACCAGTCCATTAGGACAAACACAGCCAGATACACATTGTGTGCTATACTGTAGGTGGCAACAAGAAAATACATTAGATTAAACAGGTAATGTTTAAAGCATTTTATTTTCCATTCGTAAAAATGTGTATATCTAAATATTTCCATACCCTGCACAGGTATTTGAAACTAAAGTCTAAATTACATTTCAGTATGTGGTAACCATGAATGTTTGTTTAAAAATGGAAATATGTATGTTCCTTCTCTTGTAGTACAATGCAAAAAGGGTTAAACAATTAGCCTACAACAGGCATAGGCAACCTTCGGCACCCTAGATGTTTTGGACTACACCTCCCATGATGATTTGCCAGCATTATGGGTATAAGAGCATTATGGGGGGTATAGTCCACAATATCTGGGGTGCTGAAGGTTGCCTATCCCTGGCCTACAATATAAATTATTTGAGATAAAAGATTATGGTAAGGTTAAGGGAAAGCATAGGTTTCGAACAGGGCTGCCCAAAAGGTAGATCGCCAGATTTTGTAGAACCAAAACTCTCAAGATGCCTCTGCTTGCCTTTAGATTACAAAGAATCATGGACGTTGTAGTTTCAAAACATCTGGGGATCTACCAGTTGGGTACGCCTGGTTTAAAAGGTTTTAAGAGTTTGGGCTACTTTGTCTTGTTAAGAATAGTGGACGTTACAGTGCACAGCATCTCGAATGTAGGTAAACCCTAAGTCCTGTTAACCCTTAGACCCTAACTCTATTCAAACTGAAATCCTTAGCTCCTAATATTGCTTACTCCTACAACTTCTGCAAGAGGTACACAATGCTGGACCTTACTTTATTGCATGTTTTCTGTAACAAAGTGTAACATTACCTTATGCTTTATCTTTAAAAATACCTCTTCCTGTGCTTTCCAATGCTCAGCATCATTTAGGCACTTTTTTTTTGTCAAGGATACTGCTCCAACACTTTTATAGTTACCTCACCTAGCTACCTCCTATTTGTATAAAGATTAAATACCTGCATATTAAGTTGCCCTTACACCTTGACCAAAGCTCTATGTTTCAAGTCACAAAATTAAAAGCAGCTACAGTCCTCATATCTTTTAATAAGCAAGGTTGATTTATTGAGACACATAGAATTAGTTCTTATAGGTTTCAATGAACGTTGATATTATAAGCTTGTTTATGCTGTAGATAGAACTAGGTCTACTTATTTGACTGAATGAGTTCATCTATGGACTTACGCAGTTCATGTCAAAGGTCTGACAGCTTTTCTGGCATTCTGATCCCTTGGTTCCAGCAGTTCGGTTGGTGCAATCAAAATAGACCTTTGGAGCTGCACAAGCTACACACAAGAGTAAATGGAAAGTTAGGATGATTCAAGCAACAAACCTTACATTACATTTTACTTTTTTTTTTTTATAATTTTACTATAGGCAATCCACTTTTTATTACAGAATGTTGTGAACTACAGTACAGGGTATAGCAAAAAATATATTTAAAAATCAAGAATTATTATTATTTGTGTAAAGATTATAACCTTATGGGACATTTTTAGGATGAGTTCCTGCTCTGACTTACTATGCCAATATTTGTATTTACAAATTATGATAATTTATCATTTATATTATATTGATTTATATTTTTATCAAAACCTATAACCTTGCACAGGTGTAAACTGAGTTAATCACTTCTTAATTTCCCCAAACATTCAAAAATAACTTTAAAATAAATAAATAAACCCACAAGTGTGCTGGAATTAAGAAGTAAATGTACCTGTAACTGGAGGTTGTTGTCCAATGCAGTCCAATGTACCCCTGGTACAGGTGCTAAGATAGAAGAACAAGAGGCATACCTTTGTTAGAATTCTGATGCCCTCCACCAGAATCGTACTTTTTTTTGTTTGCTGCTCCACCTTCCCCTTGAGTCTTGCTTCACACCCATCATCCCATTGTGTGTTTGTCATAACGGTCCATGAATCTCTTAACCCTCTCTACCCCATAAGTGTGTCTATCAAACTCCCCTTATTCATTTGTGTTTCCATTAAGCCTCTCTTTGCCCCTTTGTGAGTATCTTAACCCCTCCCCTCTGCTCCTTTGTTTTTCTATTAACTCTTGTTAGGAATAGTATGTCTACTA
The DNA here is from genome assembly GCA_933207985.1 of Pelobates cultripes. Lineage (NCBI taxonomy): Eukaryota > Metazoa > Chordata > Amphibia > Anura > Pelobatidae > Pelobates > Pelobates cultripes. The sequence goes on from OW240923.1 coordinate 84,437,050, forward strand.
TTTGGAAGACTGGCAGTTGCTCTCACTTTTGACAGTCTTTGCCAGTGCCCCATCCTTATGTTAGCTAAGCTTCAACATTTGATACTAATTTCTCATTACATTGTGTCTGATATCTCTTGCTTCTTATACCCAATGGAAGAGGAAATGGGCAATTGCTGCCTCATGAGTTTATCTCCACTGAGCTAAACAAACTAGGAAGTACCAGGACCTTTCTGTCTGCATGGAAACCAGGGGGTGTAACCAGGTTAATTTGTAAAACTGTCCATTTTTATAAAAATCTGCACTTTTTGTAAAAAAAAAAAAAGATGACACACTCTTCACACATAAAGCATTTCAGAAAGCATAAGTGCTGCAAGGATCTTGAGTGTCCCTTTAAATAACAGTATACAAACTAAATAGAAAACTTTGCTTTAAAATCATGGCATAAAATACATACCACAAGGCTCCATTATCGTGGACCACTTCCCCTGGAGGTACAGCTGTACCCTTATAATAACAAGGACAGGAGGTAGAGAGAACACATGCACCAGTGTCATCAAGGTAGGTTCCATTCTGACATATGCAGCCATCAACAGGTACAAATGAGATGTCACAAGTGATGTCATGCTCACTGAGGGAGCGACATGTTTGTTGGCAGGTGCTTATAGAGTAACTGTATGACAAGGTCTTGGGGCAAGTGGTGGTGTATGTATCTAAGGTTTAAATACAAAGTTTAAGTTAATCAATTTCATCTAGCCTTCCTCTTTCAAATGCTTCTACATGAAGTTACCAAAACTACATATTTATTTCTTGTTTATTTAAAATGTAAAATTTACATTTGATATTTTTTATAACTTTATCGTATACTCTTTTTTTAAAAGTATTTTCCCTTGTAGAAACATAGAATGTAACGGCAGATAAGAACTGTTTGGCTCATCTACTCTGCCCAATTTTTTAAATACTGTCATTAGTCCCTGGCCTTATCTTAAGTCTAGGATAGCCTTATGCCTATCCCACGCATGCTTAAACTTCCTCACTGTGTTAACCCCTACCACTTCAGCTGGAAGGTTATTCCATGCGCCCACTACTCTCTCTATCCTCAATCTTCCTATTACTTCCCTTACCTCTCTACTCTCTACAAATAATATATTTGTATAATACATAATTTGTTAATTTGTCTTGGGCCAGTGGAGTGAGGGGTACCTTGGGGTAGGTGTTACTTGGAGGGGAAGGGTTAACTCTTATCTCGTTATCTATTGACCCTTTTCCCCTTCCACCTAGATCTTCTTTTGGGGAAAATCTGATACCACTAGAATAGTTGTATTATTTGTCAATGGATTAGGCTTTTGGATTTTCTAGATTTTTAATTGTCTTTTAATTTCTGTGGACATTAAAAAGTTACAAGCTGTAAAGTCTATTACATTATAGCATTTGAACTTAAAACACAGATGGAAAGACTAGATCAGTAAACAGTGCAAAGAAAAAACACATATTTTTAAAATACTGCATCTCTGTATGATACAGAACAAATGTAGGTAAAATCTCAAAACCTACTTTATGGAGATCATCTGAATAATCAAATGTTCTATGGATGACTAAAAGTGATCTAGGATTTTAGAACTTTAACTCCCATGAAGCTCAGTCAGTCACAGACATATTTCTTTTTCTTTTTGAAGATAACTGCTTAGCCTTATGGTAGTTGTAGTTTTAGAACACTGCATGTTTGCAGGAGCAAGCGAATGAAGTGTAACCATTCTCGTATCAGTGATTTGTAGAGCAGTTTTGCAGGTTATTCATTATTATGCAGTGTACACTTACAGAAGGGCTCTTAAAGTATATAACAGTGTAATTCACTAGACTGCAAATGTCTATGAGTTTATAGTGAATTCAAAATGAATCTCAGAAAAATTGGAAAAACCGTCAAATTATCTATGATCTCAGTTTGACTATTTTAGCTAACATTAGAAATGTACTTTTAATTAATTTTTCGTTCCCAACAATTCCCATTTTAGTAAATTACCCTGTCCATGATTTAGTTTGTGATTACCATAACAAATTACAATATTGGCTGGTACACATAACTTACTGCAGACATTTTGTCTCCATCCATTAAGAGTGATTCCTTGTCTAGAACAGGCATATACATAGGACGAAAGGGCAGCGCACATGCAGTCCTCACTCTTGGCACAATTACATGAGTCAAACATACAGTTCTGTGTGAATATGAAGAAATATATAATATAATATTTGCTGGTCTTTTATAAAACATCAAACATATACAGTGGCATTGGGAGTAGTACAAATTAGTGTTCATTTTTGTGAATTATGAAAACAGTATTTTTGCCTGACAAATATACTACAATCCCAAAATTAGAGATAAAAGCATATTATAACAGCCTCTTAGTAATATGAAGGAATTAAACTGAATCGTGTATTGTTTTCCTTTTGTTTTTAAAATATCTAAAGATTGTTTTCTGAGTTATTTTGTACTAGGTAAAATCTCAACATTATTAATGTTATGCAAAAAGTGTTTATTATTATTTTGAGTGGTTATTTGTTGATATTTTGTAATGCAATCACGTAAGTCGACAGGGAAGTGTACAGGAGTGTAGGGGGCATAGGAGTCATCAAAAGGGGTGGGCCTGCCCATCAAAGAAGTGGATGCAGATGGGAAAGGGGACGTGTTCACTTGTAAAAAATTGTGGGTTCAGCTAAATAAGGCACTTGTCGGCCCTTAAATGAAAGGGCACACCACTAAAGAGGGTGGACGGGCTGACTGACAGCCTGCCCTCTCTAGAAGTGCACAGAAACTGCAGACATATTTCAAAATGTGGGGCAACTTGTTTACTAGAACAGAACCCTAAAGTGTGGGACGGTTCTGTCAAATTTGAGACTGTTTGCACCTATACCTACGCGATTATCTGTCCAGTGCATTAAAAAAGGGTCAATGCCATCTCCTTTAATGTACAAAAGTGCAGGATGTCTATTTTTTCTTGACTTGCTCAAGAAATTATGCATTTCATAGAATGCTTGAAGTTTGCTTTTTTTTCTAATCTGTGCATTTTTCTGGTTTTCCCATTCCTAATAATGGTTTTCCCATTATTTAAACCCCTTTGGCTGTTTATTTGATTAAATTTAATGCATCTCCAATCTCGTTTTTTTTTTTTTATTTCCTTATATCTCTGACTGCAGCTCTCATTACATTAAAGTTTCCCTAAAGTGCTTTTTGTTGCAATAAAATAAGTTGTAATTTGTTTTACTTATGATCATTGTGCCATTTCATATAATAGCTAATTTGACTGCATTGCTGAGCTAATATTATAATATACCACTAGGTGGCACTGTCATTCTCATTATAATACATAGAAACATAGAATGTGACGGCAGAAAAGAACAATTCGGCCCATATAGTCTGCCCAATTTTCTAAATACTTTCATTAGTCCCTGGCCTTAGCTTATAGCTAGGATAGCCTTATGCCTATCCCACGCATGCCTTTAACTTCTTTACTGTGTTAACCTCTACCACTACAGCTGGAAGGCTATTCCATGCATCCACTACCCTCTCAGTAAAGTAATACTATGTCCTCTTGTTGTGGTAGTTTTTCTTATTTTAAATATAGTCTCCTCCTTTACTGTGTTGATTCCCTTTATGTATTTAAATGTTTCAATCATATCCCCTCTGTCTCATCTTTCCTCCAAGCTATACATGTTAAGATCCTTTAACCTTTCCTTGTAAATTGTATCCTGCAATCCATGAACCAGTTTAGTAGCCCTTTTCTGAACCCTCTCTAAGGTATCAATATCCTTCTGAAGATACGGTCTCCAGTACTATGTACAGTACTCCAAGTGAGGTCTCACCAGTGTTCTGTACAATGGCATGAGCACTACCCTATTTTTACTGCTAATACCTCTCCCTATACAACCAAGCATTCTGCTAGCATTTCCTGCTGCTCTGTTACATTGTCTGCCCAGCAGGGTAATGCTGCTACTGGAGGTGAAGCTGTTATAGGCTATTAGGAGGAACTCTTCCTAGCTATATGGTATTATAGCTAATGTATCTGTACTGTTAGCCCTGCTAAATTCTATGCTTTAAGACGTTATAGTGGTAAAAAGGGGGACCAGCAGTCCCCCTTTACATAGTTACATAGTTACATAGTTAAATAGGCTGAAAAGAGACATGTGTCCATCAAGTTCAGCCTTCCTCGTATTTATTTTTTGCTGTTGATCCAAAAGAAGGCAAAAAAATAGTTTGAAGCACTTCCAATTTTGCAACAAACTAGGAAAAAATTCTCTCTTGACCCCAGAAGGGCAGACGGATTAATCCTTTAATCAAGAAGCATTTACCCTTTATTGAAAAAGTATATCTTTAAATATTCTGTTTTTGCAAGAATGCATCTACTTGCTGTTTAAAACAACTTCTTCATTACATATACTTATTGTTCTTATGGTAAAATACCCTTTCCTTTGCCTTAGACTAAATCTTCTTTCTTTCAGTCTAAACACATGACTAGTGATGTCCTGAACTGTTCGCCGAACGGTTCGCCACGAACGGTTCGCCACGGTCTCCAATCAGCAGACACATTCCTGGAGTTGGGAGGGTCTGGGAGGGAGGGTCTGCTGCTGATTGGCTGGAATGTGTCTGCTGACTGGAGTTCGGGGTGAACCGTTCGCAGCGAACCGTGGCAAACAGTTCGCGAACAGTTCGGCGAACAGTTCGGCGAACAGTTCGGGACATTATTACACATGACCTTACAAAGCTACACCTCTGGCAGCAAATGGGGTTAAACTCAGCATTGCAGGATTGCAGTACAAAACGCTGCACATGCAGACTTTAGGTACCATGACCACTTTAAAATGCTGAAGTAGTCATGGTGCTTGGAGTAACCCTTTCAGTAAACTCTATACACATAGTGGTTTTTTTTTTTAAAATTAATAAAACATTGACGTACCTGCAGGTAATTGTTTGGATTGACTTTAGAATGGCATGGTGCAAAAACTCCACTGGGATCAGTTAACATGGAACACCAATGTGTAGCATATTTCTCTGCAAAAAATAAAAAAAAAATTAAAAATAAAAAGACAAAGAAAAAAGTTCAATATAGGTGTAAGTTCATCAGTAATTGCTCAGTGTGCTTACAACAGAGAACAAACATTACACAAAATAAGCAAATGGGTAATCAATAGGCACTTATTTTAAATTATGAATGTTCTATGAGATTTATTAATTAAATGGAAAGCGTGGGGAACTAACAAGATGATTTAAAAATTTTGTCTGTCATCAAAATGGAACATTTGCAGAATTTCTAGGTAAGCTTTTTTAGGTTTTCTCTACTAAATGAATTGATTTAGGTTACACAAACAGAAAACCTAAAAAAGCTTATTTAGTGCAATATCGTTTCTTTAAGATGGTGTCTTAAATAAACAATGTTGCATCATATAAACCCTGTTTCATTTGCGCTTTTTTAGGTAATATGTACTAAATTGTTGGATCAAGAAGTGCTAAGGAGTAGGACATCTATTGTATTTTACATTTTTATATTTTGTCCCTCTTTTGATACACAGTGTATCCAAAGTGACCTTATAAGTAGAAAGTCTCTGACAAGGAAGTTTTTTTTTTTTTTCTGAGTATTTATCTTTTATATTTTATATGTTGCTCCTATTTTTTATATTTTTTATGGATCTTGTATGCATCTTGCTTACCTATTTAAGAGTGTGGTTCTTGCCATCTCTAACAAACAAGCTATCCTAGTATTATCCTGTTATTGTTGGTATAACTTTTCCAAAACAATTAAAGGGACACTATAGTCACCAGATCAACTACAGCTTATTGAATTTGTTCTGGTGAGTAGAATCATTACCTTCAGACTTTTTGCTGTAAACACTGTCTTTTCAGAGAAAATGCAGTGTTTACATTACAGCCTAGTGATAACTTCACTGGCCACTCCTCAGATGGCTGTTAGAGATCCTTCCTGGGTCATGGCTGCCTAAAATGCATCCAAACATTCAGTGACTCCTCCCTCTGCATGCAGACACTGAACTTTCCTCATAGAGATTCATTGATTCAATTCATCTCTATGAGGAGATGCTGATTGGCCAGGGGTGTGTTTGAATCATGCTGGCTCTGCCCCTGATCTGCCTCTTTGTCAGTCTCAGCCAATCCTATGGAGAAGCACTGTGATTGGATCAGGCTACCACTTCTGATGATGTCAGCAGACTGTTTGTTTTTCTGAGTCTAACAACATGCAGAGTTACAGCTTCAGGCTTGAATACACTAAGATTTTTACTATATTTATGGAGGCATGAGGGGCCCAGGGGGGCTAGATGGTTGTTTTAACACTATAGGGTCAGGAAAACATGTTTGTGTTCCTGACCCTATAGTGATCCTTTAATACAGAGAAAATATGAATGAACAAAAGGAAGTGAACGTACGAGGGGGAACTAATGAGAAAATGTTCTTGTTTTGTTGGAAAACAGGAGCAAGTCCTGAAATGGTGCCTCTGAATGACAGATCCAGTTTCTTTAACAAACACAGTTTTGTTAGTAATTGATTGTAGACTCCACTAACCATTCTCCACACTCAAAGAACAAGGATTTTCGAAACTGTTTGTGACTAGTTTACAGTCAGCTTGGGTCATCCAGGTGTTTGCAAAAGAAGACCCTGTTCCTTCAGTCACTCCACTGAGAACTCTGAAATCATCTGCTTGAATATTGTTGTAGTTTCCGCAGATACCTGTGAAAGCAGAACTCTGTTAGCTGACAATGTGACCAACTCCATGTACCTAACACCACCCAGGAAGGTAGCATTGCCAATATGAAAAATTCAGAATGAATACAGATCAAGACTATGTATCATGCATGTGAAATTGAATAATTAATTTACCAAAAATATTCCTATCAGAATAATAACACATTTATTGATGACTGATAATATAAATATACATGTTCCTTACCGCAAACCTTATTTCTATAGGAAGGATCCAGATAAATATAGATCTGCATGAGAGGAACAATCTGGATCTGAAGTTGGATGCCAAAGTTGGTCTGGACGATAATGAAAAAGGACGAAGGCTTGAAGATGGTGACACTGGCTGTAGCCCAGAAAAAAAAAAAGATGATATTGTAAGATATGTATCACTGGGTGAGTGAGGATAATACCCAAGTCTATGCTTGTTTAAGATAATAATAAAAAAGAGAAACACGGTGTATACATAAACAAAAACAATCTAAAAACCTAGAACAAAATATATGTTCACCTTTGAAGTTCCTGTATGGATGCAGTTTAATAGAACCAAACGAGGCATAAGAAAAACAAGTGGTCATACTAAAAAAAAAAAAACATATCTCCCAAGTGTCCCTATTTAGGGGGCACAGTCTCTTTTATAGAAGCTCCATATTGTTGGTGTGTCTGAATGTATAACAGAGCTCCACAGCAATAATACTAACAAATAATATTTCTTTAAACTACAATAAATGCATTTAGAAATATCTGTGTGTGTGTGTGTGTGTGTGTGAGAGAGAGAGAGAGAGAGAGAGAGTGTGTGTGTGTGTGTGTGTGTGTGTGTGTGTGTATATATTATTTGTTTATTTATTTATAAAATATTTTACCAGGAAAGATACATTGAGATTTCTCTCGTTTTCAAGTATGTCCTGGGTCCACAAATCATTGCATTGTTACATTAGGTACAACAAAATACAAAAACAATATTAATACACAATATATACAAAATTTAACATAGAACAGGCAGGAAATATATAATCAACCATGACACGTGCATTCTGTTTTGAGGTATGTAGAGAGGGATCTCTTAAATGACTTTAGGCTTAGGGAAGATTTTAAATTGTGCGGGAGGTCGTTCCACAATTGCGGCGCTCTGTAGGAGAAGGAGGATCGGGCCGCTTTCTTTTTGTATTGAGGTAGACTAAGTAAAGTGCTTGTACTGGATCGGAGCTTATAGAAAGTGGGAACAGCTAAGGAAAGCATTTTGTTCAGGTAGGGTGGGAGTTTCCCAGAGAAGCTCTTAAAAACAAGGCTGGAAAGATGAAGGGTGCGTCTGGATTCCAGCGACAGCCAGTTTAGTTCCTTTAGCATGTCACAATGATGGGTCCTGTTTCAAATATATATATATATAATACATTGTTCTTGTTCAAAATTACATTTTAGTTGTATAAATTGTTCTTAGTAAGTCACCTACATTTTCTCAGAACAGCCCCGTCTGTCACACCCGCAATCATGCCTAAATGAAGGTGACCCTCTTTGTCCATTTTAAATGTTGAAAGGTACGGTAAAGTGTCTTTTTAAATATAGAAATATGGCATCAGACCTGGTTGTGGATATTTAAGCTAGCTGCTGTCCTGCTAGTTGTGAATCTAAACTCAGAAAATGGGATGATGGGAAATGTAGTCCCTGAACAGGGTGAAGGGCAAACTCTAGACTGCTGTTAAGAGTAAAATAACAGACCATCATCCATCTCAACATTGCTTGAACTATTATGATAACGTTAACATTTCACTTTGCATACCTGATGAGACGGGTAGCTGGGTGTACAATGAGTTCACATATACACTTCCACAGGGTTTAATATAGATAAACTGACAAACAAAAAAGAAAAAAAATATGTGAGTTAAGGCAGGAAAATAGAAAAGAGCAGAGTGTGTGGCTTATCCATAGCCAATAAATATATTTTTTTACTTACATCGGTCCCATTGTGTAAACTGAGGCTGACACTTTTTATGCAAGTCTCAGTATCTGTCAGGCCACAGTCTCGCAGTTCTGCCAACACACTGAAATCATTTTTGTTGCAGGTCTAGAAAAGAATATGAAAGACGAATATCTAGTGAGGTGATTAATAGTGATTTTCTCATAAAGCCTAATCCATAAACTCTAGAGACCTTTTTTTGTGCAAATGTCTTTTTTTTTTCTGTCCAAAACAGACAGATGAAATAGATAAATAGTTATAGACATAATTTTACAACATGACAGGAGGCTTCATATTTGCTTAAGTATCTCTTTACTAGAACTCCACAGCAGCACATTAACATAGAGAGAATAACACCAGAGACAAAAAAGTCAGGAATCCATAAAAGGCTCCTCCCAAGCAACTATTTCCTCTTTCTTTGCTGCTCCGCAGTCAGTATAGGTCAGAGCACCACTGCCTCATGTTATATATGGGTGGTTGTGGGATATACTTTTTACTTGTATTTGATTTTATGATTAGATTTTATGATTTGATTTTAGGATTAGATTCTATGATTAGATTTTAGGATTTGATTTTAGGATTTGATTCTGTGATTAGATTTTAGGATTTGATTTTATGATGTGAGGTCATGTATTGTGCCTTATACAGGTGTCTTCTTCTTGCCTGCTCTGTCTACCTCCCCCCTTTCTGTGGGGTCTGTAAGGGTGCCTTTTTCCCTCTGCTTTCCCTACTCTCCCTTGCATGTCATTCTACTTTCTTTCTGTCTTCTTTCTCTTTCGGCGGTCCCATGTGGGTATCTTGCGTGCCGCTCTTACGGTGCTCAGGAACTGCCCGTCTGCCTGTCTCCCTCCCATGCTCCCCGAACCCCTGGGAAGCCGTTTAGCTTTCGCGACTGCGAGTAGCGTGGGAGGAATGACTGCCACGTGGGAGCGACGGCTCCTGGCCACGTGGGAGCGACGGCTCCCGGCCACGTGGGAGCGACGGCTCCCGGCCACGTGGGAGCGATGGCTCCCGGCCATGTGGGAGCGACGACTCCCGACCTCATTTGGCCTCCCCACACCACAGGGCCCCTCCGTCCAGGCGCCGGTGGGGAGGCAGGTTACAGTTTACACTGTGAGCCTTCATGATGTATTAGAATGGCTCCTTGTCAAACTTTGATTCTCTATTGTAGTTTACACTAGCACTATTGTTTTTTGCTTTATTATGATTTTCCTTGTCCACTCTCTGTTCCCTGGTGACCTTCTGTAGCTGGATGCTATGGGTTGCCTGTTTATACACATATGCTGCAAGGGTTGATTATGGTGTCTCACACTGCCTTCAGGGTTAGCTACAGTTCACAGAAGAGTGTTAGGCACTATTTATCTAAAGAGCGTTATCTACAGTTACACAGTATGCTATGTACAGTTACACAGAAGACTGTTATGTACAGTTAAACAGTAAAATGCTATGTACAGTTACACAGAAGAGTGCTATGTACAATTACACAAAATAATGTTATGTACAGTTACACAAAAGAAGGTTATGTACAGCTACACAGAAGAATGTTATGTATAGTTACACAGAAGAATGCTATGTACAGTTAAACAGAAGAATGCTATGTACAGTTACACTGAAGAACGTCATGGACAGTCCCACAGAAAAATGCTATGTACAGTTATGCAGAAGAGCGTTATGTACGGTTACACAGAAGAGCGTTGGGTACAGTTACACAGAAGAATGTTATCTACAGTTACACTGAAGAGCTTTATGTACAGTTACACAGATGAGCGTTGTGTACAGTTACACAGAAAAGTGTTAATAACAGTTACCCAGAAGAGTGTTATGTGCCATTAATCTGAAGAAGTGTTAGGTACATTTTATCCGAAGAGTGAAATGTACAATTAATCAGAAGAATGGAATGTGCAGTTTATCGCCTGTGCATCACTGAAGGGCCTGACTTGTCTGTGCCCCAGGATTTGGCCGGCTTTGTCTGAGCCTGATTGATTGGCCTGCTTTGTCTGTGCCCCATTGATTGGCCTGCTTTGTCTGTGTCCCATTGATCTGGCCTGCGTTGTCTGTGCCAGAATGTCTGCATGCCAAGCCTTGCTGCTACATACTCACGCTTGGGCATTGCATGCGCTGCCAAACTTGCCTCTGTCACTATATGGGGTGCTGCCCCGATGCTTCTGCCGGTGACATTTGTCCGTTATACCCTTAGAGGTCACTTTGCCTAGGACCGTTCCACAGGAGAACCCTTTATCTGGGGGAATGAGCACAGGTGATGTCTAATACGGCAGCGACCACCTTCTAAAGAAGGCAGGCGACTTTAATGAGTCAGACTCTCCTGGTGAGGCCAGTAAAGTGCTCATAAGCGCTACTGGAAAGGTGAAGGCCCTGAATCAAGCACCCAGAAAGATAGACTCCGGAGAAGCGTCTAGCCCCGATACGATCAGCCTTGACGACCAGACTACACTGACTAGGTGGTGCAGAAGTAAAAAAAAAACCCTACCACAGCCTGTTTATACACAGATGCCTGTCTAGTATACAGGAGATCCTGAGTACGACCCGCTGCAGTGCCTATACTCTACTTTTAAGTCCACACTGGCAAGCCGATTGTTCTCCTCTACACGAGTGAGCTGTGCTAGCGTGACATACAAGGTATGTTAGGTGTCCAGTTTTTATATGAAAAAACTTTACGGAGACATATCTAAAGCTCCAACCCGTACCTGTTATAGGGGATTGGACCCTTGGCCCCGGAATTTCACATTTGCCTCCACCTTCGGATGACATACCAGAAGGGACCCTGAATCTGGGGATTGCAGGCGACCCTATCTTAATCAATTTGGTCCGCTGGTGGTGCTTGGTATTAAGGGATCTGAGCCCTTTGGAGCCCCCACACTGTCGTATCATTTAGATTAGGTAGCACGTACGACTACTTTCGGTGTGCCTCGCTCTGCTTTTTGTCATCCTTCAATTGCCGGTTTTCGTTGGGTTTTTGTCCATCTCCAACTCTGGATTTGTTTCCTTTATTATACCTTGTTTTTATTTGAGATGGGTTCAGATGTTCGGGCCTTAGTTGTCTATCGGCTCTAATCGGACCCGAGGGTTATACTCTTATCTTGGTTGCGCGTCCCTCCTTTATACTGCGTTCGACGCCACAATTTTTTTAGACGGTTCTTTTCCTTTTTTTCACCCTTCATGTACTGCTCAGTTGTTGTTGGCATTGGCGTGGCGTATAGGTATTTTCAGTTCATTTCAGTCGGTAAACAGCGACTTCAGGCTCCGTCATGGCGGGCGCTTTTTTAACTTATATTAAAAACTCAATAAACTTCTATTACAAAAAAAAGCTAAATAAATTTGAATGTGGAGAAAAATACAGCACAAATATGTGACCAAAGAATATAAAACAAACAAGTTGTAGTAGTGCCCAGTGTGTTCTATAAAGCAACCACCATCGTGCTTAAGTGTGCACATATGAATTCAACAATCACCTCCTATATTTCTCTAGTACTATTTGTTCCCAAAGCAGAAATGAATTCTTATAATGAACTAATTAAAAAAAAGGTGCTTTAGATTATTGCATTCTAATTTAAGAATTTAATTTAAGAATTTAAGAATAACAAATGCAAAATTACAGGTTCTGCTGTGCTTCCTACTTCTGAATAAAATGTTAGGAGTTTTCATCTCAGTCAAAGGGTGATCATGGATATCTAAATATCCCTGGAGAACATTAAAAGAACATGCATGCAAATGTATTACAGTTTTTTGTTTTTTTTAATGAAAGCATTTAGCAAATTAAGTTTTCTTTGTTTACCTTTGTTATTACATAGCTGCAGTCTCCATGGAAGTTATACGATGTAGAATCAAACGAGGTGATATGAGATCCTCCTTCGATTGAACACAATCCCAAGCAAGCTTCTTCTGAGCATTTCCAGATACCTCCAGAACATGTACTACAGGGATAACAAGAATACTTAACACATAGCTAGACTAATGCTAATGTTAGTCCAAATGTTATATTTTTTTATTCTATTGATAGGATGTAAGCCAGTATATGAATTGTAAAAGAATAGACAGACCTAGTCAGGAAACCATGTTGTCCATTATAAATAGTACAACCATATATGGTTGGAATGATTGGTCAATAAGTTAGTCAAGGCAAAAAAAAAACTTTGTTGGTGTTAGATAATGTTTGCAATTTGGCTTTTTTTGGTTAAACTCTTGTATTTCCATGGTCAAATCTTGACAAGTACCTGTTTTATCAACATTTGGATTAGATGACAAGTTTTATACGGGGTCATATCTTCTTTCTACAGTTGAAAGGTTTTTTGGGTGCTACACAAACATCAAAGTAGATTTGGAGTGCTACATAAATATAATTTTACACATTCAATAAGTACATAAGATTTACCAAGATTGACACTGAGCAGAATATCCTGTTCCTGATTCATAGGTTTCCCCATTAAATACACATGAGCACTGCAGGACTGGAATGCAGCCGGAGTTGTTGATGTCATCATAGACCGTTCCTTAAACATTAATGTAATAATGTATGTTACTTTTAGCATGTTAATGTATTCAGATATTTATGAGTGGTAGTACTTCTGTTTAAAGTAGTGCAGGGATGGCTAATCTTTGCAACATAATATATATATCACATTATACTCTGCAAACCTTAAAGCTGGCTGAAAAAATGATCGAAGCTTAGCTCAGGAACATCTTGAGTGCTTGTTGCTGCTTAACTAAGATAATTGTTGGAATTTGGAAGTTGATGTCACTAAACCTAGATTATTTGTGTCAAAGGGCAGAATACATTTACCACAGTTCTAATTATTTTGTTCTTTGTGTATTTAACTGTTCCATGTTTACCTGCAGGACAGAAGCATCCATCGATGCAATGGTCATCACAGACTGATGACCTCTGTTGGTGGGTGCAGGTGTCTGTACAAGGGCTTCCACATTCTCTGTACTCCATGTTTTTAGCACATGTTACGGCTGAAACATATCAGAAGAAAATAATTCAGTTTTGCATTATGTTTCATGACAAAAACACTGAAAATATAAGGCGGGGTGTTGAAATATTTAGGCGTAGTATGGAGCAGTACTAGAGAAATACAGAAAGAAATAGATAGACAGAATAGAAAACACTGTAGATTACGTTGACAGTATATAAATGTCAATAATAATAATATATCATGCTAATGATGATGTAGGAAAATATACAGAGAAATAGATATAGTTTTCTATACAATCTATCTGCAATAACTATCTCCCTATATCTTTCTATCAACTCTCTCTATATATTTCCTAAGATATGCATTATCTACCTATCTACCCATCCATCTACATATCTATCTATCTATCTATCTATCTATAATCTATCCACCCATCTATCTACCCATCCATCGATCTATCTACCCATTCTCTATCTATCTATCTATCTATCTATCTATCTACCCAGTATATATCTATCTACCCAGTATATATCTATCTATATATCTATCTATCTATAATCTATACACCCATCTATCTATCTACACATCCATCTATCTACCCATCTATCTACCCATTTATCTATCTATCTATCTATCTATCTATCTATCTATCTATCTATCTATCTATCTATCTACCCAGTATCTAGCTATCTATCTACCCAGTATCTATCTATCTATCTATCTACCCAGTATCTATCTATCTATCTAGCTACATAGTATCTATCTATCTATCTATCTATATATATATATAGCTACCCAGTATCTATCTATCTATCTATCTATCTACCCAGTATCTAACTATCTATCTATATATCTATCTATCTACCCATCTATCTACCTATCTATCTATCTATCCTTAATTTACCTTAATTTATGAATTCAGCAAAGTCTATCTTAACCAAACATTCATTATTTTTTATTTTATTTTAAATATATGGATTATATTTCAGAATACTGCTTTCTGTGCCCATTGATCACTGGTGGATTGTCTGGTAATACTCACGGCACAGTGAAGCACTTCTCCAGTTTTCTGGAGTTCCCCCTGCATGGGTACACTGACGGGAGTATTCTGCAAAGGTGTTACAAAGACAGAATCCAAGTCCATCTCCTTGACATCTGCATAGGTCCTGGACGCAGCTATCAATATACTCAGTGGGATTCACAAGGACATTACAAGCTGAAAATGCTGAGCCAGTCAAAATAACTTCACACATTCTTCTCTGTTGAGATAAAGACAACAACTGTGTTAAGAATACAAATGTGTATTTCTTACCTACGTAATATAAACTACACCAACATATATGTCTGAATATTATGGGGAAAACGGTCACAAAGTCTTGTTGAGAAGACAATGAGAGAGAAGGAAGTAAAATTCCTGGACATTTAAAAAAAAAGAAAAAAAAAAGATATTTGGAGGACCGGTTCTTATTTAAGATTTATGTCAGGCATAGAATTTAAAATGTAATGCATATATGGTTGATTTAATGTTGTTGAATACGTTTTTCAAATAAATTATTATTTTTGGATTCCCTTTTAAAATGGCTTATTATTTTGAAAAATATTTTAGTTTTGTTATAATTTGATTTTCTATATGTTTTATATATGATTTGTAAGTGATAATTTAGTACATTGAAAAATAATTTTAAAAGTTTAAACAATAATATTAACTCATTTGGAAAACGTATGCAACAATATTAAATCGGGGCCATAGTAAGAACTATACATTTTTATATTTATTTGAAGTCAGCAGTTGTGCAGTCCTATGGTGAAACAATGCTATACTTACATTGTCAGTACAGTTGTTGCGAGGAGCGGTTAACAAATCGGGACACAATTCTGTAGGTCCATTGTACTTCTGCATATTTCCAAACTGAATCTCACTGACCTGCACATCTGAAAGAGGTTATGTTACTGTGAGTTTACATTTTTTTAGTTTACATTTTTTTTTATTACTATTATTTTTTTTACATTACTCTTTGCAATATCCAGAAAAGAGAGAGCCTCTTACTGTTTATTATAAACTCGTTGTATACTGGAATCCCATTGTAGTCTCCACAAAGACCGCAGGTTTCGTTTGCAAACTTTGAATCCAGTTCCAACTACGTTTTAAATAAAAGAACAAAATGTTTTATAAAGACAATTTAAGGCAAGCAATAATTAAAATGGATCATCAATTTAAGTATATAGAGATGGTTATATAATCAGTTGAGCTTACCAGGATGGCATCGTCTTCGTTCCACATGAAATTCAAACCCAACTTGGACAGAATTCTGATGTATAACCCACTTCTATCAATCTGTATTCCCGAGAAACTGTATGGAATTTGCACTCTACAGGAAGACAATATTATGCCAGGATGGTTAATGTATTTTATTATAACGGATTTACAGAAAAGAATATACATTCAGCAATAAAAAGAAGTAAGTATATATATTTGTGGTCAGAACTTAATTCGTATATGGAAATAGAGAAAAGGCGGTAAGGTTGGTAGTGGTGTGCCAAAACCAACGTACGGGTAGGCCTGTATTAAAGAGGGTCCACCAGAGATAATGTAATAGTGATAGTAAGGTATTAGAGGGAGTGGTGGGTGGAGTCACTCAAACAGGAAACGGTATAAGTAAGCAGGGGGGTAAAATTTATATAGAGAAATATCCTCCCACAAATTCAGGCCTATGGCCTTTTACTTGTGGTCAGAACTTAATTCGTATATGGAAATAGAGAATAGAGGGGAAGGTTCATAGTGGTGTGCGGAAACCAACTTACGGGTAGGCCTGTAATAAAGGGACCGAAAGATATTGCAGAAAAACACACTTTATTGCATAATTACAATGCTAAACATTTAAACGCTTTCCTGTGTGACGCAATATAAGAATCATTCGGCTCATCTAGTCTGCCCAATTTTTTAAATACTTTCATTAGTCGCTGGCCTTAATTTATAGTTAGGATAGCCTTATGTCTATCCCACACATGCTTAAACTCCTTTACTGTGTTAACCTCTACCACTTCAGCTGGAAGGCTATTCCATGCATCCACTACCCTCTCAGTAAAGTAATACTTCCTGATGTTAATTTTATACTTTTGCCCCTCCAATTTAAGACTATGTCCTCTTGTTGTGGTATTTTTTCTTCTTGTAAACTTTATAGTCTCCTCCTTTACTGTGTTGATTCCCTTTATGTATTTAAATGTTTCTATCATATCCCCCCTGTCTCGTCTTTCCTCCAAGCTATACATGTTAAGTTCCTTTAACTTTTTAACCTTTCCTTGTAAGTTTTATCCTGCAATCCATGAACCAGTTTAGTAGCCCTTCTGTGATCTCTCTTCAATGTATCAATATCCTTCTGGAGATACAGTCTCCAGTACTGCATACAATACTCCAAGTGAGGTCTTACAAGTGTTCTGTACAATGGCATGAGCACTTCCCTCTTTCTACTGCTAATACCTCTCACTGTACAACCACGCATTCTGCTAGCATTTCCTGCTGCTCTATTACATTGTCGACCTATGTTTAAGTCATCAGAAATAATCACCCCTAAATCCCTTTCCTCGGATGTTGAGGTTAGGACCCTATCAAATATTCTGTACTCTGCCCTTGGGTTTTTACGTCCAAGATGCATTATCTTGAACTTATCCACATTAAATGTCAGTTGCCACAACTCTGACCATTTTTCTAGTTTACCTAAATCATTTGCCATTTGGCTTATCCCTCCTGGAACATCAACCCTGTTACATATCTTAGTATCATTAGCAAAATGACATATCTTACCATCAAGACCTTCTGCAATATCACTAATAAAAATATTAAAGAGAATGGGTCCAAGTACAGATCCCTGAGGTACCCCACTGGTGACAAGCCCATGCTTCGAATATACTCCATTGACTACAACTCTCTGTTGCCTGTCACTCAGCCACTGCCTTACCCATTCAACAATATTGGAATCCAAACTTAAAGATTGCAGTTTATTGATAAGCCTTCTATGTGCAACAGTGTCAAAATCCTTACTGAAATCTAGGTAAGCAATGTCTACCGCACCACCTTGATCTATAATTTTAGTTACCCAATCAAAAAAAATCAATAAGATTAGTTTGGCATGATCTCCCTGAAGTAAACCAATGTTGTCTCTGATCTTGAAATCCATGTAATACCTATAGTACTATATTTCACTATAATAATTACTTTTTATGAATATACAATTCCAATTGGATTACAGTGACCCAGCCCTTTCTTCAATTGGAGTTTTTCTATGTGTGATATTTATATAGTCAGATGAACAGAATGTTTGCAGGGTTATTCACTAAATATACAATTCAGGTTTGACTATTTTGACATTCAATTTGACATTCACATGAATGCTCATTTCGTGAATTACCTTGTTAATGTTTTATTCTTGTTTGATGAAAGTGGACAGATGCTATCAATGGAGAGTATCAATGATTTTCACTGGTCCAAAATGTACCATATCCATACCTACACTAGCTTTTGTTCTTATTTAAATTCAGTGTCACTACAAGTGTACAATATTTAAAATGCTTTGGCAGTTCACTTTAAGAATTTTTGTACGGAATAATCATTACTTAGACATTTATATAATAGTTTATGTTGGTATTTTTTTCTTGATATTGTGAAAGCAGCAAGTAACTAAAAAAACGATTATATGTGAGTATGCAGTTAACACAAACTACGTGCATTTAGTTTTAGTCAAAGAAAAATGAAGAATGACTCACGGGTCACCATTGAATGTTATACTGTTATTCTTCAATTCAATGTAAACGCCATCGATCTTCATTTCAATGTTGCTGATGGTGGGCAGTGTTTTCACAATGGAACGCCTGATTTGAATGTTGAAGTCTTCGTAGTTGCTTTTGCAGTTGGATGCAAACAAATAATTGCAGGTTCCAGGGAAATGAAATAGGTCCCCATCAAATGTCTTGAAGTTGTAATTACCCCAGGAACTGCAGACTTGTCCATTGTGAATAGATACACTATCTATAAGTCAATGAGTTACAGGTTTTAAGTATGAAGTATTGTTTATAGGTTACAGGTTATAAGGTATGGTTATAAGGTGTATATATATATTATAGGTACCCTAAGGTAATCTTTTCTTTTTTTTTTTCAGTTCTAACTTTATTCAAGTGTCCAATGTGTACATCACAATATCATAAGAAGAAGACATAGGGTAAGAGAAAAAAAATCCTATAATGTAATATTAAGTGGAACAGACACATTTTTAGTTAAGACAACATTCTTTCATTTTTTTTTTCTCTAATCTTTTCCTTTTTTAAATGTTTATGTTTTCATTATGAATGTTGTCATCATGAATGAGTTGCACTTCCAGGTTGACTACATATCATTCAACAATCTTATATTTAGTGGGACAAATCTGGCGAATTTTAATCTGATACAGAATTGTAACATTGTATATGAGCTTGAAGGGGTTGATCTAGGCATCACAACCAGTACCATCATGCATTCACAGCTGTAGAACTGCAGCAATTTGTAAAAAAAAAAAAAAAAAAGTGCTGCAGCTTTAATATAGCGCTTTGCGGCTGTCAGTCATAAAACTCTGGAATACCAAGTTCTGGCTGTCTAATATCTGTTTTATCCAAGTTGTATGTGGACTCTGCCTACGATTTGGGGTGAACACTCTCTCTTTCCCAAAGAGCAACCATGATACGGCTGCAATCAGTTTATAGAGCTGTTCCACTAATCATATGCCCTAAATAGAACTGCTCTTGGGACATACATACTCATCCAATTAACCTCCGATGGACAGGTATATATTACATATAAACAGACCCCCATAGGTCTGAATGATACACCCCTGATTGGAATTTCTCTCCCTCATGAAGATCTACTTGTAACTACAGAAGAACACTCTGGACTGTGCATTTACATAGAACTTTGATGAAAAGTATTTGTTTTTAATTATTATTTCTTTATTTCTTCTCTTTAATTTATTTAATTATTTTGCATTATTTTAATGCATTATCTAAATAAAACTAACTAAATGGGGGTCCATCCCCCCATTTAGTTGCCTAGTTCATATTTGGATATGTAGATAGACTGCAAAAAGGAAAAGTATTTTTGTGTAGGAAGAAAATATTTTCATGTGTTTTTAGCCATAGAAAAGTTCTATCATCTCAGCTGATGAGAACAACATGGCAGGGCCGTAACCACAGTAAAAAGTTATCTGATACCATTTAGTGATTTGCTTTTAGAAACCTTTCAAGATTAATCCAGATATCATTCCTACAATACAACAATTCGGATACTTACTTCTAACAATGGGAGCCACAGTTGTTCCGATGAAGTTCACCAATGGAGATTGCACGTCTGTAGAAATTAAATAAGTACATAAATAAAACACAAGGTAATGATTACCTTTAATTTTTTATTGTGATTTTTATTTTATATATAGGTTATGTTTTTATATGTTTTGTTTAATGTTACTAAAAATGTTTCCCATTTATCTAAACACTTCTCTCAACATGACATTCAGTTTATTTTCGAAATGTAATACACATCATTTGGACAGATACATTTAAATACATGAACTGGCCTTTGCATTACAGTCCTGTCTGCCAATTGTTTTGAGAACTAAGTACCTATCAATATGTAGTGTTTGACAAACTATAAGGTAAATATTAACTTGTTAAGTGCACACACACCCATTCTTCTATGAAGATAAGTGAATGTAGACACCACAAAATTAATACTGGTAAGAAAGAGGCTGTAACTCAATAGTGGATAGTTTATACTTTTTTAAATTATGTCTAATTGTTTTGAAAAAAAAATACAGAACTCTCTAGTTATATATTTACTTAACAGTGTGATATGGTGTGTTGCCAACTAACTTGCTAAATTCAGGAAAAAGAGCCATATTGGGAATAGCTTTTTCAACGTATCTACCATAACCTAACTTTTGCATGTCAACTGTCAGAGCACTGTTTAGTGAATATAACTACTTATAACTAGTGTATTATTGGCACTTTATGAGTTCCTTCATTATTTAGCAGCAAAACAAAATCAAACTTGGTTTAGTAAGAAAAAACAACATCTAGATGTGAAACCAAACCATGCATGACCTACGGATATATTTCTGTGGGAGATCATTTTGTCTCCTTAAAGACCGAATGAGAGAGCACATAAATTCTATCATTGATGTTAACAATCCAAATTCGCCTCCGGTGTGAGGCACTTTAGACCAGGGGTCCTCAAACTCCGGCCGCCCAGATGTTGCTGAATTACAACTCCCATGATTTTTTGAATTACATAGGTAGCCAGAGAATCATGGGAGTTGTAGTTCAGCAACATCTGGGGGGGGCGGAGTTTGAGGACCCCTGCTTTAGACTATGTAATAGGGCCAATGGAAAGTATTTGTAGATACAAGGCATACAAAGAGTAAAGGCGGTATTAGGGGTGGTGACAGAAACCTTTCAAATTAATTGAGACCTCATGGATTTTCTACTCGCAAACAAGAGCTTGCATAGGTTTAAACTTTATATATGATGTTACCTGCTTTGTGTAAAGTTAACTATGTTTTTGTGAGAATATTGTAGATTTATTTGACTCTGTTCTGCCTTTTATGTGATGGCTATGATGCATGCAGGCAGCTTTGGTTATAATTAAAATCGGTAATTGTCTTTTCTCACATTTTCTCACGTGTACATTACGTTCTTTGAATTATTTTTTCTTGTGTAGAAAAAGTGTAGATATTGTCAGATTCATGTGATGGATGAGCATGAAATAGGATGCCCTGTGTTACCCATGGGAACACGAGGAGTTAACTTTGATTGATAATTAAGCTATTTCTACTTAAGAAGCTGATTACATGAATACCTATGCATAAGCTCTAAGATGTAGCATGCTTGGGGTGGATCACAATATGCTTTTCATGTAGATTATGCACAGTACAGTGTTCTTAATGGTAATGATTTTGTGACCCATATCTCTTACTTACAATGTGCTTTTAAACAGTATCTACTAATAAAAGCTAGGTTTTATACTGTACTATTTTAAGTCCTGGAGAGTTGGTGCTTTTCGTTTGTTGCTTGAGTTTATGAAGTGCCTACCATAGTGCATACACCAGATCTTGGATTGTCTTATCAAACAAAGCAATTGTAATCGATTGGGGGACTTTTATAGAGGTGAGCACAGCATTTTTTCTTATCTACAATTTCTACATTACTACAGAAACATAGAAACATAGAATGTGACGGCAGATGAGAACCATTCGGCCCATCTAGTCTGCCCAATTTTCTAAATACTTTCATTAGTCCCTGGCCTTATTTTATAGTTAGGATAGCCTTATGCCTATCCCATACAGCACGGAATTAAACATCTATAAGGAAATAATGACATTGGAGATACTGTCATTCCTTTCACATTAAGCCTAACTTTCCAATTTTGCAAGATAGTTCTAGGTTTATTCTCTTAATTCCCTTTTAAATGAACATATTTCAGTTGTTTTGCAAACATATTTTACTTACGTGTGCACATTTTGTATAGCATTTATTTTGTTTTGCAATCGTAAAAAAATAAAAAGAAATCACAAATTGTTTAGCTATTTATTAAGTACATTTTGCCACTATCTTTGTGCAAAAATTAATTTTGGACGAATCACCTCTGATTAAATATTTCTCAGTCATACGGCAGTTCGGCTAAGTCAAATTCCATTAATGAAGAAACATTAGAGAAAATTAAACAGACAAGCCAAAAGGCTGCAGAAATAGGACAATCGGTGTTCTGCAAAAATGTAATGTTCGGCCATTGCACATTTAGCTTGGTTTGTTATTTGGCTACATTTTGGCTTAGAGTTTTGGAATTCAGCCAATCACCAGATTGTCTCAAATTCCGATAATTGTAGCTCGTAACTTAATGAATCTCCAAGTCTCTAACCAACTACAGCATATAACTCTTTTTTAATCTCCTGTATTTGTAATCCAATTCCAATGTATTTTTTTTTTTGCATTTGTATTTATCTATTTATTGTACTTCTGTTATTATTAATAGTGACAATTGGAAAATAAGAAATTAATCACTTCATCATTGATATATATTAAGCGTGTAAAATTTACATTGGTGTAATGTAAACAGATCACTTACCAGATGTCTGCTGCACTGAACTTTGAAGGACGATTGAACCTTTTTAAGAAAAAAAAAAAAAAGGAGAAAGGAAGAATTAAGAAATATGATTTGTTTATAATTCACTTATTTATGTTCTGGACTGTGAACAGTGTTTGCTGTTACAGCATTTGCTAAATAGTTGTCTATCATCTGGAAAGGAATGGATGCTCTTATACTGTGTCTTTCTAGTGACCCTATACAATGTTAAACCCCAAAAATGTTTTATTCATGGCATTATGATAACTAAGCACCTGTCTACATGAATAGATTGAGAGTGGTAGTTTTGTATTTAAACACAGTATATTATTTTGTTGTTATGGATTGTGGTCCTTCCAGAAGCTGTTGAGTTGCATTTATAACAATCTAGAACCAGCCAACTTCTGATTGGGGATGATGCTATCTCTACCTGACTAGCAGTTGGCAAGATCAATTATTTAATAAAAAAATAGATAAAGTACATAAAAATATACTACTCTAAATAAGATATACTATTCTATTACTACTCTAATGAAAGTGCGGGCATGTTACTATCCATTCATGTAATTCATGTAGTTATCATGGTTAAACATTATAATTGAGGAATATGCAATCTTGTTTTATGGATTGTTAATGCGTCTGCAATTTAATACCCACAACTATAATAAAGCAGATTAACCATGAAATATTATTTATATACTAAATCTACTATAAGGTTTATGTTAACCCTATAATAACTAAAATTATATTTTATTATTATGTTCATTCTAAGTTATATAAATTGGTACACCTTAAATGAAAGTAAAAAATATATACAATTTTATCATGGTTTTCCTTCATCTTTTGTAAATATATTATTTTCTGTATTGACGCAAACCTTCAGTTTGCAGCAATTCTATCTATATATCTATCTATCTAATCTCCATCACATTATTTTTCTTCCATTGGAGCATTTGAGTCTTCACTTGATTAACGGATGCTTACCTTGTGCATGAAAGCAGGCAAGCAGTACAATGGAACATATTGGTATCCATGTGCCCCTCCAAGTTCCCATTTTTGCCTGATGTTCAGTCACCAAGTACTGAACTGAGGGGTATATAGGGCAGGTGCAGCTGTCCTGTATCCTGCTTGACTCTTTTTATAGAGAATGTTTATGAAAGGTCCCTGTTACATCACGTTAGGGGTAGGGTGGGTGGACTTTGATGGAGATTAACTGGAGCTTTATCTCTGTATAGAGGAGTATGACCCAGGATGTTTGCTTTATGGCGGATGGTTAAAGTTTACTTTCACAAGAAAATTCTAGGAGGTGAAAATGAGTCAAAGACATAGAATAAGACAACCATAACAAATGAACAACTTATGTTTGACTTAGTTTGAGTAAAAATCAAATGTTTTTTTTTCTTTGTATTTAAAGAAACTTGAAAGTAAAGAAGGAGCACAGATAAATAGTGATTATTAATGAGTCATTGTTTTCCCGATAACCTGAAATGCCTAGCAACTAAAGGATCAAAACATAAGAGCTTTTATTGGCTATTTACGTTTCTAACAATATTTTGTAACACAAATATATTCTTTCCATACAAAAATGGATCTCAAACATGCTGTGCACAGAGTTAACAGTAGTTTTAATTAGTTTGTGCTGAAACAGAAATTAGTCCTTATTCAGTGCAAATGCCTTATATTTTGAATGTTACCACTTTTGGAACTCACACCAAGTTCTTTAAATCCATCGAATTTTCAGCATTTCTAAAAAGACGACTGCAGTATTACAAATGCAACCGTTTGAATGTATACCATATACAAGAATATACTCCAAGCATGCTAAAAAATACAAAAAAAACCCATAATTTATTGTAACTTGGAGATCTATTAATCCCCACAATGCCTTTGCATTGGTTTATAGTGTTTTCATTTTTACATGAAGTACCTTGAAGATTCTTTTTACATAAAGTACATTGAAGCTGCTAAGTGTGGGAAAGACACCATGATTGGTATGGTAAATCTTCCATACCTTGAATCAGCATTTTATGGATACCTGCGTACTTTCCACTTAAATATAGAGTAGGGATTTATGATCTTTGTGTTGTTACTTATAGTATTGATAAGGTAACCACAACAAGGATCCTTAAAACGTTGACAAAAAATGTACAATTGTTATTTTTATTATTATTCTTCAAAACAATAAACATTTGAAAAGGAATAAATAAAAATATAAAGTAGGGAAGAAGGTAGTACAATGTCTTGGGCCTTTTTGGATTTCCTATCATTAAGTCTCAATGCATAAAAATCCAACTACAATAACATTCCCTCACAATGGAGATGATAAAGAGTATACTGTTCACTGTGCGTTTGAAAGTTTTAAATTTTTCCCTAATTTAAAACTAGAAATGTGAAAATATTTTATAGTGGAGGAGATAAATGGAATAACTAGGGATGTGCAAATATGTTGTGACATTCTACAAAAAGTTTAAACAATAGCTAAATATCTTCAGTATATCTTCAGTGGTCTTACTTGCTCCCAACTTGCTCCATTACAGTCCATAATGAATGCAGCGGCGAGGCTCGTCTTCCTGTCCGCCCGCACCGCCCTCGCCTTACCCTTCTGTTACATTGACTTCCTGTAAGATATAGGGTTCAATTTAAAATTCTGATTCTTGCTTTCAAATTTCTACACAACGCTGCTCCCACCTATCTATCCCCACTAATACACAAGTATGTCCTGTCTAGGCCCTTATACTCTGCTGAAGACTTACGTCTATCTTCTGTCCATACTCCCACCTCTGATGCTCGCCTTCAAGACATCTCAAGGGCTTCACCGTTCCTGTGGAACTCACTTCCCTCCTCCGTTAGATGCTCACCCAGCCTCCACTCCTTCAAAAAATCATTAAAAACCCACTTCTTCATAAAAGTGTATCAATTGAACTGTTAATAGCTGCCGACTTTCTCTTGCAACTGTCATTAGTCTAATACTAATCTCTTGTGTCATTGTCACATATGGAGTCACATATGGAGAACTTATTATATTTATATGGTTCTTCTGAAATAACGTTTTTATGGGATTTCTTTTGGAATGGCTGGTTCTATTAGATTGTTCCCTCGTGGGGCATATTTTCTACAAAGAAATGTGTTTATTTGTTGTAGTCAGTTCCATCTGGAAATTAGTCAGAACTAGATGAGAGATCTAATTATCACATCATACCCTATAAGATTAAAATGAAAATCTCCAATCCCTTGGGCTGATATGATAAATATATACCTTTTACTATACAATCTAGTAGAACCAGCCATTCCAAAAGAAATCCCATAAAAACGTTATTTCAAAAGAACTATATAGATATAATATGTTCTCCATATGTGATTTAATATATGAGTCTAAACAAGGTACTTTACAACTATCCCTACAGACTTTTTCACCACCATTCGGTGTAATGTGGTAACGGAAATTGATTACATTGATGTACAATATTTGTCCCCATTATACATGTATTTTGAGTATTTATGCACATGTTTGTCTCTTTTATGTTTTATGTTCTGAGTCTAACATAGACTCAAATACAGACTATATTAGAATAATATTACAACAACGTCGATATCCTTCTGATTCACAAAGAAACCGGAAATAATAGGACAAGGAATTCACAAAGCACCAAGGGACTTGTATTTCTTCCGAAAACCGGAAATGACGTCTCGCTATTCACGAGCGCCAGAAGAACTACAAGAAACCACGGATTGGACAATTGAACTTTA
The DNA here is from genome assembly GCA_933207985.1 of Pelobates cultripes. Taxonomy (NCBI): domain Eukaryota; kingdom Metazoa; phylum Chordata; class Amphibia; order Anura; family Pelobatidae; genus Pelobates; species Pelobates cultripes. The sequence goes on from OW240923.1 coordinate 84,463,545, forward strand.
GGCGGGAAAATGAGAATACAAAAGAGTGGAGTGAACACAAGTAAGCTGCAGCTGACTGCGGAAGCCGTTTTTATGGCAAAACGCGTCTCGACAACAAGTGGTTCATCGTTTTGACCATCTATAATTTATACTTGTTTTTACTATATATTGTTATTATATATTTCTTTATTTTTTCCTAGTAAGATAGCTATTTTTAACAATACTTTGTAATACATTTTTTTAAACTTTCTACTACATCCTGCCCTGTGATTCCGGTCAGGGGAGTGTCACCCCAGAAATTGACACTAGGCCTATACACTTAGAGCCAGTTTCCAAAAGGCTCTCTTCAAGGTGAGCATTTCTATGCCTTATTCTATGCCTTATTCCTGTTCATATTAATTATTGAAGATACTGCACTTAGATTATCACTCTTTCTCTGCATCTATTCACTGTATATGACATGGAGAGGAACATACCTATTGTGCAACTAAAAGAAGGTTGTATGATCTACCTTAAAGATACAGACACCTGAAAGTTTAGAGCCTTAGATCTGTAAAAGGCTCTAAAATATGTGAGTTTATTCATATTTATAACCCACAAATCAATTTTGATATAACATACAATATTGCACTATTATTTGTATCTTGTCTTTCTGTTTTTTCTATGTACTCATCTTAAAGTGCTATATAGAGGGTAAGTGTATCTTTATACACCCCATAGAGAAACATTTGTCTCACATATAAATACAGCGCTGCACTCAAACTAACAGCCTGAAGGGTAGAAATACCACTCAGAGAGTTTTTTGTTTCTTGGTGACTATTTTTGTTTATTGCGGTATTGGGAGTACCCACAGAGTGTAAACAGCAGCTACATAGATACGTTCATTTTAATAGTTAAGTTAGCGCCACCATTTCCCCACTTTTGTTGTACTTTGCAAGTTATTTTATTTATTTGCAATATCTCAGCTGAAGTCTCATATTTTTCGATCTCTTGTTAGACTCTATTTCATGCAAAGCCATTCTTCCTACACATTTTACAACAAATAATCTCTTCATCCTTAGTAACCAAAATGTGATATGGACATGGACAAACAACCTTTTTACCTTTTAGTAAGGAATTGTAAACAGTAGATCTTTTTAAAAGGGGTTATAATCCCAGACTTTATACACAAAATATAGTTTGCGCCAATATAAAGTCTTATTAGTTTACAATTGCTCGAATCTGTTTTCAACTGGTAAACGTCCAGACTTCAAATGGTGGGAGTATATGGAATAAAAGCAGAAAACAAATGGTGATGGTGCAGAGCGTATGGAACTAGGTGCAGAACATACAACAATAATGTATAAGGCATATCACTCAAATTTGAAAGAGCTATAAAACTAGCTCTGAGTTTAACAGCATGCAGCAGTACCATCCCAACTGATGGATATGTTGATTTGAGGGCTGGTCCCTCAATGTATGGTTTGATATATGTTGATAAAAATGGCAAACAATAGAGCTCTCTGTAATCATGTAATAATGATTTTAAAAGTAAGAATATTCTACTCACATGTAGTGAAGCAGTAGATCCTGCTCAAATGGTAGCGATTGGATGGTATAATCCCCAACAAGAATATAATGTTGGGTAGATCCTTCAAGGAATAGTATCCAAAGTTTCCTTATTAGGTAAGTATTTTAGTTCCAGGAACAGAAGGAAATAAAAAATTAATAAAAGCAACTAAAAGCTTAAAAAGTGTAATACATAGATAGACAAAACTAGTAGTGAATGCAAACTATACTTTAATGATTTAAAAACAAAGGTTAAAACAATACAATGTATTTCACCAACTGGGGGGCTTTCTTGTGTGTAGATAGTATGGGTCAGGCACTTAGGAGTTTATATAGGGAGATTGTGCTGACATCTCTCTATATAAACTATATTGCTTGCTATTTTTTACTTTATATATCACACCATACAATGAGGGGCCATCCCACCGATCTACATTTCCATTAGTGGGGATTGTACCGCTGCATGCTGTTAAACTCAGAGCTAGTCTAATAGCTCTTTCAAATATGAGTATTATATACCTTATACATTATTGTTTTGTGTCCAGCACCTAGTTTCATATGCTCTGCAACATCACTGGCTATTTTCTTCTTTTATTCCATATAGTTCCACCATTTGAAGTCTGGACCAGGGGCGGACTGACCACTCGGGCAGATTGGTCATGGACCGAGGGCCCAAGGCAGTCAGGGGCCTGGCAGGTTGCACAAACATGCTCTGGCTGGGGAGATCAGATCACAGATCTCCCCAGCCATAAACAAACATAATTGCATTTGCACATATTCCAGTGATAGGTTGCTCCTGCAAATTATCGCTGTCTAAGTTTCCCCCCTCTGCCTCTCCTCCACCCCCACCTTCTGAGACCTGGCAGGAATTCTGCTGCTCCTGACAGGTCTCCTCCATGTAACGTATGCAGAGCTACGTGTTAGGGAAAGAGACAGAGCCAAAAGAGGGGAATTTACCTCACTTCCTGCCCTGCACTCTCCTGGAGAATCTGCTGAACCCTGGCAGACGGCAGTTAAGTAAATATTATTTTTTAAGCTAATATCACCCCTTACCCATCCCAGCCCCTGTGTCCTTTCACCCAGCCCCAGTGTCCCCCTTCATCCATCCCAGCCCTTGTGCTCCCTTCATCCATCCCAGCCCCAGTGCCCCCTTTCACCTATCCCAGTGGCCCCCTTCACCCATCCCAGCACGTGTGCCCCCTTTACCCATCCCAGCCCTTGTGCCCCCTTCACCCATCCCAGCCCCTGTGCCCCCTTTATCCATCCCAGACTATATGCCCACATTTTCCTATCCCAGCCCCTTCACCCATTCCAGCCCCAGTGCCCCCTTTCAACCATCCCAGCCCCAGTGCCCCATCATCCATCCCAGGCCCAGTGCCCCTTCACCCATCCCAGTGCCCCCTTCACCCATCCCAGCCCTTGTGCCCCCACTTACCCATCCCAGCCCCAGTGACCCCTTCACCCATCACATCACCTATGTGCCCTTTACCCATCCCAAACCATGTACCCCCTTCACCCATCCCAGCCCCTGTGCCCCCTTTACCCATCCCAGCCCTTGTGGCCCCTTCACCCATCACAACACCTATGCCCCCTTTACCCATCCCAGACTATGTGCCATCTTCACCCATCCCAGATCATGTGCCCCCTTCACCCACCCCAGCCTTTTTGCCCCCTTTACCCATCCTAGCCCCTATGCCCCCTTTACCCATCCCAACCCCTGTGCTCCCCTTTATTAATCACCCACTCACCACAGCCTCTGTGCCTTCTTGCACACTCCTCCGCCTCTCTCTTTCCCTGTACCTACCTCATCCCTATCCCTCCCTGCACTCACTACAGCCCCTATCTCTCACTGCTCCCACTGCAGCCGCAATCTCCCCACCGTCCTTATTTCCTCTGCACATACTGCAGCCCATATCCCCTTCATGCACTGCAGCCACTATCCACACACATACTGCAGCCTATGTATCTCCCCCACACAGTAGAGCCTCTAGTATCCATACAAACACACACTACAGCCCCAGATGCCTACTATAGCACCTATCCCACACACACACAACAGCCCCTATCCACACACACTCTGCAACACAACCAGCACTCTCCACTCACATACGACATTGCAAACAGCTCCATCCACACACACAAACCCACAAGGAACCTCACTGTATGCACATAATTTCACAAACAGCATTCCCACACATTTAATACCACATGCAGCCTCCCTACACACACATCACAAGAGGCATGGCAATACGCCATACAGCCTCCTTATACACACAAAAATGCAATTATTACAATTACTAATATAGCACCAACATATTCTGCAGCGTAGTACAATAGGTAAAACAAGACAAACAATTAATTATAATTCAACATTTTGACATACAGGAACACAAGCAGCATCACACTTATGCAACCACACAAGTAGCCTCCAAATACATGTGTTTGGAGGCTGCTTGTATGGTTGAACATGTGGGGGATGCTGCTTATGATGTCACCAACAAACACAGAGGAAGGGTGTAATTAAATTTGCTTTATTTATTTGTTGTAATGGGGGAGGAGGTGGAAGGCAAGCTAGTAAGGGGTAATCCACTCAAAAGCAATGTTTTATTAAAACACTGTTTTTGGTTGGATTAACCCCTTAAATTTTATCTGGCACTGTTTGGGGGACGTCAGGACTCACACAGCCATGCTGGCTAGCTCACACATATTATTTGTGTGAGAGCTGCACAAAGACCTTGCACCAGGAAGGGGGCCCCTGATCTCCTATTGACCGAAGGCCCAGTAAGTTGTCAATCTGCCCCTGGTCTGGACTGTACCAGTTGAGAACAGACTCCAGCAATTGGACATTATATTGGCGCAACCTATATTTTGTGTATATTGTTTTTTTTCTAGATCTTTCAATAAAAGGCTGAGGGTAACCCTTACTATTCATGTTTGCTGCCTGCTATCATATCTATACTCAGTTGACATCATAGGCGTGCGCAGCCTATTGCATAAGGGTGTGCACCCTAAAGCACAAACACACACGCCGTGTGTATATATATATATATACATACACACACACACACTGCTGTGTGTGTGTGTGAGGGCGCTGTGTGAGTGTAAGGGTGCTGTGTGTGTGTGAGGGTGCGGTGTGTGCGTGTTAGGGTGGTGTGTGTGTTAGGGTGATGTGTTTGTGTGAGGATGCTGTTAGTGTGTGTGTGTGTATAAGGGTGATGTGTGTGTGAGGGCACTGTGTGTAAGGGTGCTGTTAGTGTGTGTGTGTAAGGGTGCTGTGTGTAAGGGTGCTGTGTGTGTGTTTGTGAGGGTGGTGTGTGTGTGTGTAAGGGTGCTGTGTGTGTGTGTGCGTGTGTACAGGTGCTGTGTGTGTGAGGGCACTGTTAGTGTGTGTATGTGTAAGGGTGTGGTGTGTAAGGGTGCAGTGTGTGAGGGTGCTGTGTGTGTAAGGGTGCTGTGTGTGTAAGGGTGCTGTTAGTGTGTGCTATGTGTATGTGTAAGGGTGCTGTGTGTGAAGGTGCTCTGTGTGTAAGGGTGCTGTTAGTGTGTGCTGTGCGTGTGTGTATGTGTAAGGGTGCTGTGTGTGAGGGTGCTGTGTGTGTGTGACGGTGCTGTTAGTGTTTGTATGTGTAAGGGTGCTGTGTGTAAGGGTGCTGTATGTGTGAAGGTGCTGTTAGTGTGAGGGTGCTGTTAGTGTGAGTGTGTGCTGTATGTGTATGTTTAAGGGTGCTGTGTGTGTATGTGTAAGGGTGCTGTGTGTGTAAAGGTGATGTATGTGTGTGGGTGTGCTGTGTGTGTATGTGTAAGGGTGCTGTGTGTGTGTGTGTACAGGTGCTGTGTGTGTGAGGGCACTGTTAGTGTTTTATGTGTAAGGGTGTGGTGTGTAAGGGTGCAGTGTGTGAGGGTGCTGTGTGTGTAAGGGTGCTGTGTGTGTAAGGGTGCTGTTAGTGTGTGCTGTGTGTATGTGTAAGGGTGCTGTGTGTGAAGGTGCTCTGTGTGTAAGGGTGCTGTTAGTGTGTGCTGTGCATGTGTGTATGTGTAAGGGTGCTTTGTGTGAGGGTGCTGTGTGTGTGTGAGGGTGCTGTTAGTGTGTGTATGGGTAAGGGTGCTGTGTGTAAGGGTGCTGTATGTGTGAAGGTGCTGTTAGTGTGAGGGTGCTGTTTATGTGAATGTGTGCTGTATGTGTATGTGTAAGGGTGCTGTGTGTGTAAAGGTGATGTATGTGTGTGGGTGTGCTGTGTGTGTATATGTAAGGGTGATGTATGTGTGTGGGTGCTATTAGTGTTTGTGTGTGCTGTTTGTGTGTATTGTGTGGGGTGAGGGTGGGGGGACCGTTTAGTTAATATCCCATGCTGCTGCCATCCCTGGTGGTCCTAGTGGTGAGTGAACTCTAGCCTGCGGGGCTAGAGTTCACTCTCGCGAGATCTGAGCATTGCCGCGGCAACGCTTCGACCTCGCGAGAGGAACCCGGCGGAGCTACTGGCTAGAGCTCCCCGGGTCCTCTCCTGCCTCCCTCCCTGTCTGTGGGTTGGTGAGGGAGATCAAAGATCTCCCTTACCAGCCCACGGAGGGAGGCACATAGTTTGGGCCATGGGGATTAGGCTGTGCCCAGGCGCACCCGCCACACCCCGTGCGCACGCCCATGGTTGACACTCTAGCACTTATCCTATCTGTGTATTTTCTTTATAATCCCAGACTTATTGCTAATGCAGTGAAATATAATATCAGATAAGAAGACTATTTATTTCATGCATGTAGGTTTTTAAAGGAACAGTAAAGTGTTCCCCTACCTATGCAGGCGTCCCCTCTTTTCTCCTTGCAAATGATTAAAAGGTCAGCTTTACTTATTTTAAATGTGCAATGGTCTGTGTGCTTCAGCTCCACCTCCCTGGTTAAGACCAGTATTCTTGGAGATCTCAGCCAATCCTATAGGGCACCATTGCTTGCAGCAAAATGCTGTGCAACACCAACCAAATACTCCGCAGGAGAGTCATTTGAGCTATAGCTGCAGAATTGCCTCCAGTGGCATGTTAAAAAGAAACTATAGTGACTATAGTGCCAGGGAAATAAAGTTGCTTTCCTGGCATTATAGCTTCCTTTAGTGCCCCTCTTCCTTGCATAGCCCATCCCCCCCACCCCGTGGTGCAGAAGGGGTTAAAACCACTGCTGTCTAACCTGATAGTAGCGCCAATGTCCCCCAGTTCCTCCTGGAGAGGCCTAATCTGTATGCACGGCGATGGCCATGTTTGCATTAGGACTTCCCCCCATAGGAAAGCATTGTATAATGCTTTCCTATGAGATTTTAGATTATGCTGAATGTCCTGATGCTTAGCATGAGGATGTCCAGCATCAGTTGGGCGATCAAAAGTTGCCTAAGCCCCCAGAGGTCCCTCTATTGGCTGTCTGTTAGAAAACCACTAACCTTTGAGGTAACCCTCAAAGGTAATTATTTCAATTTATTAAAGGACCACTATAGTGCCAGGAAAACAAACTCGTTTTCCTGGCACTATAGTGCCCTGAGGGTGCTCCCACCCTCATGGCCCCCCTCCCGCCGGGCTGAAGTTGGAGAAAGGGAGTTAAACACTCACCTTTCTCCGGCGCCGGGCTCCCTCAGCGCTGGGGACTCTCCTCCCTCTTCTGATGTCATCGGATGAATGCGCATGAGAATGCTTTCCTATGGACGCTGGCGTCTTCTCAAATATGAGAAAATCAATGAGACAGCCACTAGAGGCATGATTAACCCTAACGTAAACATAGCAGTTTCTCCAAAACTGCTATGTTTACAGCAAGCAAGGTTAATCCTAGATGGACCTGGCACCCAGACCACTTCATTAAACTGAAGTGGTCTGGGTGCCTATAGTGGGAGTTATCATACTCATCCCACTTATATAAGTTATATATGTTATACATTTTTGTAAAAAAAGTGAAAAAAATCACATTGAATCACTTTTAATTACTTTAGTCAGAACCACGAAAAGCAGATTAGGGGGAATCCCTTTTCAATAAACCTTTCGAACTTGACCATTTAGGTTTGATCTAATGGCACAAGTAAGTAAGTAACTGGGAACATGCAGCAGTAGGGATAGCAGAGAATTTCTTCCCTACTCACTAAACCACTGGATACATTATAGCAATTTAATATGCTGTAGAAACAGATCCACAGCAGTCATAACTGTGGAAAAAATGTGCGTGCATAGCTATTTTTGGCTTAACAGATCCTGTTTGTCTTGCATGTACAGCTAAGCTCCATTGACGTAAACCTGACCATGCCTCTGATAATTACTCTGCATATTTTGGGAATGGATGAACCGTAAACTAGAAAGTCACAAATGCTTTTCCACGCATCATTTTAGAATACATCTGAGAAAGGCCTATTAATAACATGTTATTTTTACACTGAGATAAAAAAAAAAATCATATTAAGGATCGTGCTGGACTTTTTGTTATTTTCTGGTTAGCCTACCAGCTTCTGGGGCATGAGTTTGTGCACTCTTGCATGGTAGACTGTGTCTTCAATATCCTCTTTTGTAGTGAATTGACTTACATTACTGTTGATGCCCAAAGTAGCAGGGAGCTACCCAAAAAGGGGGTGAGCCCAGCCAGAAAGGAGGCAGGTTAGTCTGGCGTGAATTGACCAGACTCACTGAAGGCTGTGCATGTACAGAGCATTTAATGTGCAGCGTTAACACCACTAATAACACGCTTACACTAGGCTTTATGAGGGACCAAGGCTCTGGTCTCACCAGATGCAGAACACCAAAGATCAAACCTGGGACAATGGAATAGGACCACAAATAAATAAAGTACTGTTATGGCTTAAGGTAACCCCTTCCTTCAGCTCAAAATTAAAGATAAAGCTAAAACGTTCCTCCATTCTAGTGCCCAGGCTAAGTTATCCCAATTCTCCTACTTTAACATCACTCAACCTCGCTGCAGGGGTGCGGATGTCAGGCCAGATAGGCTGAAAGAAGGACTTGAGCAGCATTAAAGAGAGGGGCAATGCCGCCACTGGACACCTGTTGCCAGCATGTTGTGCATACTGATGACAGCCATGCAATCTGCACAGAACTGACGTTAACCAGCCTAAAACTCTTCTTCCAGACTGGCTAATCAAGCTACTGGTTACACCTCTCTTGGTTACATCTCTGGCAGCAAAGGGGTTAAACTCAGTATGCTCAGCGTTTCATAGCAAAACGTTGTACATACAGTCTCCAAGCACAATAACAACTACAAGTCATCGGAGCAGTCATGCTTCTTGAAGTAGCACTTTAATTACAAAGGCAGAAAACTTACCAGTAGAATTAAGAAATGTTTTTCCAAGTAACCAGTTGATGATTTATAATATATAGGTATGAGCAGCTAGTATTTTAGAGGGATAGTCAAAGCACCTAAATCACTTCATCTTAATAAAGATGATTTTGGAATTTATATGCTGGCCCTGTAAACATGCATTTGAAAAACTTTCCTATTCAGAAAAGGCACTATTTACATTTTGCAATCTCTGCTCCTCATTCAGACAACCACTAAACGCTCCACACTAAAATAGGTTCAATAATTGAATCTATTTTCGATCTGCTGCTGATATGAGATGGTGTGCATCTATTTCTTTGGATTAGGGTGAAGCATTGGATTGGTAGATTATGACAATAGCCAATGCCTCTATATGAGAAGGATTGATCAGACAAAAGTCATCAAGCTTCATGATTCCACATTAGGAGGCTTGTACTGCAGTAAGGAGTCTGTCTCAACCATGAAATAATGGTTAGTTCAAGGGTGATATTAAATGGTTCTTAACAAAATGGATTGCCGGTATTCACTAGCATAGATGCCTTAAAGGGTTACTTTACCCATTTGGAGTTGGGGGGGGGGGGGCCTTTTCTCTGTTATATGTCCTATTGGGCACTGTCAATAAGGTCCCGCCTCCCCATTTGCAGAATAACCTCTAAAAGGGTTTTCACTCATCTTGATTCCAGTGTAATCACTGACATCCATGCCCCGTCCTCACGTCACAGGGGACTCATTTGGTCACCTGTTTAGAGTGAGTGCGTGTGCTCTGGACCAGCAAGGAGAGACAAGGAGTGGGGAAAAGGGGGGAGGGAGGTTTTTTGTTTGTTTTTTTAAACTGCCTGCAGTGCATGGAAGTGGGATGAAGTGCAACAGAGATGTAATTGTAGTGCAGACTTTCAGCTTAAATTCAAAGCATTGAACAAAAATATTATATGAAACGTTTAGAAATTGCAACCATTTACACACGCAGTCTCCTCATTTCAGGGGCTCAAATGTAAATGGACAAATTACACAATAATAAATATAATGTTAATTTTTACTACTTTGTTGAGAATCTTTTGGAGGCAATGACTGCTTGAAGTCTGGAATGCATGGGCCAAATGATGGGTTTCCTCCTTTGTGATGTTATGACAGGTTTTTACTGCAGCTGTCTTCAGTTGTTGTTTGTATGTGGGTCTTTCTGAGTTAAAGGTCCACTATAGGCGCCCAGACCACTTCAGCTTAATGAAGTGGTCTGGGTGCCTGGTCCAGCTAGGTTTAACCCTTTTTTCTATAAACATAGCAGTTTCACAGAAACTGCTATGTTTATAAATGGGTTAATCCAGCCTCTAGTGGCTGTCTCATTGACAGCCGCTAGAGGGCTTCCGGACTTCTCACTGTGATTTTCACAGTGAGAAGACGCCAGCGTTCATAGGAAAGCATTGTGAATGCTTTCCTATGGACTGGCTGAATGTGCGCGCGGCTCCTGCCGCGCATTCGCATTCAGCCGAAGAGGAGGAGAGGAGGCAGAGAGGAGGAGAGGCCCCCGCCCGGCGCTGGAGAAAAAGGTAAGTTTAACCCCTTCCTCCCCCCAGAGCCCGGCGGGAGGGGGACCCTGAGGGTGGGGGCACCCTCAGGGAACTATAGTGCCAGGAAAACAAGTATATTTTCCTGGCACTATAGTGGTCCTTTAAGTATTGTCCTCAGCAAGTATAATGTATGCTTAATCAGGTGATTGACACGTCAATGGCAGAATATTCTATTTCTTTGCCTTTAAAAACTTATGGGTTGCTTTTGCAGCATGTTTTGGGTCTGTAAAGTGAAGCACCGTCCAGTCCACAATATATCCTTATACACTTCAGAATTAATCCAGCTGCTTCTGTCTTCTGTCACATCATCAATAAACACTAGTGACCCTATGCAGTGGTGTATCTTGGTTTTGTGCTGCCCTAGGCAGGACAAAACTCAGGCGCCCCCACCCGACCCTTCCCCCCGCCCCACCTTCTAAATACACACACACACAGTCAGACACATACACACACACACAGTCAGACACATACACAAACACACACACAGTCAGACACATACGCAGACACAAACACACACACACACACTCACAAACACAGTCAGACACAAACACACACACACACAGTCAGACACAAACACACACAGTCAGACACACACAGACACAAACACACACACACACAGTCAGACACAAACACACATACACAGTCAGACACACACACACACATACAGTCAACACACACACACACACACACTCACAAACACACAAACACAGTCAGACACACACACACACACACACAGTCAGACAAACACAAACACACACACACACAGACACAAACACACACACAGACACATACACACACAAACACAGTCAGACACACACACACACAAACACAGTCAGACACAAACACACACACAGTCACACACACACACATACACAGTCAGACACAAACACACACACACAGTCAGACACACACACACATACACAGTCAGACACATACACACACACACAGTCAGACACAAACACACACACACAGTCACACACACACACACACACAGTCAGACACACACAGTCAGACACATACACAGTCAGACACAAACACACACACAGTCACACACACACAGTCACACACAAATACACACACTAACTTTTTTTTTTTAATTTAAATCCCCCCCAACCTCCTTACCTTTGGGAGTGCTGGGGGGGGTCTCTCTCCCTGGTGGTCCGGTGGTCCAGTGGCTGCAGGGCAGGCGGGCGGCGCTGGCAGGCGGGCGGCTGGCGAGGGAGCACTTCCTATGAGCTCTCTGCTCAGCTCCCTCGCATGCCGGCTGCAGAGTGAGGCTGGGAGCCGGAAGATGACATCATCTTCCGGCTCCCAGCCTCACTCTGCGGCGCGCGAGGGAGCTGAGCAGAGAGCTCATAGGAAGTGCTCCCTCGCCAGCTGCCCGCCTGCTCGCTCGGGATGTCAGTTAGCCACAAGGCTAACTAGGCATTTGCCCTGGGCATTTGGGGGCGGCGTTTTTTGCCGCCCACTGAAAAAGGCAGCCCAAGGCAAATGCCTTGTTTGCCTCGCGGCTAATACGCCCCTGACCCTATGCCACTGGAAGCCATGCATGCCATCACACTGCCTCCACCATGTTTTACAGATTATATGGCATGCCAGACCTTCTCCATACTTATTTCTTCCCATCAGTCTGCTACAGGTTGACCTTGCTTCCATCTATACAAAGAATGCTGTTCAAGAACTGGGCTGCCTTTTTCAGATTTTTGTGGCAAAGTCTAATCTAGCCTTTCTATTTTTGAAGCTTAAGAATGGCTTGCACCTTGTTGTGAACCCTTTGTTTTTGCTCTTGTGAAGTCTTCTCTTTATGGTAGACTTGGATAATGATATGCCTAGGTACTGGAGAGTGTTCTTCACTTGGCTGGATGATGTGAAGGGGTTTTTCTTTAGCATGGAAAGGATCCTACGATCGTACACCACTGTTGTTTTCCATGTACGTCCAGGCCTTTTTGAGTTGCAGAACTCACCAGTGCATTCTTTTTTTATGTTGATTTGACAAATTTAATGTTCCTGATATCTCTCTGAGCAACAGCTCCCAAATATGAAAGCCACACCTGGAATCAACTCCAGACCTTTTACCTGCTTGATTAAAGAAGGAATGGTCTACACCTGTCCATGCAACAGCTTTTGAGTCAATTGTCCAATTACATTTGGTGCCTTGAAAAAGAGGGGACTGAATATTAAAGAGCTGTAATTCCTAAACAATCATCAAACAAGGATGCACCATGGGAAAAAGTCAGGCCAGCACAGGCAGTGTTATGCTCTGGTCAATATACTGCTGGAAAACCTTGCATTTATGTGGATTTTACTTTGGCACGTACCACGTACCTAGAGATTGTTGTAGACCATGTGCACTCCTTCATGGCAATGGTGTTCTCTAAAGGAAGTGACCTCCTTCAGCAGTATAATGCACCATATCACACTGCAAAAATTGTTCAGGAATGGTTTGAGTAGTGGGAGCTACTGGCAAGCTGTTTGCTGCTTCTTCCAATTTCAATCTACTGGTGAAAAATGTTTTAGGAGAATATCCGAGGAGGCAAAAACAGCTAAACTCTGTATCCACATCTTCTCTCTGAAATATAATTATATGGAAAGAGCAGTTGCTACCTCAGAGAATAAACACCACCAATCATTGGGCATACCTGTACATGTACTTTGTGGTGCTACACTAAGATTAAAGGAACCCTAGACTTTAACCTAAATCCAACCCTAATTCTTAAGTATATTGTAATATAAAAGTTACTTGACCTTCAGCCTTGTGGTTTTCTAATGGCCCCAGAACCACTCAATCCCTCAAAGATAGTGTTATATCATTATATATACATACATAGCACCATTGTATCTACAGGTTCATCAAGTGTACATTTTGTAAAAAAAAAACAAAAAAAACTCCATCTATTTTTTTAGTGCTGCTAGAGAGGAATATGCCTCTAGTCTTCTTCAGACTCCTTTAATGACAGATTCTCTTACAGTTTCCCATTGCTGGTTATATGTTGGAATTCATCCAAGACAAATGATAGACACTTTCCGTAAACAAGCACGCTCAATGCACGAAGTGTGAAACATTTTCCATTTACTTAAGTTCAGCAAATTCACTTGCCTGCTTCATAGTGATTGTACCTTTTGTATGTTCTACCCCTAGCCTTACAACTAACAAAACACTTCATCAAAGTCAAGATACGTAAAATGTTTCACAGTTCATGGTAGTTCATGTAGAACTTGGTAGGGTCTTGAAGGTGTTTATGAGGGTGTCAAATAAAAGAGAAAAAAAAACAAGTGATGTTCACCTATTGATAATTAGAAATAAATGTCTGGTTATATAATTTAAGTGTAATTCTCAAAGGCATGTATTTAGACATACATGAGAAACGTTTGTAAAATGGAAAACGGTAGTGCTTTTTCTATTTTTATATCATAGGACTGCTTTTCCAGTGCATTTTCTTAGTAGTGTATATAGAGTAATTACATTGTAATGGCTCCTGGACTTGTACATTCAGTTTCGAACACATGGCAGATTGTCCGAATTTTAGGCAATAGGCATGCCGCCCTATTCCGTAACTTTGAATTGCTATATGACCAAATGACAAAGCAAATTAAATGGACAATAAATTAAAAAAAAAACTAAACAATGCAATAGCTGACATACTATGGAAAATACTTTGCTTGGAAAAAATTGATTATATGTATTGTGTTTGGTTTTTAATGATTTGCTATATTTTTTTTATTTTTGGGATGGTTTATTAATCAGAATTTTGTATTTTAGTTTAACCTTTTTGGAGCTAAAGAAAATAATAAATAGAAGAAAGAAGACTTCTAGTGGTAAGTTTTTTTTTTCTTTTACATGTATTAGCTTAATTGCTCTTTTCAATATTATTAAGGTGAGGGGGGTAGGTAGTGTTATTACATTTTAATGGGGTTTGACTAGAGGGTTAGGGACTTCTAGCCACCTGGAGGGGAGAGGGTAGAAATGACACTATTGGGGGGAGGTGATCAATAGCATGTCCACATCCATCGTTTCATTATCTTGGGCCCCACAACTCCACCCATTGGTGTTGGCTGTTGAAGAACACTAGGTCCCCTCCTTGAATATAATAATTAAGGCCACTGCAGACAGATGAGGGCCATGGGGAAGACACACAGCCCCCTCCTTGAAAATTTACTAGGACACCCACCCACTACCAAGAGGTGGGTGGCCAGTGGAAGATCATTAGGTTTTCCCTCTATGTCGTAATAACCCATAACCGCTGACCACGGGTGGCAGCAGTGGGGGATTATAGGAAGTCACTTCTTTTCTTTTATTAAGTAATCCATCCACCTTGCAGCAGTCGCTAAATCACTAGTTTTTAACATTTAGCAAATATGCCTTAGCCTGCCACAGCAGTTGGGTGAATGGGACAGTTTTAAACCTCTCTTATATTAATATGGGTTCCTGTTGACCCCCATAGTGGTTATATGCATTAATTTATTATTTTTAACTTTTTTAATGTGACAGGATAACAAGCCACTTAAATTAATGCTTGCATTGCCTTTTTTTGCTAGCAATGTCAGTGGACAAATAGTATCTAAAATTATCACTGCAAAAAAGCAAGTGAACAATAATTTGTGAGCAATCATTTGTGGAATTACATCTATCCTGATGCATTTGGTTCTGAATTTGATTAACACTGGTGGTTTGTGGATATTCCAAATCCAATACTTTGTATAGGGTTCGGTAGCGAAAGCATTGATTTTAATCCAGGAGTTGATTGCATCCAGGTGGTTGCTGGAGATTCGCTCAGGCTGATCAAATTACGACCGTATTTGGCTTTGGTAAATATGAGAATTGTCATTGTGGTCAGAATTCTGTCACTTTTACCTGATTTTGTCTGTCCGGACAAAATTCTGAATTTACTGAATAAACCTGTATGCCTCTTCATGTGAGATAAGCAAGGTTTACCTTTTAGAGTTGTATCCTTGTCATATCTATGCAATTATATTTCTTAAATTATAAAAATTGTCATACTGGTTCCCTTATTATTATAAGTTATTTAATAGTTAAATTATAGGGCACTCCACCTTCTTGTTTTTAATCCTTGGAAAAAAAAATATTATAGCTAAGTTAATTGTTGAGCAAATCGAGGGCAGACTAAGAAGTAATAAAGAAGCTTCAGTAGGATTAAAAAGGATTGTGATAGCTGAAGGTCTAGCCTTATGAAATAGCAATGGAACAGGTAACTAATTACTTTGCCAGAACTACTCATTATAAATTATCAGAATAACAAGGAACCATAGGCGTGCGCAGCCTATTATATAAGGATGTGCACTCTAAAGCACAAACACACACATCGCGTATATATATATATATATATATATATATATATATATATATATAGTTTTATATATATACACACACACACACACACACATACCGCTGTGTGTGTGTGTGTAAGCGTGCTGTGTGTGTGTGTATGGGCGCTGTTTGTGTGAAGGTGCTGTGTGTGTGTGAAGTCGCTGTGTGTGTGTGTGCAGGCACTGTGTGTGTGTGTGTGTGTGTGGGGGGGCGCTGTGTGTGTGTGTGAGGGTGCTGTGTGTGTGGGTGCTGTGTGTGTGGGCACTGTGTGTGTGTGAAGGCACTGTGTGTGTGTGTGGGAGGGTTCTGTATGTGTGTGAGGCGCTGTGTGTGTGAGGCCGCTGTGTGTGTGTGGGCGCTGTGTGTGTGTTTGCAGGCGCTGTGTGTGTGAGGGCGCTGTGTGTTTGACAGGGCGCTGTGTGTGTGTGAGGGCGCTGTGTGAGGGTGCTGTTAGTGTGTGTGTGTGTGAGGGTGCTGTGTGTGATGTTAGTGTGTGCGTGTATGTGTAAGGGTGCTGTTAGTGTGTGTGTAAGGGTGCTGTTAGTGTGATTGCTGTGTGTGTAAGGGTGATGTATGTGTGTGTGTGCTGTATGTTTGTGTGCATTGTGTGGGGGTGGGAGGGCTGTTTAGTTAATATCCCCCCTCCCTTCTTACCTTTTGTAGGGAGGTGGGACTATGCTGCCGCCATCCCTGGTGGTCCAGTGGTGAGTGAACTCTTGCCCCGCATCCTGGGGTCCTTTCCTGCCTCCC
Organism: Pelobates cultripes; assembly: GCA_933207985.1. Classification (NCBI taxonomy): domain Eukaryota; kingdom Metazoa; phylum Chordata; class Amphibia; order Anura; family Pelobatidae; genus Pelobates; species Pelobates cultripes. The sequence goes on from OW240923.1 coordinate 84,480,000, forward strand.
TCACTGCCTGTGGGTCGGTGAGGAAGATCTTTGATCTCCTTCACAGGCCCATGGAGGGAGGCACATAGCGCGGGCCACGGGGATTAGGGTGTGCCTAGGCACACCCGGCACACCCCATGCGCACGCCTATGCAAGGAACAGTAAGAATAACAAGAAGGTGTAGGAACACTCCAAGCACGATAACCACTGTAGAGTAGTGGTTATGGTGCCAGGAGTAAGATGGCACCCCCATTATAAGTAGTCAAACTTTTAGCGGTTAGTAGCAACTCGGGCACCACTCTCCACCTCCCCTAAAGTCTCCTGAGAGCCAGAATCTCCCTGTTTGAGTTAACCTCAGTGGTACGGGGTTAGTCCATTGGCTGAGAGTATGCAGCCCGTTTTTTCTGCCAATGAGCTTGCCCGGCTGGTGCTTTCTGTCAATGAGCTTGCCCTGTACTGCAGGTATTTGATGAGGAGAGCTAACAAAAGTTCCTAAACAGGAGCTTACAGCTTCCCTGGCAGCTGTGAGAAGGCAGGCATGCATGCCTGATAGACCCCAGTTTGACTACTTACATTGATGTGCACATAGGCCACTCTGGGCACCATAACCACTGTATGAGTTCATAGTGGTTATGGTGTATGGTGTCATTTTATTACAAAGCAATTTTTCAACACAGTATAGATTTTTCCATACCTCCATGGATGATCTTGCAAATAAACAATGAGCTGCCATATGCAAAATGTAAAGGGGGAAACTAGTTGAAGTTCTGTTGTCTTTTATGGTATTCAATCCATATTAAAAACATAGTAGTGCAAGAAACTGCCATTTTGGCCTCTGTTTAGGGACCCAGTCAAGTCACAAGGTCTGCCATTAGGGCTCCTGTTCAGGGATCTGGTCATGTCCTGAGGCCACAGGCCTCAGCACCTGACCTGGCCAGTTGCAGAGGCCTCTGTTCCATATGTATGTATTGTAGCCAGGCAGCTGGTGCAGTAGCAGGTGGGGTTCATCAGCCATTTGCTCTGTTAGCTCTTACCATGAGGAAGTTCTGGCATGCTTGTGCTTTTTGTGAACTAGAAAGGTTTTTTTTGTGAGCCAGAAAGGTTTTTTCTGTTCCCACTCTCCCCACATATATAGACTGGCCACTACCAATGGAATTTCATTATGAGAGTGGGCTGACCAGCCAGAACATACCACTTGCTACTTCAGACACTCAGCTACAGTACATCACTAGCATGATGAGATAACATGGAGGCAGCTGAATGGTGAGGGAAAGAGACAAGAAAAACATGGAAGTAAGATCAGTTTAGATGAGGTGGGACTGTAGGCATTCAGTTGAGGGGAACAGAAACACAAAAAAGGAGACAGATGGAGAGAGATAAAATATGAACATGCCTTTGTGTTTCTATCATTACATGAATGTGTTTTCCAATGCCTGTGGCTGCCTACATACATGTTATTGTGCATGACTGCCGCTGTATGTTATTGTGCATGACTGCTGCTAATGTTTTCAGGCCTCAACACTACAATGAATGATGTGTGTGGTGTATAGGAACCCACACTTGCTCTGCCCAGATTAAATTAGGGTATTCTGAGGACCTCGAGTCATTTATCTTCATCTTTTAACTTTTTTATTTATTTACTTTTTTATTTTTTTTAATATATATTTTACACATCAGGAGCACCAGACATGATTTCTAGGGTCTGACCATGGTGGGTTTTCTGAGTCATCCCAGTCAGATCTTTGAAGAAAGTGATTTCCTATAGTCATATAGCAAATTGCTTATACCTGCCTTACTATACCTTACATCTGGATAATGTGAGTCAGGTACAATTATCACTTTATTACAACCAACCCTCTATTTGTCATTACATTGTTTTTCAAAGTGATTGTATTCAATATAATAAAATTTGAACCTATCTGAATGCACTCATAGATCTAATTTGATATATAATATACTTATTGAAAATTACTATTTCATCCTGGAACAAACCGGAATAAAAGGTGAAGTTGTTATGATCTATGATTTATTTGCTTGTACCTTCTGTTTGTGTTGCTTTTTTATACCATGTTATTTTATAATGAAAATACAATTGTGTTGGGTTTTTTTTAATTAAAATATATGGTACATTTCCATAAGATATATTTTGGGCAATTCTGGGAATGTACCTATTTGTAGAAGCAGAAATACACTTCATGCCCACAGATCAAGAACCCTTAAGAATCTGTTATCCTACTTAAAATGTGAATGCAACTCTTACATTTATTCCATTTTTTTATTAATTCTTTGATTCCCAAACCTTTGGAATGGACACTCTTCCCCAAAATTCATGCAATATAGGTTAAATAAAATGCTTCAAATCACATCATTGCTATGACATTTGTCATTTATTGACATGGACTATAAAAAGAATGGACAAGGTTAACAGAACAAGAGCAAAAAGCATTTCTGAATAATAGCATCTCCAACAGTGTTGTGGAAGATTTAACAGAATTAAAAACAAACATAGTAATGACAGCAAGGCAGTGGATCACAATAGTCGTAATAATAGTGTATTTGCTCTTTGGAAATGGTTCTTTATGGTTTTTACGATAGAGCCAGATATAGCTGTGAGATGGCCCATGTGTGCGTCTTTTGACTAGACTACGGTGGTTGCAATAAAAATAGAAATTTAGGAAAATTTTAAGAACATTTACATAAGATAACCCTTCTTTCTTCATGCAAACAGGTGTTATTTGCCTTGCTCTTTTTTCCTTCATTTACGATGGAGTTTGATATTGGTTTTGTGCTAGCTCTGAAGATTCAGAGATGGGTGTACAAATTGCCCCAGCACAGCCACATTTCACCACGTCTTTATAGGTGTAGCTCCTTCGTTGACCGTTTGCACACAAGAGTTCAACCTGCCTTTCTACCACCTCTTGTTCTGTACAACAGGTGCATTGATGATCTATATCTTGAGCTTCCATGGTATACCTTGAAAAAGAAAAAAGAAAATTAATTTTAAAATATTACTGCTTTTACTGCAGGATTTCTGACCATGCAAAACAAAAAACAAAAGAAAAAACACTTTTTATTTTGTTGGTTTTTTTGGGGGGGGGTTAGGGAAGTGGGATTGAGTAACAAAGCACAAATATAAATAACAAAATAAATAATGTGTTTAAAAATAAAGACTTGCAATTAGTGATGTTAGTGTGGCAAACAAAATGGGAAAAGTATGACGCATGAGAGGTATGTAAACCCCCTAAGTGATCTCAAAAATGGTCATGCAGTTAAGTAGCCAATGCCATAGTTTGTGTCCTAACATTATTTACGAACAATTGCAAAGTTTGAAGGAATGTGAGAATTGTTGTATGATTACAAGCCCAAAGGACATAGTCTTTCTGTTTCTTTCATACTTATATATCTAATTGTATAGTGCACTGTCTGTAACCCATCATCAGTGCAAAATCAATAATATTTGTAAAGCACCCTTGGTTTCATAAATAATTACATCTAAAGCTTTCTAAATTAAATGTAGATAATTAGTAACATTCCAATGAAATTGATGTATATTGGGTATGAGTCCCGTCCAAAATTAAAGGTACATGCTAACATTAGGAGTACAAACATGTAAACACAACATTAGAGTGCTTCCTCTCTATAAGATTCAGGGCCACTCTTAAGTAAAATAAAGCAGTTTTACTTACAGTTAGTCCCCAAGCATGTCAGCTCTTGCCGCAGTCACAGCTCCTACCCTAGCTGAGATCATCATTACAGATGAATTCAGACAATCCAAAACTTCTGACCAGAGAAGCATTGGAGAGCTAATGCACATGCATGGCATTATAGAGATTCATTAGATCAATTTATCTCTATGGAGAGCGTGTGGTGTCTTCACGCAGAGCATGAAAATGCTAAACATGAGCAAAGATTTCAGGACTGCACTAGAAAAGGCCTATAGTGGCTATCTGAGTGACAGCCACTAGAGGTAGTCTTTCCTCACAAAGGCAGTGTTTACAATTGTCAGCCTACAGAACAGCCTCTTTGCACCAGACCCATTACATTGAGTTCTAGTGGTTAGAACGCTATGCAATCAGAAAAAATACAACAGCACTGACTCAATCTATCCATTAACGGTGATACTTGGTGAGAGGATCCATAGTACATGGAATAAATCACACATTCTGAAGGTTTAGGAATCTAAGAGTAGTGCTTTCACTGAAACACTGAAGCAAATAATTTTTAAATAAAAGCACACTTCACAAATGTAAATATTGACTAGGCTGTCCACAGTTATGGAAATAATGGTCTCTGGCCTTAAATAGGTAATTTTCACTTTTGTGGTTCATTTGACATAAACAAGAGTTATAAAACTTTCCAGGGGTACATGTTGATATAATCAATAATCTAATCTACATAGTTTTCAAGAAAGTGACTTACATAGATGATCCCATGCAAGGTCCTCCACAGTAGGTGAGCTCCAGCTCAATTTCACAGTCACCTTCCTTTAGAACAGTCAAGTTCTTGCGAGAACTACAGTCTCCACCTGCCACAGGTTTTTCTTCCACTATGACTTCTGAAAATGAAAATAGTGGTTTATTTGCAAGCTACTTTTAAACGACTTTGTGCACGCAAATATATAAACTGATCCAAAAGTAAATATTGATCACGTACTCCTAATGTTAATATTGTTGTACATACCTTAAAATAGTCATAGTCATAAAATTACATAATAAGTTATATATTGAACATGTTAGGATGTAACTTTATTTTATGCATGCACTGCTCAAATATGTGTTACCTGTCTTCAGAGTACATGTCTGACAGCAACCATCTTCATCATATTTGATTGTAGCCTGTAAAAAAAAAAAAAAAATAAACACCACCATCCGATCATTAACATATTCTCCGTCAAATACTAAACAATGTGGACTATTTAGGAACTTTTTCCAGGTTTGGCTGATTATCATAACAAGCTCTGTTTGTAACTCCTAAAGTGACATAGGTAGCTCTGGCACTGCCCGCTCTGATTTACAAATGGAGAGGTTCAAATGTGCCCTAGACTTATTACATATGGGCTCTCTGTACTCCGTAATCCAAAAGATGGATTATTTGTGTTTTATGCCCTATAGTTCTCCCAGTGGATGCCTCTGTGCCACATCCTACTTGTGAAGATTTATTTTTATGCTTGAAATTCTTTAGTTTATAAATGTATGGAGATTATTTTATATTTGGCTGTAAACTCTAGCTACAGACAGAATTCAGAAAAAAAACTAAATTAAATCTTGTAATTAAGCCCACTGTAATTTTCAGATCCACAAAGCCACAAATTAACATTGAGAGCGTAACTGTTTTTAGTGTCAATGGACACTAAAAATAGCTCTTGTGAACATCTTCTACTGCCAATGGCAACACGTTTTTATGAGTTATGAGAAATGTGTAGTTTCGGTTTTTCTTTCAGTGTTAAACAAAACATTCATTTTACTGATTGTGTAATTACATCACAGTGCATTACATGCAAATAAAGGTTGAAAGTAGAATGAAACATCTTTTGGTGCTTCAGCAATTATAATCATCTAAGAATTAATTCCTGTATAAGATAGATCCATATAGCTCAGGTATAGAATTTGAATTAGATAACATTTTTAATTACCTTTTCACATTTAGATACATCTAATTCCTGGCAGATCTTTTTCACTTTGGTCAGGATTGGTTTACCATCTTCTTCATCGCATTCATAGTAATCGCATGTGCTGCCTTCAGGGCGATGGGTTTCCCCAACCTATAAATGAGCAGAATTATTGAATCTGAAGATGGGGACATTGCTTAAAGCCATCATATTATCACATGACACATATCTGAGTTATTTATTTTCGACAAGTTTAGGAATATTATAAATAATATGCGTAAATAAACAAATAAGTATGCCAAGGAGAAAGACTTCACTTTGATCACACCAAATATTAATAGTAATGATAACATAAAATTATTTAACCAGGAAGAATATATTCAGTTTTAGCTAGTTTTAAAGTTTTGTCCTGGTGTGTCCTCAGTTGGCATATATGTTTTATTAGCCTGCTAATAGCGCTTGTTTTATCTACCTAAGAAGTATGAAACCCAAATTGCACATTTATCTTTGAGTGTATATGGAGTACCAAGAACAGAATTATCATATCCAAATGAATTCCCCTATATGGTCCTCTCTAACATATATAAGGTATGAAAAAATCCAAATAGTACTTGCACTCTATCAAAACAGAAGGTGCAGGTATCTGGGTCAACTCTAAAAACCCTAAATCACATAATAGAAAATGTCCAAGTGATACGACACTCAAAAGCAAAAGTATATCTGAATATAAATTTATTGACACAACTTAATAGAATTAAACATAGTTCTCATCTATTTATGTAAAGAAACACAATGTATACATATAGATAGCACAATAAATTGGTTTGCTCACCACTGTTAAAGTGCAAGGTGGAACACAGATGTCCTTGGGACATATTCAGATATACTTTTGCTTTTGAGTGCGGTATCACTTGGTAATTATTTATTGATAAGGTATATCAAGTAGAGATGTCGCGAACCGTCCGCGAACTTCTCGCGGCGAACTCTGGTCAGCTGACACATCCCGGCCAATCACCAGCAGACCCTCCCTCCCAGACCCTCCTACTTCCTGGACAGCATCCATGTTGAAGCTGCCTTCAACATGGATACTGTCCAGGAAGTAGGAGGGTCTGGGAGGGAGGGTCTGCTTGAGATTGGCCAGGATGTGTCAGCTGACCAGAGTTCGCCGCGAACGGTTCGTGGCGAACCGTGGCGAACCGTTCGCAAGAAGTTCGCGGACGGTTCGCGACATCTCTAATATCAAGCCTTTGTGTTTACCTTAAAAACAACTTGTTCATCATTCTCTCCCTTGACTGTGCATTGTTTTGGCACACAGTCACCACAGCATTGTCCTTCCTTCACAATGTAAGCAAAGCCCTGAAAACAAGAAAAGAGTAGAACAAAAAATTATTATATGACTTCAAGATGTTTACTTGTTATTAGCCTGTACACACTAAATCCTCAGCAGTAAAAAAACAAAACACATGAATATGGCGCATGGGGATGTTGATTATTTCTCTCTAACAAAAAACCCAAGTAAAATGGAAGTGAGCTACCATACTCTTGCAAAGCAAGTTGTTGGGGAAGCTTTTACATAGCACTCTAAACACCATAAGCATTACACCAAGTCTTTCAGAGCATTCCTTCCATTATTTGTCAAAAACAAAATCCAAGCAGGTTGATAAAAAAATAACAACTATAGATCTCCTCATATTCAAAGCCTGATCCTTCTGCTACAGTGGAGATAATGTAAAAGTTTCACTTCCTCATTACTCATATATATCTGTTGCAATTTGAATGGGAGAGGGGCCATCCAAGGTGGGACCAAGATTCCTTCCCACCATTCACAGCCTAATATTTCTGAACAAATTCAGACATCTAAAACCAGTGTAAATCCTTATCTTTTGAAGAGGGAAGTATGCAGTCAACAAAAAAATATATAAACTGCAATCTATCTGGAAATTGAAAAAATATATTTCAATTATCCTTGATTTTTGTAACTTTCTTTAGATGCTATACCATAAATTTATTTTATTTGTTTATTTTTTTTATTTATTTGTTTTATGACAAATCAGTGAGCTTTTTATATGTAAGTTTTAAAAAAAATTATGTTGTTTTTTTTAAAATATATTCTCTTTTTTTGTAGGGCAGTGATAGAAAAAATAGAAAAATAGGTAACGTTGGTATAAAGATTCCAGAAATAATATGCCAATAAGCATCAGGATCAGAGAGGAATGTAGACAGTGCTGGGTGAAGTTATCAGCTTTCAGGACTTAGATATGCATATCTAATACAGCACCATTTTGTTTTATAAATTATAAAAAATAAACATGATTAATAGTTATAAGTTATCAACCACAAAACAAAAAACAGGCAATTCCAGAGTCAAAATGGGTGAGGTGAGAGAAGATATAATAACAGTGTGTGCTCTAGAGTAACTATGCCATTTGCTGGACAGCAGTACACATTAATTTCTGAACAGAGTCCCATCCCCCCAACCCCTATGAAGTCGTCTACTTTGCAGGTGTCTAAATTATAAAGTCAAAATGTAAATATAGGTATCCATCATGCCAAACCTAGCCTACATGTGTCGCGTCTTGCCCCTTATGTGATCATTACATGAGGGCTAAACCTGAAAACATGTATGCGCATTAAAAACAACTTATAAAAATAATAAATAAAATCTGAGTCAGCTGAGGTTGGGCTCATTGTCTCGCCACTAACAGGCACTCTACTCTAAAGGATATTGAATCTCCATCCCCACTATATGGCCCACACTCAGTCAACATTATTTGTTTTCTTATTACCCAATGTATCAATCTAAAAATTCATCGTTAGTACAGACTACATGTTTTCTTGTAAATAACTGTATATAATTGTTATTACATTTATTGTTGTTGTAGTATATATATATATATATATATATATATACAGAACATTGGCAACACTTTGATTTAGTTAATTGAAATTCCTTACATTTTAAAAAAAATAGTTTGAAGTTAAAAACCAAAATGGCTCCACTCATAAAGAAGTACATACCTCATCACAGGTTTCCTTACACACAATTGGTTCACATTTTACAGCATAGAGCCCTGATTTCTCATCTTTGTCTTCTTCAGAACATTCACACTTTTGGCATACATCCTTTTCTTGCGGGATTGTGGATCCACGCTAGATAGAGGGCAAAACAATTAGGAATTATGTGTGAATGTAAGCATTTGCCAGATTTAGTAGTTAAAAGAAAAAAAAATGATTGTTAAAAAAAGTCAAATAATAATACTTGATAATGATTTATATGTATATATGTATAGTCTGCTGTGTAACATAAAAATATAATGAAATCAGCATTCACTGGCTTTAGTAGAATTCCCTAAAAATAAAATATTCTACAGTCATAATTTTTTTAATTTTTTTTTTATATTAAATCACAATAGTGTTAGACACAATAATTAGCAAAATCATTTTCCAGGTCCAGTGCATCGCCACAATGCAGAAATAGTTTAATGAATAATGTGTTTACCTGGTATATCGTATTTCCTGCCACACATACGGAATCAGGTTCTGTTAATGAATGATCAATAGGTTATTTACCTGCTTTAAGTAGATTAATTATTCAATGCTTAGTCTTACCACAATTTTATACATGATTATTTTACAGCTTTAAAAAAAAAAAAAAATTATTTTACTAGGGCAGTTTTCACGTGGAAAGTCTCTGCTAAATTATATACTTCATATCCTAAAAATGTTTTTGAAATGTTTTGTTGATAGAGTTTTTGGGGAGCTCTTTTTTATTGGGGATCATTTCTATTGACTTTTCTCAGTCAACACATTAGGGATTATCATTATATTATTTATAGAAAAAAATAAACAATATTATTAAAATTCAGATAAATTAGAAACTATGTTCCCAGCTCCAGTAGTCTTTATCCCTAATCATCCAATGACCTAGAGGCACATTAAACATAATGTGTGCCTGAAAGAGAGCAAATCTGGATAAATATTCAAATGTAAAATGCAGCGGTTAAATTAATGAATTAATTAAAACACACCAATCAATTCACTAAACCTCTCCTCACCTGAAATCCTTCTGTTAACAAACTGCATTCTTAACCATGATTTAAACACTCATAGGTATATGTGTGTGTGTATATATATATATATATATATATATATATATAATTTTCATATCTATACAACAAAACACATTTTCTCTAAATAATGTTCTCCCTTCTATTTTTCGCTTTCACTCTAACGTCTCTCAGTACCAAAATATCCCTATCCTTCTGCTCACCTGTCCCTGGTGACACTATCTTCATTGACCCCACTTTACTCCCCTCCACTCTCTATCTATACCTTTCCAGCCTATCTCCACCAACTCCTCCTAAATCTTCTATATACATACCCTCTATATATACATACCCTCTTACAAAACCCACTCCCACCTTCACTTCCTTTCTATCCTTCTGCTCCTAGAAGCTGGTGATGGCTCTCAAAACCCCGTGTCCCCCCTCAGCAAACTCACCACGCACTAACTCAAGGAACCTCACCAATCTCATACCCCTTTCCTGTTACTCTTCCTCTAAATCCTCCTTCAATACTGCCCTCTGAAATGCATGCTCTGTTTGCAATATTACAAAATCCACTGCTGTCCACGACCTCTTCATCTCTCATTCCCTAGATTTACTAGCCTTAACAGAAACATGCCTCTCCCTCTCGGACACTGCTACCCCTGCATCTTTATCTTTTGGTGGCACTTTGAATGTAAAGGTGGTGGTGTAGGGATTCTACTCTCGCCTCACTGCAGCAGCAGTCAGCTGATATTGATTCACAACTCCTATCCATCCCTTCCCTCTCCTGTCCCTCACTGGCCATCTCCATATATAACACTACCCTCACCTCTGCTTTGAACACTGCAGTCCCACTCCAAACATGCACCTCGAGGAGGACACCCAACATGGCACACTAAATAAACATGCTACCTGCAAAGATGCTCCCATTGTGCTGAACGCTCCTGGAGGAAGTCTCGCACCCAGTCAGACTTTCTACATTATAGATTTATATTAGGCTCATGCAGCGCAGCCCTTGCACTCGCCAAACAGAATTACTTTTCCTCTCTCATTAGTTCATGCTCCCACAATCCCAGCAATATCTCTCCTCCCTGGACCTCTGTCCTGCTGTCCTGCAACGTGTCACTGCTTGCCTTTCATTCATCTCTGACTGGATGTCCTCCCGCTTTCTGAAACTAAATCTCTCTAAAACGGAGCTCCTTGTTTTTCCTCTTCCTAATACTGATCCTCCTCTTTTGCTCTCCCTTCAGATTAGTGGTATCAACATCAGTCCAACCTTGCAAGTGCGCTGTCTTGGTGTCATACTTGATTCTGGCCTCACATTTGAGCGTCACATCCAGCATGTTACCAAGTCCTGTAGATTCCATCTTAAAAACATAGCCCACGGGGGCGGGGCCTGACTGCAAAGCCGAGCGGTCGACATCCTCAAGGGCTCCTGCTATAGCCCGCATGAAAAGCCGCTTTACACGACCCAAACGGCGACCAACCGGCCCAACAAAGCCAGCAATTGAAAGGGGACAAATATCTGAGCACAAAGATACCCATCAAGCGACGAACTGAGCAATATTTGCAGAACAAGTAACTGAGGCCTACTCGAAAGGCGGGAGCAGGAGAGACGGCCGCTCTCCCCCCCCACGAAAGAAGCCCCTAGTGAAGAAGGGCACCTGTCCCCCCCCTCTGGACCGGTGGGGGTCATCCCGGTCCACCAGCGCCCTAAGAGCACCCACCTCTGGGACACATCACGACACAACGCCGTTCAGGCAAACCCACAAGGCCCAGCTAATATGGCCGACTGTGCAGCCGCTAAACTGATGCAGCAGACTAATGAAGAATGGGCAGCAGCCTTCAATGCGAAATTCGATGCTGTTTGCCTGAGATTCTGGGAACGAATGCGGGAGAGAAGCTCGCAACCGGTACAGAAACCAGCCACAACGGCAGCACGCCGCCACACACCCCCCCGCAAGCATGAAAAGCATCCAAGCAAAGCGTTGCCACTGAAAGAGCGGGTGCAAGGTACTGTGGCCCGGTGGTGGAAGCGACGGACGGACATGGACCGCCCCAAGACAACACACAATAATGGAGCAAAGGCGCCAAAGACTCCTGTGGGAGGCTCGTGTGGACCACCCTCCACCCGACAGGGTCATCGCGGCCCACAACAAACAAAGCTCCACAACCGGAATGAAAGCCTGCAGACATCAACTGCCCACCGCATCGCCAACACCGTCCGGACAGATCTAAGAGGCAGAAAGACAAAGACACCCGTCTCACACCCAGACAACGACGGCTCCAGATTACAGCCCGGACCAGGTACACCACAGCTACACAGCGCACGCATATACAAGACACAACACCGACGACAGATATATAAGACGGTGAAAGGGAGCTCACACTCTTCTTGGCAGTCTGGACATTACTTATCGGGCATAGGCTGAACTAACAGCACACTGCTACCTGTCAGCCACAAGGACTCAGGCCATATATGTGCCCCAGCTTATTCTCAACCAGGGGTATTTTGTTTTTGTTCTTGTGTCCTTTCTATTATTATGTCTCTGCTTATGTTTTATTATTATGTTCTTTGGGCAAAACGGAGCTACTTCTAACCAAGAAGCTTGCGACTGGGACCTAGTGGCACAATTGCAGCAAGTCTTTATTAGCTGTTAGCTATATGCATTCCCTCATGCTTTATTTACTGTATTACTTTAAAATGATTAGCAACATGCCTATGTATACACAAAGCTCAGCCACTTTCCCTTAACAGTAGCTCCAGCCATTTACTATTTAGCTTGCAAGTTAAGCATACTATAAAATCTAAAAAATGTGCGATATATACAAATGCCATAACTCTGTTTTATATGACTTGTTATCACTCTGTGTACAGAGGCTGTTGTGGCTTACTGAACACTATGTTATTTCTTGCACTCTATAAATAAAGAATTAAAAAAAAAACATAGCCCACATCCACCCCTTTCTTACGCAAGATGCTACTAAGGAGCTTGTCCATGCTCTAGTAATTTCCTGCATGGATTATTGTAACCCTCTCCTAACTGGTCTTTCCGAAAAACGTATTGCCCCACTACAGTCTGTAATCAATGCTGCTGCCAGACTGATTTTCCTCTCTAGTTGGTCCTCTCACACCTCACCCCTCTGTCAGTCCTTACATTGGCTTCCTTTATCCTATAGGAGTCAATTTAAAGGTCTAGCCCATACCTATAAAGCATTAACAAATTCTAGTCCCTCATATCTCTTCACAGATCCATAGGTATGCCCCTTCTCGGTCTGCCCGTGACCTTCTCCTGTCCGTTGCTCGCACCCATATGGCCAACTCACACTTGCAGGACTTCCTATGGAATAGCCTGCCTTCTGCCATCAGACTCTCCCCTAGTCTTCAATCATTTAAGAAGTGCCTTAAAACCCATCTCTTTAGGAAAGCTTATGGCCTCCCAGAGAAAGCTCTACCTCATATGCCTGTCTATTGCTCTCTCCTAAAGGGCAGCACTTTACTCTCTCCTCCAGCTCTGATTCACTCCCACCTTATTTGATTGCTATTTCCGGTCCTATTGTGTTTTACACCCCACCTTCTATAGACTATAAGCTCGTTTGAGCAGGATCCTCAACTACCTATCGTTCCTGTAAGGTTTCTTGTAATTGTCCTATTTATGGTTAAATCCCCACTTGTATAATTTTGTGAAGCGCTACGGAATCTGTTGGCACTATATAAATGACAATAATAATAATAATAATAATGTGCATAACCAAATCTTTAAATCTGCTTAATATTGACACTCAAAAGGGATTGCACTAATATTTTTGTTTTCATACATATCATTTTATAGTGTAAGGTTTACGCACTGGTTATGAAAAACAGAACGGTCAAATGTAATGAACTGAAAACCACTACCAAAATGTAGGCCAAAAAAGCTAATTTTGAAAAATTCCTCAACCTGCAGTAATTGGGCATATGTTATCCCCGTAAGGACACAGCTTCAGAAGTAAAAGGCCAGTATGATGGAAAAATTCCATCATGTGTCCTTAAAGTGACACTATAGGCACTGTGTCTCATTAAACTGGTTATAGTGTCTGGAGTCCCCAGGTACTGTCATTTATTTCAGCATGAAACAATTTGTTTATGTTTTAATGCTAAATGTGAGTCCCCAGCAGCCCATCCTCTCTGTGCTGCTTTGGCTAATGAGAAAGTATTAGCCTGAGCAGAAATGGGCAGTTGTGATTGGTTGAGCATGTGAGCTGACTGCTTTAAACCTATCAGAGCTCCAACTGATGGTAGAAAGGGTATGACTACAAGGAAGTGTGTAATCTCTGCCTTAGCCACACCTCCTGAAGGAGCCAGGCTTTGGGTGGCCATAGACCCTTACTTAATGTTAAACTGCTCTAAAGTGGTTTATCACTGAATGGGGGACAGTCTGTGGGGACTCCAGGCACGATAACCAATTCAAAGTTAAGTTGTAGTTATTCTTTTAAGGGGTTATGCAGTTATAACCAACATAATATGCAATACTAGAAAAATATTCACTTAGTTACTTACATGATAATAATTATTATAGAATTGTAACACCACTTAATTGCAAAATATATCAGATTGTTTTGTCTTGGTTTGCAGAAAATGCAGTGCTGTAGTTTTAAGAAATGTAAGTGAGGGATAGTTTATGATAAACACAGTATTAAGATGTGTTAAGCAACATCAAAAAGACATCATAGCAGTAGTTGTTTTGAATCAATGACCCTCCTGTTCAGCACAGTCAATCAACAGTGGTAGTTATCAGAAACATGTACTTACCACATGTGATGTTTGCACAGCATGCACCAGGTGGTGTGAAAGACACCACACGATATCCAGTTTCACATTTTGGCATTATGCATTCACAGGGTCCACACACTAAAAAAAAAACAATAGAACATTGCATATATACTGAATTTAAACACAGTTGAGTGCTTATTGAACAAGAGTTACAAACGTCTGGTTTCAGGAAAAAATGTGTTTCAGACAGTGGATGGTTGTGTTTCCCTCACACTGGCCTATTTCTCATTACATTAGAGCTGTTTCATCATATTTCTGTATGTACAGCATTAAGGGTTATGATTTCCAAGTGAGGGTTTTTCATCGATGCTGTCAAACCTGTAACCTATAATTCCATGCTTAGGAATTTTATTGCTGATTATGTTCATAAGAGATATTTTTCTCCAAAAACAAGAGCATTTTAAAAAACACTCAAAGCACAAAAACCACTACAGAACTCTGTCGTGGTTATGGTGCCAGGTGTGCCCTGGGGCCCCCTCTCTCCCCATTACCTTATGTAACTAGTCAAACAATCTGTGAATGGCTTTATTTCTTACCAGGGGTCCACAATGAACAGGTCCCTTCCAGTATGGGGGCTCGACTGAGATCAACCCTACCTGTCATGAAGGACCAGTTTGTTAACTGATTGCTGTCCACCAATGAACTAAGCCCCACATCACTGAGGTGAGGAGATTGTTTGATTACTTACTTTGGGGCTGGACACCAAGGCACTCCTGATACCATAACCACTACACATGCTGTAATGTTTATGGTTCTTGGAGTGTTCCTTTAAGAAAAAGTAAGAACGTCTCCTAATTATTTAATGGTGGATGCATACTAATGGGTTTATGTGGGAAATTAGTTTAGGGTGTGTAAGATAACAAGTAATTACCATCAAAGTTTTGTTGCAGATTATGTTTAAAACATTTTTTAAAAGGAGGCAGGGCCTGACTATCATGGATGCTAGTCGCATCTCAGAGGAGCTCCTCCACAAATCTGCTAAGTCTGACATTGGAATTATGTGCCATCCTGCATCTAAAATATACTATACTGCTTGACAGTTGGTAGCTTGAGAATTAATGCTCTTTAATTAAAAAAAAAAGCAAATATATAATTGAAAGGTCCATGTTACGTATTATTTTTATAAACTATACAATAAAAGTACTATCCACTAACTCTTGAAATAAGGAAATCAATGTCCATGACTAGATTTAATTTCTATAAATGTGTTTAAAGTAAAATGAAACATTTTTACTATAGTATATTTTATGCATTTGTTTTCTTATGTGTTCACTGGAAGATGATCGGTATCATTCTACTAATTCTAATTACCAAAAAAGTATTTAATTTTTATGTGAAAATATTTTAAATGAATTATTTAGGTAAAACTAAAAATCTAAATGTTTCATTTTGAAAGTAGAAATCAATATATAAATATGCATATATTTTATCCATAAAGGTCACTTACATTTTTCCGATACAGGGGGTGAGCCAGTGGGATATGAGATAACGGGACTCTCTGTACTAACTTCTGTTGAATATTCTGTACTTGATGTGCCTGGTGAACCAGAAGGTCGAGGTCGTTTGGTTGGACGGATCAAAGTTGAATATTTGGAAGTAACGCTCATTACATGCGTAGCCTCTCCTGATGTAATGGTGACAGGTGTGTCTCCTGTTGTGGAACATGGCCCTTTTTGGTATTCTACTGTGCATGTCTTGCTGCATATTGCACGATATTCACAGCCATCCTTATCTGCTTGGGCATAGATTATATCACCTGGAATATATGAATAATAATTCTAAATTTACCAAGATCATCTTAAATTTAACAGAAGCAAAATTGAGAAAAGCAATATGAAAACAAATAAATTGTTTTATTTGATACTCAATGAAACCTACCCGATGGGAACATTTATTATAGTTTTTTTATTTTAATATATTATTTAAATAAAGTATTATAAAATATACTACTATTTGCCTGGATGGTAGGATGGATGCCATTCTTTACTATTTAGAAAATAAATTGTTAATGTAACATTTGCATTGTTCTTACTTGTTTTCAGTACGATACTGTTGCAAATGATTATTTTGTTATTGTACATGGGGACACTACCCCACTACATTATTGCACTATTTTTCCATGCCCCTAACATTAGGTTCACAGCTTTTTATACAGGAACACTGGCTCTTTAATCACACCATTTTGCATAATTGTTGTCATCCACCAGCCTACTGAAAGCCTTTTAAATTAAAATCTTCCTAGTGCGTCTGAACATTTACATTCTCCCAATCCACTTTGAACAACAATAAATATAACTGGAAAGAAGTATAAAATGGTAGACCTGAAAATCTGCTTATTATTTTATCACTTCCTTGCTGCTTTCCAAGCCGACAATCACTCCGAGGGTAGAGAGTGCATATTTTTGGTGTGATGTTACAAGCAATTAACAAAGACATTCATTTTTGGAAAATTCCTGCTTAAAAATCATATATTTGTGTTTAAGATGATCCACTTGTGTTTAATGATGAATTTGGATAATTCCAGGCTTGTGTTCAGCACTCAAGGAATAGCACAGTTCACACAAGGCCATTGGAGAGCAGAAACCATAAGGTTACCCTGGACTGCTGGGTGGTAGACAAAGACCCTGGAACCATACATTGGCTTGGCCCCTTTTACCATCCCTATATAAAGAATGAAAGGAGGGGATAGCAGGGGCAAACCAGTAAAATGCTTAGTCTTATGGGATCTTAATTCTTCAATGGGCCATTATAAAGAATGGCTTAATTTTAAGTAACAAACACTACTTATGTATGCTTTAGAAAGCAATAAATGGAATAGTACAGCCTATAAACTTTATTATTATTTTCAAGACAAACATGGCAGAGGACCAATTTATGGGACAGGGATGTATAGTACAAGCAAAACAGCAAATTAGTTAATACAAAGTTATTCTTCTTTGAGTGTCTATAGGTAACTAAGTAAAAAATTTGAAATATAGTCAAGAGAAATAAATACAAGCACACCCCAGATGACATGTGTCAGGAGTTGTGGAATGCCTTGTGTGTCACATGGAAGTGGATGGTTGCATGCACAGCCACTCACATCTAATTAAAGTGAAACTCTGGAAACTGATGCTACCTTAATGAATTTTTTATTTTGGCTTACTGTATTTTTTGCGTGTTCAAATCCTCATAAATTTTGCATGCAAAAAATGATTTTTTTTTTGCAGAATGCTGGGCCAGTAGGTTTTCAGCTTAGCTACTCCCCTCTTGTCTGAAAGACTTCCCTATCAGTAGATGCACACAGATCAGCCACTAATTGCATTGGGTGATCTGTTTTTAATTCACAACCTGTCTGCAGATAGTAAATGGCAGGTAGTGATATTCTTAATATATGTTTCCCTGTGGGTCCTCAAATTCTATTGCAAACTGCTTTGTAGTTTTGATCATTGAGCTGAGCTGTGAACATACGTTTAGTATGGAAGTATTTTTCTGATGGGAGGATGCAAGCTCATGGTGCCCCATTCTATAAAATATTCCTTTTTTTATGCAAAAGTGCACAAAATATACAAATGTTAATACTTTATCTCTAGAACTTGCGCCATATTTTGTTGAAGATTTTGAGAAATCTTTTGTTTCTCTTATAGACAAGGTAAAACAAGAGGGGTGATTAATTTTGTGTGTGCTTCACCCTAACATATTGAAGTTTTATCACATGAGGTGAGGTGCAAAATTTGTAAGTTTAGATTCGAAATTGAGGTGGTTGCAGATTTTAGGAATGAAAATAGATCTGATAAATGTTTCATTGGGATCTAATCGCAGGTCTTTAAGAAACTAAGCAATACTTCTCCTACTATGTCTTACCTGGAGAGAAGAACTTTTCTTGAACAATGCATGAGCATGGCGGTGTGCTGGTGTCAGTTAAGGGATGCCCAGAAGATGTACTTGGAGATGTGTTCTTTGGAGAGGGTGAGCTTGTTGTATATAATATTGCAGTAGTACCAGAGGAAGACGTAGAGGATGAAGTATCAGGTGAAAATGAAGTTGGATATGAAGTTGTCCCTGAAGTAGAAGTCACTGTTATTGTGCTTGTTGAAGAACTGGAAATAGAAGTGGTGGTTCGGGATGACGTAGGCGAGGAAGTGGGACTACCAGTAGAAGAGGTTTCAGGACCAGAAGTTGAGGAGGTTCCTGAAGATGCACCTGGAGTTTTGGAAGTTGAAGTTCCAGGAGTTGAAGAGTATGGTGGAGTAGTTTCATCACCAGATGAAGACGTTTGAGATATAGCAGTTGTTGTAGGAATCATAGTCACTTCGGTAGATGAAGGTGGAGTTGAAGATGAAATTATGCTGCCACAAGATTCAACAAATTTTTTAGAACAGCATTCAAACCTTATCTCATAATCACGGCACATTTTATCATCACCAGCTTGGTCCTTATTCTGACAGATTAATCCTTCTTTCAAATTACATGTGAACACTTGTTTAATGTCTTTGTAAGCAACATCAGGATATTGCTCAGCTCTGCACTCAATTTGGTTTTCAATTTCCTCTTGTTTACATACCTCTAATCCTTTTGACCTCAGCTTATCTGAATTCTCATTATCTTCCCCACTCTCTCCTGAAGAAGGTTGTTGTTCATTAAACCAATCGGTCCAACGACATTCTGATGCTCTAAACTTCTCACAATTTTCGGTGGGTGTATGTTTGGATTCAGTTACAGCACCTGTTGATGGCTTTTCTGTAGGTGTAGATGATGACGTGGAGGTTCCAGGTTTTTCTGATGGTGAAGTTTTACCTACAGCAGTTGTGGTGGGACCTACAGAAGTAGATGTTCCATGGCCAGGAGAAGGGGATGTTCCTGGGGATTCGCCTGGTGTTTCAGTTACAGAGCCAGTTGAAGAAGGTTTGCTGACAGAGGGAGTAGTCTCACTACCCGAAGGAGATGTTTCAGGACCAGAAGTTGAAGATGTTTCTGAAGTTACACCAGTTGAAATTCCAGGAGTTTTGGAAGTTGATGTTCCAGGAGTTGAAGAGTATGGTGGAGTAGTTTCATCGCCAGATGAAGACGTTTGAGATACAGCAGTTGTTGTAGGAATCATAGTCACTTCGGTAGATGAGGGTGGAGTTGAAGATGAAATTATGCTGCCACAAGATTCAACAAATTTTTTAGAACAGCATTCAAACCTTATCTCATAATCACGGCACATTTTATCATCACCAGCTTGGTCCTTATTCTGACAGATTAATCCTTCTTTCAAATTACATGTGAACACTTGTTTAATGTCTTTGTAAGCAACATCAGGATATTGCTCAGCTCTGCACTCAATTTGGTTTTCAATTTCCTCTTGCTTACATACCTCTAATCCTTTTGACCTCAGCTTATCTGAATTCTCATTATCTTCGCCACTCTCTCCTGAAGAAGGTTGTTGTTCATTAAACCAATCGGTCCAACGACATTCTGATGCTCTAAACTTCTCACAATTTTCGTGGGTGTATGTTTGGATTCAGTTACAGCACCTGTTGATGGCTTTTCTGTAGGTGTAGATGATGACGTGGAGGTTCCAGGTTTTTCTGATGGTGAAGTTTTACCTACAGCAGTTGTGGTGGGACCTACAGAAGCAGATGTTCCATGGCCAGGAGAAGGGGATGTTCCTGGGGATTTGCCTGGTGTTTCAGTTACAGAGCCAGTTGAAGAAGGTTTGCTGACAGAGGGAGTAGTCTCACTACCCGAAGGAGATGTTTCATAACCAGAAGTTGAAGATGTTTCTGAAGTTGTACCACTTGAAATTCCAGGAGTTTTGGAAGTTGAAGTTCCAGGAGTTGAAGAGTATGGTGGAGTAGTTTCATCGCCAGATGAAGACGTTTGAGATACAGCAGTTGTTGTAGGAATCGTAGTCACTTCGGTAGATGAGGGTGGAGTTGAAGATGAAATTATGCTGCCACAAGATTCAACAAATTTTTTAGAACAGCATTCAAACCTTATCTCATAATCACGGCACATTTTATCATCACCAGCTTGGTCCTTATTCTGACAGATTAATCCTTCCTTCAAATTACATGTGAACACTTGTTTAATGTCTTTGTAAGCAACATCAGGATATTGCTCAGCTCTGCACTCAATTTGGTTTTCAATTTCCTCTTGCTTACATACCTCTAATCCTTTTGACCTCAGCTTATCTGAATTCTCATTATCTTCGCCACTCTCTCCTGAAGAAGGTTGTTGTTCATTAAACCAATCGGTCCAACGACATTCTGATGCTCTAAACTTCTCACAATTTTCCGTGGGTGTATGTTTGGATTCAGTTACAGCACCTGTTGATGGCTTTTCTGTAGGTGTAGATGATGACGTGGAGGTTCCAGGTTTTTCTGATGGTGAAGTTTTACCTACAGCAGTTGTGGTGGGACCTACAGAAGTAGATGTTCCATGGCCAGGAGAAGGGGATGTTCCTGGGGATTTGCCTGGTGTTTCAGTTACAGAGCCAGTTGAAGAAGGTTTGCTGACAGAGGGAGTAGTCTCACTACCCGAAGGAGATGTTTCAGGACCAGAAGTTGAAGATGTTTCTGAAGTTACACCAGTTGAAATTCCAGGAGTTTTGGAAGTTGATGTTCCAGGAGTTGAAGAGTATGGTGGAGTAGTTTCATCGCCAGATGAAGACATTTGAGATACAGCAGTTGTTGTAGGAATCATAGTCACTTCGGTAGATGAGGGTGGAGTTGAAGATGAAATTATGCTGCCACAAGATTCAACAAATTTTTTAGAACAGCATTCAAACCTTATCTCATAATCACGGCACATTTTATCATCACCAGCTTGGTCCTTATTCTGACAGATTAATCCTTCTTTCAAATTACATGTGAACACTTGTTTAATGTCTTTGTAAGCAACATCAGGATATTGCTCAGCTCTGCACTCAATTTGGTTTTCAATTTCCTCTTGCTTACATACCTCTAATCCTTTTGACCTCAGCTTATCTGAATTCTCATTATCTTCGCCACTCTCTCCTGAAGAAGGTTGTTGTTCATTAAACCAATCGGTCCAACGACATTCTGATGCTCTAAACTTCTCACAATTTTCTGTGGGTGTATGTTTGGATTCAGTTACAGCACCTGTTGATGGCTTTTCTGTAGGTGTAGATGATGACGTGGAGGTTCCAGGTTTTTCTGATGGTGAAGTTTTACCTACAGCAGTTGTGGTGGGACCTACAGAAGCAGATGTTCCATGGCCAGGAGAAGGGGATGTTCCTGGGGATTTGCCTGGTGTTTCAGTTACAGAGCCAGTTGAAGAAGGTTTGCTGACAGAGGGAGTAGTCTCACTACCCGAAGGAGATGTTTCATAACCAGAAGTTGAAGATGTTTCTGAAGTTGTACCACTTGAAATTCCAGGAGTTTTGGAAGTTGAAGTTCCAGGAGTTGAAGAGTATGGTGGAGTAGTTTCATCGCCAGATGAAGACGTTTGAGATACAGCAGTTGTTGTAGGAATCGTAGTCACTTCGGTAGATGAGGGTGGAGTTGAAGATGAAATTATGCTGCCACAAGATTCAACAAATTTTTTAGAACAGCATTCAAACCTTATCTCATAATCACGGCACATTTTATCATCACCAGCTTGGTCCTTATTCTGACAGATTAATCCTTCTTTCAAATTACATGTGAACACTTGTTTAATGTCTTTGTAAGCAACATCAGGATATTGCTCAGCTCTGCACTCAATTTGGTTTTCAATTTCCTCTTGCTTACATACCTCTAATCCTTTTGACCTCAGCTTATCTGAATTCTCATTATCTTCGCCACTCTCTCCTGAAGAAGGTTGTTGTTCATTAAACCAATCGGTCCAACGACATTCTGATGCTCTAAACTTCTCACAATTTTCCGTGGGTGTATGTTTGGATTCAGTTACAGCACCTGTTGATGGCTTTTCTGTAGGTGTAGATGATGACGTGGAGGTTCCAGGTTTTTCTGATGGTGAAGTTTTACCTACAGCAGTTGTGGTGGGACCTACAGAAGTAGATGTTCCATGGCCAGGAGAAGGGGATGTTCCTGGGGATTTGCCTGGTGTTTCAGTTACAGAGCCAGTTGAAGAAGGTTTGCTGACAGAGGGAGTAGTCTCACTACCCGAAGGAGATGTTTCAGGACCAGAAGTTGAAGATGTTTCTGAAGTTACACCAGTTGAAATTCCAGGAGTTTTGGAAGTTGATGTTCCAGGAGTTGAAGAGTATGGTGGAGTAGTTTCATCGCCAGATGAAGACATTTGAGATACAGCAGTTGTTGTAGGAATCATAGTCACTTCGGTAGATGAGGGTGGAGTTGAAGATGAAATTATGCTGCCACAAGATTCAACAAATTTTTTAGAACAGCATTCAAACCTTATCTCATAATCACGGCACATTTTATCATCACCAGCTTGGTCCTTATTCTGACAGATTAATCCTTCTTTCAAATTACATGTGAACACTTGTTTAATGTCTTTGTAAGCAACATCAGGATATTGCTCAGCTCTGCACTCAATTTGGTTTTCAATTTCCTGTTGCTTACATACCTCCAAGCCATTTGACCTCAACTTATCTGAATTCTCATTATCTTCGCCACTGACTCCTGAAGAAGGTTGTTGTTCATTAAACCAATCGGTCCAACGACATTCTGATGCTCTAAACTTCTCACAATTTTCCGTGGGTGTATGTTTGGATTCAGTTACAGCACCTGTTGATGGCTTTTCTGTAGGTGTGGATGATGAAGTTGAGGTTCCAGGTTTTTCTGATGGTGAAGTTTCACCTACTGAAGTTGTTGATTTAGTTGTTATAGAGGGGGATGTGCTAGGTGTTTGCACTGGCTCACAATACTCTGCACAACATTCAAACCTTATTTTGTAGTTGTAACATTTTTCTTTTTTCTTCTGATCTCTGTTCTTGCAAGTAAGTCCACTTTCCATATCACAGGTCATTACTTGTTTATGATCATAAATGATTGAACCTTTTTTATCAAAAGCTTCACACTCTATTTTGTTTTCTTTTTCTCCTTTAGAACATATATCAGCTCCCTCAGATTGTATGTCTTCAATACTCTCATTGTCTCCCCCATCACTTTTTGTTGAGGGTGCATTGTTGTCATACCAGGGGGTCCAGCGACATTCCATCTTATATATACAAGTTACCGTAGAGTATATATTTGGTGATGTGACACCAGTTTCTGTTGATGGTCCACTAGATGAAGTTGATGATGGTGAAGTTTTAGACCCTGGTGAAGAAGTTGCAGACGTAATAGGACTCTCAGAACTAGGTGTTTCAGAACCAGAAGGTGAAGATTCACCAGGAGGTTTGGGAGTTGAAGTCTCATACCCAGTTGAAGAAGGTTCATTGACAGAGGGAGAAGTGTAACTACCTGAAGGAGATGTTTCAGAGCCAGAAGTACCTGAAGTTGTACCAGTTGAAATTCCAGGAGTTTTGGAAGTTGAAGTTCCAGGAGTTGAAGAGTATGGTGGAGTAGTTTCATCGCCAGATGAAGACGTTTGAGATACAGCAGTTGTTGTAGGAATCGTAGTCACTTCGGTAGATGAGGGTGGAGTTGAAGATGAAATTATGCTGCCACAAGATTCAACAAATTTTTTAGAACAGCATTCAAACCTTATCTCATAATCACGGCACATTTTATCATCACCAGCTTGGTCCTTATTCTGACAGATTAATCCTTCTTTCAAATTACATGTGAACACTTGTTTAATGTCTTTGTAAGCAACATCAGGATATTGCTCAGCTCTGCACTCAATTTGGTTTTCAATTTCCTCTTGCTTACATACCTCTAATCCTTTTGACCTCAGCTTATCTGAATTCTCATTATCTTCGCCACTCTCTCCTGAAGAAGGTTGTTGTTCATTAAACCAATCGGTCCAACGACATTCTGATGCTCTAAACTTCTCACAATTTTCGTGGGTGTATGTTTGGATTCAGTTACAGCACCTGTTGATGGCTTTTCTGTAGGTGTAGATGATGAGTTGGAGGTTCCAGGTTTTTCTGATGATGAAACGACACCTGAAGGAGATGTTTCAGGACCAGAAGTTGAAGATGTTTCTGAAGTTACACCAGTTGAAATTCCAGGAGTTTTGGAAGTTGATGTTCCAGGAGTTGAAGAGTATGGTGGAGTAGTTTCATCGCCAGATGAAGACGTTTGAGATACTGCAGTTGTTGTAGGAATCGTAGTCACTTCGGTAGATGAGGGTGGAGTTGAAGATGAAATTATGCTGCCACAAGATTCAACAAATTTTTTAGAACAGCATTCAAACCTTATCTCATAATCACGGCACATTTTATCATCACCAGCTTGGTCCTTATTCTGACAGATTAATCCTTCCTTCAAATTACATGTGAACACTTGTTTAATGTCTTTGTAAGCAACATCAGGATATTGCTCAGCTCTGCACTCAATGTGGTTTTCAATTTCCTCTTGCTTACATACCTCTAATCCTTTTGACCTCAGCTTATATGAATTCTCATTATCTTCGCCACTCGCTCCTGATGAAGGTTGTTGTTCATTAAACCAATCGGTCCAACGACATTCTGATGCTCTAAACTTCTCACAATTTTCCGTGGGTGTATGTTTGGATTCAGTTACAGCACCTGTTGATGGCTTTTCTGTAGGTGTAGATGATGAAGTTGAGGTTCCAGGTTTTTCTGATGATGAAACGACACCTGCAGGAGTTGTGCTTGGACCCACAGAAGTTCCTATAGTTCCTACAGTAGTTTTTGATCCAGAAGTCAAGGGTGAAGATGTAGTAGGTGCCTCTACTTTTTCACAATACTCAGAACAACATTCAACTCTTATCCTGTAATTGTAACATTTCTCTTTCTTTTTTTGGTCTCTGTTTCTGCAATTCAATCCACCTTTAAGGACGCAAGTCATTATTTGTTGATTATCAGCAATTGTTATACCATTATTATCTATGGCTTCACATTGTATTTTGTTTTCATTTTCTCCATTTGTGCAAACTACAAGACCTTTTTCTTTTATCTGCTCAATACTTTCACTATCCCCACCATCACTTTTCTTATTTGGTGTGTTGAGATCATACCAAGGAGTCCAGCGACATTCCATCTTACGTACACAAGTTGTTTCCGATGATGCAGTTGATGGAGAAGATGTACTTTCAGTCACAACAGAAGGGGTGGTATATATTTCAGATGACGTGCTTGGGGCTATTGAACCCGGAGATGGTGATTTTGTTGTCCCTTGTGATGAAGTTTCACCAACTGCAGGTGTTGATTTAGTAGAGGAAGGAATAGATGTAACAGTTGTTTCTATTCCTTCACAATATTCTTCACAGCATTCAATTCTCATTCTGTAATTGTTACATTTTTCTTTTTTCTTTTGATCTCTATTCATGCAAACCAATCCATTTTCAAGATCACAGTTAAATACTTGGTCGTTGTTAGCAACTGGTAAGCCTATGTTATCTATTGCTTCGCATTCTACTTTGTTTTCAAGTTCTCGCTGTCTGCAAATCTGATATCCTCTGGCTTTTAAATCATTAATACTTTCAACTTCTCCACCATCACTTTTTGCATTTGGTTTATTATCATCATACCAAGGAGTCCATCGGCATTTCATCTTTAAAACGCAAGTTGGTGAAATTGCACTTGTGACTCCAGATGTTGACTCAGTTGATGGACTACTTGGCACTGCTTTTGTAGTGACAGGTGTTTCAGAAGTTGATGTTTGTGGTTCCCTGGTTCCCACTTCAGTAGATGAGGTTCCAGATGTGGATGGAGAAAAAGATTTAGTGGTAAGATGTGAAGGTGTGGTCACTTCAATGCCAGGAGAAGGTGTTGTAGAACTTGTCGGCTCCACCGTGGATGTACACTGTCTATATTTACAACATTCAATCTTAATTTCAAAATTATGGCATATAGGTGAGTTCTTGCTATTTAGACATATAAGACCATCTTTCTTGCTGCATGTGATGTCTTCTTCTAAATCTTCTATATCCTGATCAGGATATTGTGTTGCTCTGCATTTCACGTTTCTGGGATTTTTACAAACGTCATGGCCCTTGGCTCTTATGTTGTCAAATGTTTCAAAATCTCCACTTCCATCATCAGGATTGCTCACATCATACCATT
Organism: Pelobates cultripes; assembly: GCA_933207985.1. Lineage (NCBI taxonomy): Eukaryota > Metazoa > Chordata > Amphibia > Anura > Pelobatidae > Pelobates > Pelobates cultripes. Next base: position 84,506,534 of record OW240923.1, read on the forward strand.
CAGACCAACTGCAATCATAAGCTTCGGCACAGACAGTGGGGATTGCTGAAATATTAAATATTGTATTATTTATTGTATCTTCAAATTATTTTCATATTTTAGTAATATACTAAAAATCTGTTTGAAAATGTGTTTTTTCTTTACAAATTACCTATCACTATTGAATTGAATAAATCTATGAAAATAATTTAAATTAAAAAAGAAAAAAACTACATTTTACCTGATGGAGTTATTGTAGATTCAAGGGTGGAAGAGGATGAACTGCTAGGTTTTGAAGATGTTGGAGTATTTGTTTCAATACTGGAATATCCAGGTGAAGTATTGTCTGTAGGACTCACTGATGAGTCAGTTGGTGTTTGAGAACTGGGGTATCCAGTTGAAAAACCAGGTGATATAGAGTGTGGAGGTTCTGTAGATGAACCAGATGGTGTTGAAGAAGTATCGAAGTCGAATACAGTGGAGGGGCTCACTGTGGTCGGACATGGTCCAATGCTTCTTTCTATAGTTGAATTATCTGTGCAGACTGCATGCATACAACCTCCAATGCCATCTCCAGTGTAGTAAACTATATCACCTGGCAAAAATTCCTTATTTTCATAGTAGCAGCAGGCTGCAGATGACAAGAGAGAGGCCAACTTAATTATAATTGCAATGCTAAACTAATTATTAAAATGTAAACTAATAAATGTAATGTTTAGGGCAGCTGTTTATGAGACATCTGCTGCAAATGTTTATTTTATGCATAATGTAAAAAAAAGTCAGTAGTATATACATTACATTTTTCGATTTGTAAAAAAAAATAAAAAAATAACAACACTTTGTTCAGGGTACACTGAACAAATTGATTTAAAATATTACAGTATTTTCTTACCACTTGCTTTATCACATTCTTTGCCATTGTTTGTGCACTGGCTGAAAGAAATAAAACATGAAAAAGTTTATATCTAAAATGATATGTTTTGACATGTAAAATGATATACAATACTCCTTTCCATAATTAAGCAGCAATATCGTTTGTCATGGAGAATGGCAAAGTATTTTTAATGGACCTTTTGTATGTTTAGAATTTTGATTACGTATGAAAAGGGTACTTTTGTGATTCATGTTTCACATACATTAATTATTACATTCAGTTAGTATTGAGATACAGAGCCGGACTGACCCACCGGGATACCGGGAAATTTCCCGGTGGGCCGCGGCACCTGGTGCTGGGCTGACAGCCCTTATCAGTGATCAGGCTCCTGTAATCCCGGCCGGCTATGTGTGAGCTGTGCGGCCGCACAAGAACCTATGGGAGCAGGGAGACTTAGCCGGCCGGCACAAAAAACAGTTTGTGGTGGGGCGGAGCTAGCATGTGCCAGGGGTGGAGCCTAGTGTGCGGTGGGGGCGGAGCTTACTGTGCGGCGGGGGCCTTGCTAACTGCAGCATGGGAAGCAGGAAGAAGTCTCTGCTTCCCCAACAACCAGTCTCCAGGAGCTCCAAGGGATGTTGAGGTAAGAAGCAGGTTAGTGTGACTGTCTGCGTGTGTGTGACTGTCTGTGTGTGTGACTGCCTGTGTGTGACTGTCTGTGTGTGACTGTCTGTGTGTGTGACTGTCTGTGTGTGTGTGTGTGTGTGTGTGTGTGACTGTGTATGTGTGAGACTGTCTGCCTGTGAGTGTGTGACTGTCTGCCTGTGTGTGTGTGTGAGTGTGTGACTGTCTGCCTGTGTGTCTGTGTGTGTGACTGTCTGTGTGTGACTGTCTGGCTGTGTGTGCGACTGTCTGCCTGTATGTGTGTGTGTGTGTGACTGCCTGTGTGTGTGACTGTGTGTGTGTGTGGCTGTCTGCCCGTGTGTGTGTGTGAGTAAGTGTGTGGCTGTATGTGTGTATATGACTGTCTGCCTGTGAGTGTGAGGTGTGGACTGTCTGCCTGTGTGTGTGTGTGTGTGTGTGTGTGTGAGTGTGTGGCTGTCTGCCTGTGTATGTGGCTGTCTGCCTGTGTGTGTGTGTGTGTGTGTGTGTGACTGTCTGCCTGTGTGTGTGTGTGTGTGTGTGTGTGTGGCTGTCTGCCTGTCTCTGTATGTGTGGATGTTTGCCTCAGTGTCAGTGACTGTCTGCCTCTGTGTGTGTGGATGTCTTTGTGTGTGTGCATCTGCTAGTGAGTAAGCGAGCGAGCTTCTGTGTGTGTGTGCGCACATCTGCTAGTGGGGGAGCCTCTGTGTGTGTGTGCCTGCTGGTGAGTTTGTGTGTGTTTGCCTTCTAGTGAGTGAGCTTGTATGTGTGTCAGTGAGCTTGTCTGTAGGGATCATATATGTGTGTGCGTGTTAGTGAGCTTGTCTGAGAGGAGCATGGGTGTGTCGGAACCTGTCTGTGGTGAGCATGTGTGTACAGTGAGCTTGTCTGTAGTAAGCATGAGTGTGATCGTGAGCTTCTCTGTAGTGACCATATGTGTGTCAGTGAGCTTGTCTGTAGTGAGCATGTGTGTGTCAGTGAGCTTGTCTGTAGTGAATCTGTGTGTTAGTGAGCTCTTCTGTAGGGAGCATGTGTGTGTCAATGGGCTTGTCTGTAGGGAGAGTGTGTGGGCATCAGTGAGCTTGTCTGTAGTGAGCGTGTGTGTGTGACAGTGAGCTTGTCTGTAGTAAGCTTGTGTGTATCAGAGTTTGTCTGTACTAAATTTGTGTGTGTGCCACTAACCTTGTCTGTGTGTGTCATTGAGATTGTCTGTCAATGAGCCTATTTGTGTGCATCAGTAAGATTGTCTGTGTGTGAGTATGCTTTACTGTAAAATTTAATTACCCGGAAAGAACTAATTTTTTGAGTTAGAAGAAGATATGTATCAATAAAATATATATATATATATATATATATATATAAGCTGTTGTACCTTGCTCTCAGGCTTCAAAGTTGTGTGACCAGGTGCATCACCAGGGCTCCAGTATCCAGGCAATTGAAATAGTTGGCTGCACTCTCAGATTGACTTAAAACGTAACTTTTATTGAAATATTTAAGAGAAGATCAACGTTTCAGTCCCTCTTGTGGACTTTCATCATGATCCTGATGCAAGTTCACAAGAGAGACTGAAACGTTGATCTTCTCTTAAATATTTCAATAAAAGTTACGTTTTAAGGAAATCCAAGAGTGCAGCCAACTATTTCAATTGCCTATAAATATATATGTATATATATATATATATATATATATATATATACACCCTACATAGCACAATGACTTATGGGGCTGGCATAGATTTTTTTTCCAGGGCTGCTTCGTATCCCCAGTCCATCCCTGTCGAGATATTAGCATCTCTAAATTACATGGTTATTAAATAGCTAATAAGTAGTTAATTATGTGAAAACAATTCTAAAATCTAAGTCTTAGTACTACATATGTATACAGGCATAGGAAAGAAAATAACAGGCTATTGCTTTATGTATGCATTCTATACAGAAAGCCATAATGAGATTATTATATACATTAGCTGTCAAATTCCATGTTTAAATTACACACAACTAAGCATCTTTGTTTGAAACACGTGCATCACAATAAAAATACTGTTCAATTGAGATTTTGAATGTTTGGTTCTCTGGCATGGCATGAAGCTGCATAATTCCGTAGCGCCCTAACATCCACAAAGGTAATAGAAAGACAACTGGGCATACAGGGTGGGGTAAAACTGAATTTGTTCTAAGAGGTTTAAGGCATACTTGTAGCTCACATACAGACTTGAGAAAGGCACGCATAAACCAAAATGTGCTTTAAACCTGAAAAAATGTAATCTAATCACAGCATATTCCGGTCATCTGTCTACTATTATATTTTTTATATATTAAACTTACCCTCCACAATTATGGATGTATTTTTGCAGGGTGGATGTTAAGGTTATATAAAATGAAGAAGTGCTTGCACATATTTCTAAATAAGGTCATAATCTTTACTTCCTATCGAGCCACATTCACGCACGCATGCACACACATGCCTGCCAATTTCTAGGATTCATACCAGATTGAACATCTTTCCACACTTGGCATTTTCTGTCCTGGTTTATATTCATCTCCATATTCATCATAACAGTGACACGATGAAATGCAACGCATGCTCTCCTCATCAAAATAAGGACTGTCTGGTGGACATTTTGGGTAACAACCTGAGGATATATGAAAGCATGTGAATTTCTGAAGATCATATCAATAACAGAATCAATGATTATGCTTTAGAGTTGATTGAAGGGCATTATAAACAAATTCAATTAGAATTCTCACTTTAGTAAGTAACCATGTTCGAGTTTTATTTGCCAGTAAAATTACACTAGCCATCACTGAGTGGTTAGCCAAATGCTAGCCATGTGGTAATGGTGATCAGTAAAACTGATAAACGTAGTGCATCAGTGAAGATTAGTAAAATAATAAAAAGATTATTAAAATAATCTGAAATTTGTGCACTTGCTATTTGTACATTTTATAAAGTTAGAACAATTAATACAATACAATGTAAACAGTGTAACATAAATTAAACTAGGTTTTTCGTTGTCTCATTGTTCTTCATACAAATCCTCTGGTATGGCAGAAAAAAAAAGGTTATTAAACTAAAACCAGCCATGCCACATTTTTTTGCATACACCGGGGCAACAAAAAATGTATGTCAATAATTATTTGTAATAGTAATTCACAACCAAATGAGAGTCTGATGAAATTGCTTTTATTATGTCTATGTGGAGCTATAATATTCTGATTTTTGACTGCATATTTGTAGCATATCATCCATGATTTATTAAGGTTTTTTTTACACTCCTTATTTAGGAGCAGTAGACCTAGAGCAACAAAAAGCGATGGCTCAAAACATTACGGTACTATAACTTGGACCACTGTTCTGTAGTTTTGACATTAGAAGGAAAGGTAAACTACCTTCCATATTTATGAGATAAGTAAATTAAAAAGACAGAAAAGAAGAAAGAAAATTTATGAGTATAAGGAGAAGGTGAAAAGTTGTTGCAGGGAGAGGGCTAGGGAAACATCCCTCAAGAAACAAGTTACCCTGAAAAGGTATCCAGGAATCCAATCATTTGAAAAAAAGCATAAAATGTTCATTCTTTACTCAGTTATTTTATCTATTAAATAGTTATCCTTAATTTAAACACAACAATAATCAATAATGAACTATAAAACCATCTGAACATCACAGTTTGCATTTCACTCATCGTGTATAATTTGTGGCAAATGTGAATCATAAAATGTTCATGAGTCTTTCTTACCTTCTAAACCAGTCAGATTGTTAAAGCAAACCCCAGTAGGATTCATGCATGTCTTCATGCATGGAGCTCCACAAGCTTGGTAATGCCACTCACAATGTCCTTTCAGATTGTAGAAATCACAGAATATAGCTGTTGATAAGTGGACACGAATTAATGAGTTTACACCAGTAAAACCACCTAATGTTATGTAGTGAAAATACCTATTGGAAAGGTTGGGTTTGTATTTAGTAGGAATTAGTAGGAACCTCAGAAAGATAAAGGTGTTGGTTAAAAGACTTGACATGTGTTATATGGGTATGGTAAAAGGTCCTGTGTAATATTGGAATAGTCTACGTTTGCAAAATCTTGTACAAAAGTGCAGTCTAGAATGCCCTGAAAATTATCACATAATGGAGAACTAAATTTCTGTAAACACTCTTAACTAGCATGTGGACAATAACTGGTTATTTAATAACCTGGGATAGACATAGCATGAAAATGGAAAATTTGTATCTACTGGAAAATGGCAGTCTACAACTAAACCAACCATTTACATATTGGTCATTTAACACTTACGACATATGGATGGAGTTCTCCAGTTCACACATATTCCAGCTTCACTGCAAGCTTGAGCATATGAGGCTACAGCTGTACAGAGACATTCACAGTCTCCACCAGTGTCACAAGCACAGGCATCATGAACACAAGACTCATAATATTCCATTGGGTCAATCTATGGGTAGAGAAGAACAGCTTCAGTCATTTCTTATTCCTACGTGATCAGGAATCTCCATGTTATTGTCTTCAATATTAGAAAAATGCACATAGCTCATGATAATGTAACACAATGGAAAATCGTTGGAGCGCACCATAATGTTAGAAAATCAATTAATTATATATCACTAATTTGTGATATGAGAATTGAGTACATTGAAATTCTGGAAAGACCAGATTGGCTAGTGTTTTCTGTACAATTAATTTATGAAAATAGCAGAATTTAAAGACTACATCACAAGTAACGTATAGAATAATTGGAATAAGTGGCAATCTAAAGCAAGAGGGCCAGAATTTCAAAATATAGTTCTCACCTTGGGATGACAGGCCTGGAAGACAGGACCTGTGATGATACTACACTTCTTCTGTGACCATGCTTTCCTATATGGGTTGGACAAACAAGGATCTTTTGCTTCAATAGCATTCGGGCAGCTTTGCGACAATTTCCAGCTATTGCCAAATTCAAAAACGTCTCCAACCTCAGAGCGACTTCTGGTGATAAAGTCATTAACAGCATTCCCATCGTAATTACCGCAAAGACCACAAACCTTGCCCTATCAAAAGATTAAAAGGAAACATTGGAATATTTTATGTAATGCAATACATAACAAGTTATGCAAACAGAATATTTCCAACAGCATTTTAATCAGTGTAAAACGAAAACATCAATGCTTGAATGATTTATGAAACACGTTTTTGAAAGATATAATTGTTCACTTTAACAAAGATTAACTTGATCTCATTTGAGGTACATATTCTTCAATAGATCTATACCTGAAAATTGGGGTGGAGTTTCACAAAGATAGTTGTTTTCTTGTCCCACACCAAAATCAAGCCATTTAAAGCCTCAACTATCATGTAGATGCCCATCTGTCGAACTTTGAACGGCACATATTGCCCATAATTTTTCTTCACTACATCAAATTTCTGGTCACCAAGAATCAACTCATAGTTCTGGAAAAGAGAAAAAAATGTCATACATTTATTGAGTAAAGGGTTATGTCATTATTACCAATTAAAATGAATTGAATGCACCATGGTAGAATTATATATTATGGTAAATCTTTTCTGTGGAAATGAACAAGACTGTTGAATTGGTTTTTCATATAAGTTTATTTTACATATATATTAAGATGAACAAATCAGCAATTTCTCACCCCTAGGAAGAGCTTGATAGATTTGGAGCAGGTGGTGCCTGTCGTGCCACATGGAATGTTCTCTGAGATGATGTAGAATGTACCAGGCTCCTCAGAACAATGATCCTGGAGATTGATTTTTACAAGCACTTTACAAGTATGTAATTAATTTATGCAAGCACTTTCCACAAACAAATATCATTACTAATGTAAAAAAAAATACCATCAATTACATATTTTATAGCACACAGTAAATTTAAAAGGTGCATTACCTTGACAAGGCTATTTTTTTCTACACAGTTAAAAACCCAAGATCTCAAAAAGGTCACCATACATTAACATAACATTTTATTATTATTATTATTATTATTATTATTATTATTATTATTATTATTATTATGTTATTATTTATATATATTATTTTAGTCATAAAATCTTACTGCGTATGGAATAAATAAGATAGTTTAGGTTACATTTAATACTTTCTTTTTCTTTTGTTTAATTCTTGGTCAATCAATATGTATGTATGGGGAGTTTGACATTGACAGTATTATTATTATTATTTACAACCATTGTTTTAAAGATAGTATTCCCTGTAAAAAAAAAAAACAATGTTCCAGAGAATACTGAAAAGGGACAACAGTTCAAGTAGCTTGCCCACTCAAATCTTAAGTGAGTTGTAGCTCATATTGTGCAATTTCAAAGCCATTTGTATGCCAGACGGATCCCACCCAAAAGGTGAAATGCATGCCAGCTCTCTCTGCATGATACAGCAACCCAAGATGATCTTTTTAGACCTGTTAGGCCTTTTCAGTGAGTTCTAGCCAATGCCCTTCTAGGCACCATGAGTAATGGGTCCATGTGTGGCATACCCATTAAACTTGGGAAGAGAAAAAACAAACAATGTGCAAGAGAGTACTGAGATTGGACAGCTCAAGCAGCTGGCCTTTTGGTGGGTCCCTACTCAGATTTCAAGCTACATCAGAATAACACCAATATGAAGCACTTAAAATATATTTTAAAGATTATAGATATCAAGAATGACTACAAGTACACACACACACATCAGAGATGTAAAAGGAAAGAAATAGAATGTACCTGAGCCAAGGAGTACTGGCATTGTCCATTGAAATTGTATCTCTTGTTATCAAAAGTAATGTAGTTCCCATCTCCATATACAGCACATGTCGCCAGACACGTGTTGGTTGTGCAGTCCCACTTTCTATTTTTGCAAGTGCTTCATGAAGAAAACACAAAATTATTTATGGAAGAAACTGTCAGTAGACTATCTCTGAGCATCGTGTAAAATTCACAACACCTCTAATTAAATGTATGTTTTTTAAAAAAAAAAATGCTAATTTGATGTTCACGTAAATTTGAAATTTAAGAAACACACTATAACAATAGTTGCACACAATCTTTATTCTCAGACATGTTTCTCCTGAATAAATGTGATAGTTTAGTGGCTCACCAGGTGTTGCATTTTACTTGAACCTCTTCCCCTGGTTCATAGAAATCATCATTTAACATGCAAGGACAATCTTCTTCACGCACGCAGTGCCCATCATCATCAGTCACTAATCCGTCAGGGCACATACAGCCAGAAACACACTGTGTGCTGTACTGTAATATATATTGGCAGACTTTTAGTTAGTAACAGTGTCAATAGAGAATCACAAACAAACAAAAAGTATGAATACAATTTAGAATATCTACTTAGTAGACAATTCATATTGTACTTATACAAAATGAATTGCATATTGTTATTGATTAAAACAAATTTTAATACATATGTCCTTTAATGTTTGATCTTAGGGTGTCACAGATAGGTTTTTTTTACTTTGAGTTAGCACATTTCAGAGGTTATAGCCAATAAAAAGTATATATTTTTTGTGTTAAAATATTAAATGGACACATTACTCACAAAAACAACTTACAAACTGCTCAATAAAGCAGTTCTAGTGAATAGATCATGCCTATGCACTCTCAGGTTGTTTTGTGACCATAGTGTCCCTCTAAATTCAAAAAACAACTCTTCAACTTATTGTGCTCATAAAAATACGTACACATTCTGTGTCAAATGTCGAACAACTTTTTAGACATTCAGATCCCTTGGTGTCTGCTGGGGCTTTGTCACAGTCAAAATAGACCATTGGGCTCGTACACACTATGTAAAACAGACAAAACAAAATAATATAAGACAAGAGAACTGCAAAAGAAAAGAAGATTAAGATATCAAAACATTTAAAAATATATAATATTTGAGGTAAGGAAACAACTTGATAAATGTAATTGTTAGAAAAACAATGATCAAAATAGCTGCCTACTAGGCTTGATTTATTTCTTTATTTGATGGCAGTGGATTGAAGAGCTTTAATGTAAAGTATGACAAAAAATGTGCCATTTTAAACTGTCCCCCATAAATATATACCTATTTCTTTAGTATCTTGTCCAATACATTCCAGTTTTCCATTCTTGCAGGTGCTGCAATATTGGAAAACAACAAAGTTTTAGCGTTGTACAGTGATTTGAAGTTCAAAAATGCAGTTGTGAGTAGAAGCAGTGATCATAGTAAATCAAGAAATATGTCAAAATCTGTTCTTTATCACTTAATAATAACTTACCATTTTACCCCATTTTCATGGAAAACTTCTCCTGGTGACACTGGTGTCCCCTTGTAATAACAGGAACAAAAAGCTGGAAGCACACATTTGTCACTATCATCCTTATAGGTTCCATCCTCACAACGGCATCCATCAATAATGGGCATGCTTATGGCACACAAGGCATCAGGCTCACTGAGGGAGCGACAGGTGGGCTCACATGTACTGACAAGCGGAGAGTATGTTTGAGTCTTTGGGCAGTCCAGGGTGTATGAGCCTTGGGATTAAATAGATGAGCACATTAATAAAGCCTTCCATCACATTTATATGAGCAGTCTCTTTTTTAACAATCAGAAAATAACATTGCCAGCAGATTTCCTAATACCCAAAACAATTGGTATGTACGTAATGGCAGATGTTTATCAACTTACTGCAGACATGTGTTCTCCACCCCCTCAAATCGACTTCTTTTCTAGAGCAGGCATAGAAATATGACGACATAACTGCACACATGGCATCTTCACTTTTTTCACTGTTACAGGTATCGTACAAGCATCTCTGAAGGAGAATAAAAATGTTTTTATATTGATTGCAAGTTAAGAAAAATATCATCTACTAATTAGTGTAGAAGGCTAACTGTTTGAGATAGTTTGTCAGGAACTCCATATGTCCGATGTCTTCAGCAAGCATTTATTGTTGCTTATTCACATCATTCCTGGTAAGCATCCTCACATCTCATGCGACTTCATACTCAGTATCAAGAATGACCTATTTAAACTTCAGTGCTCCATTAGTGTGCTGCCAGTTTGTGGTCCTTGCCTGGTTCTCAATGCGTGTGATTCTTTAGTGTTCCTTTGCGGATTTACTTTTTCTGGCCCTGCTTGTTCATAAATTCCCACTATTTGCTTCTTGTCTTTGACCTTGGCCAGTCTGCCTAAGGTGCTCTCTGGTTTATGGCCTGGTAATGCTTCTTTCTATCATTGTCCTACACTGTAATTAGGGATTCTATCCCCTGAATTCCTGACATTTGTGAGCTTTTAGCTAATGCTATGACTCTGGCAAAACAACACTGCTTCCACACATTAAAAGGGTACTGCAAAGCTTAGCCTCCCAAAATTTGCAGCATGGCACCAGTTGAATGGATACTTATTGGCTATGCCTGGTTTAAATTCCCAGAACGCGCACTTCTGCAAATTATTTCTACTAATTGTTTGTATTTAATTACTTATTATTTTAGAAATATTTTCATACCCAGAAAGACTGATTTCTCAGGCACAAAAAAAAATATTACAATTATTATGTATCATTATATATTATATATTACTTGTCCATTATTATCTTTTTTTAAATTTCCTCAACAAAGAGAATGTAGCTGAGGTTAGCATCACATTATTTTTATTTTACCTTATAATAGTCTTCTGGATCAATGGTTTTGTGACATTGAGAGAATGGTCCATTGCTGTCTGTTAGGAACGAGCACCAGTGTTTGGCATAAGTTTCTAAAAAATAAGCGTTAGATTAATGTTAGTTTGCGTATACATATTGTTAAAAAAAAAAAGAGAGAACAAAGGTAATTTTACCAAACTTAATGACAACAAAATATGCGAAATAAGAAGTCAATATTATGTCTTCCATGTTATGTTTTTATCTATTACACCTCTGCAGAACCTGTTTCAATTAAATAAGTTGAGAATTCCACATTTGTTTATGTATAATTCCATTAATTGAATAACTTTTAAATACTCACCTGATTCAGAGCTGAGAGAACAAGGATTCTCTTTGCTGTTTTTGACACTGGGACAATCTACTTGTGTTTTCCACTGGTTGCCAAATGATGCCCCAGTCCCTTCAATCAATCCACTGGGTGATTTAAAGTCATCAGATTGGATGTTGTTGAAGTTACCACAGAGACCTGAGGAATAGTATTGGCACATGTTACATTTATAAATGAATATTATTTGTATGCCAAGATAGGGTGGCACTATAGGCAGTTTTACATAATGACCTTGGGAAAATAAAAAACTAAATGTTAGCAAGTATTTGGATGAGCAATTTAGAATTCTATTTATACTTCCTATTTTGATTTCACATATAACTGTAACAAGAGAGCAACTCACCGCAGGTTCCATTCATATGCCTTTGATCGCTTACAATGTGGACCTGCATGGTGGGTTTCAATTGGATATGCATCTGTATGCCTATTGTGGCTTCCATGATGATAAAAAAGGATGTTGGTTTGAAGATGGTGAAACTGGCTGTAACGATAAGAAAGAGAGTTGCATATCAAAAAGATACATAAGACATTTTATAACATGGTACAAAATAAGAGATTTATAAAGATTTGGTCTATCGAAGTTCAACTCAGACTTCCTAGTTCTCCAGTGCAGCATCACAACTAGAATGAGATTTTAGGACTAATACATTAGCCATCAAGCAAGTTAACATATATATATATATATATATATATATATATATATATATATATATAGTACATATATTTATATATGTATAAGTTAACAAAAATATATAAGAAGTACATATATTTAAATATGTATTGATCCTACAATTGAAGTAGTTTATTGGTGCTTCAAAAATATAAATTCTGTGTAAACCTTTCAAAACCATATATCTGGAACAGAAATTGGAATATTAATTTTATATGTCTAAAAAAAATATGGTATATTCATTCTAGGGAACATGTGATAGCCAAGCTGCATGAAACCACTGAAGAGTTCTTCAAAACCTGATACAATCGTCCAATACATTTCCAAAAATGCCACCCATTTCACTTCTTGTAAGGAATCAATTTTCTTTTTTTGTGTGTTTGCCTGTAACAGACTCTATCAAGTCTAAGAATTGTGGAATAAAAAAAATGAGGGTTGTGGTAGACACCCCATGTACAGCACTAAGCCACTACCAACCTTTGCACCAACTTTTATACCCTGTCCATCTGCTATCTCTCTGTTGTTAACATCAATATTTTTTTTTCTTTAACAAACCAAGGCTTTCACAAATGTTTTCATGTGCACATTGACTCTTTCCTGTTTCACTTTTACAATAAACTATTATGAAAATTAAATACATAAACAAACATATTGATTACATAGTTAGATAAACTTATGTTCCAATCAACTGGATACTTTTACAACGAATTAAGCTTATATAAACTTTTGACTTACAAGATGTCATTGGTAACGGTGTGTACAGTGAGTTGACGTAAACACTGCCACAATGTTTCACCAAGATGAACTGGTGAGAGAGAATATAATCAATGGTTAGAACATAACAGAAATATAGAAACTTCAACAAATCAAAGATAAAATGCAGAAAATAGTTTTTTAAAAAAAAATTATTATTAAGTTGATTGCTGTTATTAACAATGTTGATTTTTTTTTGGAAATACATACATCTTTTCCTCCATTGAGGCTGAGAGAGATGCTCTTCAAGCATGTTTCAGTGTCAGTGTTTCCACATGTGCGAATTTCAGCCAATATAGTGAAGAGGAGGTTATCACATGTCTGTGTTTGATTAAAAAATATATATAAATTTTAGTTTGTTTTTAAAAAAATGCAATTTAAAAAATATCTACTTGTGGCACCCGTTCCACTGTTTTGTGGATCCTGGCATTTTTTTTTGTTGTTATAGTGTGTTAGCTGGGAAGCCCCTGATGTTATACACAAAAAAATTATATGGTGCGTACCTTTGCCAACACATAATTACAGTCTCCGTGGAATTTGTAACGGGAAAGGTCAAAGGTGGTGACGTGTGAACCTCCTTCAAGAGAGCAGATACCTGTGCAGGGCTTTTTGTCACAGCTCCACTTCCCTCCAACACATGTGCTGATAGAAAAAAACACCAATAAATTCAGAACAATAGCGTTGGCATACTGTTGTACTTTTTTGTTATTTTTAAATATGCACAATTATCAAAATTGAAATAGCAAAAACTTAATAGAAGTATAGAAAACACTTAAACTAGAACCACCTCAATTCATGGTCTGATGTAAAAGGATACATAAAACATACTATTTGAATCAACCATAATTTAATTAAGTAAATAAAGAGCATGCAATGTAGATAATGCAGCCAGTACATGTGTCAAATGGTGGCAACTTAAAACGTAAGTTGCCTTTTATTTGTTTGTGCAAACAGTAGCAATTTGACTAAATTACTCCCAGATAACAAAATCAAGTTTTAAAAATTCTTAAAACAATAAAAGTGCAGAAATAAAAGTTACCATTCTTTACAGGTTTCGGAATATCCTGTTCCAATGGGATAGACATCTCCATTGAATGTGCAAGGACACTTCTCTTTAGGTACACATCCAGATTTGTTGATGTCATCAAAAACCATGCCTTACAAGAACAAAAATAAAATATTTAAGGAATGATGCATTTCATTAAATTAAAATATATAGAAATATGAAAATGTAGAATACTTAGATTAAATTGTCTCTCACCCAATATTTTACAGACAACTGCTGACCGGGGTTTACAAATGCATGGTCAGAGTCTGCCAAATATCTATTTGCACACACCATAAGAAATTTCAGGTGTATAGCTTGCAGAGTGACTTACAAAGAATTCTGTAATCACCTTAGAACTGTTTCTTTTAGCCATCAGGCAAAAACAGGCTTTGAGGGCTTTTCAGTTGAACCATGTGTAACATAATATTCTGGAGTGGTTTTGAAAGTATGGCGAATTGAGCAATCTTCACCTTAAAGATACACCATGGGTACTATAACCAGTTCATCTCGGTTATAGTGCGTGGAATCCTAGTGTTTAACAATTTTAGAACAGTTTCCAAATGTTCCTGTTGGCCATATAACACAGGCTCCTGTATCTTTTTCAGATGATCCCTATTTAATTGACCCAAGCCTTCTTATTCTCTCTGAATTTTGCTCTATTGCTTTATTAGTGGAAGGATGACAGGCCTAGACTTAAATTCAATCTAACCAGTCAAAACATGATGCATGTGTGGTTGATTCTATCTGGTCTCTGTTTTGTGGAGTCTATCTATTCTAATTTATACAAACGTATTAATAAAGATTATGCAAAAATAGTTACCTGCTGGACAGAAGCATCCATCTGTACAGTGTTCATCACATACTAATGAGCGTTCTGGATTAGTACAGGTGTCTTGGCATGCACTGCCACATTCACGGAACTCCAGATTGAAAGCACATTTCAAGGCTGTAATTTAAAAAATATGTCACCTCCTCTTAAGACTGCAATTTCCAAAAACTCATATTGGTGCAACATTCTTTATTCATTTTGTCCAAACAAAATGGTAATTTGAAACTGCCAGATAAATGGAATGGCAGTAAAAAATTTGAATATTCCTTGATTACAAAAAATCCTACATCAATTTACATTAAAATCATATAACCCTTCAATTACTGAAAAAATTGACATTTTAAAATGGTATGCATATATTGCTTGAATAAATGATTTTACATATGTTATATTTACCAACAACCTGCCAATTGATCTCAAGGTAAAAAGGGAGACTCACGGCATAGCTTAGCTGTTCTCCAGTTCTTTGGCTTTCCTCCAGCATGAGCACATTGCCGGGAGTACTCAGTGAAAATATTGCAAAGGCAGAATCCAGTCGAGTTGCCTTTACATCTGCAAGCATCTTTCTCGCAAAGCTCAATGTATCTTGTAGGATCCACTAGTCTGTTACATTGGTGGAAAGCTGAGCCAGTCAGAACCATTTTGCATAAACTTGTCTGTTAAAGAGATTATATTTAGATTTGTATTAAAAAAAAAAAAGTAGCTTGACCTGTTGTCTGATTGAAAGACAAGGGGTGTAACAAGGTTAATTTATATTTCAATAAAAAAAAAAAAAGGAAACATTCTTTGCATATCAAGTGTTTCAGCAAGCTAAAGTGCATAGGGGCATCCCTTTAAAAGCAAACTATACATCATTAAAACACAATGTTTGAGACCAAATTATAAAACATAAAGTCTGGAGGAATTACTAACCATGTACAAACCTACAGCATACAGAAACATCAATGGTCCACAGAGCAAAATGACATCATTAAGGCTTAAAAAACATTTAGTTGGACATGACGTAGTAGCAGAATGGCAACAATTATGTGTTAAAGGTGGTGGGTTGGAGTGGAACAGTCTGACTTATTTTGTGTCTATCAGAACTTACGTTGATGGTACAGTTGTCATCTGATTTTTCATCTCTTGTATCGTCACATCTTTCTTCTGGTCCATCGTACTTATGCAAACTAGCATATTGGTGTTCATTCAATACGACATCTATAAAAGATAAATTATTGTTTTTTATAAATATTGTGATACCTGTAAGGAATAAATCGATGGTTTTATATATTAGGGTAATATTGACGTACATGTTAATTTATTACACGCATTTGATCTTTCCTTACCATTTTCAATAAACTCGTTGTATATTGGCATTCCATTATAATCTCCACAAAGTCCACATGTCTGATTGGCATATTTTGGGCTCAGTTCCAACTAGAGAAAGGAAATTTCATCAACAAGTGTGAAAATGAGTGACTATGTAGAAACTAATAAAATACATATATTTAATGTGAAAAAACAAACTATGAACCAATGAGTTAGCTTGTAAATAGTCTTGGCAATCACAAATGTATTTTATAATATTAACATTCTGGGGTTTTTCAGCAAGCATTCAGGAATATCATTGTCCCAGTCCATGTTCTAAGTCTCATGTCCAGCATAGCTGTGTGCATGGTGATGGCATTTAACAAGTAGAAGCGTCAGTATTAAAGGGACACTATAGTCACCCAGGCCACTTCAGCTCAATGAAGTGGTCTGGGTGCCAGGTCCCTCAGGTTTTAACCCTTCAAATGTAAACATAGCAGTTTCAGAGAAACTATGTCTACATTTGGGGTTAATCTAGTATCTAGTGGCTGTCTTCCAGACAGCTACCAGAAGCGCATCTGCGATGCTGGAGGCATATTATGCCTCCATCGCGCAGAGCATCCATAGGAAAGCATTGAGAATAAGGTAAGCTGCTGAATCTCTCTTATCCTGCCCTTGAGAGTGTATTTTTATGACCAGGGTACCTTGTTAAGGGTCCTGACCGAGCCCTGAGACTTGCCTGCAACTAATAGAACTAACTCCCATAACCAGAGCACATTGTGGAACTTAAGTGTGGACCCCTTACCAGAGTTTGGTAACTGCCACGTTTATCTTCTTGTAGGGTAGTGCTTGGAGGAAGTGATAACTTATCACTATTAACAGCATGTAAAGAAGCCGCACAGGAGGGAAAAATTAGATCATTGACATTTGCAGCAGGATACCATCTGGACACCCAGGAAACCACCCTCTTGCTGCAAGAGGTAGGTTAACCTAGACAGTGGCTTAAACCATAAATGTTATAGTGTGCATGTGTCTTACAGTCTGATTGTGATTGTGTGTATGTGTCTGGCAGTGTTGGTGTGACAAAGTCTATGGGTGTGTGGGGAGGGTTTGGCACTGAGCATTGTGTTTGTGTAGTTTATCTGTCTGGTTATGTGTATCATTGTCTTTGTGTCTGTGAGTATGTATGTATCCATTAGTGTCCCTGTGAGTGTAGTATATTTGTGATTAAGAGTGAGTACCTGTGTGTCAGGGTGTGTGTCATTCATTGAGGTTGTAAGAAGCCTAAAGAGTTCTAATGGTAACCCTGCCCATGACTAGTTATAGATTACAATATAAAAGTATAATATATGATATATACAACATAAAGTGCAAAGTGGATGTACAGTGCAAAAGTATACCCAGTATATACACCTCATACCATATTAATACCAAGTGCACTTCAGGTATATGACCAACTATACTGACCTAGAGACTCCTTTGTCAAATGCAGTAGCCAAAACATTGGGGAATTTTGGTCTCCAGCCATAGGTCAGTAGAGTTGGTCATATACCTAAAGGTAACCTTGGTGTCTTTATTAATATGGTATTAGGTGTGTATTCTGGGTGTACTTTGCACTTCAGGTTGTATATTGACTATGTATGATATATTGTATTTTTCAGTAAATATTTTTGCATGAATTGGTGTGCTGTGAGTCTTTTATATTGTAGTATGTTATCTTGATAAGGTAACTATATTTAATTCCCCATTTTGTAGCACCCTGTTTCTGATAGTGCATGTTAACAATGCACTGGTTTACCGTCTGGAGTAGAGCACTCACTTTATATCTTTTATATGTATATTACTAGTTATAGATTGAAGTAAATTGCAAATTTTATATCAACAAATTAAGCAGAAAAAAATGACCTATATAGAAAAAAATCTAGTTCAATCAGTTTGGACTAAAATGTTTAATTCCCTTGTTAATTCATCATTTACTCAATATCTTCCACCACATTCTTTGTTAAATCTCAGTTATCTTGAAGATGTGATATTTATCCAGATTTTGTATTTTTTTATTTACTTGTACTAACCGTAAGAGAATCTTCTTCATTCCACACCAACTCAAAACTAGCTTTGACAGTAGTTCTTATATATGTGCCAGTCTTTGAAATCTGAACTGCTCCAAAACTATGCGACATTGTATCTAGCCTGGAAAGAAAGGAAAAAAAAAAAGAAAGAAAGAAAGAAAGAAAGCAATAAGTACATTAATATTGGAAGCCTTTCTTCAATTTAATTTAATTTATTTTATGTTCAACTCGTAGTGGATATAGAGTTGTTTATTTTTCTTGTCACTCTTTGCAAATATCTAAACTTTTTAAATATGCTTAGATATCCATTAAAATATATTGTGAATAAAAAATAAAAAAACGATATTTAAAAATTAATTCAATAGTATTCTGAGCATGATGATGATTTAAAGATGAAGAATATTTCTGACATTCAAGTATTTCATAGAACCATTTAGCAGAACTTGTCAGGTGTTGGCAGAAATACATATTAAAATAAAAAGTAAATACTCACTCCACTCCATTGACTTTTAAATGCTTTTTTGTTATTTCAACATCAACTCCTTCAATTCTTATTTTAATTGTTAGGATTACCGGGACATTTTTCGTAACAACACGTCTAATCTGGATGTTAAAGTCTTCATAGTTGGTCTTGCAGTGTGAAGCAAAAACATAATTGCAGTGCCCATTATAATGAAAGATGTCTCCATCAAAGGTTTTGAAATGATAATATCCAAAGGTGCTGCAAATCCTTGGATTATGTGAAGGGTTTTGGGCTATTGGTGTGAAGAAAATATGGTCAATTATGACTTCTCTTGTAACATAATTTTATGACAAATATTACAATACCCTCCAAATACTAAACAAAACTCTGGACACTAGTTGTCCTATATAATCAATGTTGACACAGTTTGAGTTGTCACATCTGTCACAAATAACAGGCTCCGGTCAGACCCTGTTACAAACTTCCCAAGGACACTACATGTATTCCCAAATGGGACCACAGTCCTAATTGTGAAAGATGCTATAACAGATTTAACTGATTTGTCTTCCTGGTGAATTTAACCTTTGTATTCGAAAGAGTAAAAAAGTAATTATCATTATTTCATGAATGTCCTTAAGCCACTGTTATAAATAAACTTCTATCTGCCATTGTCTATTAATGTTCAAACGTCATATCGGAATAAAGGCACTATGACATTTGATCATTAAAATATTGTACATCACACATGATTTCATAAGCAACAAAACAATTATTGAGAACATATTTTGAAGAATGAAAATATCTGTAGTTCTCTATAAAACCATGGATGAAGTGATTAAGTCAGCACACAGAAAAACCAAAGCCCGGTAAAAAAAATACTCATTCTGTTGCTGGCATCTTCTACTCTGCTTTTAAAATTGAATTTTTGGAACTTTAACAAGATCATTATTGTTGCAGCCTGGTTAGTTACAAGGCAATTGAGCTCAAACCTCCTAACCATTTAACCATTCTTTATACAAGGCAGGTTACTCACCCACAAAAACAGGAGAAAGTGATGGAGAAATAAAGTTTACCCCATAATGTCCTCCTATGAATAAAAGAAAGAAATATAAAGATAATATTTTTTTTAGGCATGAGCAGTCTTGTAACCATGATATATGGAATATATTTCATTATTTGTTTTATTATTGCTGATTTAAAAGTAGACTCATAGTATTTAATGAGTCTACGAGTGTAACAGACACAAAAAATGTACTTCCAAATGAAATTTTAGATCTTGTTAATCACTCTGTTTGGTCTCATTACCAGAAGGTTCATTGGTTTCTCCATCTTCCTCATCATCCGTTGATTGTTGCTCGTCAGCTGTAGTAAAATCAGAGTATTAAAATGAGTAATGAATGCTTGAATAGTGCAGCTGATTTTATGCTACAAAAGATGATCTACAAGATTATGAGAAAATAAAAACAAAAAATGAACAATCTGATTTGAACAGCATGTGGGGAGTCATATTTCACTTTTTAATGAGTCAATGAAGGAGTATTTAATGGATATTCTAAACTGCAATGTATGCAATACGGGATGCTGGAAGGTTGGATATTTTATTAACATTTTAAGGGACTCTCCAGTGTCGGGAAAACAAACCAGTTTTCCTGGCACTGCAGGATCCTACAGCGCCCCCCTCCTTCCCATTCTCCATCCCATGTCACTGAAGGGGTTAAAACCCCTTCAGCTACTTACCTAAATCCAGCGCCGATGTCCCTCGGCACTGGGTCAGGCTCTGTCCATGCTCCTCCCCTGCGGATGAGAGCCGGCGGGAGGAACCTAATGCGCATGCGCAGCAATGGCCGCACACGCGCATTAGACCTTTCCATAGGAAAGCATTATTCAATGCTTTCCTATGGGGAAAATCTGACGCTGGAGGACCGTGAGGATGTCCAGCATCAGATAACAGACCAAAGGTCGATTTGGATTCTGGAAGCCCTCTAGTGGCTGTCTGAAAGACAGCCACAGAGGGCAGACTTAGAGCTGCAATGTAAACATAGCAATTCTCAGGAACTGCTAGGTTTTACATTGCAACACTAAGTGCAATAGGGGCACAGCAGCCAGAGCACTTCAATTAGCTGAAGTGGTCTGGGTGGCTGGAGTGTCCCTTTAACCGTGTTGTGAGCATAACAATGTTGCCATAAGAAAATTTTAATGCCACGAAAAACCATAGAAAATAGTTGGTAAAACAAGTATTATTGGATGGGATTGTATTCTAGCAACTGCTGGAGAGATATAGGTTTGTACAAACAACATAGATAAAGGTGTGGATTTGTGTGCATGTAATGAAATTCATAGACAACAGACGGACATTTTTTTTTTTTACAGATAGCTTGAATAATAGACAGACAGACAGACAGATAGATAGATAGATAAATAGATAGATAGATGGATAGATAGAACATTTTAGCAATATTTTATTCAAATGCAATGTTCTTACCATACTGAAGGTTTTCTACATCTACATCTTCATATTCTTGTTCAAAGGAATCCCAGTCTAAGGGGGGAGAAGAACATATGATTGAAAGAAATAGTAAACAAGAGAGTTGAAAATAATGATATTGATAACATGACTGATATGCACTTAATAGATTGATAGACAGCAATATAATTATTCTGGAACAAGAATTAACTACATATACACATATATATATATACGATCTGATTTATCTTGCATTATTGTGAAAAAATAACATGATCACTTTTTATCATTCATATATTTTTTACCTCATGGATATTTATTTATCTAAAGTCAATTTGTGGAGATATAATGGAGATTTTGATAATTGTTTGAGAAATACAGTTCACTAACATCTAAGGTTAACTATCAGTACTGTAATGGAGTGGGTTAATAACAATTCTTATTATAGCATCAAAAAATATGATGGAAGAATATTTGTATTCAAAGAGTATTGGTAGAAAGTAAATATTAAGTATCGTCAGAAGGGTAGATCATTTTTAATCCACCGTCTATGTGTGTCCTGTTTAAATAATAAATACATCCCGTCTCATTCACTGTGTTATGATAGTGGCATTTTCTTGTCCTCCATTCATTCTCGCATTCTTATCTACAGAATTTCTCAAGGGCCCCACCATTCCCATGGAATGCCCACCTCAATCTTATTTGGAAAATATCATCTTCCTTTGTAACATGTCTCTTTACAGTCCTTTCATTAATTCACACAAAACCCCTGCTTTCATCTCTGCTCCTTCCTCTTGTATTCAAATATATTGATTGTAAGCCCAATTGAGCACGCCATCTTGTAGCTGTCAACATTTCATCTTTCATTTCATCTTTGAGCTGTGTGCCATCATATATCCCCACTGTATAATTGCAAAGTGTTGTGGAATGTTTTAAAGGAAGACTGTACTGTAGTTAGATATGTATTTTTAATAATTTCACTAGTATTAAGATAACCAATTAATAGTAGTATAATCACCCTGAAATAATATAACTTTGTAAATTTAAACTTTTACATACCTTTACTCAAGTGCGGTCAGCACTCTCCTCGTGGCAGTCTGCACCACCCACTTTTGCATCATTGTGTCTGATGACTATGGTCCAATCCAATGCTTCTCATAGAGAAGAATTGTGGACCGTAGGTGCATGCGTGGCACTCACTGCATTTCACTAATCAAAAGCTTCTCATAGTAATTACAATGATCCCCTATGAGAAACCAAGAATGTTACATCACGCATGCACGCAATATGGACATTCTTGGGCTACAAGCTGATTTACAGATCAGCTCACTGCTATCATATGTCGAACTATTTGAATGTAGTTTGCACATAAATTCATTCTCAAAAATGTGCCTACAGGTTGAAGTGAATACCACAGGTAGCTCAAATCATGCAGCTGTAAAATCTGGCTGTCCAGAGAGGATCTCTATAGCTGTGCTTGTTGGGCCAGTGTGTGCAAAGCATTTCTAACGGACACATTCTCAAAAAAGACAGGCTGAAATAAAATAACATCAGCATGGCATGAGTGCTGACATCGGGGTGCATTTGGGTATGAGAGCTATGATTCCCGGCTCTCTGATACAGATGACTTGAGTGCTAGAATCCACACTTTCAAAAGAACAACAATGGGAAACTGGACAAGGGGAACATGCTTATGGCACTATAACAATTTCAAAAAGGTGAAGTTGTTATTGTGCTTACACTATAAGTGAAAAATAGAATCAAAAGGAAATATTAAGAGCAATGACTTTATCACCTGTTAACCTGAATGGTATTCATGTCCCTAGCATCTGTGCCGCTTGTTGAAAATCAAGTGCATCTAAGAAAGGAGTTTGTTTTTTGAACAACAGTGAGCTATACAGAGCTGACCACGCATACAAGAAATGGCAGACTCAGCATTTTTGGCCTACATTTAGCAAATGGCCACCCGTTCAATACCCCTTGTCAAACATGATCATTTTTAGCTTGAAGCTTGCTAAAATCGTGTTGAAATGATGAATTCTATAGGACTTTTTAATGCATTTCTCCTGAGTTGCAATAATATGAACATTTAACACAGTAATTTGTTTGAATATCAATTTTAACCTAAAACCAATATTAACTTAGACTTGAAAATGTATGTCTCTATTGTAAGGTTAGTCACTGAAACTTTAACTTTGCCAAAATCAACTAACGTGGCAAATAAATGCATCATTCATTGTGTCAACATATTCACAATTACAAAATGTGTAAGCTTTCTAACAAGTAATTGGGATATGCCTGACATATCTCTAATCTCACTGAAGACTTTTTGTCAGTATTTATTTTTTTAAGGTTCTCAATGTTTTCATTCCGATTACTTATATTGCCAACATTTAATGCCATGTTTATATCTATAGCTTTCATGTTGAACACTGGGATGTATTTTCTACACTCTTAGTTGCCAGCTGTGTTGTAAAATAGCATACCACAACATATCTACATTTGCAAAGACTGTTTTTTTCAAATCATGGACAGCTTTATAGGTGCGATGGAAAAATAAATGTAATTCTACAACCTCCTATACCATTATCCCCCAGGGACACCAACCTATTAACACCTGCACTGACAGCATGCAATTGACATCATCCTCTTTACTTTGCATACCTCCCTGGATTTGTCGGAAAACCAAAAAATCATTCCAAAATATTAATCTTAGATATTGGCGGACAATGTCCTTCCCTTGATCTATCAGAGCATTGGATGATCAACCCACTTTAGGATAGAAACAAGAGACCTGACTCCTAGACACATACTCACCCAAGAACACATTAATTTGTTGCGTGGAATAACAAATCACCCTTCTTTTAGCTACTCAAGAATTGACTGCTAGGCAACTCACTCCCCTAAAAGAGCAAGTTGATTATCTGCACAAGTGTACATCTATAAATTTATCATTGCAATGAAACACCTCCGTGGTCTCAGGAGGAAACTAAAGACCATGTTTCTTCTTAGATCATCTCCCCACGAAAGGAGGCTGACTAAATAGGCTGGGAGCCTGGGCACTCAAATGGCAGATAAAATTTAATGTAGAAAAATGCAAAGTTATACATTTTGGCATAAAGAGTACACAAGCAACGTATACCTTTAATGGAAGTGAATTAGGGATAACAACACACGAGGAGGACTTGGGAATAGTTATAGACAACAAACTGTGCAACAATGTGCAATGTCAATCAGCAGTGGCTAAGGCCAGTAGGGTATTGTCATGCATGAAACAGGACATTCATTCTCAGAATGAGAATATCATTTTGCCTCTTTATAAAGCACTGGTAAGACCACATCTTGAATATGCTGTGAAATTTTGGACACTTGCTCTAAAGAAGGGTATTATGGCACTAGAAAAAGTGCAAAGGCAGGCTGCAAGATTAATAAAAGGAATGGAACGCTTTAGCTATGAAAACCTCTTTAGTTTAGCAAAACGTTGCCTCAGAGGGGATATGATAGCATTATACAAATTTATCAGGGGCCAATACAAGCATTGTGTGGAAAGCTATCCACAAACCAGACTTTACATAGGACACAAGGTCATGCGTTTAGACTGGAAGAAAGAAGATTTTGTCTAAGGCAAAGGAAAGGTAAATCTGACTGCCGTTCTGGGGTCAAGAGGGGATTTTTATTCTAGTTTGTTGCAAAATTGGTAGTGCTTCAAAGTGGGTGTTTTTGCCGTATTTTGGATCAAGAGCAAAAAACAAACGTGAGGAAGGCTGAACTTAATGGACACATGTCTCTTTTCTAGCCTATGTAACTATGAAACTATATTTTCTACTAGGGGTCCACTCTCGAACTATCAAAACGAAAGAAGGGCACCTTAATTTGTATTTGGAGATAAAAGATTTTGCTCCTTGGCAGGTCATGTTCCTCCAAAGAAAACTGATCAATTTTCATAAAAGCTATCCTACAGTCATTCTATCAGAGAAAAAGAAGACCCTAATCTTACTGAAGCAAAAAAACTTGACTGCTAAACAAGTAATTTCCTCCACCACTGCTTCTTAACCCACTGCTCATTTTTTACCCTCCTGCTTCCATTTTTCTGTACAACAGGCTCCTTTTCAGGATGTAAACATAGAATATAATTTACTTTAAATATATGAAACATAAAGTTGCTCCTGGGTTGTCAACCCTTTGAACAGAGGAATGGTTGCTTGTTGTAGTTCATTTTTAAATATCTGCAACAACGTATGTCAAGATCATATAATGTAAATACAAAAATGCACAGTAGATTTTTTTTTTCATGTGATATGTTTAACCAGTGTTATATTTTTCATTCAACACTGCTGAATATAAAATAATTAACTCCATAGCTTAATTATTAAACATATGATTTTTCTATTTGATTAGGAAGTATTACACATTTTTTACCTACCCAAGAAAAAAAAATTTCTTTAACTATTTAGCAAAACACAAATTAAACCGTATTCAATGATTTCTATAACTAGCTGTAGTTATCGGGCCTTATTTCTATACAGGATTTAAGAGATATTTGCAAAATGTTGGGTAGTATATATAGATCTTCAGTATTTACTGAAGGTCTATATACTAATCTTTCACTAAGCAGGGGATTATTGGACATTTGACTCAAGCAGCTAAAGACTGAATAACAGATTGGGTACATCCAGATCTACAATATGGATTAACATGTCAAAGAGACATGAAGCGTACCCAGGCAGACATACATCAATGTAGTGTTACCAAAGACTTTAATTGTTTGATTATTAGCTGTAGTTTAATCCTTTTATATCTGTGTTATTTGTTTTGCCCTTCAGAATATGTTTTATATGTTTCTGAGTAAGTATGTTTAATTACTTAAATCTCATAGGAGGGATATATTTTTTCCATTAGTAAAAATGTCAAATGCATGCATCATTTACATTTCATGCTTAAATATTGATAAAAGCGTAACAGAGTCATCCATCTTGAATCATTAACTTTTTTAATGATTATTTTTTTGTCTTCTCTTTTTAGAAGCATCATTTAGAATTATTCAAATGAATTGTTTTAAAATGAAGATAAACACAGCACTTAATTTAATCAATTCCATCTTTCATGAAAAAGACGCATGTCTCATAATGCCACAAAACCGTATTTAAAATTATACCTAGTGTTGCATATTTTGAAATGTATCCACTTTATAAACTATTGTTATTTTAATTCAGTGTGCATATACAGAATCAGAGGATGCTGGTACCCTGTGAATGTATAAATATGTTTATACCATACAAGCTATATTGAATATTTAATTAACTGGTGTAAACTGTGGTACGAAGGGAAAATACTAAACTAAGACATTAAGCACAAAATGTTACCTGCATTTTGCTCCTGTTGCATATGTTGGTGTGATTGTCCTGATACTAAAATGAAAAAAACAAAAAAGGAACATGTTAGAAAGTACTCAAGGCTAGGGACAGATGGTCAGAAAATGTGTCTCCCAGTTCCACAGTCCCCAAGGAAAGCTTCACACTCTCTTAACCAAATTATTGGGGGTAATAAAGTAATTTGACTATATCTGGGATACTCGTATGGCATAGAGCAGCAAGAAATATCATTGTCATCTGTGGTTGAGAAGGATCAGCCAATTATTTCATCAATCTTTATAGTATGCCTTAGTCAACAATCTCCATATTTCTATTGCATTGTCCATCACTAAAAAGTATTCTAATTTTTGTCATGTTGGAATCTCTGTAAATTTTTATTTTGCATCCTAATGACAAAGAGGTTTATGTTAGAGAAACAATATAATTTCAAACTAATAATACACAAGGAATATACAAATGTATTCACTAAACCAGAAATTGTGAAGAATGCCCACAGAATTGCCAATTTTAGGACAAAATACCAAAGTGGAAAAAAAATCTGCAATTTACAGGAAAACTCCCACCTCAGTAACAATTTCCCCTTATTGAAGTTGTTACGGAGGCTCTTTGAAATTGTTATGGATTTAACCCAGATGTTGGTTCTCTGACTGACACAGATGTCCCTCTAATTTCCTTCCTCTCCTCTCAGCCTATCACTGTCAAAACAAGAAAGGCTGCGAGGAGAGCCAGGAGTAGGTGCTGAAGGTCTGGCTCTGACGTTTAAAACAGTTTAAAATGTTTTAACCACGAAAAGTAAGATGCCAAGACACTCCTGCACTCATACAAAATTAATTGAGTTATTTTACCAATTTGGCCTAATATTTGCATTCCCTTTCTCAATTATCTACAATTACAGGTTTACTAAATAAAATATAATTACCATGGGGCATCCAAAACATATACTAGTCCATTGAATAGTAAATTACTAGAGAAATATTTAATAATGAAAGTAATTTTTTACTCTAAATATGTTTAAATATTTTTTATTTTCCCTAATGATGAATATGGAATTTCACCAGAATTAGTATTGTTTGGGTGAGTTGCACCTAAAAATATGATACAAGTAAACATGGCAAGCAATTATTGAAAAGGAAAATG
Source organism: Pelobates cultripes (assembly GCA_933207985.1). NCBI lineage: Eukaryota > Metazoa > Chordata > Amphibia > Anura > Pelobatidae > Pelobates > Pelobates cultripes. Next base: position 84,534,123 of record OW240923.1, read on the forward strand.
TACACAGACACATCATGATCATTAGAGTCAAACATAAAGATAAGGGTTTTCCACTATGTTCGGAATCACTACACTGAAAACATCCACCCTCAAGCATGAAGACGATTTTACAGCTATAATACTATAACACAAGCTATAAAGAAAATTACAAGTAGTTCTTAATTTAATTTCAACAAAACATAACATGCTTATTATATAGGTTATTAGATGCTTCCTTGCTCCAGAATTTCCCCCGTAATTAGGTTGTTTTTACCACTTAGTACTCACCTTGAACACAGGCAAGTATCATCAGGAGGCCCCCTATACATATCCATAACCCCCTATTTGTCCCCATTTTGCCTGCGGTACTAGGTACCGATTTGGGGATTGTCAATAGAGGAACAGATGCTCAAAGACTAACATGGCTCTTTTATAGAGTAGACACAGGACACATGCCACTGCAACCTTGAGACAAGCTATGGGTGGAGACTTTGGGATTGGCACAGTCTATGCAAGAAATGCTAAACCATATCCATATTGCGGAGGGTTAGTCTGACCCAGGATGTTTGTATTTTGGGAGGTGGTTTGATTTACTTAGGAAAGACATTTCAAACACAATTAAGAATTAGTGACAAGCAAAATGTATTTTAAGAAATTTAAAATTTACTCTATATAAACTGATTATATTTACTTGTAGACAATGATTCATTATCTTTCTACCATTAATTTAACAAATTTACAGTACCACCCATACTACAGTTCCACCCATACTAATAATTTTATTTAATATTTATTCTGAAATGTTTTCATTTTCATGGCTAATCTAGTGATGGGATTGAAACTATTTCTTGGGCTGATATTACCAGTTTAGAGAAAAAGCAGGTTCCAAATGCAATAGATGCTTTTAACATTAAAATCAGACTATGTCATGAATATATGTAAGGCTATATCAGCTAATATGTTAATTAACATCACTAAAACGGTTAGTTCTTTAGGGGAGTATATTACGCTTTAAACCAATAAATGGGAAAATGTGTTTATACTTTTTGTGGCCTTTTAGTGACAAGAGCATAGAAGAGCTTGTTAGGGGGCATTTATTAAAAAAGCAAGAGGTGTGCTATGTCCAGGGCTTGACTGGGACAAAATAGGAGGGGGGGGTCAGCGAGGAGGTGTGAAATGTCACCACCAATGACACACAAACTCCCCCAAAGTTAGTCTAGTAATCTTCCATGGCAGCTTGTATACAGAGCCCTGCTGAAGAGCTCTCAAATGGTCCTGTGTTTGTTAATCACTGTGCAAGTGAATTTAATGATAAGCCTACTCTGAGATTACTGGTCTACTTGTTTCTAGTGTCTGAATAGGTCAGGCACCAGAGGACAAAGCTGGAGCATGTTGTTGGGCGCATGCAGTTGCCTGTGGTGCTGTATGTGTTTGGAGGCTGCTTGTGAGGTTACGTGTGGAGGGATGTTGCTTGTGATGCTGTGAGCATAGGAAGGCTGCATACAATATTGTATCTGTGGGGCTTTTCTTGTTTGTGGGGATGTTGCTTGTGGGATTGTGTGTGTGGAAGGGGTTGTTATAGTTTATGCATGTGGAGGGCTGTTTGTATTTTGGTGTCTGTGAATGTGGATAGGGGCTAAAGTATGTGGGGGAGGAGCTGTAGACTGCATGGGAATGTAATGGGTTCTATAGTGTTGGTCCCACAACTGATTCTGCAGACTTGTAAGTCTCCTCCTTTGGATTCCCTTCAAACCCTCCAAATTGCCACATAAGTATCAAAATTAAATCCAGCCCACAATCCATGGGCAGCAGTCATGACCCCCCCTGCCCCCCCATGTACTAGTTGTCCAGGGGTAAAGGTAAGGGGTGGTGGCCAGGGTTGACCAGGCTGCCAGACAATTATGAGTATTTATGGTGTTCCACAAATAAACAAAGGTTAAAATGACAGTGCACCTGGCATGCAAATTACTAAAGATGGGGTAATTAACATGGAAACCGGTAGAACCAACAGCCACAATAAATGTCACTGTTTCTCTTTTACAACTTTCCTTTTTTACACAGTTTTCAGGTCAAGGTGCTTTGGTAAATATCCCACTATCAGGATCATTCACTAAAGTGAGAATTCCAGGGAAAGTGAATTCAAAATAAATTTTAAATTTAAGTGCAAAAAGGTGAACTGTAAAAATTAAGTTCAACTACTTTGTCCTTCAATTTGAAATTCATTTTGAGTTCATTTTGAATTCCATGCAATTCTTTTAGGCATGCACAGAGCTCTGTAAATTATTTGGCATGCTTTGCAGGACATACTGATGAAGTTTCCAGAGATATCTCATGCTGTACATCACACCGCCAGAAGCCTCTATCTGTCAAATCTCTATATTTCATGCTGCTCTTGGATATAACTATCAACACAGAGATATGTGATGTTTGTGAGCAAATAAAAACCCCCATTCCCCAAGACAAACATTGCAAGCCTCTCAGTGGGACATGAGTTTATTATATCTGGGATAGGATTTTGGTGAGATCTTGATAGCTAATTTGAGGAGTTTTGTATAAGGCCTATTTATATAGCCAAGATGATTTGCAGGTGACCAGACCTACTTTTTGCCCAGACATTGATCATGATATGCCATATGAAACAGCTTGATTTAAAAGGTATCCAGGACTTGCAAGCAACACAGTACTCTATCAGCTGTTCTACTGCCATATGCAACAGGTAGCCTTCTGGAGGACCAGCATTTCATTATATTTTACATACCCTGTTATTTATGCTGTTGTGTGTGTTTTTATATTTAGTGATTATTATTTTATTTTATGACTTTAAATGTATATATTTCCATTACTTTGTAAGCCTGTGCGAGTCATACTTTACTTATCCCTGGCACATTGCATATTTCATCACCTTTATGTCTTGTCCATTATGTTAAAGTTAGTTTAACCAGCTCAGGCCCATATATCTTTCGTGTTATTTGTTTAATGGTTTTATTTCCCTACATGGTTACCTCCAGGGCCGGACTGGGGATTCCAAACAGCCCTGGAAAAAAAATCTATGCCAGCCCCATAAGTCATTGCGCCATATATTGTTGCGTGTAATATGTAAGGCTATGTCTTGCCACCCTAGATGATTGATATATATATTGCTTTTTCCAATATAAAATATTGGTCCTTTCAGAGTAACATTTTTAATTATACAGTAAGCATACTCACATGCAGACACAGACAATCTCACTGACACAAGCTGATTGATACACAGCCTCATAGACAAACAATCTCACTGATATACATAAGGTCATTGACATAAAAACACAAGCTCACTCAGTAGCATGCACGCGCGCGCACACACGCACACGCGCGCACACACACACAGCTTAATGTAGTGGTTCTGGGGTCTATAGCCTGTACCTGCAGACTTTTCAATGTAAACACTGACTTTTTAGAGAAAAGGCAGTGTTTACATTGCTTCCTAGTGACAGACACTCAGACGGTCACTAGAGGTGATTCCTGTGTCAGTGTGGATTGGCAGAGATCATCAAGCTTGATGATCTCAGCCATAGAGGCAGGGCCAGTCGAGGGGAGACCAGCACGACGTGGGAGGGGAAAAGGTGAGTAAAAACACACATACCATGACAGACACACACCATGACACAGACAGACCGTGACACAGACACACACACACCGTGACACAGACAGAAACACAGACACACCATGACAAAGACAGACACACACCATGACAGAGACACACACATACCATGACAGACACACACACATACCATGACAGAAAAACACCATAACACAGACAGACTGTGACACAAACACACATTGTGACACAGACACACCACGACACAAAATACAAAAATGGGATGTCAAACGAAAAAAAAAAAAGAGAAACTGTGACACAGACACACCGTGACACAGACAGACAGACACACACCTTGACAAACACACACACACCATGACACAGACAGACCATGACACAGACAGACCATGACACAGACAGACACACATTACATGACAGACACACACACACACACAATGACACAGACACACATTGCATGACACAGACACACACCATGACGGACAGAGACACACACACACCATGACACAGACAGACACACACACACCATGACACAGAGAGACACACTATGACAGAGACACACACACACAATGACACAGACAGACACACACAATGACACAGACAGACACACACACAATGACACAGACACACACACACCATGACACAGACACACATACAGTCACACTGACAGGCACACACACCATGACATACAGAGACACACACAATGACACAGACAAACACACACAATGACACAGACAGACACACACACCATTACACAGACATACACACCATGACAGACAGAGACACACACACACAATGACACAGACAGACACACACACCATGACACAGACACACATACACTCACACTGACACACATAATTTCTACCTTTGTGCTGGCGACCGCATGGAGGAGCTGAGTCTTCTGGCGGCCGCAGGGGATGCTGGCTGTTCTGTCTCTGCTCCCCCTCCCCAGCGCGCCGCTTAATGAGACCGGGGCCTGAATATGACATCATATTCCGGCCCCGGTCTCAGTAAGCAGTGCGCTGGGGAGGGGGAGCAGAGGCAGAACAGCCAGCTCCCCCTGCGGCCGCCAGAAGAGCTCTCTCTGCGGCCGCAGGTGAGCCAGCTGCCTGCCCGGCCCCAGGTGCCGACGGCAAGTAGAAAGCTAAAATAACCAGAACAGTTCTCAGTTGTGCGCCCACCCCTCCCCTCATCACCCCAAGCTCTTTATTCCATTTATAGACAGAATCTCACATACAATTTTAGATAATTAGAAATTACAGCTACAAACACTACCTGCATTTAGAACACTCCTACACTCCCTTAACCACTAAAACTCAGTCCTCATTCTCATTACTTCGGCCCACTCTGCTTTCTCAAAGTACTTACTAATCCGATCAATGCTCTATCTGCTCCTCTTCCCTTTTCTCTCCTCTCCCTCAGCATCAAAATATCTCCTTACACCCACTTCCCTCAACAACACAATCACATCCACGTTAATCCATCTCTGCTACACTCCCCCCTTCTCTCATCTCACGCCATGCACTCATTTCTCTATTCTTTCTCTCCTGCTCCCACCCAATGTCATCCTAGACCCCGCCCATATAAAACTCATTAATATCTCCTGTCACCATCTCTCCTCCTACTTCTAGCAGCTGATGATGTCTCTCCCAACCCAGGGCCCTTCACCTCGTCTGCTCACACTAAAACAACAAGAAACGACACAAACCTCATCCAAATACCCTGCAGTTTATTCTCCTCTACCAACATTCACTGTGCACTCTGGAATGCCTATTCCATCTGTAGCAATATTAAATCAACATCCATACACGACCTCTTAATCTCTAACCCCCGTTACACACACAGCCCCCCTCTTACACAGCCTCCCTTACACACATAGACCCGTCTTACACACACAGCCCCCCTCTTACACAGCCCCCCTTACACACACAGCCCCCCTCTTACACAGCCTCCCTTACACACACAGCCCCCCTCTTACACAGCCCCCTTACACACACACACACACAGCCCCCTCTTACACACACTGTCCCCATACACACAGCCCCCATACACACAGCCCCCCACACATAGTCCCCATTTACAAACACAGCCCCTCCACACACCCCCATACACCCACTGCCCCCTTATACACACTGTCCCCCACAGCCCCCTTACACACTGTCCCCATACACACACAGCCCCCCCCACCTCCTCTTACACACACAGCCCCCCATTCACACACTGGCCCCCATACACACACTGCCACCCATAAACACACATAGTCCACCAATAAAAACACTGCCCCCTTATACACACAGCCCTCCCTTACACACATAGCCCCTAATACACACACTTCACCACTCACACACACAGCGCCACTCCCACACAAACACACTGCTCCCAATACACACACTGCACCCTATACACACAAACACACTGCTCCCAATATACAAATTGCTACCCCATACATACACTGCACCCCTCTCACACATGTTAGTCCACCCATTGTACAGCGCAATGGAAAATTGCTGGCGCTATATAAAAAAATATAAATAATAATAATGATAAACCTGGTAATTCTGTGCATTACTTTAACATTGTAGAATAACATAAAATAATGTACATTTTGAGAGTTTGGGAGTACACCTTTATACTTGGCATGATGTCCCCTTCTTTTCAGCAAGCAGAGTAAATTTGACTGCAGAAGAGATTTTGCTTGGTTTTGTGATTGAAACTGCACAACATATACTACTTTTCTACATGTTTATACAGGTTGGGAGCAGACAGGTGGTTAAAAAAGATCACAGAAGAGATGGAGATTTTAAAACCTTTAATTATAATAAGAAACAGGTTCTTTTTTAGCCAATAATCTGCAAATTTATACAAGCTTATTCCAAATAAATTAACATCTATCCTTATGCGTATAGACGTGACTAACACAAGCTTAGGTTACAGGCAACCACAATTAGTTTGCTACTAATTGTTCAAGGCTTTATGGCTTTAGAACCAGCAGCTGAATCTGTATATTTAAATGGGAGCTGTTCTGTATATTTGTACCATGGCATAAAACAATGAAAATGACTCCTAATTAAAGTTAAAAAAGGGTTGTGAGATGCTCCATTTTCTTTTAAATTTATATTAAAGATTTAGCAGATTAAACCATGATCCGGTTCAGACAAGGCAAAGACAGGACATTGAGTAATTTTGTTTCTCTATGCTTCTAGGAATGACTGGAATTAAGATCAAATGGACGCTTCTAATTGCAGGATAAATAGATGTGTGATTCTAAATGTAATTTTTTTTTTCACACTTAAATATAGTGATAAGTAAACATAATATAAAAAATACTGGGAAGTGACAGTTGCCCTTTAAGTAAGGTTACATCCTGGAGACAGAAGCACTCATCCCGTGGTGAATGGTGTCAGGGCACTAGGACCATTTGTAGAGTGATCCAGCAGTGCTCTGTGAAGGATCTACCCTGAGTTTGTCCTGCCAGAGACACTTCCAGTTAATCTGACAAGTATTCCCACCAGGCTGACATGGTCCATATTTGGACTGTCTTGCTCCCTTTCTTTCTTTTTTGCTTGCAGTGTGGGCACCCTAAGAGATGGACCATTGTCCATCACGGGCAGGGAATTTGCCAATTGGCACATATAACCTGGTTCACTAAATGGTGAGACTTATAGCAGTTGCAGTACGGCTGTAAGCTTACAGAACATATATGAGTAGAACTGTTTATCTAGCAGAATAGTTTTTCGGATATAAACTTCTATATAGGAGCTTAAGGAATACATGTTTCTTCCTGTTTACAAAGGAGTCCTCCTATAGCTACAGGTATATCTCTAATGGGTGCTTCTGATAAAAACAATAAAGGTATGTATATTTGATTTATTTTTTTATTTTACATTTATTTTAATGGTTTATAATAGGGGATCATGTAACCACCCAAAACCACTCTCACTCACACTTATAACTAGCCTTCCATACATTATTGCTACTGGCATTTAAAACATCATTAGAAAATCATATATGTACATAGGTGTACTCACTAAACTTCACATGGCACCAAATTAAAAACTGCCTAGCAAAATTTACTCTAAAATTGCTCATTTGCAAGAACTGGCAATTTTATACCTATCAACTGTCACTATTTAGGAGGAACAGAACGAACTCACCAAAGGTCAAGCTACTAAAATTAAAGTGTGTCTCTATGTCTATTTCATAGATTGCAGGCTCATTTGAGCAGGGCCTTCTTCACTTGCTGTCTTCATGATTTTCTGTATTGACAATTAGTCAGCCTCAGCATTCAGATTTTAAATCTCTACCTTTCAGAGTTTAGCAAATAATCCTATTACTCAGATAAGCAGCGCTTATATAACATAACTAAATTAATTTATTTTACGGCAGAACAAAAAACATTCCCCTCTTAAAAAAGGTAAAATAAATAGATAAATAAAATGGTCAGGGCATTGTCAAGATGAGTATTTGTTCAGTGAAAGAGAGGATACAATGTTCAGAGTACATTTATCAATATAACTTGATGCACGTGTACTTTTTGATCATTAGCTAAAGTCACAGGATAATATGAAAATCCATTCTGGCATATGAAAACGTTTCTTTTTTATAACAATGACTCAGTGTTTTTTAATGCTAATAGTACTCCCTTGCAGCTCAGCTGAGAAGCACTTTCGGTATATACACAGACAGAAAGCAAGATAGACAGAGAAGGAAAGACAGACACTTTCTCCATGCTGATACTCCATTGAGAGTATTAGCAAGCTACATGATTCTTAAAAATATGAAAATATATATATTATATTCTAAAAGGCAATGGAATATTTGTGTTTTGTTTTTATCTTTTCTTTATTTCTTTAACACTTTTTACGTAGCTTATTAGTCTGTAAATAAGCATTATGCCCTACGATACATGTGTTTGCAAATATGTACAAGACGTGCAAACATTAACGGGTTAAAATATACCAGCAAGCACCATAACAACTTCAGTGATCCTGGTGATTGGAGTCTGTATGTGCAGCATTTCGATAATTGCTGCATGTAGTGAGTTTAACCCTTTTTGATGCTGGAGTTGTAACTCCACCACCGGGCCCTTTTTTGGAGCGTCATTAGCTGCTGAAAACAAGAGTTTCATCAGTTCTGTGCATATTGTACTTCTGAAGTCAGCATATACAGCATGCTGGCGAGACGACTCTCTGATAGCATTCCCTCCCCTTGCTCCATGCTGCCCATATCCTCCCCTCAGTCCATAATTCCTGACATCCATACCCCTCCAGCATGGGTGAGTGATGTCAGCAGTGGATAATCAGGCTGAGGGGAGAGCTTGGCATCGGCATTAGCATGGGAGTAAATTAATTTTTGGTTTGTTTACTAACGCTTATGGGAGGTGCCAGATAAGAAGAATTACTCTAACCAATGTTGCAATGAAACATTAAATTAATGCTTTAATGAAATATATATTCAGATGTGGTGTTTTGTAAAGGGAATTCAGCCTTGACAAAGCTCCTGTTCAGAACCAGCGTGTTTCCAATTTTCCATTGGTAGAAAAAAAATATCATTAAAGGAGCACTAAAGGGTCAGGAACACAAACATGTATTCTTGATCCTATAGTGTTAAAACCACTATCTAGCCCCCTTGGTCCCCTTTGCCTCCCTTAAGATAGTAACATCTTACTTGTATTCAAGTCTGAAGCTGATGCCTCTGCCTGTGAACTTCCTCTGACCTCTGACATCATCAGAAGTGGTGGCCTGATCCAATCACAATGCTTTCCCATAAGATTGGCTGAGACTGACAAGGAGGGGCAGAGCCAGCTCAATTCAAACACAACCCTGGCCAATCAGCATCAACCCAGTGTCTGCATGCAGAGGGAGGAGATACTGAATGTTTGGATGCAGTTTAGGCAGCCATGACCCAGGAAGGATCTCTAACAGCCATCTGAGGAGTGACCAGTGACGTTATCATTAGGCTGTAATGTAAACACTGCATTTTATCTGAAAAGACAGTGTTTACAGCAAAAAGCCTGAAGGTAATGATTATACTCACCAGAACAAATTCAATAAGCTGTAGTTGTTCTGGTGACTACAGTGTCCCTTTAATAATGATAAAACTATCAAATATAAAAAAAGACAGCCAGGGGCGAACTGTCCACTAGGGCAGGCTGGCCATGGACTGAGGGCCTTAAGGAAGTCAGGCAACCAGATGAACAGCAGTGCTCTGACTGGGGAGATCTCCAAAAACTCATAATTCCTCACATATTACAGTGATAGTTTACCCCTGCAACATATTGCACTCTAAGGGAATCCTCCCTTCTCAGTGAGACCTGGCAGCAATCTTCAATTCTTGCCAGATCTCCTCCATACTCTCCCATGAGATGCTCTGTGTGTGGGGAAGACGAGGGACCCAGGACATGGGAAGTGACATCACTTCCAGCCCTCTCCTGCAGAATGCTCCAGGCCCGTGAGCACTTTGAACATAAGAAGCAGCAGCCTGGCAAAGACAGTACATGTATGCTCCATGTAGATATATTCTACTTCCCACATACACTCCCCATGTTCACACACCCCCTGTCCCCAACTCAGCCCCACCCCTCCCTGTACCCCAGGGCTCGAGTCCTGCAGGAACGCATGGGAACGGCGTTCCTGCACTTTTTCCAAAGCAGGAACGCCGTTCCCGTTACCTGTCCTGCAGGACCGGCCCTGCTACCTGCACAGAGGGGCCAGCACACGCTGTGTTCCCTCTCCAGCTATAACTCTCGCGAGACCAGCGGCTGTTACCATGGCAACGCTCCGCACAGGCGAGTCTCGCGAGAGTTAGAGCTGGAGAGGGAACACTGCGTGTGATGGCCCCTCTGTGCAGCGGCTGGCTCCCTCCAGCATACCACCGGACCACCAGGCGATCTCCCCCCTCCCTGACAAGGTAAGAAGCAGGGAGGGGGGGATAAAATAAAAAAATATACATACACATAAAGTAAGAAAAAATGCTCCCCCCCCACATCATCCAGCACTCACACACCCATCATCCAGCACACACACACCCATCATCCAGCACTCACACACACCCATCATCCAGCACTCACACACCCATCATCCAGCACTCACACACCCATCATCCAGCACACACACACACATCATCCAGCACTCACACACCCATCATCCAGCACTCACACACACATCATCCAGCACTTCACTATACACACTGCATTCACTACACTGCATTCACTACAAACACACTACATTTATATTACACACTGCACTCACTACAAACACACTACATTCATTATACACACTCTGCACTCACTACAAACACACTACATTCACTATACACACTCTGCATTCATTATACACACTCTGCACTCACTACAAAAACACTACATTCACTATACACACTGCACTCACTACAAACACACTACATTTATTATACACACTGCACTCACTACAAATACACTACATTCATTATATACACTCTGCACTCACTACAAATACACAACAATTATTATTCACACTGTATTCACTACAAACACACTACATTTATTATTCATACTCTGCATTCACTACAAACACACTACATTCATTATACACACCCTGCACTGCACTATATGCATAGGAGTGTATTTTATTTTATTTTTTAAGGGGGGGGGGGGGGGGAATCTTGGGTGAGTTCCCACACTTTTTTCCCCAGGACTTGACCCCTGCTGTACCCACCTAAAAAAAATATCCCTCCCTAAACCTACCTCTGCCCCCCTTCACCCAAAGCCCCTATGTACCCACCTCCCTGTCCCTCCCTGTAACTACCTCAAGAACCCCTGTACCAAACACAGCCCTATGCACCCAACACAGCCCTTGTGCCCCCTACACCCACCTCAGACTCTATCCTTCCCTCTACCAACTTCACCCCTCATCCCCTCCCAAACACCAACACCAGTTCATATGCCTTCCTGCACCTACTACTGTCCCCATCCCTACCTGTACCCATCTCAGCCTCTGCATCCACCACAAACCCTATACCCCCTGCACCCACCTCAACCTCTATCTCTGCTTGTCACCACCTCACCCATTATAGCCACAACCTATCCTTGCACCCACTACAGCCCCTATGTCCCCTACGCTCAGTACAGTCCCTATGCCCCCTGCGCTCACCACATCCCCTATGCCACCCCTGCACCTACTTAAGCCCCTATCCCTTCCTGCTCACACTACAGCCCCTATCCCCCCACACACACATGCTACAGCCACTATCCTACTTGCACACACATAGTGCATCCTCTATATCCTTAACACATAGTAGAGCCTCTATTATCCATAGAAGTACACACACACTAGTCCCAGTATCCCCCAGATGCCTACTACAGCTTCTGTCTCACTGCAAAGCAACCAGCCATCTCCATTTACATACTACACTGCAAACAGCCCTATCCACACACACAAACCCACAAGGAGCCTCCCTGCATGAACACAATCCCACAATCAGCATCCTCATACTGCCTACAGCCTCCATACAAACATACACACAAGTATTACAATCGCATATATAGCACCAACATATTCTGCAATGCTGTACAATAGATAAATCAAGACAAACAGTTCATTCTAACACAAAACGTTGACATAAAGGGACACAACATCACAAGCAGCATCCCATACATGCAATCCCACAAGTAACTTCTAAACATTTTTTGGAGGCCAGTTGTATGGTTGCTCATATGGGGGACTCGGCTTTTGATGTCACCAGAAAACAGTGGAAGCGTGTCATTAAATTTGCTTTATTTTTTTTTAAACTGGGAGATATGTGATAAAATATCATTGTAGGCCAAAATAGTCGAGCTGGAAAATAGCAAAGCTGAAAATGTTTTCATTTTAGCTGTTTTGGCATATCATTTACAATTACCTGGCCAATTCAATGCAATTTATATTTTAGCAACTTACCTTACCTTATATGAATTCCATTGAGTAATATCTGATATATTACTGGTTGACCTCTACAAATAACAGGATGATAACACACGTTTCACAAAGCATACCAACAAAGTGAACTGAAGTATAGATTTGTTGATAGAATGTTTTCAAATCACTTTTTTTTTTGCAATCACTAATCAATAGTATCAGCTAAAACAGCAATATCCAAGCGATAGGTCCCCAGCTGTTGTAGAACTGCAGCGCACATGATGCTTCGCCAACCTTAAGGTTAGCAAAGTATCACTTACAGAAGTTCTAAATCTGGTTATCTGCCTTTTTGGCACCCTTACTATGGACTAAAACTAGACTTGGACGATCAGATTCCTTCTATTTAAGACTCACTCCTATAACTCTGAGCCAAAATGTGTATGGTGAGAAGTAAATAACCCAAGCAGTTATGTAACATTGCTAGTGAGCAGATATTTTATCCTATGTATTCCCATATCAAATCCCAGATATTGGCAGTATAGAGCAGGCAAGCAGGAGTATAGGGTAGACCCCATATTTCACTCACTTCCATGCCTCAAACAGGTAGCAGCTCCCTCCTAATTAATCATTTGAGTCTCAGATAGATTAACATTTTTCATTTTTTCTCATGAAACAAATCAAAATAACAAACATGGCCAGCCAATGAAATGTCAAATAGTTTAGGATAAGTAAAAAAAAAAAAAAGGAAAGTTTCAAGTAAAAAAAGGAAAATTTAGAAAGAACAATTCAAAAGAACCAAATGTGTCTTCTGCGTACAAATCTTTAAAAAAAGAAAAAAAAAAATATTTATTGTCTTCTCTTTTAAATTACGCAGTCATTTACAGAATGCTAACGAAGTATTATTTTTAGAGATTGATTAGACATACAGGTCATTAGCTCATAACGTATTTGAATTATTTTTTTCTTTTTACAAGTTGTTCCGGATTTAGGAATAGATGGTTTACAAGCTTGGATAACTCAAATATAAGAAGAATTGGGCAATAGACTATCATTTTCTTAAAGTCAGGCTTCCTCCTGTGAAATTGTGGTCAGAATTTTCCGTTTGCATAGATCAAGCAAGCCTTTTCTCCCATCACTAGCAATCATATATGTTCCACAGGGTTTTGTGTGCACATACCACACCCTATACAGAAGCAAACATTTCCTTGTAAACGTTGTTAGGGTTTAGATTATTTCCCAGAAGCAAGCATTCTACCGTCACGGTGTAACAGCGTAAAACTCTTAAGCAACAATTATACAAATTTCATTTGTTCACATTTAAAAGTATACATGATTTGTACATATCACAAAAATATTACCATTGAGCTCCCATAAGCCTCTCGTCTGCAGTAGGGGAGCTATATCAGTATACAAAATTAAGTACCTGCGTTCAAACTCCCACTATTCCTGGGTGACTGCAATGACTATAATACAAACAGCCCCAATACATACGATAAAAAACAAAGATAAAAGTTACTTGTGCACTATCTCAAATCCCAGTGCTTATTTAAATAACTGGAGGATTTTAGTATCACTCCAATGGCCATTTCATTGTGAGCTCACCTGCCACGTCAAGGTAAAACCTATTAGGTGAGGCATAAATGGCCATTTGAGTGATACTAAAAAAACCTCCAGTTATTTAAATGTACATAGGGAAGTGAGGTAGTGCGCAAGTAACTTTTTTTCTTTGGTTCAGGGCTTATGTGTACTATAGTCATTGCTACCGCCCAGGAGTAGTGGGAATTTGAGCGCAGGGCTTAATTTTGTATGTTTGTATTTGCTTTTGTATTGCACAGTCATGTTACAGTCATGTTACAGTCCGGCTGCCCACCCCGTGTGTTCCCTAATATGGGTTAACTAGTGTGTAGGAGTTTAGAAAAATACCCCTTTCGGTCTCATTTGAGATTTTACCTTATAGCTGAAGACACTAAGGTGAATTGTTAGAATTGTTAGACTCACCAAAGAGGCTTTGCCTTGACATGGCAGGAGACCTTACACTTAAATAGCCATTGGAGAAATACTAAAAAAATACATAAAAAGAATAGACCTGGAGGGGCACAGGTTATTTCTTACTCATTAAGAACCCTGCACTTTCATGGCTGCATGCTGCATGTATTAATCCACACCTATCGAGCGCTATCTATAATTTGTATGTTAATTGTCATGAACCTATTGGCATGTCTTATATATTTAGTTCCCTAAATATATCACCCAAATATAAAATAATCTCATTATGTGGGAATAAGCTTGCTTTACATACAGTTAGTACAGTGGTGGGATTCAGCCGGTTCGCATTTAACAGGTTTGCCGAACCCCGCCATCAGACTGATAAGTGATTTTTGCGCTCCCTCTGCCTGCAGGCAGCATGGGGTTCCATAAGGGACCAAGATTCCTGTCCTATTGTGTTTTTACTACACCTCCTATAGACTGTAAGCTCGTTTGAGCAGGGTCCTCTTCAACCTATTGTTCCTGTAAGTTTTTTGAAATTGTCTTATTTATTGCTAAATATCCAACTTTTATAATATTGTAAAGCTCTACGGAATCTGTTGGCACTATAAAAATGCCAATAATAAGAAGAAGAAGAAGAATAAGCCAGCTGAAGAGTGCCTCCCCCTCCCGCTTTGCGTAGGAGTGCCGGATGTCACGTGACTACCCGGAGCTCAGTGTGAAGGAGGCAGAGCGCACTGCTGGACATGGAAAGGCCCCTCTCTCATGCCTGGACAGATAAAAAGGCAGGGAGGGGGCATCTATCTGTAAATGAGCAGAGCCAGTGTTACCTACACCTAGGGTACCTGCTCTGTGACTAACAGGCTGCCTGCCATTTGGGGAAGGAGAGAGAGATGGGTACATGAAGAGAAGGGGCAAGGGTACATGAAGAGGAGGGAGACATGGACGTAAGAGGTAGAGGGGCATGTAGGGGAGGGGGCATTTATTGAATGGGTAAGGGGACATGGAGAGGAGGGGAACATGGATGGAAGGGGATAGGGGACAAGGAGGGGAGATACATAAATGAAATGGGTAGGGAGACATGGAGAACGAGTATGGGGCACATGGGTAGGAGGGGGGGCATGGATGGAAGAGTTAGGGGGACATTGAGAGGAGGGGGAAATTAATGGAAGGGGTAAGGGGACATGCAGAGGAGGAGGACATGTATGGAAGGGGTGCGGGGACATGGAGAGCAGGTGGACATGGATGGACATGGATGGAAGCGGTAAGGGGAACAGGCAGAAGAGGGGGACATGGATGGAAGGGGTGGGAGGACATGGAGAAGAGGGGGTGGATAGAAGGGGTAGAGGGACAAGGAAAGAGAGAGAGAGAGAGACATGACAGAAATGGGTCTGGGACATGGAGAGGGGTGGATAGAAGTGGTGGGGGGGACATGGGTAGGAGGGGAACATGGATGGAATTGGTAAAGGAGCATGGATGGAAGGGTTAGGGGGCCATGCGGATAAGGAGGGCATGGATGGAAAGGGTACGGGGACATGGAGAGGAAGGGTGTGAGGACATGGAGAGGAGGGGGACATGGATGGAGGGGGAAAGGGAACATACTGTTATGAGTACTCACACTGTCACCATCCACACACGCTGTCACCCTCACTGTAGGCAGAGAGATGGCATAGAGAGGCTGGTGGCAAGGAGGAGGCATTAGTGGGCTTTTTGGAGGCACATGTAGCTCATTGGCATGATATACAAATTTAATGAATTTACTGCTATTTGGTATGATATACCAAACATATGCATTTAATGCTAATTGACATGATATACCAAGTTTATGCATTTAATGTTAATTGGCATGATATACAAAGTTTATGTATGTATTGCTCCCTGGCATGATATACAAGGTTTATGCATTACTACTCATTCTCATGATATACAAGATTTATGCATTTAATGCATTAATAGCATTCCCTTTGCCCCACAGGGAATATAAGTGTGACTGCGTTGATGTGTGTGTGTGTGTGTGTGTGTGTGTGTTGTGCATGCGTACATATGAAAAGTCCAAACTGGTTACTAAAAATTTTTAATCCCACTATTGAGTAAGTATCATTACATCAAACATATGTACAATATAGGGCACCTCAGACTGCTAGTACAGCCTAGTAAGAGTAAATATAGTGTAGTCAGTGGGCTTAGCTCTCTATTTCCTCTTCCTTCCTTGATTGCCAGAATGCACAAAAAAAAAAGTGTAAGATTACAATTATTATTATTTCTATTTGTTTTAAAGACTGAGGTGCTTTTTAAAACTCTTCTTTGGCATTAGAAACAGAGAAACAACAAGAAACTCTTGCACATATTGCAAAAAAAAACCAAAAACTTTTGTTTCAGAATTTTAACACTGCCTCCTATAATCACATAGAGAAATTAATTCTTTGATGATACGAATTACAATGGGTAAATTACAACAATGAAATTGATCTATTAATTTCTCTTTAGCAGTGTACCACGAGGTATGAAATGTGATTCCCCATTCCTGACTCCTTTTACTTTTCAAATGATTTTAAGATACAGTTCATTAGTAATTAAAGGACCACTATACTGCAAGGAAAACATACTCGTTTTCCTGGCACTATAGTGCCCTGAGGGTGCCCCCACCCTCAGGGACCCCCTCCTGCTGGGCTCTAGGGGCTGTAAGGGGTTAAACTTACCTCTTTCTCCAGCGCCGGGTAGGGGACTCTCCTCCTCTCCTCCTCCTCGGCTGAATGTGCATGCGCGGCAGCCAGTCCATAGGAAAGCATTCACAATGCTTTCCTATGGACGCTGGCATCTTCTCACTGTGAAAATCACAGTGAGAAGCGCGGAAGCGCCTCTAGCCGCTGTCAATGAGACAGTCACTAGAGGCTGGATTAACCCTATTAATCTGAAACTGCTATGTTTATAGAAAAAAGGGTTAGAGCTGAAGTGGTCTGGGTGCCTATAGTGGTCCTTTAAACGTATTATAGATTTCATTTTTCTACAGTTTAACCCAAAACAAACAATGTAAAATATATTTTAATTAACATTTAGACAGCTTGATCCAGTCTTTTATTTAAATGCCATTCTGTTCAAACAGCTGGTGTGAAAAGAGCTTAGCGATTACAAGCAATGTTTGTATTTCAAATGTGTTTTACTACAAAGTGTTCTGTCACCTTAACAGCAATTACGACTGAGTCCCATGTCATCAGATATGTAAAGTAAATATAGACATATGCAAAGTTGATTATTCAAAGGAATTAAAAAGTATATAGACACAGAATTATGTGCATATGGTTTGAAAAATCGTTTCATTGGTAACAATGCAAACATGTCTAAAATCAATCCAACTGTTTTACTGTGTCCACAGGCTAACAAGTGAATCATCTGTGCAGAAGGTGCAAAAGGTGTGAAGTCCAGCTTACATCCCCTTGTTTCCCTTGCAACAACAGGGTATATCTACTGAAAATGGAGCTGTAAGATGAAAACCAATTTATATAGCATCAATCAAAATAGCCACAATTGAGATTTTTGGTTATTTTGTCGTACATTTTGAAAAACTCAATTGTTAATTTCCCACAAATCACAGTTTAGTGAATAGGCATCAAAAAGGATGCATAATTTGAAAAAGAGAGATCGAAGAGAATTGTCTCTCAAAATAAGTTTGATGTTTTGAACACTATAAAATAATTCCCAGAAGGATTGATAAACAAATATTTGTTTTGATTTTGACAACTGTATAAGTTCTACAAGGACAGAAAGTTAAAAAAAGGGGTGTTGGTACTTTGGGGTGCTGGTACTTTGCCCTAATTAAATCCCACTGCCATGGTCCACAGGTTTCTGTCCGGTATTATACCTGTTTTATGCCCTAATCATCATATATATTAATCATCGTATTGATAAAAACTTTGACATTTTTGACGATTTCTCCATTTTTTTCAAAATCTTGTAGGTTTAATATCTCTTTCATTGAATGGTTGTGTATAGTTAAAATATAATGCACCTATATGTTTTTATACTCATATGATTGCTCATTTTGATCTAACATAATCAGTGACAGAATGTTTTCTTTGTAAAAGGACATCAAAAGACATCATACCACTTTGGCTAAGAGAATAATTGTATGGTAATGTAATAAAAAATAGTTAATTATATAGAATTGATAACATTTTGCTCCAAAATATCCAAGCAGAAAGAATACCTGAATCTGATAATGTTTCAGTTTTGGCTATTTAAGCCTAAAACATATAATTGTGCTACCTATTCTAAATAAGAATCGGTTTAGTGAATAAGCCTACATGTGTGTTTTCTGGGAAGAAGAGGCATTTCTTCGAAAATGGTCTCTCCAGCTGGGTCCACCTCTTGTGTCCTTTGTTCTGCTTCATGCCTTTTACTTTCCATTTACTGCATCAAATTATCACTCAAGTAACTGCCTTCTGTAGAGTGTTGAATACGTGGAATAAACTGCCAGAGAATATAAAATCTGTCACCAGATTGAAACCCCTGAAAGCATCTGCATAAATCTACTTTCAAGCAAAAAGCAACTGCACTCATTGTTAATTTATAAATGTTTTGTATGTGTCTGTTATGTGTGTAATAATGTATTTTTTATTGTATTCTATACATTAAAACCACCTGCATCATATCATGTAGGTCCCATTCATGCGCCCAAAACAGCTCTGATGCATCGAAGCATGGACTTCCCAAGACCTCCTAATATGTCCTGTGGCACCAAGACATTAGCAGCAGATCCTTTGAAGTGAGGCCTCCATGGATCGGATTTGTTGTTCCAGCGATCCCACAAATGCTCAATCGATAGAGATCTGGGGAATTTGAAAGTCAAGGTAACACCTTGAACTAATTTTTGTGGTCCTCAAACCATTTCTGAACAATTTTTGCAGTGTGACAGGGTGCATTATCCTGCTAAAAGAGGCCACTGCCATCAAGGAACACCATTGCCAAGATGCTGTGTATGTGGTCTAAAACAATCTCTAGGTGGTAGGTGGTATATGTTAACATAACATCCACATGAATGCCAGGACCCAAGGTTTACTAGCAGAACATTGCCCAGAACACAACCTGCCTACTCCCCATAGAGCATCCTGCTGCCATCTCTTCCCCAGGTAAATGATGCACCCGACCATCCACTTGAACCAAAAAAAAAAATGATTTATCATACCATACCTTCTTTCATTGCTCCATGGTCCAGTTCTGATGCTCATGTCCCCATTAAAGTTGCTTTCAGCGGTGGACAGGGTCATCATGGTCAATCTGACTGATCCGAGGCTACACAGCCCCAGAAAGAGCAAACTGCGATGTTCTGTGTGTTCTGACACATTTCTATCATGGTCAGCAATTTGAACTACAGTAGCTCTTCTGTGTGATTGGACCAGATGGATTAGCCTTCGCATGACCCTGATACAGCTTAATCGGTTGTGCTTTCTTACACCACTTTTGGTAGGTACTAGCCACTGCATCCTGGGAACACCCCACAAGCCTGTTTTGGAGATGCTGACCTCATCTAGCCATCTAGCACATGTAATTCAAGAACTGGTTGCCTAACATATCCCATCCCTTGCCAGATGCCATTGTAATGCTAGAATCAGTTATTCATTTTTCACCTGTCAACGTTTTGTAATGTTGTGGCTGATCAGTGTATATAAAAACAAATAAGTAAAGGATGCACTCACATGTCTTTTAAAGGTAAAAACTGGGTTTGGGTTGGTTTTGTTTGTTTTGGTTTTTTTCACATTGAGCAAGTTTCTCCCTTCCTGAGCACAAAGTACCCTTCAAATTTTGTTTTAAAGCAATGCACCAAATAGAGGCTGTAATGGAAGTTAGATGTTGAAGTGGTGGGTTAGAAGATATAATGTGGGGATAAGGGTCAGTAGTGGGGTTTAGTGTTAGTAGTGGAGGCTCGAGGCTAACATGGTGGTCACAAGTTGAAGTGAAATAGGGGCTGTAGTGGAGTTTAGAGGCTCAAGAGGTGGGCTAGTGGTGTCACTGGGAATTAGAGGCTGATGTGGCTGGTTAGTTGGGGAAGATAAGGAGCTTTAACACATAAATAAAAAGGAAATTACAGTTCCTCACTCCCTGCCTACCTTCAGCCAGGAAGTGGTAAATTCTGATCCCTCATAGTCCAGTTGCACCCTTGGTGGTGCAGCACACCTATGATGCATCTTATATTCCAAGTGTCATCTGGTGCAATGTCCAGGTAACTAGTGGAAGACCTCAGTAGTGTATGTTCTTTATTGTTTACCTTTTATGATAGAAAGCTTCTTACTGGGATTTCAGAGCCACAGGAGTTATTAAAAAAAAAACAATAGGGGTGCAAGAGAAACAATGTGAGGTGCAAGACACTAAATGGAGTAAGAGACACTAAAGGGGGGTAAGACATTCAACTGGTTGTTTTATTGTTTTTTTCTAAGTTTCCAGTTAAAATATATAGCTGTGGCTTATACTCCTGTGTGTCTCATTGATTTTTCTAATCAGATACATTCTGTCCATCAACATAGCAATCCCTAGTTTTTTCATAGCCCTTCCATTTTAACAAGTTTGTTTGCTTTATTGATTTTGCTTTTAGATTGGTTAAACTTAATGAGACATTGCCCAAATAAAAAAAAAATTGTTATAAATCAGCGTTTAGTAGATAAATATTCCAATAAAAACAAGCATGCATGTATATTTAAAAACAGCTTGCAAAAGCTGTACATCTCTTGAACCCTGAATCCTTTGCAAGCCCTCGTCCTCTAACCCAGCCCAGACTTTCTGTGACAGTCCAATCACAGACTTCCCAATGCAACCCAATGATAAGTCTTTGCATGACAGGTGTACTGAGCAATTGTCTGCCTCCTGAATTTAGCTCTGCTGAGCTAAACAAACCTGGAAGCAACAGGGACTGTTGTCTGCTTGAAAGGCGTGGGTGGGAAGTGTAACAAAGTTATCGTATATTTTGAGTGAAATCTGCACTTTTTGTAAAATGAAAAAAAGAGTACACACTTTTCACACATAAAGCATTTCAGCAAGCTAAAGTACTTTAGGAGTATCATCTTAAAAGCAAACTAAACATTATCAAAACACAAAATGTTTGAGACTGAATATGGACTGTATATGTATTGGGGAAATTTGGGATGTAACAAGGTATATTTATAAATGTGCCAATTTCTATTGAAATCACCACTTTTTGTAAAATAAAAAAAAGAGGACACACTCTTCATATATAAAGCATTTGAGCAAGCTAAAGGGCTCTAGTGGTCTGGAGTGCCCCTTTAATAGGCGATGGGATATTTTTACGAGATTCTAGAAATGCAAACAATAACTTCTCCCACAGAATTTCACATGAACTACACCTTCTAGACAAACTCTACGACAATGTACGCACCAGAAATGTCACTATGCAATCTGCTGTCAGCAACCTCTGTTCATGATGTGCGTGCCAATAACCCCATGGACTTGCCACATCGGCAGGTGGTTTACAAATTAATAAAGGGTAACATTTTATCACTGAGACATTGTGTTGGATAATAAAGATAATTAAACAGAAGTTATTGCAGTGGCTTTAAAATATTGCTCTTCACAGAGCAGGAAATTTACTTTTATATACCATTGATATTTATATACTAATATGTTCATAATGCTACTGTACTCCCCTTCTTTTTTTTCTGGTTCAGTAGGAAATGTCCTACGTGGGCATTGAGTTTTATTTTAAATTAAAAATGTAAAAATGCAGTGCTACATGTGACCCAAAACAAGTAACATAATTGGAAATATAAACTCTAAATTATCTTTTTGGGGATTTTAAATAGTTTTTCATCAATCGTTCTTTTAATTGATTTGTTTGCATTTTCTTTGTTAAAAGCATGGTACTGTGTAGCGAGTTACAGTGCTCAGTAACCCCCGAGCACCAACGGTGGTTGGTGGGCCCTACTAATTGTTAAGTCTAATAAGACTGATCGGTTGTAATGAAAGCTCAAGAAAGAGCATAACAGAGGACTTGCGCCTTTTTTGGGAACTACCACCTACTCCTAATACATTATGTTTTATTTCACTACCCGACTGCTACATAATATTCTAGGATTTACCAGCTGTCAAGTCTCTATGTGTACCACAGGCATCCTGGCTTTAGCTAGTGGGACATTCTACCACTCTGGGTTATTTTTATTTTCAAACCAATAGTTTTAGCCACTAAGCGTTACTTGTACAAGTAGCCTTCTGTTTAACTTTTATTGGCTGTTAACTGGCTGCAAAATTTTAACAGCATCAATAGAGAGTTACCAGCTTCTGCTACTGAAAGCAAATCAGTAAGTAGTTGTTAAGTACTCCTATTATTTTCTATGGGAGCCGCCACTTTCTACTACAACTCTGTTACTACTCATAATCACTAATCCAAAAAACTTAACAGCAATCTTTGCATAGTGGAACAAGGTCAGTGACAGCCAAATCCCTATACATCTCATTGAAATAAAAAAATCTTGTTCCGTCCCTGTTGCTATTTTTTACTGACGGACGCTTCTTGCTTGTCGCTACTTGCCACATGGGGTTAGGTGCCCAGAATCAGGCGTGTGTTTCGCATGACCAACAAGCTGTGAATATGCAAGTTGTTTGTATCTGTTATACAATAAAGATAAAACTTCCCAATAAAGGGAGAGAATCTGGGACTGCATATAGACACAGAATAGTGACTGATTAATTAGATCTCGTTTCAAGGTTAGTATCTGTAGCGGCCGCTGTTATTAGCAATAGGCCACACAACAGCAATTGCTATTTACACGTAAGCTTGTAAATAAGCCTATAGTAATTTCTAGTTCCACAGTAATCCAATAGATTTCTCGTTCACCAGTGTATTTTATTGTGACATATTGGGGGAGATTTATCACAGTCTTCTGTTCTAAAAAGTGATGCAAACGTAAAATGAGAGCAGTCACTACCAGAACGTGCCTGATTGTTCCATCGGTATCCATGGTGATTGTTCCTCTTTTAGCACTTTAGTACACTTTTTAGAACAGAACACCTTATAAAGGGTTCCCCCAATGTGTAGTACATTCTCATCTTGAATGAATGTGAAATCTATGACTTTATCTTTGTTGTCTACTCAGCTCTAATTATCTGCTTTCATTTCTATTTCCCTATCCATCTCATTTTCTGTCACCTTCTAATCCTCTGTCTTTTACCATATGCTTGTGGTATCTTCTCACCCAAGATCCAAATGATATCCATTTTATCTTAATTTACCTAATCCTAGTCAGATGTGTTTCTGCTTATCTACTGTTCTGATTACTCGATGTCTATCTTATTCTCATCTAATTTCTCCCTATATCCTTCTAATATTTCTCCCCTTGACCCATCTAACTCCCACCCACAGAAAAAAACTATCTAACTTTTTGAAAAATACAGCTAGGTCATATTTTCACAGTAGAATATATTATGATTCTTCACATTTGCACACGCCATGCAAATGAAGGGATGTAGGGATGATTTACTAAAATATCTTAATGACAATTTCATAGGTTAATAAAACATCCTACCTATAGGACAGATTTTTTTTTAGCCAATGCACATTATGGACATACACATTTCATGCTCATGACAGGGGTTTGATTAATCCATTCTCTGCAACTTAATTGCATTGTCTTTTCTGTGGTGTCGAGGGAGTCATTGAGCAATAGCACATGATTACCGTAATGTTCATTCATTCATTCATTCATTCACATTATACATATTAAAGAGTAATTCATTAAATGTTTGTTTTCCAAAGTTGTATATTAAGAGACAAACAGACAGAAATAGAGATAGATAGCAAAGAGGGTAGAGGGGTGATTGGTCACCAGCTCATGATTCAGACCTTTCCCGGCAGGTCAATCATTCAACTTGTAGATTTGAGTTAGTAAAATGGGAAGTTGGGATGATATGTTAAGACTGGGGTGACTTATAAAGCCATTTTATGTTCCACTTGGTTTAGAATTAGAACAGGAGAGAGAGGGAGGGAGGGAGAGAAAGAGAGAGTGAGAATATGCCTGTTTATGTTGTTAGAATTGATTATTCCTTTACAATACGAGTTCTGTAATAATTTTCTACAAACATTAGAAGTTAAAAAAATAAACGTTACATTAGTATAGTCATTATTCACAATATCTGAATAAGGATACATACTATTTTTCTTTTGTTACCTTACATTTTCAGTGTGCTCTCCATTTCCCCGTGAGAAGCAAAATGTAATGTTTGCGCTGTCAACTTAAGACTAATAACCTGCCATAACTATCACACATTGACAAAATAATTCTAATAATTCTGCAAATATTATTGTATTACGTCATGGCATCACAAAATACATCCATATTTGAGTGGCCTGTGTATAATTTTGATGGGAACTGCAAATAGGAAATGGAAAAGGAATCTGTGACACAACAGGATATCATACATACATTTTATGTATTAGCCTGTGAGTTATCTCACTGATCATGACTCATACAGTAGTGCCTCAGAATCACAGGTCATATTTCATTTCAGCCATCCATCCATTCAAGGTCAATAAAAAGAATACTATTAAGTGGGGAAATAATAATGTCTACAACCCAGGGCATGAGTGAAACATGGCAAAAAGAAAAAAATACCTTCCTGATGGCTATGTAATTTAGCTGATGTAAGCAATTGGGGAATATTGAATAGTACTTTTAATTTATATATAAATAAACATAAATAACTTTTTTTAAGTTGGCAAATTAGATGAGTATAGGAAGGTGGTGGTGCTGTTGTAGAATTATTAGGCCTCTATAAATTTGTAAGGCCCCTTTAAATCCTCTTGCTATACCTCTAAGAGGCCCCCATAGTTTTACAAGGAAGCTTTGTCTATAGAACATAGAATTTGCATGTCAGCAAGAAATAGCTTTGATAAAATGTGTATTTACTAAAATCCTTGAAACTTAACCTTGAGAAACTAACAAGTGCCAGCTACGCTCCAAATGGATAGCTGCCAAAAGGCCCCTCCCGTCGAGTGAGCTCCTCATTTTAGCAAGATGGCGCTAAAACCTGTAGGAGTTAAGAAATTACGTAGATAGTGACCTAAGAATGGGGAGGGCATTTTACTAACATCTTAGCACCTAAGCCAATTAACAATGTCTATTTGTCTATATCTTGATTTTCTTCAATGATGTAATAATGCCTTTATAAGGGTCTGCGCACCCATTTTCTGTCAGAAGCCATTAAACTTCTCTGAAGTTCTTTCATTACCCTGAACCTTGTGTCTCAGTGTGAATTTACTTCTGCGTGCACGCAACTTTATTATCTTTAATTTGGACAGGAACAGATAGTCATTCAAACTAATTGGTTTGCAGTAAATCATCTAGAACAATTGGCGCCCAACGTGGGGCTCTGGGCTATGTCCAGTCTGGGCAGCTGTCCAAGAAGACGCTGGGGGGGCTGAATCCTGGGGGAAGGAAAAGAGCCTGATCACCTCTGAATACACGGTAGAGATTGCTGCAGCACCTAGCCGGTATGTTCCTGCCCCTGTGATTGACCTGTCCCAGTGTCTGTGACTGCTGCCGAGAGGACATCAAAGTCAGGTAATAACTTGCCCAGAGTCTTTGTATTGTTAATGATACCTAGTTTACCTGCATGTTGACTATCTGTTGCCTGGGTGTGTTTGTATTGGTATGTGTTTAACTTAGTACCCGGGGAGTGTAAGTGCCTGTTTAACCCCTTTTAGGTACCACATGCCTGTGGTAGTAAGGAAAAAGGGGGGTGGACCTGTGGAAGTTTTCCTGGGGGTCCTCTATTGCCTGTTTAACTCTTTTAGGAGCCACGTGGCTGTGGCTGTAAGGAAAAAGAGTAGGGGGAATCTGTGGAGGATGATGTAGACTCATTGCTTCCTGGGGGTTCCCCAGAGTGTCATTTTGACCGCTTAGCTTCTTGGTAAAATTCCAGCCTCGAGCGCTGAGGCAGGTAAGATTCCAATTCTTTAGGCTATACAGGATTCGGGTTGGAAGCTGTTGCTGTTTCCTGTGGCTGCTGGTAGTGAGACTTGCGGGTGGGTCCGCAACAGGGACACTACGAGGTTGAGGGAGGTGGCTTTTGGCCACACGAGTAAAGGCAAGGGATAAAACTGTTGAACTTATTTGAACTGTGATGCATGCACTGTATTTACACTGAAATGTTATTGTCTTAATTGTCTGTCACACAGATTCCTGTGTTTACTTCTATCTTACTCACTGTACTATTTACACTTTCCCCTCCTATTTCTCTTTCTCTTTGTTGAGAGAAGTGATTGGTCACACACTTCTCGCCACGCTCCAATCCGCGGCTACCACGGGTAGGCGGAATCAGTGACTAGTCTACGTTTTGGGAAGACGTACTTAAAGAGCTTGCTCTTAAAGTAGCAGTCGAGCACGGTAGACGTTCTGTTCCTTTCTCTCTCTATATCTGGGACGCCTTATATAGGGAGGATGGGACAGAAGTTAGATA
This sequence comes from Pelobates cultripes, assembly GCA_933207985.1. Lineage (NCBI taxonomy): Eukaryota > Metazoa > Chordata > Amphibia > Anura > Pelobatidae > Pelobates > Pelobates cultripes. The sequence goes on from OW240923.1 coordinate 84,561,015, forward strand.
AACCCAGTAAGGGTTGGTTAGCATGTGATCTAGTGGAAGACAGAGAAGGAGAAGAGATGGTTAAGAAAGTGAGGAAGATTGCTAAAGTATGTGGAATTACCGTACCTCTGTGCGGCAGATTGTAGCCAGAGAGCTGGCGTAAGTTACTGACAGAGAAGAAAGAGAAGCTGTCGGACCAAGATTTGGTTTGTACAGCAGAAGCCTGGTACCGAGTAGCAAGAGCTATTCAGCAAAAGGGATAGGTTGAGGAAGATATTGATCACAAAGGTTTAAGATTGTATGTATATCATAATAATTGTGTTACTGGGAAGTTATCCCAGCCAGTGCCCTGTCCAGGAGGTGACCACTTCCATCATCCTGTCAGTAATGACCGAAATGTAGCTGACCATGGTCACCATCCCACCCCAATCTTAAAACGCTGTGGGGTTTTTGTATTTTGTGTTAGCCATTACCCTGGTAGAGGGTGGGGGTTTAAATGAAATGTTGTGTTTTTGTGTCTCTTTGCTTTGTAATGTAATTGTCCTTCTGTCTTGTTACTGTACAGCGTTGACATGGTTAAATTCGTGCTGGCAGGCAGTCTCTCTCTTGTTCCACTCAAATCCCCCTCTGCTAAAACCCCCCCCCCCTCCCCTCGCTTCTGTGAGACGCGGGGGGGGGGAGGGGGCGGAGGGGGGTGGTGACATGCTTGCGATTTAGGTCTGTCTCTTCGGTGTTCTGTAGAGTTATTCAGAAGCTACTGATAAGAGTATAAGGTTCTGAGGATTGTGGGAGTGACGAGCTCACAAGATTGCATTCAGTGTTGAATACGGGATTTAGGAAGGTGTAGAGGGAATATGCGATGTTGTTAAGTCAGTATAAGAGGAGGAAAGTGATTAATGGTTTGAGGAAGATAAGGGAATTTGGTTGAATTCCGCGAGTTTATTTTGCACCATTTCATTATTTTAAAGTTATTTTAAAGTACATGTTTCTAGAAACAGCTGTATGGGCTGTTAAATGCATAATGTTCTCAACTGTCTTATTTAACCTGCCAGGTCTGTTCATAGTTTAGTATTCCATTTTGCAGAACAGAATGTTGCTTCTCTGACTTATTTTAATAGTTTTAATATAGTGTATGGTTGAAAGTACGTCAACCACCACCCTAAAGATGGCGCCTGCCAGTCCCATGACCTATCCAGAGTCACGGTTGCTTCTAAAGTAACGTCACTTCCGCCCTTACCATGCCCACACCTCCTGTCTTCCTTTCCCACACATATCATGGACGTCACCCCTCTCACTTCCTCCCTTGCTGTCATTTCCTTCCCCGCCCCTGTCATGGCTGCCTCCATCATGAGGCCTACCCCTATTATGCTCGTCCCATTTAGATAATTACTAAAACAATCATGCCATTTGTTTCCCTGTATCAACAATTTGTCCGTGATATAAAAAAAAAAAGAAGGTTGCTAAAATGTAATTTGCAAATGTGGTGTGACCTACATATGAAATCTGTTGGACACGAATATAAGAGCATAACAGCTGATTATCCAGATTAATCTTGCAACAAGGGAAATAGCTAAATAATGCAAGTTATTTTAAACATTGTATCTTTACTTAATCGAATCTTGCTAGTTACAGATCGTATGTTTACAGTAACATCCTTTACGTTAAATGATGGTTTAGCATTAGAAGGGTTTGTGACATGTTTTATTAACCCAGCCACTACTGGTTATTCATTTTAGTTACAGGGTGGTATAATTGTTATAGTCTAATTAATATAAATGATAGTACCGCAATAGTTAATGTTTTATCCAAAGACATTTAGGAACTTTACTTAACTTACTATTAACCATTATTTATAATGATAGACATGTTCAGACTGCAAAAAGCTATGGCTAATGACATAGAAAGGGGTTTGAGTCAGTAACACAGCCCATACTGAGGAGAGCAAACCCGCTGATGCTTAATGCCCCTGCCATGGCAGTGTCTTCAGGGGAACAAGGGGGGCCTCTAGCTACTGTAATTTTACCCATTGAGGGCCAGCCCACCACTTTCCTAGTTGACACAGGTGCAGCCCGAAGTGTTCTGAGAGAACAAGACCTGCCTGATACCTAATTTCTTTCCAATATTGATGTCTCCTGTGTTGGGGTGGACGGCCTTCCAAGGCAAAGTCCCCTGTCCACCCCACTGCGGGTGGGTAACTGCCACAACTTGCTTGCTCGCTTTGTGGTATCTTCCACATGCCCCATTAACCTGTTAGGAGCTGATGTTCTTTCACGCCTGCAGGCATCCATCACCTTTACTCCAGATGGACAAGTGGAACTATCCACCCCTCTATCTGTCTCAGACACCTCAGCTTTGTGCTCCTTACCCCTGATGCTACATCTAGAAGAGCCTCATGGGGATGCAAAAGACCTAAGGACTAATTTCCCTGATTCACTAAAGACTGATGTTCCTAAGAAGCTGTGGTCCACAGGCCCAGAGGACATAGGCCATCTAAAGGTCCCGCCTGTGGTGGTAAAGCTCATCCCAGGCGTAAAATTGCCACGAAAATCACAGTATCCTTTGAAACCAGCTCAAGCTGCAGCCATTACAATTCAAATTCAAGCACTCCTGGAGAAGGGTGCTCTTGTCAAATGTGAATCACCATGCAATACTCCATTATTTCCAGTAAAGAAAAAGACTCCAAAAGGCGAACCAGAAAAGTACAGATTGGTCCAAGACCTCAGAGCGGTAAAAGCCACAGTTTTGGACACTCCAATAGTGCCCAACCCACACACTCTCCTTTCCGGCGTTCCACCCTCTGCCAAGTACTTCACTGTCATTGATCTGGCCAATGCCTTCTTCAGTGTTCCCCTGGATCCAACTTGCCAATATCTGTTTGCTTTCACACATGAAAAACAACAGTACACATGGACTGTCATGCCCCAAGGGGCACAAAATTCACCAAGTCAATTTGCGAAGGCCATGTGCTCTATCCTTGATCCATGGCAATTTGACCACCATGAGGTCGTCCTGCTTCAATATGTGGATGATTTGCTGCTTTGTGGAGATGATATACCCACAACAGAACAATGCTCACTTAATCTTCTTTGCTACCTAGCAGAACAAGGATGTAAAGCTTCACGTCTCAAGCTGCAATTCTGCCAACCTACTGTTATTTTCCTTGGCCATTGTCTGTCTCAGGGAACCAGACATCTTACCCGTGACTGAGTTAGAGCGGTACTGGACATTCCACCTCCAAGGACCTCGAAGTCACTACACGCCTTCCTAGGCCTCATTTCCTATTGCCGAGCATGGATCCCAGAAGCCTCGCTCCTTATGCAACCTCTTTATGATGCTCTCAAGTCAGACCCATTTTGCTTGTCCACAGAAGCCCTTGACAACTTCTGTTCTCTCAAAAGTGCTATTGCTTCTGCTCCTGCTCTTGGCCTACCAGACTATACCAAACCCTTCAAACTGTTTGTTTCTGAAAGACAAGGCCATGCAACAGGAGTACTCACTCAGGCCCATGGTCCTGGAGGCCGCCAAAGGCCTATTGGATTTTTCTCCTGCCAACTGGATATTGTGGCCAGAGGACGTCCCTCTTGCCTTCGGGCCGTCTTTGCTGCCAGAGAGCTCATTGAAAGAACTGGAGATCTTGTCCTTGGCCACCCCCTGGTTGTCTTGGCCCCCCATGACATTTCTGCCATAGTCAACCAGGTCCAGCTTAAGCATGTTACTCCTGCCAGGCATCTTCGCCTTCAATGTCATCTTTTGTTGCCTGACAACATTACCCTCCAAAGATGTCAAGTTCTCAATCCGTCCACTCTTCTGCCACTCCCTGAGGGGGGTGTATACTACGGATTCATCATGGACGAAATTTATGTTTTTCTTCTCACTGGCACCATCAAGAAGGAAATGCATCCCAACCTATCCTTTCATGATGGACAAGCACTCCTTCATGACGGAGCAAGACATGCCTTCTGTACCATGTGGTACAAACCAAACATCACTCCTGAACCCTGCTATGAAGATGAACTCTATAAGCTGGTTGAAGTAAAACTCACTGCACAAGACTTCTACTGTGATTCTGAAGGCAACAGTATGGTCTTGATTCATCTACCTCCGGAACTCAAGCATTTGTACCGTCATTGGGACACTGCCATTCCACATGTCCCTGTGACCAAGTTGAAAACAATATCATGGAATGATCTTGGGCCTATGGCAAAAGCATGGGCCACTATGGACGAATCACAGCTACAGGAAAATGGTGTTGTCAAATATCCAACAACTGACCACCTAAAAGCATGGCCACGTCATTTCCTGGAGAATGAGTTCCAAGATTTAAGCATAGTGAATGACTACGACCCAGATACACCTCATGACTGTTTTGAACAGATGAAAATGGAAACGACACATCTACCAACTGTGCATGAAGACCCATTGGTAGATCCCGATCTCACCCTGTTTGTCTCACCTTGTTTGTGGACGGCTCAAGATATGCTGATGAAGAAGGAAGATACCATACAGGATATGCCGTAACCACAACAGATGAAATTGTCAAATCATCATCTTTACCATCAACTATGTCTGCACAAGAAGCTGAATTGCAAGCCCTGACTTAGCATGCAAGATCTCTGAAGGAAAGCGCGCCAATATCTACACGGATTCAAGATATGCACTGGGCGTGGCTCACGACTTCAGATTAATTTGGAAAACAAGAGGATTTCTTACCACCGCCGGTACACCAATCAAGCACGGTTCCGCAATCAAGGAGCTGATGGACGCCCTCCTACTCCCAGAAGGAGTGGCTATTTTGAAGATAAAAGCACATGGGAAGTTGGACTCAGATGAAGCAAAGGGCAACCATCTAGCTGATCAGGCTGCAAAACAAGCTGCAAGAGAACCACAGGAAGTGGAAAGAAGAGTGTCCGGTAATGAAGAAACTCCCATATTTACTCTGCAGACTCTTCCAACTGACCTGAAAATCCTGCGGGAACAACAGGCTACAGTTGCCCCTGAAGAAATACAGAAGTGGAAACAGAAAGGGGCAGTTCTAAGAGATGGAGTGTATTACAACAATCTCAGATTCTGCCTTCCTAAGAATCTATACCCAGCAGTTGTTCAGTGGGCACATGGCCCTGCACACCTATCAAAAGATTTGATGATTGCCCTTGTACAGAAGTACTATGAGGCTCCTGGAATTGCCACGCTAGCCAGCAATTACTGCAAAACGTGTGTCATCTGCGCCAAGTGCAATCCGGGGAAAATGACTAAAGTCCCTCCAAAACACTTGGCCAAGCCCATGTACCCGTTTCAAAGAATTCAGATAGACCACATCCAGATGCCAAAGAGTGGCAACTTCGAATATGCACTAGTAATAGTAGACATGTTCTCAGGCTGG
>OW240923.1:84574778-84640634 GCA_933207985.1 Pelobates cultripes
AGGTGTCAATCCATATCTGCCAAGTGACCCTATGCAGGGGGAACAGTGCCTATTCTGCTCTGTGTCAGTGTGTATCAGGGATCCTTAGGACAGGTGTCAATCCATATCTGCCAAGTGACCCTATGTAGGGGGACCAGTCTCTATTCTGCTCTGTGTCCGTGTGCATCAGGGGCTCTGAGGACAGGTGTCAATCCATATGTCAAGGTGTCAATATGTCATATGTCAGGTGTCAATCCATATTGATTGTGATTTAGGAATGTTAGGTGATTTCTGCCCTTTATGGATTAAAACCAGACTCTGTATCAACTGTGTAATTTTCCATGGGAGTTTTGCCATGGATCCCCCTCCGGCATGCCACAGTCCAGGTGTTAGTCCCCTTGAAACAACTTTTCCATCACTATTGTGGCCAGAAAGAGTCCCTGTGTGTTTTAAAATTCGCCTGCCCATTGAAGTCTATGGCGGTTCGCCCGGTTCACCGGTTCGCGAACACTATCAGACAGCCATTTCTATATTGGAATCTATTGGAGTGGATAGTTTAGATCTGGATATTGTATTTGAACAAACTGTAAAACTTAGAATTATGGAACAGTGTAAGGAGAAATCTAGCTCTTTTTTTTATTATTATTTTTATTGTTTTTCCAGTTTCCAAAACAATTCAAAACTAAATTATACATCAAAATATATAATCAAAGCAAAAGTCCTATCACATTATTCCAGTACCGCATTGTACCGGCTGGGTAGCTCCATTAATCGTGTTGACTAGCTGTCACCGAGTACCATAAGCACCGTAGCCCCTTAGCCACCACAGCTTGGCTGGTGTCTCACCGTCCCGTCTCACCCTGGACCAAAGTCCTGGAACCATGAATCATTAACACAAAATATACAGATCATGATATCACTTAAGTGCATTATTGTTTGACCTTTTCCTTGGAATTATTTGCTATATATACACTTATGTTTGTTCTGTGGTGCTAGCTTGAAAAAGATCTCTTAGAAGGTCGAAATATTGTGGCCTTTTTTGTTTAACTAAATCTGCCTGTGGTTTTAACACTCTGAGTGCTTGGGAATTTCTTTGTTGACTTGGGGACACTGGGAGACATTGAGACACTAGGGACACTGGCTGGGAGACATGGGGACACTGGGAGACATGGGGACACTTGAAGACATGGGGACACTGAGACACCAGGGACACTGGCTAGTTGACATGCGGACACTGTGTCCCTAGTGTCTCAGTGTCCCCATGTCTCCCAGTGTCACCAAGTGTGTGTCATAATGTCTCCCAATGTCCTTAATGTCTCAGTGTCCCCATATCTCCCAGTGTCCCCATGTCTCCTTGCAGCCTTTCCCCCATCCCTCACTTCCCTGAGCTGTAGGCTGTCTCTGCAGGCTGCGAGTTGCTGTTTGGACTCTGTAGCTGCTCCACTGTGGATCAGTAAATAGAGATAAGTAGGGAGGGACATGCTGGAAGTTCCTATCCCTGCATCTTTCCACACACATTGACCCCTACTGACCAGTGCTGGTATTGCATCATAATCTCTGTTTATACTGAGAAAGATACCAGCATTTGTTTTGCCAGTATGACTGCAACATCGGCACCAGCCAGGCAGCCTCAAATACCAGCCAGGTGGAAACCCTTAGAGTATTGTGTGTAAAAAAAAAAGGCATTTTTCATGGACATGGGCCTAGAGCTGCAGCTCCATCAGCCCCAATGTTAATCCAGCCCTGCCTGATTCTCTCACAGAGTGTTTTACTGATGTAATTGAAGCCACACGGGAATGTTAACTTATAAATAACAAATTCTGTGTGGCAATGTATTCTATGTTTAATTTTATACACTTTACCCGTGTGAGGATGGTTGAAAGTGTTTGATGGGAGTATGTGCCCACATGTCACAGATCCCAAATACCTGATACATCCAATGTTCCTACTGTCATGTTTAATGGGATTATAACAGTGCCTTGGGTCTGTGTTGACCAAAAGATCCCTCAAGTTTGTTTTGCATTTATAGCAAAACATTGGTTTCTGTTAGTATTCCTTGGGAGAGAAGTGTCAAATTCTAGCATATTCCAATTACGACAAATAGATTCTGTGAGTTCAGTACTTGCAGTGTGAAACTTTATCAGAAATTTTTTTCTCATATTAGTTTCTTTGGATTCTTGAATCTCAGTGGAATTGAATTGAGTTTCTGCTTTCACTAATGCCTTGTGTAGGATCATACGTTTTTATCCCCTAGCCAAAAATTTGTCATACATGATTTTTAGTTGTTCATCCAGTTGTTGTCTCTGGGAGTTATTCCGGAACACTCTAAAGAATTGGGAAAATGGAAGTGACTCCTTTAGATGTTTTGGGTGAAAACTCTCATAGTGTAAAATCGTGTTATGATCTGTCGGTTTTGTATACAATCTGTACTCCAATTCGTGGTCAATCAACTTGATTTTAATGTCCAGAAATTGTATACATCTATCATCAATATTTGATGTAACCTTTACCGTATTAGGTAAGTTGTTAATGTACTTAATGAACATTGAAGCTTCCTCCTCAGTGCTCTTCCAAAAGATTAAAATATCATCAATAAATTGAAAGTACTTGACTATTTGTTGATCATAGCGTTGTAAAATATGTGTTCTCTCAAAATCATACATAAACATGTTTGCATACATTGGAGCCATTGCTGCCCCCATAGATGTTCGAGATTTGAAGGAACCAATTTGTTTCAAACCGAAAATAGTTATTTTGTAATGTTAGAGCTAATAGTTCCAGTACAAATTTGATTGGAGGGTCATGGTATTGTGTTGTTTCAGAGAGGAGGTTTTGCATCGCCTCAATGCCATCTTCATATGGTATGATGGTATATAAACTGTTAACATTCATAGTTATTAAAATTCCATCAAAATCCCCAACCATATTGAATTCCTGCAACAGTTTATTAGTGTATTTTATACATATCGGTATTGCTGTTACCGGTCCTTTAAAACGATAGTCAAGCTATTTGGCTATTGGTTCCAATATACCATCAACCACAAAGACAATTGGACATCCAGGGAGATTTTTTTTTTTTTTTTTTTATAAATTCTTTTATTCAATTTTTATTTAAATATACACATTCATAGAAAAATATGAATAACTGTGTAATAAGTGTGTAATAACTGTGTCATATTCCTCATGGATTATTACATCGATATATACAAATACGTATAACAAAGAAGAAAAAAAAAGTTTATGCAAAGTCGAGAGGGGTGTAAAGATGCCCAGAGATATGTTACAGGTAATGATATCTATTTTGAGCTCAGGCCTGTTGTATTTTTGTTAGCCATGCCTGCCACATAACCTGTCTTTTTGGGACATTCAGGAATGGGATGCTTAAATTTCTTTCCATCCTTAGCTGTAAGAACAATTGAGCTTTAATTAAATTCCATGGTAATTCTTGTATTTGTTTCCAATTGCATGCAAGTATGATCTTATAGGCAATAAAACAATGTATAATAAAGCTCTCATTATTTCGTGAGATGTTTGGCCAATGCATATGCAACAGTATGACTTCAGGCTTCCCCTCTAATCTTACCTTTGTCTTATCCAAAATATTTTTAAAGAGTAAGCCTAATGTTCTCTGGATATATGGGCAGCTCCACCATATATGGAGGTAGGTACCTTCTTTAAGGCCACATCGCCAGCACATAGAAGAGACATGCTATTCTATTTGGGACCAGGTAACACCTGTTTATAACTTTATAGTGGATTTCAACTAAGTTCAAGCATTGTACTTGTTTACGAGTAATATTAGGAGCTTTACACCATTCTCGATGATCTAAGACACAATTCAAATCTTTTTCCCATACTTTCTTCTAGGGCAGGCTATCTGAATGATTTATCATTTTGATAACATCTATTGCTTTAGCTAAAACCTTAGGAACTACCTCATTTGAAAAAATATATTTTAGTGTCTTTGGGACATTTTTAGTAGCTAGAGTTAGATGTTTTTATAAAAAATATTTGACTCTAAGATATAAAAGTTTTCAGAGTTAGGTAGTTGGAATTGTTGGACTAAAGTTTCAAATAGCATCAGATTATCTTGATATAATATTTGGGACACCTTATGGATACCCCGCTCTCTCCATCTAGAAAGAGATATATCCTTTATGTTTGCTTCTATTATAGCAAGCTTTAAAGAGTTGAAAATTGCATACTTAATCCCTATTTTTCTTTTAACCTCTTCCCAGACAGGGAGCATTGGATCCAGTATTTTTTTTCTCTAAATTTCGGAACTTCTATTGCAGCTGCTTTTTTTCAATTCTTTATTTTATTTGTGCACAGAGTGAACTAGGCATGTGCATGGGAAAAATTTTCGGTTCGGCATTCCGAAATTCGGGACTTCGGCAATTCGGCACTTCGGAACTTGGCAACTTCGGCATTTTGGCACTTCGCCACTTTGAAATTTTGGTAACTTTGGCACTTTGAAACTTCGGAACTTCGGAATTTCGGAACTTCTATTGCAGCCGCTTGGTAGATAACTCCCTAATTCCCACGGCAAATTTACTAATTTAAGTAAAGATTATACCGCGAGTAGGGGCATCTCTAGTAAACAGTGAGCAGCCAGTGGCTGCTCCTTGTTAAAAAAAAAAGAAAAGCATTCCCCCGCTCTGGGCGGAGCCCTCGCCAGGTGAACATGGATTATTATTTTTTTGCGCTCGTTTTATTTTTTTTATTTTTTTTATTGCGTCGGTTATTATGGCTTTTTATTTGGCTTTTTTTGGGGCTGAAAAAGGAAGATTTTAGAAGAAAGAAAACATCAAATGGTAAGTTTTTTTTTTTTTTTCATGTACTTAGTTAAATGGCCCCCCCTCATTATTTTTAGGGTGAGGGGGGGTAGGTAGGGGTTAATTTTTTAGGGGAGGGGGTGACTAGGGGTTTTTGGGACCCCTAGTCACCTGCGGGGGGGGTTATTTTTTTAATTTAGGGCCCCCACCCCTGAGCGTCGTCATTAGGTCCGTCCCCCCCTAATTAGTATTTAGGGCCCCCACCCACCGCTCAGGGGTGGGGGCCAGGGGATAGGACATTAGGTTCCCCCCCAATTAGTTTTTAGGGCGCCCACCCACCGCTCAGGGGTGGGGGCCAGGGGGGAGGACATTAGGTCCTCATTCTAATTTAAGGCCCCCACCCGCCGTTCAGGGGTGGAGGCCGGGGGGGGCAATAGGTCCCCCCTTCAGGTTAAGAGGGGGAGGAGGCTGCTCACTGTTTAATAGACATGCCCCTACACTCCATATATCGAATAGGGGCATAATTTACTAATACTAAGTAATCTTCACTTAGTATTAGTAAATTTGGCTGAAAGACCAATTTAGGTCTTTCAGCCTTTTAATAGTTCGCTCCCTAATACTGTGGGAATTAGGGAGTTATCTACTTATTAATTCCTGTCATTACAATGACTTGTTAAGTAACTTACATTTTATGTGAATGTGTGTTACTTGATTGTTGTAAGTGTTGCAAATGCTTACAGCTGAATTCTGGCTATGTTTGTATACTTTTTATTTAAAATTGTAACCTTCTTATTCTTCCACTGGGTAAGTATATTAGTACTTAGGCAAAACTGTGCTTTGGAACTTCGGCAATCTGGCACTTCAGAACTTCAGCAACTTCGGCACTTCGGAAATTCAGTAATTTCGGAACTTCGGGACCTCGGTAATTCGGCACTTCGGCAATTCAGCACTTCGGCAATTCGGATATTTGGAAGTAGCCGAATGTCCGAATTTCCCGAAGTTCGTCCTAATATATATTCGGCCAGAAACGAATTGCACATATCTAGAGTGAACAAGCAGATTTGCACTGCCACAACAGCTGGTGCAAACAAATATGTAGACATGCGATAACAGTAGTATAGCATCAAAAACATTGCACTTTTATATATAGAAACAGGATTAAGTCGTTCTTAGATGAGTCATGCACAATTTTATAATAGAAATCATAGTAATTACGTTAAGTATTGCTAGATAAATGATGTTTGTTTAAACATGCTGGTAGTGGTAGCCTGTTGCTGTCGACTTAAATGCATATTACTATCTGGTCTGTGAGTATGTCTTATCGAGAACAGGTTATGCTGGTAAAGACTATTTGCTTGTCATAACAGGCTACGTGGAAGAATACCAGTCGCTGCTGTCCAGAGCATTTAGTAGAGTATAAGGGGAACATGCTAAACCCTAAGTGTGCGAAATAAAATAAAGCAAGAATAAAAATCAAGAGTGAAAATATGTGAGAAATTATAGCCGCGTTACATGCACGGGAACCCGGTGGAGAGAGTGTTCGGGTCGTAGGAGAGTCTGTGTTGTCACCTCATCCGAACCCTTCTGTCGGGAGGTAGCCGATGCCCTCTGATGGGTCGCGGGGGGTTGCTGCCGCACGGGTGTGAGTGAGGGTATCCCTCCAGCCCCAGGCTGAGATAGAGGCCCACATTTCCTTACCACTGAATCTCCGTGAGGCAGTGTCGGGAAGCCTGGTGGTGAGTTGCCGCTGACGGCGCTTGGGCTGCCATCTGTGTGGTCGATGCTTTTGGGTTGGAACCCTCTTGGCCTTCAGCCCGGGTGGGCTAGGGTGAGTGAGTATTGATTCTTTGTCGGGTGCTGCGCCCGAGGGTGGCCCCCTCTCCCCCGGCTGACTGTGACTCTTCTCACCCGCTTCCAGGGAGTCTTGTCACCCCATCATGGCTGTCTGTGTGCGTTTCTGGAGCTTCTCCCAAAAGATGTTAAAAATGTTGTCGATACGCTGCATGATATCAGCATTGTGGTCATAACTGTGCTTATGATTTGTAGGCTTGGTCAGCATTCGTTGAGAGCACTCTGCCGCCATTTTAGGTATGCCTCGTGCGTCGCTGGTTCTGATGCTTACCAGCTGTTCAAGGGTTGGTTCAGACAGGTAGCTCCGGACAACTAGCAAGGACCGGGATATCGCCCACCGGTCCCAGGGGTGGGGGGGAGTAGGAGAGTTGAGTGTTGAGGTAGTCCTTTATCAGGGTACAAGTGAGGAGAGCGGCCACCTCTCCCCACCTCGTTTTCCTGTAGGCCTCAGCTGACTGTTTTTGGGTTCCCGGGTGGTTAGCAAGCTGATTTGGGTGTCCAGGAGTGTGCCCGGGTGTCCCCAGCACGGCTATCGCCATCCAAAGCATGTCTGTGCCAAATATTTGGGGTAATTTCCCCCAAAATCGTGGATTTAATCAGGAGCTAGGTCTTGGCACATCCACTCAGCCTGGAAGCTAGGCACCACCCCCCAGTATTTTGTTGTTTTTAATAGCAATTCCATTGTTTAAATTTTTAAGATAAGACAGGAGGAGTCCTTTAGACCTCCATTTCAATTTTGTACCAATCCTCTTCTAAGGTGGTTTGTAGCTGGGTTCTATAAATATGAGTTATTTTATTCACCCAGTAAATAAATCTCATGCTTGGAAAATTTAGAACCCCGTCTGTTGGTTTAAGAGATAAAACTATTTATTCTGAGTTTTTTCCCTTTGCTAAGGTTTCAATATTATTTTGAAGTATCATTAACCAACTATCTGGGATTTTGAAAGGGATCATTTGGAGTAAGTAATTCCATTTGCGTATAATATATGAGTTGATAACGTTAATCCGTACCCACCATGTTATCTCTATATGCCTATAATCCTTAAGTAATTGATTTGTTATTTTCAAAAGACATTACAACATTATCTTCCATCAGTCTATCCAAATTTTTGGTGATCCAAATTCCCAAATAGTTGAACCTTCTTCCTGCCCCTAAAGAAAACATATTTTTTACTGATCTCCTCCGTTGTGTCGTTATCTAGCCCAGTGCTCATCAAAATAGTTTTAGCATAATTTATCTTATAGTTTGCTACCTGGCTATAGTCCTTAAATTCTCTAAATAATTATTTGAGTCAGTTATTGTAAGCAGGATATCATCTGCGGACAAGCAGATTTTTAGTTCGCTATCTCTCATCATGAAACCCTTTATTCTCGAGTTATTTCTAATGTTCATCGCTAATGGTTCAATAGATAATACATATAACAATGGCAACAGTGGGCATCCTTGTCTGACCCAATTTTTATTGTAACCCAATCTGAGCAAATATTTGGCCCAACCATTCTAGCTGAGGGATTTTTATATAATGACATAATTGCATCTAGCATCCACCCACTAATTTTATAAAATTCTAACACTCGTTCAAGGAATTTCCAGCTTAACCTGTCAAACACTTTTTCAGTGTCCATAGCTATAGACAAGAGCCGTATGTTTTTCTTTTTAGAACTATCAAGAATATTAATGATTCTTCTTGTGTTGGAACCAGACTATCTAGCTGTTATAAAACCAATTTGATCATTATGGATTTATTTCCTAATTATGTCCTTAAGGCGTGTTGCTAAGATGGATGAAAATATTTTAACGTTCGTGTTTATTATGGAAAGGGAATGATAGCTAGAGACTTCCGTGGGATTTTTTCCTTGTTTCAAAATAGGGTGTACATTGCCTCTAGTCATTTCTTCAGGGAAGCTACCTATCTGAACTGTGTTATTAAAAGTTATGGCCAAGTGATTGCTCAGCTGTGATTTATATGTGTGAAAGAACAAATTAGTAAATCCATCTGGTCCAGGTGTCTTGGACTTTTGCAGTTTGGAAATAGAAATTTCTACTTCTTCTGCATTGACAGGTCTATTAAGTTTGAATGACTGCATTTTATCAATCCTTAAAAGATTTGTTTTGATCAAATATTGATTTATAGTGTTTAGTGGAGTATCTCCAGGGAAATTGTATAATTTTCCATAATATTCTTTAAAGCAATTTCCAATATCCTTAGGATTTGTAAATGTTTTATTGCTATAGACGATTTTGTTACTCGCGAGTTGACTTGTTTTTTTCTAAGCTTGTTAGTTAACATTCTATCAGTTTTATTGCCCCAGCAGTAGAACTTAAGTTTTAATTAATTAATGTTTTTTTTATTTAGACACTGGAAGATTTTATCCTGTGTAGCTATAAATTCCCTGGCTTTTTCAGGCTTAGGGTCTACCCTATGTTCTGCAGATAGCTTATACAAAAAGATATATAGGTCAGATAGATTTTTCTCCTGTTTTTAGATTCATGATTCAGTTTAATTAAATATCCTCGTAAGACCGCCTTAAAAGTACACCATGTCGTCAAAAAAGATGTATCTGAGGGATCGTTCTCCTTAAAAAAGCAATCAATTAGCCTTTCTAATTTATCTCTATTATTCTTATTGTACAACAAAAAACTGTTTAGTTTCCACATTGTTCTACTTTTTCCTGAGAGAATGTTTTACTTCAAATAACTATGATCTGACCATATATTATATACTATTTTTATATTTGGAGGCCATCGCCCGTCCCTTCCAAACGCAGGCATTTTTAAGGTTTTTGTGGTTCTTCAGTAAAGTGCATACAATAGGTGTGCGTGGGGGTTTTCTTTTTTAAGAAATTGAAATAAATCGAGATCAATATAACCTGCTTTTAAACCAAGTGAGAGTATATCCTCAATTTTCTGATCAATCTGCTTTGTGGGATCATTCTCTAGGAGTCGGTAAGTTTTTTTATACTTTAATTGTCGTTTGATCTCACTGGAATAACCTGAGTAATTCAAAATTACAATTCCTCCACCCTTGTCCGCTGAACGTATGACAATTGTGGGATCGGAAACCAACCCCTGGATAATGTTGTGTTGTTCTCCTGATAGATTTGAGATTTTGGGTTTCTGTTTAAGCAGCATAGAATCTGTTTCATTTTTGACAGTTGCAAGAAAAGATTTAATAGCCACTTGATTTGAAGGTGGATCAAAAGACTTATTTATATACTGACTTTGATATTTCAGGATTCACCGGTAAGGAGCAAAATGTCTTAAAATAGTCTTTAAACCTTAATGTACGGACAAATTTAAACAATTCAACATTCCACTGAAAGTGATTTGGAGGAGTCGCCAGTATTAAGGAGAGACCTTTACTTAAAATTTCAATTTCTTTCAAGGTTAATTTCCTAATTAAAAAAGTTGAAGACAGGAATTATCTGCGTATTGGTGGCTTCCCGTCCACCCTGACCACGTCTAGGGATTGTTATTTTACGTTATTGAATTTGCTTTCGGTTATTGCTCTTGGAGGTGTTGTAGTTTCCTCTGTCGTGTCCTTGTCTAAAAAATATACTGCTCTTCCAGATTGAGATCCTTCTCCCTCTGATGCAGATTCACCCAAAGTAATATCAATAGTCGTAATGTTTGGTTTAACAATTTTCTTTCGGAATCTTCAAGGACAGCCTTTATATTCTCCCGACAGTCATGTATACACTGACTTTTCCTTGTAGTCCTGTTGGACTATTTCCATTTTCTGCCTTTTAAATTTGATTAATTGGTCTTTATAGTTCAAAATTTCTTCATTAAGTTTCAGCTGTATGTTTGCACCCTCTTGTGAATTCAGTAGTAGTGCATGTTCATTTTTCCAAAAGTTTTATCTTTTTTCTAACCTCCAATAAGTCCTCTCTGACATCTTGTATCGTAATAAGCATGAGATCCAACGAGCATTTATTTAAAACAGATGTCCCTTGGCTTAATTCTGCCAATTGTAAGGATGTTATGTACTCTAAATCCTCTAGGAATGTGTTTGGCTCTATAATAATCCGATAGGAATATGCCATGGAGATCTAAATCCACCTCTTTCTTTACGTTTCAGAAGCTTAAAATATATGTTACGCAAAGTAGTTGTGGTTGGCATCTCTAAGCTCGTGGTGTTCCATAGGATCTCTTCCACTTGTTCATTACTAAATTGGAGAGTTATAGCTTGGGGTGCACATACACCAGCCTGTTGCAAAAACCATCCAGCAAAAACCTCCAAAACAGTATAAAAAATAATCCAGTGCAATTCTAATTAAGAAATTAAACTTTAATTGATATATATTGAAAAGTGTTTTGTATCTTTAAAATAAAAATCAAAGCTAATATAGCAATAGAAATAGTCCCAATATATTGTATATGTATATTATTATAAAAAAAATTAATTAATAATTCATTAAAATAAAAAATTAAAAATAATAAATAAAAAAAATGTACATTTTAAAATTAAAGAAAATGATTGTATATATATATATATATATATATATATATATATATATTAAAAACACACACACACATACACACTGTTTTACTTTGGAGACTTCGCTGAACACCAATATTAGTGTTTCAAAACAGTAAAACGTGAATATATATATCAAAATACACTTAGAATGAATTTATATATATATATATATATATATATTTGTGCTCGGAATTTAATACGTAATGGATAGTGTCTGAGATGAAAGTTGGTTGTGGTGTGCCGAAAACCAACGTACGAGTGGGCCTGTAAATAAAAGAGGGCCCACCAAGGAGAGTTGTAATGCTATAAGGGTTAAGGTGGGTGGGGACAATCAACTTGACTGGCAGAGTTGAGTAGGGGCTGGGAGTTTAAGTAGGAGGCTTACTCCTCCCACAAAGTCAGGCCTAATGGCCTTTCTACTTGTGCTCTGAATTTAATACGTAATACACATATATATATATGTGGAAGGCGTATGCCTGAATTTGTGGGAGGGGTTATTTTCCTATTTAAATCCCCAGTAACCCCAGCTTACCTATCGTCGCCGTCTGGAAGTTCTGGCCTGCTCGCCTCCCAACTTCCGGGTCCTCAACAGGCATCACACTTCCGGGTCCTCAACAGGCATCGCACTTCCGGTCCCGTCATACCTTGCGGCTTCCCACCAACCTCTGTTCGCACAGACACGCACAAACTAACGAACACCAGGTAAGCGGCGAGAAAAGCCGCGTTCGGTATATTCACGCCGTTCGACTTTTTCTTTCTTTAAACGTATATACAATCTCATGTAGGAGACCGCAACCACAGGTGGCAAATATACACATATATATCTTTTCTTTTACGATTTCTTGCCACTGAATCTTGTTCGCACTTTTGCCCGGGCATAAAGGTTAATCTCAGGACCACATGAATATCACACCTCCCAATCTTGGGTCTCGGTTGTCACATCTCCCTAATGAATACCCCCCCAGTCCCTAGGGGTATCAAAGTCGGTCTAGCAGGCAGGACTACCGTACAGCCCCAGGAGAAATACCACTTACTATTCTACTATGCAGCTTCCCCTAACAGGGTCGAGTCATTCAAACAACCAAGGGCACTTTGTTTTCCTTCTAATCCATTTTTCTACTCATACAAATTACACAGTAACATGCACATGTTACAATCAGAATATATTGTTACAATAATCAACACAACAATGCTTAGATTCATTTTAACTGCTCAAACATCAGCAAATAAATATGTTTAATTTAAAATGCACAGTGTTTAAACCCAGCCGCTTTACAGACCGGTAATACGTCTTTGAACTCCTATTCATTATCCCCATCCTCTTAAGCTCCAGCTCTTTCATTACTTTATGTCCCCCAGTTTTATTTAGTTTTAATCTCTACAGAAAAAAAAACAAAAAAAAAAAAAAATCCCCGGGAAGCGACTAAACACTCACACAGCTTGTAAATTCCGACACCGTGTCCACGGTCCGCACCGCCGGAGCCATGATCTGTACTGGGGACTGGAGAAGGCTTGCGGGCTTAGCCCCGGTATCTGCCTCCCTGCTGCCCCCTACCAGCCGCACACCGGCGGAGACACCGAACCGGCAGGGCAGGGGCTGGCAGTGATGTCACCGGGACACTAGAATTACAGCAGCTGAGCCGTAACGTTGCTCACCTTCCACACACTGCGCTGGGCACTGGTAGAAAGTGGCAGCAGTTTAAACTGGCATATACTGCTCCTTTAAGACAAAGCAATGAATGCTGTTACAGGATGGGATAAAAAAAAAAAAGATTCTTTGAAGAAAGATAAGTTACATAAGTCTAACCTGAGTAACTGTGTTCACCCACTTTAACAATGTGGCAGTCTTTCTTGGTAGTAAAACTTAAACCCATGCTGATACCTTACAATCTGTATCATCCTATAATAACCCCTGTAATATCATGTCTGTTACTGTCATTCTTATGCTCTCACTACACGTAGCAGTCCCATGATAGGGATAATTGTACTGGTGGTTTCTCAACCTATTCTAAACTAGTAACGGTGTTATACTCAGATTGATATTTCTCCAACCATTGTACAAACCCGCTGACGATCAGCATGCATTCACTCACACAAACCCTAAAACTACGGGACAGTCATTAGGGTTGATTCGGGCAGTGAGCCGCTACCGAGTACACCCCACACAATGTCCAGGCAAATCAAATTACCCGCACATTATCTTCGATGAGTACCATTTAAATTACAGTTGTAATCGTTGCAACTGTTACACTGCTTCTAAATTCCGCTAAATGGATACCATTCATGACTAAAATAGTATGGTAGAGGGGAAATAAATAAATAAATAAAATAAAACACGAGCCACGAGGGCCATACATACATACATACGTGAATTGTAGTTTATACGTATTGACCATCTGGACCCGAAGTGCTCACAGCGCACTCCAGTTACGGTCAGCCTTACAATTCTACTTTATTATCACTCATGTTTTCATCCAATGGTATGTCCTCTCTCTCACAAACTAACCGTCCCTCTTAAGTAGCAATGGCTGGCTGTCAGGTTCCTAGGTGTCCACTAGTTATCATTCCCCCTGGCTTCTTCGCCTTAGGTTAAGTGGTCCCGCGAGGCCAACACCCATCCTCATACTCGGAGGTACTACGCCCCTCGGGCCAAATCATAGTCAGTCGCCTCGCATTGTGGCATAGAGAGGGCCTCACCTGTCACTCCCATTCTGTCTTATGTTTAACTGTCACCGAGAGGCCGACACCCCGCCACAACGTTCAGTGGCCACGCTATCCCCTCGCGCCAACGCATAGGTAGAGCCTCTCAAGCCACTTGGCAATTAGCAGGGCCTCACCTGTCACCAACCTAGAGTAATCGTTTCGCTGCATTGCGGCACTAGCTAGTCAGCCAGCACACACACACCCGTAGTACTTGGGGGACCACACCTGCAGACCCCGCCATGCATAACCACTACGTTTCATATCTGATAATCAGATCAGGTGTCCTAGCGGATTATTTCCCGCATCGTTATAACTTTAGTTTCGATGGTGAGTTTATATATCCTTACCGTAATACAAACCGTATGTCTGAACTATCATACAAGGCAATCCAGGCTTTTAATACGTCAATCACTTACGGGCTAAGGGTCTCCTACATAATTAGATATAGCAGTACAAGGATGAGTACAAGGATATACATGTTTCCCCAACTTGTCACTCACTTTGCGATCCTTTTATACCACATACACTAGGTGCCCATATCAATGTAGTAGAAACCAAGATCAGCGGTTTCCTCCTACAATTGTTTCAGGCATATTGTTCTTACATATATTTTCCGTTAAATACGTATATTGGCCACACGCTGTCTTTTACGTTTACACGTGGTACATATTCAGGCCTTGTATCAGACCATAGCCAGGTCCTCAATACGCTTAGGTATATATAGTAACTGCTTCCAGATTTATTCATTACAGATATACTGTTATTACTCTGCAGCCCATTAGGGGCATTTCAGTACATTGAGTTCTAAATTACATACGTTGACGCATACTGTCACCTAATTATTTTGTCTACATCAATTATACAAGGCAATGCAGGTTAAAGCATTAGCAATCTAATAAAGACAGGGTAAACCAGAATTCCCACTTGTTTCATATCAGACATCGAAGCATCACTCGGCCTTCATTACGAACAAACGAATACAATTCAAATCCTTAACAGCTAATAGGGACCGGTCTCAGCACGCCTGACATTCACAAGGTTCTCCATGCGCATTCAATCATATGTTACGCTATTTAATATTACATACATCTTACTATGTTATTTATGTTCAAGAAGTACATCAGGATTGACTTTCGGTCTTGCTATCTGTTTCTCTCTTAAAAGTTACACCTATAGGCATCTTATAATACAGTTAATTACAATCCCAAGCCTATCAAGTAAACGATTGTAGGGTAGTTATTATACGACATATATTTAAGCTTAAACCACAATCAAAGATCCTTTTCAGGTTCCTCTCTTAAGAGCACATTTTCCCTACTGTTAGTCACGGTATTTCGTTTGCTCGTCGGTTCGCATCACGTCAGATAATTTGTCAGATACTTTTTTTTTTTTTCAGTCCTTTTTCACCATGGTTCTACCAGTTTTTACACATATAAGCTGTTAACGCTCATCCAGAAGAAACAAGCCTGCCAAGGGTCCCCCGCAGTATACCCCGCCCTGGCCACTCCTAAAGTCCTGAGGTCAGGCCTTGCTTAAATGTACCTGAGCTCGAAGAACATTCAGTTTAGGGATCCTCTGCAGTTCAATAAGGTCTTATCATGCCTTAAGTTAGAGGTTTGTTTTTTTTAAGCAGGTAGATTCGTCCACTAACAATAAGCAAACTTACTCTAAAGCTTACGATATGGGTAAGTATTGTGTATGATTCAAGATAATAAATGCGTTCAAATTATAAATGGCTGCTTGCACAATGTTTTGCCACTTATCTTTGAAACCAGCCTACAATACAATTAAAACTTTACCTACAGGAATTTAACATTACGTATACACCATATACCCAACAGCTCCCATTTTCTTTTATTATTCAGTAAAGATGCCGACTAGTGCCCGAGATCAAAACTCCACAAATCATTCAATTCACTCCCTATCAACAGTAAATCTTAGGGGGAGTTTTCGATTTAACCATAAGGCTCCCTGTAATAACGCTACTAATATGTGTCAGCAGCTCACTTGGCGTTCCACGATTTATTGAGGCCAAAGAAAGGGTATTACTGTCGGAAACATTCGGCCTTCACCTATGCCTAAAGAATTCCGGAATCAACAATCGTTACATTATCTACTCCTCATATCAAAACATATGAGCTGGGTGTTTTAAATTGTGCCCGGTTCAAAGTTTGTACTCTTAATCAAAGGCCAGGTTAGCCAGATCTCTAACTAAACCTAACCATCTATAATAACTGTGATAATTGTTACTTTAATTACTCCACCCAGGCCTTAATCCTTCCTCCTACTCGGGCATCTCATTCCATGTCAGTGCAACAGCAGCCTCTAATGGGCGTGTTACGACACACATAAGTAGAATATGGTAAGTTGTTTTACAATGGGAACATTCCTAACCAAGGACAGAAATCAGACTCTCTTATCGATATTGTGACTAAATGATTGCTAATCTGTGAATTAATCTTGTCTTCTATTTTTGCCCTCTTTTGCAGGCCTGACCTCTCGTCGGTTTCGGCACACCTCAACCGACTTTTGTCCTTATCGAACTACATACTTTTAATTGTACGTCCTCAAATTACCCCGTACACAAGTGGAAGGCGTATGCCTGAATTTGTGGGAGGGGTTATTTTCCTATTTAAATCCCCAGTAACCCCAGCTTACCTATCGTCGCCGTCTGGAAGTTCCCCTCCCACCTCACCCTTTGTTATTTTCAATTATATACCAGGTGGGCCCTCTTTTGCAGGCCTGACCTCTCGTCGGTTTCGGCACACCTCAACCGACTTTTGTCCTTATCGAACTACATACTTTTAATTGTACGTCCTCGAATTACCCCGTACACAAATATATATATATATATATATATATATATATATATATACATATACACTGTTTTGCTCGGTAGACTTCACTGAACACCAATATTAGTGTTTCAATATAATAAAACACAGCACAGAGATTATATTGTCAGTGAAAGTGACATTTTTGAATTTTTCACACACAAATGTCACTTTCACTGATGATATTATTGTTTTGAAACCTTTCACTGTTTTGAAACACTAATATTGGTGTTCAGAGAAGTCTCCCGAGTATAACAGTACCCCCCATGTACAGGTGTTATGGTGTTTTTGAAAGTTACAGGGTCAAATATAAGGCTTGATTTTTTTCACATTGAAATTTGCCAGATTGGTTATGTTACCTTTGAGAGCGTATGGTAGCCAAGGAATGAGAATTACCCCCATGATGGCATACCATTTGCAAAAGGAGACAATCCAAGGTATTGCAAATAGGGTATGTTCAGTCTTTTTTAGTAGCCACTTAGTCACAAACACTGGCCAAAGTAGGCGTTCATAATTGTCTTTTTGCATTTTTAAACACACAAACAAATATAAATGCTAGCTTTGGCCAGTGTTTGTGACTAAGTGGCTACTAAAAATACTGGAGATACCCCATATTGAATACCCCGGGTTGTCTACTTTAATAAACTATGAACATGTGAGGTGTGATTCATGACAGATAACAGTGTTACAATGTCAGTATTGATAAATTTAAAAAAGATATATTTTGAAACAGTAATGCCCTACTTGTACTTATAGCCCTATAACCTTTCAATAAAAGCTAAGAACATGTTAACATTGGGTATTTCTAAACTCAGGACAAAATGTAGAAACTATTGAGCATGGGTGTTTTTTGGCGGTTGTAGATGCGTAACACATTTTGGCAGTCAAAGTTAGAAAAAGTGTGTTTTAAAAAAAACATTTTATAGTAAATTACATGATATGATGAAATTAATGGTATCTTTAGAAAACCAGAGAAAAACGATATATAATATGTGTGGGTACAGTAAATGAGTAAGAGGAAAATTACAGCTAAACAGAAACACCGCAATGTAAAACCACCCTGGTCCTTAACGTTAAGAAAATTGAAAAACGGTCTGTCACTTAGTGGTTAAACTCATATCGCTTTCAAGTCACAGTTTCAGTCATGCACTGGGAAGAAATTTTCCTGGTCTGTATCATCCTCCTCTTTCTCTAGTGCAATTGCTTCCGCCATCTATTCTTCTGAGGTTGCAACACGAAGAGCAGCATATTCAAGCCTGTCCAGAACTCTACTTCAATTATTGTGAGCCACAGAGCCTGTTGAAACACCATTACCTCATCTGGAGAAGATATACTACAGGACTTCCCTTGGTATGTCGTTGAAATCTAGCTCTTACCCCACTCAGGTTAGGGGGAATGCCATTGATACTTTGCAAGGTTTAGTTGAATGTGATCTTAGAAATCTTTCTGACCGTGTGAAAAAAGAGACAAAAAATGGCTATTTAACTTCTAAAGAAAGAGGCATTATTATCCATAAAGTATAATAAGAATGTAATGAGGAAGGCCAATAAGGGTGGATGTTTGTTAGTAATGGATTCTGAAGCTTATAAGGTTGAGGCTTTGAAACAGCTTAACGAAGAATCTTCTTATTCTACGTTGACATTTAATCCTACCTTTCGTTTTTCTAAGGTTTTGCTAGAGATTTTGAGCTTTGGCTTTTCTGACTGTATGATAGATGAGTCACTTTGTGATTATTTGCTGTCTGTGAACCTGATTGCTCCTATTGTTCATCACCTACTATAAGCCCATAATGGTCTTGATATCAAAGATAGACCTAAGGTAGCCGTGTGGCTCTTTAAATGAGAAGTTGGTAGAATGAATGAACATGGTGAGGATTAGAGAGCAGTCTTTGATGTAAAGGCAAAAAAAAATTAGAAAAACACCAATTGCTAGACATTATCACACCTGCAATAATTTGGATTTTAAGTTTTTGCATGTTTGTAGAATACAGAAGCTTTCTCTACTCATAAGGGGTGGGAACATAAAACATAATTTATATTACCAATAGGATAAATGGATATTTTACTTAAGAACTAGGAAGCCCCTGGGACTCAATTTTGAGTTCCATGCCCTGTGTTTTGTTGGCTAATTTTCTCTGATACTGTGGCGGTACTTGCCCCTTATCCGGGGGCCGGCCGAGGTCCTCAGTGCGGCTCAAGCACTCCCACCTCCACACAAGCCGCGTATGGCTCGATCTCCTCTTCGGGGGTGTACTGTGGTGGTACTTACCTTATCCGGTGGCCAGCTGGGTTCCTCATGGCTCGAGCACTCGCAGCTTAATCTCCTCCTCTGAGCAGGCCGCGTGCACGGATCGCAGTGAGCAGTCACGCAGCCCACCTCGCACTAGGAGCGCAGTTCGCATCAACAAAAAGGGGCAGCAGGAGCCATAATTGAGTTCATTGGCCCACGTCATTCTGTCACCCATAGGCGTGCGCAGCCTATTGCATTAGGGTGTGCACCGAAAAGCACAAACACACACGCTGCATACACACACAGGGGCTGTAGAGGGGACACACACACAGGGGCTGTAGAGGGGACACACACACACACAGGGGCTGTAGAGGGGACACACACACAGGGGCTGTAGAGGGACACACACACACAGGGGCTGTAGTGGGGGGATACACACACAGGGACTGTAGAGGGGACACACACACACAGGGGCTGTAGAGGGACACACACACACACAGAGGATGTAGAGGGGGGGCATGGGCTGTAGAGGGAGGGGACACAAGGGCTGTAGGGGGGACAGGATCTGTAGAGGGGGGGACATGGGCTGTAGAAGGGGGACACAGAGGATGTGAGGGGGCACAGGGGCTGGGGATGTAGAGAGGGAAACAGGAGCTTTAGAAGGGAGGTTGGGACGTAAAAGGGGAAGCATGATCAGTAGAATAGGGGGTATGGGGTGTAGAGAGGGGGATATGGGCTGTGATGGAAGGCACAGGGGCTATAGAAGGGGTGGGCAAGGGCAATAGAACGGAAGCGCAGGGGCTGTAAAAGGGAGGTCACAGGGGCTATAGAAAGGGTAGGCAGGGGCTAAAAAGGGGATGGACAGGGGCTATGGAAATTGGAACAGGGGCTGTAGAGGGGGCAGGGGCTATAGAGGTGGTGGGCAGTGGCTGTAGAGGGGGCATGGGCTGACAAAAAAAATCCCTCCACCCCTGAGTCTTGCCTTAGGCCAGGGAGGGGTAGGCAGGAGCCTGGAGCAGAAGCTTGCAGCCAGCACAGAGCAGCCTGGGAAGTCAGACAGCCTCTCCTGAGCCTACATATCAGAATTCAAGAGCACATTAGAAACATCAGAAGGGCTTCGATAAACACAGCATCTCCCTACATTTTAAAAATAAACATAATAGTGACCCTACTCATCTTGAGTTCCATATTATACAGAGGATATTACCGGATTGGAGGTGGGGTAATTTTATTAAGAAAATTGGCCAGAGGTTGATGCAATGCATTTTTTATTTAAATACAATGCAACCAAATGATCTTAATGATGATTTTGAGCTATGTAGTTTTTTAATTTAGAGGAATTTTTTTCTAATTTTAGAGTTTTAATATATCATCTAATATAAATTATTTTTTTATGTAATATGACTTACCTTTTATTGCTCTTACGTCATCATGAGATTCAGTCTGTATTGACACATCACTTGTTGGTAATTATCACACAATTTTTGGTGAATCCCTGTTCTACCTGTGTATAACATATGCACTTGCACTTAAATTGCTACATATGAGTAGTTGAAATTCAAGAATTGTTAACTGCAATCCATAAGAGTCTGCAAACATATATAAGAATGCTTGTTCAGAACAAAAAGATACTAATATGCATTTCTCTTCTTCCTCTATTTTCCCTGTATAGACATGTTCCCATCGAGATTTGTTATCTTTAAGTATGTAGGTCAATTGGACGGCTTGAACTGTAAGGGTATTTACCCCACAACAACATGGACATTATGGGAATAATACACATCAGCCATATACATGCCCCATCCGTGACGTCGCGAGTGATGCGGTGCGTCATGTGAGACGTCATGTGATCAGGCTAGAGATTGCATTAATGAATTCAGCTGCAAGGGAACACACCCAGCGAACAGCGAGAGCCAATTGGAGGAGGACAAAGTCGGACACCTACACAGGGAGAGGAGAGGGGTATTTAAATCATCGCCCAGCAGCAAGGAAGTTACCGATTGAGAAAGCTGTCACAGCACAGTGAAACGTGTTTCGGCAAGAAGATTAGAGACTATATTTTAACATTATCTGTGCACTTTTTGATTTGTAAGTTTTTATACTTATGTACAAATAAATTTTTGTTTTATACTTAAATAGTCCATCATCTTCTACCTTGCTGCACAAAGAAGGGTTGTAGCCCCCTTAAATATATATACCTCTACACCAGGAGCCAGGTTTTGGGCTCCCAACCAGGTGAGACACCACTCTTTCTACCATTTTATACATATATCTCTGGAATATATCACACTAGGAGCATTCTGCTCCATATGTTCCCCTTCCCTTCCTCTTTTTTACATACGAGGACATACTGACTGAAAGAAGGATCAAGTTGGTACAGTGTCACCTAAATACACGCAAGCCTTAGTGATTTGAGCCTATCCTTATGGGCTCTAGATCATGTGAGTGTGACCATATTGATCACTAATTCATGTGATTGTTTTAAATGTTATTTGCACCATCTGCACTTTTATTTTTACAGATATACAGGGAGTGCAGAATTATTAGGCAAGTTGTATTTTTGAGGATTAATTTTATTATTGAACAACAACCATGTTCTCAATGAACCCAAAAAACTAATTAATATCAAAGCTGAATATTTTTGGAAGTAGTTTTTAGTTTGTTTTTAGTTATAGCTATGTTAGGGGGATATCTGTGTGTGCAGGTGACTATTACTGTGCATAATTATTAGGCAACTTAACAAAAAACAAATATATACCCATTTCAATTATTTATTATTACCAGTGAAACCAATATAACATCTCAACATTCACAAATATACATTTCTGACATTCAAAAACAAAACAAAAACAAATCAGTGACCAATATAGCCACCTTTCTTTGCAAGGACACTCAAAGGCCTGCCATCCATGGATTCTGTCAGTGTTTTGATCTGTTCACCATCAACATTGCGTGCAGCAGCAACCACAGCCTCCCAGACACTGTTCAGAGAGGTGTACTGTTTTCCCTCCTTGTAAATCTCACATTTGATGATGGACCACAGGTTCTCAATGGGGTTCAGATCAGGTGAACAAGGAGGCCATGTCATTAGATTTTCTTCTTTTATACCCTTTCTTGCCAGCCACGCTGTGGAGTACTTGGACGCGTGTGATGGAGCATTGTCCTGCATGAAAATCATGTTTTTCTTGAAGGATGCAGACTTCTTCCTGTACCACTGCTTGAAGAAGGTGTCTTCCAGGAACTGGCAGTAGGACTGGGAGTTGAGCTTGACTCCATCCTCAACCCGAAAAGGCCCCACAAGCTCATCTTTGATGATACCAGCCCAAACCAGTACTCCACCTCCACCTTGCTGGCGTCTGAGTCGGACTGGAGCTCTCTGCCCTTTACCAATCCAGCCACGGGCCCATCCATCTGGCCCATCAAGACTCACTCTCATTTCATCAGTCCATAAAACCTTAGAAAAATCAGTCTTGAGATATTTCTTGGCCCAGTCTTGACGTTTCAGCTTGTGTGTCTTGTTCAGTGGTGGTCGTCTTTCAGCCTTTCTTACCTTGGCCATGTCTCTGAGTATTGCACACCTTGTGCTTTTGGGCACTCCAGTGATGTTGCAGCTCTGAAATATGGCCAAACTGGTGGCAAGTGGCATCGTGGCAGCTGCACGCTTGACTTTTCTCAGTTCATGGGCAGTTATTTTGCGCCTTGGTTTTTCCACACGCTTCTTGCGACCCTGTTGACTATTTTGAATGAAACGCTTGATTGTTCGATGATCACGCTTCAGAAGCTTTGCAATTTTAAGAGTGCTGCATCCCTCTGCAAGATATCTCACTATTTTTGACTTTTCTGAGCCTGTCAAGTCCTTCTTTTGACCCATTTTGCCAAAGGAAAGGAAGTTGCCTAATAATTATGCACACCTGATATAGGGTGTTGATGTCATTAGACCACACCCCTTCTCATTACAGAGATGCACATCACCTAATATGCTTAATTGGTAGTAGGCTTTCGAGCCTATACAGCTTGGAGTAAGACAACATGCATAAAGAGGATGATGTGGTCAAAATACTCATTTGCCTAATAATTCTGCACTCCCTGTATATGTGTTGTGATGCTGTATATGTATATCAAATTGTGTTAACCCAAAGGGGTAAGTCCATATATTTGTAGCGCTCTACATAAACACTAGTGGTGTTATTTATTTATATTCTCCTACACTGTGTGTACACCAGCCTCTCCTGATGATGTCAGGAGGAGGGGGCGAGACTTCCACTGCTCTTCTCCCAGTTTCCCCAGCGGATTGCAGATTGTGGATTGCTGGGGAGTCTGAGAGAAGAACATTGGTAGTTACGCCCCCTCCTCTTGACATCATCAGGAGGGGCCGTCCGACTTTCCTGGCTGCTCTGTTCTGGCTGACTGCAGGGAGGCAGCAAGTAATGTGAACAATCCGAGTCCCCAGCCACAGGCAGGGGATTCAGATTTTTGCGCCGGCATTGCCGTGCACCACGGAACCCCAATTTTGAGGCTTGAGTAGGGTGTGCCCAGGCACACCCGGCACACGCCTATGCTGTCACCCACACACACACATTTTGGAGGCATAGGCATGACATGGGCCAATCAAATGTTAATTAAAAGTTATTTAAACTTCCTTAGCCCTATCCACTTTGCCCTATCATGGTTTCTGTTTCAGTACCCTTTAGTGCATTCCTTGATTTATTGTGTTTATTTTGCTATTGACCTTGGGTGGGGGCCATAAAGATAATGAGGGGGGGACCTACAGTCCTCCCCCTCTCCGGCTCCCACCCCTGTGCGGCGGGTGGGGACCCTAAAAATAACAATAAGGGGGGACCTACTGTCCCCCCTGGCCCCCACCCCTGAGCGGTGGGTGGGGGCCCTAAAATTAACAATAAGGGGGGGACTTATTGTCCCCCCCGGTCCCCACCCCTGAGCGGTGGGTGGGGGCCCTAAATACAAAGGGGGGGACCCTAGTCACCCCTCCCCCCCCCAAAAAAAAGATCTCCCTACCTACCCCCCTCACCCTAAAAATAATGAGGGGGGGACCTTTAACTAAAAACCTGTAAAAAAAAAATTAGATAAAAATAACTTACCATTTGATGTTTTCTTTCTTCTACAATCTTCTTTTTTTTTTAAAAGCCTTGCCACGCCCTGCAATTAGGCTAAGAACACTCTGATTGGCTGGTTTAAGCCAATCAGAGTGCTCTTTGTCATTTTACACAGCGTGGGAAAATTCCAAAGAACTTTCCCACGCTGTGTAAAATGACACAGGCACTAATGATTGGATGGCAAAATCCATCAATCACAGTGCTCCTGTCATTTTACCGTGGGAAAATTGAACTTTCCCGCTGTAAAATGACACAGAAATCACCATCCAATACAGTGCTCTGTGTCATTACAGCGCGGGAAAATTGAACTCCAGTGTAAAATGACACATTTACTGTGATTGGATGATTTCCAAGCCATCACACCGCTCAGGGGGGGGTGGGGGGGGACAATAGGTCCCCCCCTTATTGTTAATTTTAGGGCCCTCACCCACCGCTCAGGGGTGGGTGCCGGGGGGGGGACAATAGGTCCCCCCCTTATTGTTAATTTTAGGGCTCCCACCCACCACTCAGGGGTGGGGGCCGGGGGGGGACAGTAGGTCCCCCCCTTATTGTTAATTTTAGGGCCCCCACCCACCGCTCAGGGTTGGGGGCCGGGGGGGAACAGTAGGTCCCCCCCTTATTGTTATTTTTAGGGCCCCCACCCACCGCTCAGGGGTGGGGGCCAGGGGGAGGACAATAGGTCCCCCCCTATTAGTATTTAGGGCCCCCACCAGACTGCTCACTGTTTAATAGACATGCCCCTACTCGCGGTATTGCGAGTAGGGACACAATTTACTAATACTAAGTAATTTTTACTTAGTATTAGTAAATTAATAGGGGGCGGACCGAACATCGCATATGTTCGCCATCGGTGGCGAACGCGAACATGCTATGTTCGCCGGGAACTATTCGCCAGCTAACCGTTCGGGACATCACTAATCCTTGTCTTGTCCCTAGCTATCCTAAACTCTGAGTGTTGGGGTATTATACCGTGACAGATACGTAGTAGTCCTATTTGTATATTGATAAAATCCTTAATACTTATTTATTTACAGGTATCTGAGAGATTCCTTGACTTTGTTGTACTCTTGCATTATTTCTTTAAATAATAAGCATTGTGAAAGTGCCTTATTGATGCTCTTTATTAATTTCATTTATCTACTATGGTATTGTGATACGTTTTTTCTTATTTCTATCTTTATTTATAATCTCTAGTTTTATAGCACTGTACTTTAATGCAACTCTGTGGTAGTTGGTATGTTTAGGGTTATCATTCAGCGGTTTCTTTAATATTTTTGAAAGTAGGGGCTTCAACCCCTTTAGGACTGAGCCAGTTGTACAAGTTGTGAGCAAAACAAAACCTGGAATCTGTGCTATATGTCTGTCCAACCGTAATTCACCTCTTTCATATTAAAGGAACACTATAGTCACCTAAATTACTTTAGCTAAATAAAGCAGTTTTAGTGTATAGATCATTCCCCTGCAATTTCACTTCTCAATTCACTGTCATTTAGGAGTTAAATCACTTTGTTTCTGTTTATGCAGCCCAAGCCACACCTCCCCTGGCTACGATTGACAGAGCCTGCATGAAAAAAAAAACTGGTTTCACTTTCAAACAGATGTAATTTACCTTAAATAATTGTATCTCAATCTCTAAATTGAACTTTAATCACATACAAGCGGCTCTTGCAGGGTCTAGCAAGCTATTAACATAGCAGGGGATAAGAAAATCTTGATTAAACAGAACTTGCAATGAAGAAAGCCTAAATAGGGCTTTACAGGAAGTGTTTATGGAAGACTGTGCAAGTCACATGCAGGGAGGTGTGACTAGGGTTCATAAACAAAGGGATTTAACGCCTAAATGGCAGAGGATTGAGCAGTGAGTCTGCAGGGGCATGTTCAATACACCAAAACTGCTTCATTAAGCTAAAGTTGTTCAGGTGACTATAGAGTCCCTTTAAGTACTCCCACACTTATTATATATCATTTTGTTCAGGAGAAACAGGACTTTCATTTCACATTTTCAACATAGTTTAATATGATAACAGAGAGAAACATAGCGCAATACTGTTCTAATAAAAAATGGAGTGGAAATAAAAATAGTTATTCACACTCACAAACCAAAATTGATTACAGGCATATCATAAAGGTGGTGGAAACCTCAGGATTGGTAGGACATCATGATATACAAAGAAGGAAAGAAAAAAGCATGATAGTGCAGAGTATCTTGATCAAATAAACACTTTAATTATAGGGCACACTTACAAGATTGAAGTGGCAAGCAGGCGTATCATATAAAATGGTCCAGTCACAGGATCCCAGGATCGAGGGAACCGGAAAACAATACAATTACACAAAATACAATAAAAACAAAAACTCTAAAACACCATACAGCAGGCCTACGTGTTTCGTTCAAACGTCCTTGAACTTCCTCAGGGGAATATGATGAAGATCCTTCTGTGTGCAGGCATGACCGTACCCTGGACGGCGGGGACGTTCTATGCCGCACTCCGGCATTTAGGGCCGCCCAAAAAAGGACAGTATAGAACGCCCACCATCCTTAAGGGGTTAAAAAGGCATTTGTGGGAGTGTTATACTTACCTATGATTACAATAGAGTAGCACGAAATGCGTTAGGTGGAGAGGTAGGGTTCTGGTATGCACCGTATGTTTGTAGCTTTTGTATCTAATGAAGAATTTTCCATTTGAGCAAACCACTAAATTTACACTTTTTTCTTGTTCTGCTGCTAAGTTTAATTTGCTTTAGCTGATTATTATTATTATTATTAAGATATTTATATAGCGCCATCAAATTCCGCAGGCAATTACAATGGGTGGACGAACAGACATGTAGTTGTAACCAGACAAGTTGGACACACAGGAACAGAAGGGTTGAGGGCCCTGCTCAATGCTAGAGGGAGTGGGGTAAATGACACAAAAAGGTAAGGATAGATTTTGTTTCAAATTACGCTTCCATATTTCTATGACATCGCTGGAGGAGACCAATCGAGCACCCAGGGATCTTGGCGCTGGAAACAGGTAAATTAATACAACTTTTTTAAAACCTTTATTACCTTTAGTTAGTTCTAGGGAGATAATACAGTTTTGTATTCCTAACACTACTGTGTTCCTTTAAAGTAAAATATAGCAATAAAGCTTGTTTTAAAGGGGTTGGGTTTCTTCTCTTTCGAACATTTGAATCAGGAGATAGTAAGTAAATTTTGGACTACATCTCCCATAATGCTCTTACAGCCAAAATGCCGGCAGAGCATCAAAGGGATATGTAGCCCACAATATCTGGTGTGCTGAAGGTTGCCTACTCCTGATATATAGCTATTTCTTGTTTGATGGCTTTGGTAAATTTTTAGAGAAAGTAAGAACTGTTACCTTTATTTTTCTCTCTCTTCTACCTCCCCAACTCTCTTTATTTTGTGGATTGCTTATATGTTTCAATTCCAGTGCCTTCCACCCCTGTCCTGGCATGATTATCATGAGAAGAATTGTCTCCAGTTAGGGTGTCATTGAACCTGCCATTGTGTGGTTTGGCAAGGCCACAATCACTGTGGTTGCAGCAGGAACAAATTAAAAACCAGTTAAATAAATATATCAGCCATGGATCACTTGTAAGTAAATATTAATATAAAGCTATGTTAATTCATGAAAAGGTTCACTGTACTGTACAGTACTATTGATATAAACATAGTTCATGCAATGCAAAGAACTAGCATGTACTTATAATCTATATGGAGCGGACACTTCAGCTCACTACAACCCAGATTCTAATGCTCAGAGGCAGCTCTAGACTTTATGAGGCCTTAGGCGAAACTCAAACATGAGGCCCCACTAACAAAAAAGTGAAAAAAATAAAGTTGCAATACATGCACACTGTCACATATACACATTGATGCACAGTTTACCTGTGTATGTGCCTGAGAGCGTGTCTGACAGAGAGAGAGTGTGTGTGTGTGTGTGTGTGTGTGAATGTATGTCTCTGTGAGCATGTTTGCATTTTTGTCTGAGACCCTTTGCATATGGGGTAGCTGCTTGAAGTGTGTTGTGTGTATGGGGGTCTGCCTGCAGCCTTTGTGCATTGTGTTTATGGCAAAGCTATGTTTCTTGACTGTGTGTGTATGATGAATGTCTTCAGCTGGTGACTGTGACATGGTGAGTAAAGGCAGTGGCAGGGAGAGTATGACAGAGCGAAGGGGGTAAATGGACAGGGTGGGTTGTGAGAAAGAATGAGGGACAGGGAGTATGACATGGTTTGATCAGGGAGTGTGACAGGGCGACTGGAGGTAAGTGTGTCAGGGAAATTGTGGCATGGTAGGAGGGATGAGTGTGACAGGATTAAGGGGGGTTAATGTGACAGGGTGAATGTGGCAGAGTGAGGGCAGGTGAATTTGGAGGGGGTGAGATTAACAGTATTAGGAGTGGTTAATGTGAGTGTGGATGCATGAAGAGGCTGACAGTGTGGGGGGTGACAATGTGAGGGGATGCTAACAGTGTGTCTGGGGAGGCTGTGTGTGTGTGAGGGGGTGATGGTGAGAGGGAGTGAGAGGAGTCATGGTGAGAGGGATGATGGTGAGAGGGATGAGGGTGAGAGGGGTAATTGTGAAAGGGGGATGATGCTGAGGTAGAGGTGATGCAGGAAGGTAAGGAGTGATATGGTGCAGAAGAGGAGGGTGATGGTGAGGAGGGAGGGTGATGGTGAGAGGAGGGAGTGATGGTGTGGAGAGTGATGGTGGGGAGGAAGGGGGGTGATGGTAGAGGGAGGGTGATGGTGTGGGAGCTGGGGTGATGGGTGAGAGGAGGGAGTGATGGTGTGAGGAGAGGGTGATGGTGTGAGGGAGGTGATGGTGAGGAGAGGGAGTGATGCAGAGGTAGAGAGTGATGATAGAGAGAGGAGGGAGAGGGGGTGATAGAGAGGAGTCATGGTGAGGGGATGATAGTGAGAGGGGGATGATGGTGAGAGGGGGATGATGGTGAGAGGGGGTGATGTGAGAGGGTGGGTGATGTAAGAGGGAGGGTGATGTAAGAGGGAGGGGGATGATGCTGTGGTGGGGTGATGGTGAGAGGGGGGTGATAGTAAGAGGGAAGAGGGGTGATGGTGAGAGGGAGAGGGAGGAGGGTGATGGTGAGAGGGAGGAGGGTGATGGTGTGAGGGAGAGGGTGATGATGAGGGAGAGGGGGTGATGCTGAGGGAGAGGGGGTTGATGGTGAGAGGGAGGGAGAGGGGGTGATGAGAGGGGAGTCATGGTGAGAGAGGGATGATGGTGAGAGGGGTTGATGTGAGAGGATTGGTGATATAAGAGGGAGGGGGTGATGCTGTGGTGGGGTGATGAGAGGGGAAGCATGGTGAGAGGAGGTAAGTGATGGTGAGAGGGGAGGAGGGGTGATGGTGAGGGGAGGGTGTGGGTGGTGTGGGAGGGAGGGGGGTGATGGTGAGGGAGGAGGGTGATGGTGGAGAGGAGGGGGGTATTTGGTGTGGAGAGGTGGGGGGTGATGGTGGTGTGGAGAGAGGGGTGATGATGCGAGGAGGGGACAGGAGAGGAGGGGGGATGGTGTGAGAGGAGGGGATGGTGTGAGAGGAGGGGGTGATGGTGTGAGGGAGAGGGTGATGATGAGGGAGAGGGGGTGATGCTGAGGGAGAGGGGGTTGATGGTGAGAGGGAGGGAGAGGGGGTGATGAGAGGGGAGTCATGGTAAGAGGGGGATGATGGTGAGAGGGGGTGATGGTGAAAGAGGGTGATGTTAGAGGGGGGTGATGTAAGAGGGAGGAGGTTGATGCTGAGGGAGGGGGGTGGTGGTGAGGGGGGTGATGCTGAGAGATGGGGGAATACAGGAATACATACCTTAATTTAACCTTAGTGGTCTGGTGGGCTCCCTGGTGATCCGGTGGGGGGAAAAAATGATGGACTCCAGAAATCTAGAAACACATAAATACATTAATAAAGCTGAATCACTTTACATCTGTATCTCTATAGATTGTTCTTTTTAGTTGACTCTAAGTTGGAGCTCTTACAAATTAATTTTAAAGAAATCATTCGAGAATTGCAGGATTCACTGGAAATCTAACTCACAATAAGCCAGGCATTGCAAGATCAGTGGAAATATTTTAAGTTTCTCTTTTCTATGCGCCAAAGAAACTTTAGAGATAGGAGTGAGTTTTGTAATTAGAAAAAATAAAAAATAAATTATCTTGAGATAGGGAAAACACCTAGTGAGTCGGGGTGATTAGGTGCTTTTTATCTTAGTCTTAACAAAACAGCTGTCATACCTAGATAATAAATTACTGTAAAGCCTTTGTTTAGCTGTTACATAAACTAGTCTGGGGATTTTAGCTAATTTAGCTATGCCCTGGGGTATTGATGCTTTTATTATCCAACATAAATGATAACTGTCATTTCTGCTGAGTTTACACCATTGAATATAGCATTGAAAATTTGTGATAACTTGCGTTAACTTTTTTCGCAAGAGTCTCTTTTTTTCTTTGATATTTATAACAAAGACTTTGCAAATGGCAGCATGATCCAGTTCAGACAAGGTAAAGCCAGGGCAATCGTTGAAAATGAAGAGAAGAAAAAACAAAATATTATGTATCAACATAGTTTTCAGGGTAACTATAAAATATAAAAACTAAGTGCAGGACTCCACTGTTATGTTCTTGTTTCTACAACATGATGTAACCAGTGGAATATGGTCCACAGGGGCAGGTGGAATAGCACTTTATTTTTTTACTTCAATAAAAAAAAAAATCAATTCTACTGATCTTTGGCTCTGAGACATAGTTCCCCAAATACATGCATCTGTAGGCTTATGTTTGAACTGGAGATGACCTCACACATTGGGCTCAATTTAAGCCTTTTAAATTATTTAACCCCTTAAGAACTGGACTGTTTTTGCGATGTTGTACATTTGCGACCAGGCATATTTTTACACTTTTGTGGTGTTTGTGTTTGGCTGTAATTTTCCGCTTTCTCATTTACTGTTCCCATACAAATTATATATTGTTTTTTCAGGACAAAAGGGGCTTTCTTTACATACCATTATTTATATAATCTCATGTATTTTAATTTAAAAAAAATAAAAAAATATGATGAAAAATTGAAAAAATACATGTTTTTTTACTTTTACTTGAAAAATCTTTTACTCATCTACAAAAGCGAATGAAAAAAACTGCTAAATAGATTCAAAATTTTGTCCTGAGTTTAAAAATACCTAGTGTTTACGTGCTTTTTGCATGTTATAGGGCTATAGGTACAAGTAGGATATTGCGGTTTCAAAACATACATTTTTAAAATTTATCAATAGTGACATTGTAACACTATTATCTGTCATAAATCTCTGAATAACACCCCACATGTACATATTTTTTTTAAAGTAGACAACCCAGGGTATTCAATATGGGGTATGTCCAGTCTTTTTTAGTAGCCACTTAGTCGAAAACACTGGCCAAAGTAAGCATTCATATTTGTTTGTGTGTGAAAAAAGTAAAAAAACTAAATTGAGCGCTAATTTTGGCCAGTGTTTGTGACCAAGTGGTTACTAAAAAAGACTGGACATACCCCATTTGCAATACCTTGGGTTGTCTTCTTTTGCAAATGGTATGCCATCATGGGGGTAATTCTCATTCCTGGGCTACCATACGCTCTCAAAGGCAACGTAACCAACCTGGCCATTTTCAATGTAAAAATATTTGACCCATATATTTGACCTTGTAACTTTCAAAAATGCTATAAAACCTGTACATGGGGGGTACTGTTTTACTCGGGAGACATCGCTGAACACAAATATTAGTGTTTAAAAACTGGAAAACGTATCACAACAATTATATCATCAGTAAAAGTGCTGTTTGTGTGTGAAAAATGCATAAAAAGTAACTTTCACTGACAATATCATCGCTGTGATATGTTTTACTGTTTTGAATCACTAATATTTGTGTTCAGCGAAGTCTCCCGAGTAAAACAGTACCCCCCATGTACAGGTTTTAGGGTGTCGTAGAACGTTACAGGGTAAAATACAGTGCTAGCAAATTAAATTCTCTGGAATTTCGGCCTGGGTTGGCAGGCAGGTCCCTCAAATTGCAATCAATAAAATTACTGAATTATGTAAAAATATTACATAAATACGCACGTAGAATTTAAATATATATGCATATTTATATATTTGAAGTCTACGTGTATATTTATATAATTATTTATGTAATTTTGTATATGGACGTATGTATATTTCTTATTATTTTTATTTATTTTTATATACATAGATATATATACAAATTCATTCTAAGTGTATTTTGATATAAATATATATATATTAATTTTAAAATACAGTTAGAATAAAATTTCATATAGCTATATAATTTTTTTTACATTTTTTATTATTATTTAAAAAAATTATTTAATTTAAATTACTTATTATTTATATTTTATAATAATATATATATACAATATATATAGTTATTATATATATTATATATATACGTGTGTAATTTAATTATAAGTGTATTTTTATATTAATATAAGTACATATTAATATAAAAATACACTTAGTATGACATTATATATATGATATATAGACATATATTATATAGATATAATATATGTCTATATATCATATATACACATATATAATTATTTATTTATTTTTTATTAACATTAACTTTATTTTTTTTTTGATTTTACACTAGCAGGGAGACTGCCTGTCAGCACAGGCAGTCCCCCTGCAGGCAGACACATGGACACCTATTGTGACCATGTGATCGCTGTGTTAAGCGATCACATGGCCACAGGGGTCCTAATCTGCCGTGGGGAGACTGTCTGGGCTGCAGGCAGTCTCCCCACAACCGGAGCCACGCTGATCGCCGCCGGGGGAACGACGGCGATCAGGTAAGTAGCTCTGACCGTTAGGACGGTTCAGGACCGTCATCGGTCGGCAACGCAAAAATGCCGATGACGGTCCTGAACCGTCCTCGGTCCTTAAGGGGTTAATAATGTTAAAAAAAAACAACTTTCCAAACTCTTTATCTACAGAAGTCCCCATTAATGTTTTTCTATCAGTATTGAATCATTTGAAAAGATTTTTAACCACTTAAGGACACATGACATGTGTGACATGTCATGATTGCCTTTTATTCCAGAAGTTTGGTCCTTAAGGGGTTAAAATAATATGGGCCAGGGGCACCACTGATTGGTTAAGTGTCATCTGACACTCTCAGCCAATCAGTAGCTCCTCATTCACAAAATGGCTTCAGTAATGCATGGATTTTTCTACAGATTGGCTTAGAGCCTCGGGCGCTGCATACTTTCACAAATGGTTTAAAACTAGCCGACCTCCTAGCACCATAACAACTTAATTCCAGTGAAGTTGTTAGGGTGCCCATAGTGGTCCTTAACATCAAGGCTTTTGCCAGAGGTTAATAACATGGAGCTATATAGGCAGAATCCAGCAAGTCAAATTATGGAAGTAGAGTGTAGCTCTTCACAAATATCACTAGCTGCCATAATATTGGAATTGGCACTCCAGCTAAGGATCAATCAAAGGGAAAATTAAAATATGAATACCAAAAAAAATAACATTTTTTTTTACAATTACGAGGTAGAAAAGAGGTGTCTGTAGGCAGCACCCTATTTGCAAATATCTCCCTATCTTGCACTATAGTAGTACAACTAGAACTGGTCCTGAAGAGGAGACAGAACCTCACTACTGGACCAATTCTCTGGGTAACTCACTAATGTTGAGACCCCATTTCCCAGTCATCTATCAGGCAATGGTAAACTGTTGGGTTAACCTAGATTTATCAGCAAAGGCACATGTCAGTTTTATACTGCTTAGGTCGAACAACATTCTACTTTTTTATCAAAGAAGCAACAATGTAAACTACAAGATTATATCACTCAAATGGTACTAAATGCATTGACCCAACAAGTATGAAAGGAAGAGCTGAATCAGCATACAACAGAATGAAGTGACCGAAACTATGCTTTATCTAAAGAAATAGATAATAGATATGTCATGACATCTATCCCTTTTTAACATGTTTCTTTAACCATACATTTTCAAGATCACGATAGCTTTTAGCTTCACCCCATTTACAAGAATCAGATATCTGCCTTCTGACTTTTCCTAAACAATAGAACTGTAATCCCTTAAATTGACCTTTTGGCTCCAAACTACGTATGTGTTACACACATTTTGGTTCCCCATCACTTGTGTAAACAAAGCACTAATCCTTGATGCCATTTTACTTGCCAACAAAGTTATTAGTAGAGCTATGATATACAATGATTTGCGTAATGCCTTAAAAACATATGTCATAAACATTGCAAACAATCTAAGAATATTGTTACTTTTAATATAATTGTATTGTGTGAAATAAAATATTACATAACAGGTGGCAGGGGCAGGACAAAATGTGAAAAAGCTAAGGTAAAATTTGATTGAGTATTTTGCATCTTATTTTGCTAGGCTGGATATACATTTTGTTAGAAAAAAAGATAATCCACAAGTCCTAAATTGTCCCATGTGTACAGTCAGTCAGATATCACCAGAAATATCCTGGTGATATCCTGGGCTTGGGCACTTAATTGAAAACTTAGAACGATAGGAGAGTTCAGAGAGGTAATAACTTGCTTGTATGGTGTGTCACATTTCCTAAACTATTGATATTTATATAGAATTATTTCCAGTGTAACATTCAAGAAAAGGATGGTAATACCAATAGTATGTTAGGTACAAATTTTCCTAAGCAGATTCCACATATCGAATTGTTGCATTGTGTTTCAGAATAGGCTTTATTTAATTTGTTGCCAATAAGAACACTAAAAAAGACTTTAGGAATAAATACTGCTGTAATAACCAGCCCAAATGACTCATAAAAACATGTAAGACCAAAATACCTGAATTAAGGTAACTTGAAAGAAGTCATCCGCTGATGTAGGAGATTGTTTATAATAGATATGTTCAAAGAGTCATGTAATTTCTGGTCACGGAGGGGCAGTATATCAGCATGGAAATATTCTAGCACAGATAGGCAGCAACATCAGTATAAGTTTACCTTGATAAGTCACTATACTTTACCTCTAACATAATATTTAACTTGTGGCTTGGTGAATGGTGTCGGGAGCGAGGATTTGGCTTTATTTCTCATGGTAGCTCTGTTTGGAATGGAAATAAACTGCACAAAAAAGATGGTTTGCATCTTTCTCAAAAGGGAAGAAATGTTCTCAGTGAGCAGTTCAGAGGTTTTGCTAGGATGTATTTAAACTAGGAGGGGGGGTCAAAAGGGTGATAAAACATCAATCCAATTGCCCCCAAAACAAGGACAGAAGGTGCCTTTAGCAAGTGTGTTAAAAAATGATAAGCTTAGAGTCATGTCTACAAATGCACTCAGTTTAGGGAATAAGATCCATGAACTTGTGGCAATAA
This sequence comes from Pelobates cultripes, assembly GCA_933207985.1. Taxonomy (NCBI): domain Eukaryota; kingdom Metazoa; phylum Chordata; class Amphibia; order Anura; family Pelobatidae; genus Pelobates; species Pelobates cultripes. Next base: position 84,610,149 of record OW240923.1, read on the forward strand.
TGGCAACTGATAATGTAGATTTAGTCGCTGTTAAAGAGACATGGTAATACCAGGGTACTCTTTATATAGAAAAGACAGGGAAGGCAAGAAAGGGGGAGGGGTGGCCCTCTATGTGAAGGATAGCATAAAATCTAGTTTAATAAAAGTTAGTGAGGCGAACATAGAGTCCGTTTGGGTTACATTAGAATTTGGTAATCACACAGTAAATCGTGTAGGTGTGATTTATAGGCCCCCAGGACAAATAGAAGAGTTAATCTACTAGTTGAGGAAACAGCTAAAATGACAATGAAGGGGGAAGTTATCATCATGGGTGACTTTAATCTTCCTGATGTGAATTGGAAAACCAAAATAGCTGCTTGTGCCAGGAGCACACATATTCTAAACTCCTTACTGGGGTTGTCGCTAAAACAAGTCGTTGAGGAGCCAACTCATAAAGAAGCCATACTAGATTTAGTGTTAACAAATGGAGATGTGGTATCAGATATTACTGTACGTGAAAGTTTAGGATCCAGTGATCACCAGTTAGTGTGGTTTCATATAAGAACAGTGACTAAGTCACACCACACAAAAACAAAAGTTTTAGACTTTAAAAAAAACAGACTTTTCTAAATTTAGAATATGTGTAAAGGAGTCATTATCAGACTTGAGCAATTTAAATGGAGTCCAAGAGAAATGCGATTATTTAAAAGTTGCACTGCTGAAGGCAACAGAATATTGCATTATTGCAGTAAAAGCAAAAAAATTAAGATACCACTGTGGTACTCCGCAGATGTGGCCAAAATAGTAAAAAACTAAAAGTTAGCATTTAGTAATTATAAAAAAAAACAGAGTGAGGAAGATAGAATAAGATTAGGCAGAAAGAGGCTAAGCAAGTTATAAGATCTTCAAAATCACACACAGAAGAGAAAATAGTACAGTCAGTAAAAAAAAGGGACAAAACATTTTTTAGATACATAAATGTGAAAAGAAAAGTAAAACAAGGATTAGTTAGATTAAAAACAAAAGAAGGAAGGTATGTAGAAGAGGACAAAGGTCTAGCTGACTGCCTCAATGAATATTTTTGTTCAGTATTTACAGATGAAAATGAAGGAAAGGGGCCTCAGTTTGGAAAAAGGACAAATGAGTAATCTGTTACATGTGAGTTTACAGAGGAAGAGGTTCTATTTCAACTGTCAAAAAATGGGACCTGATGGAATACACCCAAAGTTATTAAAAGAGCTTAGTGGTGTACTTTTTTTAACCACTAATTGTTAACAGGCGTAGTCCCAGAAGACTGGAAGTTAGCGAATGTTGTGGCCATTCACAAGAAAGGTAGTAGGGAGGAGTCGGGCAACTAAAGGCCAGTAAGCCTTACTTCAGTAGTGGGGAAAGTAATGGAAACCATGTTAAAGGATAGGATTGTTGAACATCTAAAAACACATGGATTTCAAGATCAGAGACAACATGGGTTTACTTCAGGGAGATCATACCAAACTAATCTTATTGATTTTTGTTTGATTGGGTAACTAAAATAATAGATCAAGGTGATGCAGTAGACATTGCTTACCTAGATTTCAGTAAGGCTTTTGACACTGAAGGCTTATCAATAAACTGCAATCTTTAAGTTTGCATTCCAATATTGTTGAAAGGCAATGGCTGAGTGACAGGCAACAGAGGGTTTTAGTCAATGGAGTATATTCGAAGCTTGGACTTGTCACCAGTGGGGTACCTCAGGAATCTGTACTTGGACCCATTCTCTTTAATATTTTTATTAGTGATGTTGCAGAAGGTCTTGATGGTAAGGTATGTCTTTTTGCTGATGATACTAAGATATGTAACAGGGTTGATGTTCCAGGAGGGATAAGCCAAATGACAAATGATTTAGGTAAACTAGAAAAATGGTCAGAATTGTGGCAACTGACATTTAATGTGGATAAGTGCAAGATAATGCATCTTGGACGTAAAAACCCAAGGGCAGAGTACAGAATATTTGATAGAGTCCTAACCTCAACATCTGAGGAAAGGGATTTAGGGGTGATTATTTCTGATGACTTAAAGGTAGGCAGACAATGTAATAGAGCAGCAGGAAATGTTAGCAGAATGCTTGGTTGTATAGGGAGAGGTATTAGCAGTAGAAAGAGGGAAGTGCTCATGCCATTGTACAGAACACTGGTGAGACCTCACTTGGAGTATTGTACGCAGTACTGGGGACCGTATCTCCAGAAGGATATTGATACTTTAAAGAGAGTTCAGATAAGGGCTATTAAACTGGTTCATGGATTGCAGGATAAAACTTACAAGGAAAGGTTAAAGGAACTTAACATGTATAGCTTGAAGGAAAGACGAGACAGGGGGAAATGATAGAAACATTTAAATACATAAAGGGAATATACACAGTAAAGGAGGAGACTATATTTAAAAGAATAAAAATTACCACAATAAGAGGACATAGTCTTATATTAGAGGGACAAAGGTTTAAAAATAATATCCGGAAGTATTTTTTTACTGAGAGGGTAGTGGATGCATGTAATAGCCTTCCAGCTGAAGTGGTAGAGGTTAACACAGTAAAAGAGTTTAAGCATGCGTGGAATAGGCATAAGGCTATCCTAACTATAAGATAAGGATTTCAAAAATTGGGCAGACTAGATGGGCTGAATGGTTCTTATCTGCCGTCACATTCTATGTTTCTATTGGTATTTCCTTCCTTTTCTCAAGAGTTACAATGTAAATAATTGTATATAAATGTAGATAGTTTAGGAAATGTGACACATTAAACAGGCAAGTTCCTAGTTCTATGAGATTTCCAAAATCTTTTATTTTATTGTTCATTTTATGTTTTGTATACCATACACCAGGTCCTTACTGGCCATTAGGCAAACCAGGCCAACATCTGGGGACTGTGAGGGCCATGGGCCAAAGCCAACCAGAGAGATCAAGGGATCTCCACAGTAGAGTAGTCCTCTGTAATGCTGGAGAACAACAGACCTTTCCGTGAACTGCTCTTGAAAGCGTATCAGAGCATTTCTGCAGATTACTATGGCAATGATACTGTCCCAAGATCCTGCAGGAGGGAACAGTGGAGGTACAGAGTAGACGACTAAATCACAGTACCACCAGGGATCAAGATTCCCCTACCTGGACCAAGGTAAGCCAAAGGCAGGGGGGGGAGAACTAGTTTAATAATTATCCAATTTTTTAATAGCTTCAGTCTCACATTATACATCATATCCCCACATATAATAATAAAAAAATAATAACGGAGTAAAAAGAGTAAAATGGCACACTCAATGTAAAAGTAGCCAAAATACCTTTATTTACACAATAGTAAAACAAATATACTCTGTTATTATTCTTTTATTATTTTATTGCCTGGTATCCTGATTTTACTCCCAGCAAGAACTACTCAAGAAATCCTTAGGTGGGGATTATTCCACCCGCGCCCTATCCATAGAGCAGTTTGTCTGCTCTGGCAAATGTGAGTAACATTCTCTTATTTATTCTTTTGGTTGATTTTATACAGTGAGCACTGTTGTTGTTTCTTTTTATGTATTGGTCTACACATCATTGAAACCATTCTTCACGTATCCTATAAATGGGGATTGTACCACTGTATGCCTTTCATACTAGAGCTGGTTTAAAGCTCTAGAAAACGTGAGTAGGACCATATATACTTTTATTCTTATTTTTATATTTTCTGGACATACTGCACCATTATCCTCTCCTTCTTTCCACATATGGACCGCACATGATAACCCAACAAGAAAAGTTTCCTTAAACAAGTTCGTGATTGCGTTTCCAGAAAGTATATACCATCATCTTTTATTGGAATCTCTATCTTGGACATATATTTAATATTTTATTCTATTTATCTTATTTTATATTTAATTGTATTTTAGGTCTCTTATTGTATCCCAGTTTTTTAAGTGTATCTATCTATTGTAGTTGGTTATTATAGTCTCACCAGTGTCTTTTCAGAGTGGAACTATTTCTCTACACTTTTTTTATATTTTGTACTTATAGGGATATAGTGAGTCCCTTGCTTTTGGAGGAGAGCTGCCTTAACTTCACTTCCCCAGTTTGTTCTATCAGCACTGACCCTTTACTACTGTTTCTATTTATCTTATCCCTCAAGAGAGAGCTGCTTTAAGACACACTGACATGTCTATCTTTAACTACAGAAATAACTATACTATTGACATCAATAACATTTTCGACACTGATAAAATTATACCGACCCCCCCATCCCCAAGAACAGACACTTATAGCCAACAAATACTTTTCACTAAATTAGAAAAAGTCTTGACCAATGAAATTAAATTGAAGTGGGAAATAGCTACACTTAAGAAATACATTGATGAGCAAATAATCCCAAAAGGTTTAGGATTTTTTAAATTACCAACCTCAGACCAAGATGACGAAGAATTTATGAAAGTATGGAATGACAAATTAGAACTTTGTTCCTTTGGTTTCATGGAAACCTTAATTTAAAAAAAAGCAAAAATTTATCCATGTTAGATACCTAAATAAATGACCTAAGAGACAAACTACTATCATTTACCAACACTCAAGCTTTTAAAATTCTGTTTTAATACAGAACAAAATCGAAAAGGTAGAGATGGATACAAAACACATTAAAGTTAAAAAATATGTCCGCAATAAACAAGACAATGCACATGACCAGGTTCACACTTACCACTTAAAAAAAGATACACTTCTACCTATAACCAATTTTCAAATTATCAAAACCAAGAAAGACCAATACTCACACTTCCCTACGAAAGACAAGAACATCATTCCATTCCTTCACACCCTTCTGGTAGATTTAATCAAAGCTATACACAAGGTCATACATACACTCAACACCATAGAAATTACCAATCACCCCAAAGACCCCACAAAACATCTAAATACATCCCGCAGAATCATATGCCATAACCAAATTATATCAATTATCCTACTCAAGGATATACTGATCTACTAAATCCTAAATATACTAAATCCACTACTCATAATCCTCCTGCACAAAGGAGAACCAACTACAACACTTCCCCTAGACCTAAGAGACAAAGAAACACATAAAAAAATGAAGACTTCACTTGTCAGTCCAAATCCCAGATAAATTACAGCCATCAAAACAGATACAAAGTACTATCTATAGATTCAGAAGCCAAAAATAAGGAGCATTTTTTAGAATTCAGAACCCGTACAACCCCCCTCCCTCAAACACCTTACCCATCGAGAGCAAGAAAGAGAAGCCTAAATATAGAGGAGGGAGAGTTGGTAGAAGAACACAAAAGAGAAAGATTGGAAAGACACCAGCCCATCTAAATGAAAAAAACGATTTATAAACTTATCCCTAAATGTTTTAACCCCCACTCAGATCTCTGTCTTAAGTAAAGGCCTCAAATTTGCTCCCACAAATTCTTTTAAATCATTGCAAGCTTTTATAGATGTTAATAAGTTCGTTAGAAAGGCAACCTGAAAAAGGTTATTTTTAAACACAACTCATGCAACCAACACTTCACAATTGCCCAACCGTACGGACACTTCTAACACTGTTAACCTTCTTCTATTAATGAACCCTCAATAGTAAGAACCAATTTTTTAAAAAGTTCAAATTTTTATCCTTCCAATTTTAAATCAGGCCCAATAGAATTATTCAGAATGTTAGTTAACAGTGATCTGGAGAAAATAAAAAAAAAAACAGATTGCTCCATCAGGAGCAATTCGCACTTGAAGAACTACAAGAAGACAAAAGTATTGTCATTAAGCCAGCAGACAAAAGGGGGGGGGGGTCTACTTATTCTTTCTAATGACATGTATATAAACAAAGCACTTAGAAAACTTAATGATCCAACAGTTTATAGTAAATTACCATCAGACCCAAACCCGTCCGTCCAAAAAAACTTTAGAAGAAATTTTAAATGAAGGCCTTGCATCGAACAAAAAAAGAATTTGATTATCTTAATGAACCCTACCCTAAAATCCCATTAATTTATTTTTTTACCAAAAATACACTGGAATAAACTCCGTTCTATCCAACTTTTCAGAGTATATAGACATTTTATTAAAGCCTTCGGTTAAAATCATGAAGTAATATCTTAAAGACTCCATGACTCTTCTCCGCTTTTTAAATAATTTTATCTGGCACCCTGATTACATTTTAGTCACTTGTGATGTTCAATCTCTGTATACAATTATGCCCCACAATAAAGGTTGTGATGCGGTTTTAAAAATATTACAAGCAGAAAAAACTATCCCAGACAAACAAATTAATTTAATTATTAAAGGTATCCAAATCATTTTAAATAATAATTAGTTTTGGTTTTTAGATTCATTTTACATTGAAAAACAAGGTAAAGCTATGGGGACTAGGTTTGCCCCTACCTATGTTAACCTCTTTTTGACCGAATGGGAATCAGAAGCCATATGGGAGGAGCATGCTTGGAGAGCAAACCTGATCTCCTATTTTAGATATATAGATGATCTCTTTTTTATTTGGAAAGGTTCATAAAATTATTTAAACTCTTTTTTAAACCATCATAATATTAACAACAATTGTATCATATAAAACTTTTTAGACTTACACATTTTTATACAAGATAGCATTATTTCCACGAAAACCTTTTTTTAAAAGGTCTGTACTGAGGGCGGGGCCTGACTGCCAAGATGGCCGGATGCACTCTCTAATGGCTCTGGCACCTAGGGACAATAAAACAAGCCTGACCCGCTAACTACTGCCCCAAACGAGGTCCTGAGAATCCGGAGCATACCCTGATCCAAGCGCACACACGGGGATACCCGACCCCAGCCAACAAACAGAGAGGGTCCTTAATCCAACCATGGTGCCTAGCGAGCCTCGTGGCCAGGGATCTGGGGAAGGTGGCTGATATCCCAAATCAGGCCGCGATGCACACACAGAGCATGACACAGCCCCTCAACTTCCCTCCTCCCCCCTTTTTTTTTTTTAATAATCCGCCAGAGAACCTACTTTAAGGGACAACTGGCATAATATTTTCACTTCTCATTCTTTAAAAGTTTCTTATATAATATTCTGGCTCAGCAGCCATATTGGGTCAGACTCTACTGTTATCTAACCAATTGCTGTGCAACTAAACTTGCCTGCTGCTGCAATTCACAAGGGGCAATCACAGCATAAGGCAAATTATGTTGTGCAGCAGTTTGTCAGATAACAGTAGTCTGAACCAACATGGCCGCTCAGCCAGATACATTGTCTCAAAAATCAATATACATAATTAAAAGATATCCATTAAACTTCATTAAATGTAACTAACTTTCAAAAAAAAAAAAAGAAATGAAAATGTGATAACAGATGCCATTTAATATCTGTATTCTATGTCTTTACATCTTATACACAGTATAGGGATATTCAATGGGTGTGCTGAATATGCCCTTGTAAACTCTGATAAGGATCAGATTTCCAGGTCCTCATTAAGGCCCTAGCCTGCACTTTTCTGTCTGTTTAGTTAGCTCAACATCTGGCTTGAAATGAAAATCAGGAAAGTTAAATTAATCTTTGTACATGCTTGGTGACACCATTGTATATTGTGTTTTACATTTGCATTGTTGCATTGTTTAAATAATGTTTTGTATCTATGTAAAATAAAAAAAAATATATAAAAAATATTTAATTTGAAAAAAAATCTCCTAAATTATAAACATTTACCTTTTTATGAAAATTTAAAAAAAATCTAGGCCTTGATTTAATATTGTTGGATAAGTGATCATTTAAATGATTTAATATTTTTAGATAAACTTTCAAAAGTATAAAATGATATATCCTCTATAAAACAATATATCAACATATCAAAAACATATTGAAATATTACACAATTCAAATATTTTTTCCTAACATTAAATAATTTAAAAGTGTATCCAAAAAATATTAAATTATATGAAAAGCTTATTCAATAATATTAAATCGAGGCCCTAGTGTTCAATCAAGCAATGCAGTGTGCTACGAACTCTTAACAAGACACATGGCCATGAATTGGTTAATTACAATAAACCATTACGTGACTAAGCACAGTAGAGTCATCATCATCCTGAATGTGTGGCTGCTTTAAATGTCAGGTGTTGAAAGATGTTGGGAAATGACAAACATTGCATTAACCTGGGAACAAGGATAATACTGCAGTTTATTTAAAATAACTACACTAATGCTCAATGATTTACACTAATTACCTTAAGATAAACAGATCACCAGGATTTAGAATCTTCAGTTCTTGGTGTACCTGTTACACCCATTCAGTACCATGTCTAACACACCTGAGATGAAGATGTATATGATGTTTCTCTATCTCTGATACAGTGAAATGTACACATGTAACTCAATCATATGGCATTTTGAAAATACACAGGACATTGTATACCTGTAATATAGATTAATGCAATATCTCTATGCAATGTATATAGTGCAATTTATACCTGTAACTCAATCCACCTGAAGCATCCAGAAAGTATTTTACACCTGTAATACAGAGTAATAGGGTATATCTCACTTATACAATGCAAAGTTCACATGTAACGCAATCATATTGCATGTCAAACATTCACAAACTATTGTGCACCTGTAATACAGAGTAATTTATCTCTCACTCGCGGAGAGCTGGAATCAGGCAGGAAACCAGACTTGGTCACCTTCCAAGAGCCCTGGGCTATGTTTTTGTGAGTTGTGTGTGTTTCATGGCTGAGTGTTGTATGTGCAAGGGGGTAACTGAGTGTTGGGAGTGTTTGTGTAGTTGATGAGTATATTGTGTGTGTGTGATGGTGTATATTTAGTGGCTGAGTGTATTGTGTGTGTTTGTGTTTATATAGTGTTCAAGGTTTTGGTACAAGAGGGTGTAATCTCTAGTCCCGTGGAGATCATGTTTGCAGGATCACTAGTGCTCCACTGGAGGCACATTGTGAAGCTACATACCTATTGGTCTGGTGAGGGAATGTTGTGGTCTGCACCAATACTGAGTGCAGATCACTTTAAGAACTCCCTTGTGATCCAGCGCTCAATAAGTAACTAAAAACACTCACTGCGTGCACTGTATCATTGTGAAGAATCGTGAAACCTGATAGAGGTGAAAGCCACAAAGCTCTTTCGAGCAGGTGAGCTGGCACAGGGGCAGCCACTAGTGATGGTCATGCAAACTCAAGGAGGGCCTCTTCCCAGTTATCCCACTAGGCAGCATAGGAAGCCACTAGGCCTTGGCTCAGAAAGAGGCCAGAGCTCTGGCTTGCTCTGAGGGGGCTCACAGTCACTACACACAATCTCACAACACTCAGTCTCCACCATACATACAACACTCCCTGACACAGAGTACAGGGCTCTAGGAGAGGGCCCTAATCTGGTAGCCGCCTTTGCCTATGGGTAATCCAGCTCAACACTCATGCAATGTAATGTGTACTTGTATCTCAATCATATGGCACTTCAAACGTACACAAAGTAATGTACAAGTATAATACAGAGTAAAATAGTATCTCTCACTTATACAATGAAATGTTCACATATCAAGGATATAATCTTTCAATGTAGGGTAATAACTGCTTGATCCAAGGATAAATCTGACTGCCATTCTGGGGTCAAGAAGGAATTTTTTTCCTAGCTTGTTGCAAAATTGGAAGTGCTTCAAACTGGGTTTTTACCTTCTTTTGGATCTACAGCAAAAAACAAATGTGAGGAAGGCTGAACTTGATGGACGCAAGTCTCTTTTCAGCTATGTAACTATGTAACTCTGTAACTCGATCATACAGCACCTCAAACGTGCCCAAATTGTTGCACATCTGTAATAAAGAGTAATATATAGTGTATCTCACTTCTAGTATATGATGTTCACCTGGTCACATAGCACTCTATTATCTGTATTGTATTCAGACCTATAATACAGCAGTAATAGGGTAGGACACTTATAGGATGTACAATCTTGTAATAGAGCAGTAATATACATGACGTTTACATTATTTAGTTCTATGTTATATTTCAATCTGTAATACAGCATGATTTGAATCGGTCATACACAACAGTTAAATCAGAGTATGCAGTGCACCCAGAAAATAATGCCATCTAAACTTTGCTTAAAGAATTCTAATTTAAAATGTTGTTTTAGTGATAATCACTTACATAGAGACAATCATGATCTTTTCTGCCAACATATAATGCACTAGCCAAAACAAACAAAATATATAGAGACCAAAACAGGAATCAGAAAGGACAATTTGCCCTAGGCATGACAAAACTCAGGCACCCCCTCACCTCCCCCCGCACCACCCCACCCTTCCCCCCTGCCCCACCTTCTAAATACACACACACACACACACACACATTCACTGACAGACACGCATACACTAGCTAACAGACATATACACACACACAGAGTCACTAGCAGACACGCACATTCACTAACAGACACACATACACTCTCACTAACAGACACACACATAGTAACACACTCCCTAACAGACACACTCCCTGACATACAAACACTCACTAACAGACACACACTCACTAACAGACACTCACACTCACTAACACACACTCACACTAACACACACTAACAGGAACACACACTCACTAGCAGACACACACACACACACCAACACACACACACATACTAACAGACAAACACACACTCACTAACAGACACACACACACTAACAGACACACACTTACTAACAGACACACTCACTAACAGACACACACACTAACAGACACACACTAACACACACACACACTAACAGACACACACAGACTAACACACACTCACTTACATTAACACACTCACTTTTTTTTTAAATTCAACCCCCCCAACCTCCTTACTTTTGGGAATGCTGGGGTGGTTCTCCCTTTCCCTGGGGTCCAGTGGCTGCTGGGCTGCTGGGCTGCTGGGCTGCTTGGTGGGCAGTGCTAGCGAGGGAGCACCGATTAGTGAGCTCTCTGCTTAGCTCCCTCGCGAGCCGCAGAGTGATGCCAGGAGTCAGAATATGATGTCATATTCCGGCTCCTGGCAACACTCTGTGGCGCGCGAGGGAGCTGAGCAGAGACCTCAGGAGAAAGTGCTCCCTCGCCAGTGCCACCTGCTTTTTTTGCCGCCCCCTGGAAAATGCCACCCAAGGCAAATGCCTTGTTTGCCTCGTGGCTAATACGTCCCTGTGTATGCCTATGTATAGTACAATTATGAGAATTAAGGTTCTATGCTAGACCTTTGACCTTAAATTTGAAATTCACTTTGAATTCTCACTTTAGTAAAAAAAAACAGTATGAATTTGTGACAATTCACACTTGAGTGAATGACCTGGAAGATTTGTAGGATACCACCAGATCACTTGGGCTTATGAATGCTTTTTTTATTTCATTTTATGTTGCACCTTTTATAGGTAGCGCACTATAGGTAGCACAGCAACCACTATGGGTAGCACGAGTGTTCATTGCATAGTATTTATCTCAGGCTTGTAGTAGGACAGTATTTGAGGTATTTCTTTCCCAAAGACTTACAAGCAAGAAAAATTACTTATTAAAAGTGAAAGACTCATTTCAGTTTTGAGTGATGTAGGTACACCATCTATTCGGGTGTACTGATGTAGTATAATTCTCGTAGGTATATTGTATCTAGGGTATGCTTTCATTCAGATTTACGTAGATTAACTTCCTCTACCTATATACCAAGGTATTGAGTGTCCTCCACTTAGAACACATTGCCTCCCGGTGTATATGTTACCACTCTGGAATGTCATCATTAGGGACTTATAGACACACCTGGTATATTGAGGCATTTAATGCTATTTATTGTGTTATGCTCTCCTTATTTATAGGCTAGGTCACCAGCTACTTCTGATCTTATATTTCCCGTTAGCTCTGTGTAGGAGTTTGTTATTATACAACTACAATGCAGCTGAATCTTAGTGGTACTACGGTATTAGCGTCAATTATATCCTGCTACAGTAACTAGATTGAATTAATCTTACTATTATTGCATATCTCATCATTACCAGTCTCCACCTAGTGGTTGATAATCCTGCTGACATGTGATATTACCTGCTACGTAGGTCTGTTTTTTTCATCTAGCCTTTACTGTGGTGATTGATTTAGATTGAGGATTATCTATACCTAAATACATTTAGGATACTTTATTGTCTGTCTCTCAGAGTATTTTCCTTATTCCTTATTTCCTTTGTACTTATGTAATAGAGGAGCTTAAGAGTGTCAGGGTGTATTAGCAAATGTTTTACATTTTTTTTTATAAGTGTGAATGCATTTTAACAGGAACATGTTGTGTATTATCGTACTTGTTAGAATGACTCACCATCCAAATACCCCTAATAGGGAGTTTATTTCAATGGAAATGTTGCATACAGCCAAACGAGGGTTAATATGTGTTATCACAAAGATCAAAGAAGTCATAAAATTATAAATGGAGTAAATGTTAACCACTTATTTGTCAGCATTTTGGCTAGCATGATGTGTTGAAAAAAATAATAAATTTTCTAGAAAGTAACACCTAGTACTGTTTGCAATGAGAAGCGGACTTTGAGTGACACTTTGCATCATTTACTGATTACAGTAGAACCATCTATACCCTACTATATAATAATGTATTTGATGTAGGTTGATAGCATAGCTAGCATAAGAAGCATTTAGGTACAGAACACGGAGCGTTATAATTTTTTTTTTTTTTTAATGGATATGAATATACTGAATGGATTTGTTGAAAAGTCACTATGGGTCCTTATGTAATAGAGGAGCTTAAGAGTGTCGGAGTGTATTAGCAAATGTATAAAATTTTACATAAGTGGGAATCCATTTTAACAGGTACATTTTGTGTGCTAAATTGTACTGGTTTGCAAGCAGGAATACATTTACTTATATTGGGGCGGTACACACTGGACATTTGATTGATGCTTGTGCATAGGTAGCATACAGATAATGTTCATTATGAAAAGACGTTTGGTTAAACAATATTTTTGCTCAGAGACATTGTATATAGAAGGAACGTTTTATCAATTAGGCATTGCACTACAGATTTTATTATTTATTTAAATTTATTTAAATATGATTTATTTACCCCACCCTCTCCCAACACTCTGTAAGGGGCAGTTTTACATTTTTATATGAATATTATCTTTTTGATTTTTTTTTACAGTGTATTAATTTAAGACACATAAATAAATATAAATGTAAGTATAAATGTTTACAAATAAAAGTGGTTATTGTTTTGAGCAAATAAGCCGTTACTTATTTATAATAAAGATCAGAGCAGAGTATTTTGACTTTTATAGAACCTATGCTATGATAATATATTGATCAGCCACAACATTAAAACCACTGACAGATGAAGTGACTAGCTGAAGTAACATTGGTTTTATTTTTGGTACAATGGCACATGCCAAGGGGTGGGATATATTAGGCAGTATGTGAACAGTCAGTTCTTGAATTTAATGTATTGGAAGCAGGAAAAATAGGCAAGTGAAAAGATCTGAGTGACTTTGACAAGGGTCAAATGATGGCTAGACAACTGGTTAGTCTTGTATGGTGTTCCTGGTACGCAGTTGTTAGTACATACCAGTGAATTGATGTCAGGGTCATGGGCATCTAATGCTCATTGATGTATGTGGGGACATAGGCGTGCGCAGCCTATTGCATTAGGGTGTGCACCCTAAAGCACAAGCACACGCCGCATATATATATGTATGTATGTATATACATACACATATATACACACATACACACACTGCTGTGTGTGTGTGCTGTGTGAGGGTGCTGTTAGTGTGATGTGTGTGTGACGATGCTGGTAGTGTGCTATGTGGGTGAGGGTGTTTGTGTGTGCGTGCTTGTGAGGATGCTGTTAATGTACTGTGTGTGAGGGTGCTGTTTGTGTGTGTGTGTGCGCTTGTGAGGGTGCTGTTAATGTACTGTGTGTGAGGGTGCTGTTTGTGTGTGAGGGTACTGGTAGTGTGCTGTGTGTGTGTTTGTTAGGGTCCTGTTTGTGTTTGTGAGGGTACTGTTAGTGTGCTGTGTGTGAGGGTGCTGTGTGTGTTTGTGAGGGTGCTGTATGTGTAGGGTGCTGTATGTGTGTAGGTGCTGTGTATGTCTGTGTGTGCTGTATGTGTGTTGGTGCTGTGTATGTCTGTGGGTGCTGTGTATGTCTGTGGGTGCTGTATGTGTGTGGGTGCTGTATGTGTGGGTGCTGTGTATGTCTGTGGGTGCTGTATATGTGTGGGTGCTGTGTATGTGCTGTGGGTGCTGTATGTGTGTGGGTGCTGTGTATGTCTGTGGGTACTGTGTATGTGTGGGTGCTGCTGTATGTCTGTGGGTGCTGTATGTGTGTGGGTGCTGTGTGGGTGCTGTATGTGTGTGGGTGCTGTGTATGTCTGTGGGTGCTGTATGTCTGTGTGTGCTGTATGTGTGTGTGCTGTGTATGTCTGTGGGTGCTGTATGTCTGTGTGTGCTGTATGTGTCTGTGGGTGCTGTATGTGTGTGGGTGCTGTATGTGTGTGGGTGCTGTGTATGTCTGTGGGTGCTGTGTATGGGTGCTGTATGTGTGTGGGTGCTGAATGTGTGGGTGCTGTGTATGTCTGTGGGTGCTAGATGTGTGTGGGTGCTGAATGTGTGTGGGTGCTGTGTGTCTGTGGTGAATGTGTGTGTGGGTGCTGTCACGTGTGTGTGCTGTGTGTGTGTGTGTGCTGTATGTGTGTGGGTGCTGTGTGTGTGTGGGTGCTGCATGTGTGTGGGTGCTGTGTGTGTGTCTGTGGGTGCTGTATGTCTGTGGGTGCTGTATGTGTGTGGGTGCTGTGTATGTCTGTGGGTGCTGTGTGTATGGGTGCTGTATGTGTGTGGGTGCTGTGTATGTCTGTGGGTGCTGTATGTCTGTGGGTGCTGAATGTGTTTGGGTGCTGTGTATGTCTGTGGGTGCTGTATGTGTGTGGGTGCTGTGTATGTCTGTGGGTGCTGTGTATGTCTGTGGGTGCTATATGTGTGTGGGTGCTGTGTGGGTGCTGTATGTCTGTGGGTGCTGTGTATGTCTGTGGGTGCTGTATGTCTGTGGGTGCTGAATGTGTGTGGGTGCTGTGTATGTCTGTGGGTGCTGTATGTGTGTGGGTGCTGAATGTGTGTGGGTGATGTGTATGTCTGTGGGTGCTGTATGTCTGTGGGTGCTGTATGTCTGTGGGTGCTGAATGTGTGTGGGTGCTGAATGTGTGTGGGTGCTGTATGTGTGTGTGCTGTGTGTGTGTGTGCTGTGTGTGTTGTATGTGTGTGGGTGGGTGATTGTGGGGGTGGAGGTGGGGGTACATTATTTGCTATCCCCCCTCCCTTCTTACCTTTTGTAGGGAGGGGGGATCGTGCTGCTGCTTCCTTCCCTGGTGGTCCAGTGGAGGAGGGGATCCTTGCTGCTGTGATCCCTGGTGGTCTAGTGGAGAGTGAACTCTAGCCCCCTGTGGGGCTAGAGTTCACTCTCGCAAGATTTGAGCGTTGCCGCGGCAACGCTCATATCTCGAGAGAGGAACCCGGCGGAGCTGCCGGCAAGAACTCCGCCGGGTCCTCTCCTGCCTCCCTCCCTGCATGTGGGTCAGTGGGGAGGGAGGCTGAGAGCAGAGCCGGCGCTCAGATAGCGCCGGCTCTGCCTGAGCCGACAGGGGAGATCCTGAGATCTCCCCTGCCGGTCTCAATATGCATAGGCATGCCGCAGGGATTAGGGTGTGCCCAGTATACAATTTATAGTAATATAACTTGTTTCTACTGACTAAGTTTTGAACATATTTTAAGTTTTAAATGTGATTCTGTTTCTGATTGGACGGACCAATTTTTGGCGCCAAATTCAAATGAGTTATGTTCCTATATAACACCTACAAGCCAGGTATCATCTGTTATTCCATTTGATAAAGTCTTAGACGAAACGCGTTATGGATATTTAATTATTGTGTTTGTAAATATATTAAAGTATTTTTTGGTCATTTGTTTGTGCCAATAATCTTTTTTATAGACACATAATACTCTTTTTACCCTGGCTTTATAATTATTATTTTTATTGGTTTTTAAAAAAAACCTGAAAACCCCTGGAAGCTTCCTGCATTTAAAGAAATCCAAGGTGGGGATCAATCCACCCAAGCTGTCATCACGGAGCAGTTGGTCTGCTCTGGTTTTGTAAGTATATTCTTTTATTATTTTATCAATATTGCTATACAGTGAGCACTATTGGCTGTCTCTTTTATTTTGAGAAACTGGACACGTATCACAGAGAGGAACCCATCTATATCCCATAAGCGGGGATCAAACCGCCGTATGCGCTTTATTCCAGAGCTAGGACATTAGCTCTGATAAATGTGAGTTTTATATTATTATTTCTACACATCCATATAAGAACTCTACATACTACACTATTGGTTGTCCCCCTCTCTCTTTTTATCTTTCATATAAGTGGACTCACTACAAAGTAGAAGACGTCAACAACAAAGACTATCTGTAAGGACAATAATATTGGACTTTTCCTTCTTTCCAATTGGACTTTATTTTATTTAAAAATAACTTTTTTATTTTATTTTTTTCCAATTTTATCTGAGTGCGCAGCCTTTTTTCTTCTTTTTCTTATTTTATCCAAATTAAAGGGTTTGAGGGATCCCCTTTAAAAGGTTGCTGCCTATAAGTTATCTAGCGCTGTCTTTCTCTTTTTCCTTGTTAACATGGCGGTGGGCACCTGGTCGCAGGGGTTACAGGGCTGCGACCCCTGTATGTACGCCAGTGCATGCAGATGCACACACACACTTAAAGGACCACTCTAGGCACCCAGACCACTTCAGCTTAATGAAGTGGTCTGGGTGCCAGGTCCAGCTAGGGCTAACCCATTTTTTCATAAACATAACAGTTTCAGAGAAACTGCTATGTTTATGAATGGGTTAAGCCTTCCCCTATTTCCTCTAGCGGCTGTCTCATTGACAGCCGCTAGAGGCGCTTGCGTGCGTCTCACTGTGATTTTCACAGTGAGAGCACGCCAGCGTCCATAGGAAAGCATTATGAATGCTTTCCTATGTGACCGGCTGAATGCGCGCGCAGCTCTTGCCGCGAGTGCGCATACAGCCGACGGGGAGGAGAAGAGGAGGATCGGAGGAGGAGAGCTCTCTGCCCAGCGCTGGAAAAAGGTAAGTTTTACCCCTTTTCCCCTTTCCAGAGCCGGGCGGGAGGGGGTCCCTGAGGGTGGGGGCACCCTCAGGGCACTATAGTGCCAGGAAAACGAGTATGTTTAAAGGACCACTACAGACACCCAGATCACATTAGCTCAATGAAGTTGTCTGGGTGTCAGGTCCCTCTAGTTTTAACCCTGCAGCTGAAAACATAGCAGTTTCAGAGAAACTGCTATGTTTCACTGAGGGTTAATCCAGCCTCTAGTGGCTGTCTCACTGACAGCCGCTAGAGGAGCACACTGAACGTCCATAGGAAAGCATTGAGTAATGCTTTCTTATGGGCGGTTTGAATGCGTGCGCGGTCTCATTCGGAGCTGAGAGGCTGAGGGATCCCCAGCGCCAAGGGAGTCCGGCGCTGGAGAAAGGTAAGTGCTGAAGACACACACACTCTCACTTACAGACGCATACACACTAGCTAACAGACACACACATTTACTGACAGAGACACACTCAGCAACAGACATACATACACACTCACACACTCACTTACAAAACATACACTCTCATTGACAAGACACACACACTCAGTAAGACACACACAGTAACACACACACTCATTCTAACACACACACTCACTCTAACACTCACACTCACTCTAACACTCACTGTAACACTAACACTCACATTAACACTCACTCTAACACTCACTCTAACACTCACACTCACTCTAACACTCACACTCAGGGGTGGACTGACAGGTCGGGCAGATCGGTCATGGACCGAGGGCCCGAGGCAGTCAGGGGCCCGGCTGGCTGCACTAACATGCTCTGGCTGGGGAGATCAGATCACAGATCTCCCCAGCCAGAATTGCTCCTGCAACCTATCTCTTTCTGTTTCCCCCCTCTGCCTCCCCTCCACCCCCACATTCTGAGACCTGGCAGTGATCCTGCGGCTCCTGCCAGGTCTCCTCAATGCAATGTCTGCGGAGCTCGTGTGAGGGGAAGAGGCGGGGCGAAAGAGTTACATCACTTCCTGTCCTGCAGAATCTGCTGAATCCTGGCAGACAGCAGGTAAGTAAATATTATTTTTAAGCTAATATCCCCCTTTCACCCATCCCAGCCCTGTGCTCCCTTCACCCATCCCAGCCCTGTGCTCCCTTCACCCACCCCAGCCCTGTGCCCCCCTTCACCCATCCCAGCCCTGTGCCCCCCTTCACCTATCCCAGCCCCTGAGCCCCCTTTCACCCATCCCAGCCCTGTGCCCCCCTTCACCTATCCCAGCACCTATACCCCCTTCACCCAGACCAGTACTTGTGCCCCTTCACCTATCCCAGCACCTGTACCCCTTCACCCAGTGCCCCCTGAGCCCATCCTAGCACCTGTGCCCCTTCACAGCACCTGTACCCCCTTCACCTAGCTCAGCACCTGTGCCCCCTTCACCCAGCTCAGCACCTGTGCCCCCTTCACCTATCACAGCACCTGTACCCCCTTCATCCATCCCAGCCCCTGTGCCTCCTTTCACCCATCCCAGCCCCAGTGCCCCTTTCACCCATCCCAGCCCTGTGCCCCCCTTCACCTATCCCAGCACCTATACCCCCTTCACCCAGACCAGTACTTGTGCCCCTTCACCTATCCCAGCACCTGTACCCCTTCACCCAACCCATCACCTGTACCCCCTTCACCCAGCTCAGCACCTGTGCCCCTTCACCTATCACAGCACCTGTACCCCCTTCACCCATCCCAGCCCCTGTGCCTCCAGGAGGCGGCCACCTCAGGGCCCCCCGAGGCTGGCCCTGCTGTCACCCGGAATCCAAACACCGGCCGGCCACCCACCTTCCGGGTGACAGCAGGGCCAGCCTCGGGGGGCCCTGAGGTGGCCGCCTCCTGGGCCCCCCAGGAGAAGAGGCTGGCCCTGTGGGTACATACCGGGTCGCAGGGGCGGCCGGGCCCCCTGGTGGGCCGGGCCTGGTCGCAGCCGCGACCCCTGCGACCCTGATATGTACGCCACTGGATTAAACATATCTATATAATCTTGTATGGTGACCTCTTATCTGTTGTTTATTCCTGCTAATGAACAGTTTAGCAGATTGAGGTTTGTATTGGCCCTGTATATATTTGGATAGTGCTATCATGTCCCCTCTGAGGTGCCTTTTGTTCTGAAGAATACAAATCCATTTTGTTCTAGCCTTTCTTCATAACCAATGTTTTCCATCCCCCTTACTGGTTTTGTAACTCGCCTCTGCAAGTATTCAAGTTCTGCAATATCCTTCTTTAAAACTGGTGTCGAAAACTGCACCGCATATTCCAAGTGGGGTTTTACCATTGATTTCAAAAGAAGCAAAATTATATTTGGATCACGTGAATCAAAACCCCTTTTTATACACGAAATCACCTTACTAACTTTTGCAGAGCCAGACCAGCATTGCATACTCTTGCCTATGTTGTGATCTATAATTGTGCCCAAGTCTTTTAACCCCTTAACCCCTTCAGGACGGGTGACGGACGAGGTCCGTCACACAGGGGAGACCCTTAACGACGGGTGACGGACCTCGTCCGTCACGCGGTAAAATTAACCCCGGATCGCCGCTATCGCGGCGATCGCGGGGTTAATGGTGCTCCCGGTATGCCTCTGCATTGGAGGCATACCGGGAGCACCCGGTCAAGCTGCCCAGCACATGTGCTCGCTCTGACCACAAGTCGGAGCGAGCACATGTGCTCTGTATACTCACCTACCGGCTCCCTGCACTTCCGGGTTCTGTGTGAAGTGCAGGGAGCCGGATCAGTGCTGATCCTGCCCCCTGCTGTAAAAAAAAAATAAAGTTAATTTAAAGTGTCCCCCCCCTTACCCATTTTAATAAAAAATTAACCCCTTCCCTGCCAATTGATCACTGACTACAGTGATCAATTGGCAGGGATTACATTTTACTATGATCTGATTTTTTTTTTTAACCCCTGAGGGTTAATTTTTTTTTTTTTAACCCTCAGGGGTTAAATTAATTAAATTAATTAATTAAATTATTTTTAGATTATATATTTAGATAGCTGGGGTAGGTGGAAGTTAGTGGGGAATTGGGGGATTTGACGTTAGGCTAACTAGGGGTTAACGTTAAAAAAAAGTTTTAAAAGAAACTTTAAAAAGTTAAAAATTAAGCTTAAAAAAATGTTTTAATAACATTTAAGTAATAAAAACAAAAAAACACACTTTACCTAGTCCAAATAAAAATTAACCCCTTCCCTGCCAGTCGATCACTGCCTACAGCGATCAAATAGAGATCACAGTATTATACTGTGATCTAATTTTTTTTAACCCCTGAGGATTAACTTTTATTTATTTTTTTTAACCCTCAGGGGTTCAATTTATTTAATTAATTAATTTAAATATTTTATAACTATATATTTTGCTAGCTGGGGTGGGTGGGAGTTATGGGAAAATGGGGAATTTACTGTTAGTGCTGCGTACTGCTAGTTAGGGGTTAACAGTAAAAAAAATAGCTTAGAAAAATGTTAAATCTGTAAAAAAGTTTTAAGAAAGTTTAGGAAAGTTTAAAAAAAATTTATAAGCAAAACAAAAGTTTAAAAACTAGTTTTTAAAAGTAAAAAAGTTATAAAAAGTAAAAAAATACATTTTAAAAACGCTCATTACCACTACACCTGGAACAAACTAGAGAAAAAATTATCCCACGCCAAGGTTCAAAATATGCCTTTTGAATTACCCCAGGGTGTATTCTTTAATAAATAGTATGTGTTTGTGGGGAAGTTTCAATAACCAACCATCTAAACTATTCCAAATTGGAACATGGACACAGCGTAAAACTTCAAAGTTAGAAAAAAACTGAATGGCTGCGTCTCAAATGCGCCCCTTCAACATCCACATATACCTGGCAAAGGTACATACGGGGGTATTGCTGTACTCAGCCGACATAGCTGAGCAACATATGAAGTATTATACAGTCATAGCACACATAAGGTTTGCAAAATATGCTGCGCAAACTCACTTTGTATGTCAAAAAGGCAGAAAAAATGCTTATTACCACTACACTTGGTACAAGCTAGCGGAAAAATGATCCCACACTAAGGTTCAAAATATGCCTTTTAAATACCCTGGGATGTCTTCTTTAAGAAATGGTATGGCTTTATGGGGAATTTGGATTATATAGCCTGGTAAAATACTCTAAAATGGGACATAGGCACAGCATAAAAATTCAAAGTTTGAAAAAAACTGGAATGGCTGTGTCCCAAATGTGCCCCTCCGATGTCCACACATACCTGGCAAAGGTACATACGGGGGTATTGCTGTACTCAGCCGACATAGCTGAGCAACATATGAAGTATTATACAGTCGTAGCACACATAAGGTTTGCAAAATATACTGTGCAAACTCACTTTGTATGTCAAAAAGGCAGAAAAAACGCTTATTACCACTACATCTGGTACAAGCTAGCGGAAAAATGATCCCACGCTAAGGTTCAAACTATACCTTTTGAAACACCCTGGGGTGTCTACTTTAAGAAATGGTAGGCCTTTGTGGGGTAGATTGAATTTAAAACCTGCGAAGATGCTTGGAAATTGCATATAGGCCCAGCGTCAAAATTCAAAGTTTGGTAAAAACGGATATGGCTTGGTCTCCTATATGGCACTGTAGCTTCACAAAATAGTGACAAAGACATTCATTGGGGGTGTATTTTTACTCAAAAGACTTAGCTGAGCATAATTTGGGAGGTTTGAACTTAGTGGCACATATGAAATATACAAAACGCCCAGCAAAAATGCAATCCGTATGTAAAAAATGCACAAAATAATTTTTTTACCACATACTTTGGCATATATTGGTGAAAAAATGGGGGTATGTTAAGGCACAATATGCACCTTATGAGATACCCTGGAGTGTCTACTTTTACAAATGGTAGGCCTTTGTGGGGGGTTTTTGAACAGTCAAACTGTTATAATACCCCAAATGGAAGCTAAGGCTCATTAAATCCATCTCTCAAAATTCTACTGTGAATACTGTAAAGGACAGGTCTCCTATATGGCACTGTAGCTTCACGAAATAGTGCCAAAGACATTCATATGGGGTGTCATTTTACTCAGAAGACTTAGCTGAGCATAATTTGGGGGTTTGAACTTAGTGGCACATATGAAATATACAAAACGCCCAGCAAAAATGCAATCCGTATGTAAAAAATGCACAAATTTTTTTTTTACCACATACTTTGGCATATATTGGTGAAAAAATGGGGGCATGTTAAGGCACAATATGCACCTTATAAGATACCCTGGAGTGTCTACTTTTACAAATGGTAGGCCTTTGTGGGGGTTTTTTGAACAGTCAAACTGTTATAATACCCCAAATGGAAGCTAAGGCTCATTAAATTCATCTCTCAAAATTCTACTGTGAATACTGAAAAGGACAGGTATCCTATATGGCACTGTAGCTTCACGAAATAGTGCCAAAGACATTCATATGGGGTGTCATTTTACTCAGAAGACTTAGCTGAGCATAATTTGGGGGGTTTGAACTTAGTGGCACATATGAAATATACAAAACGCCCAGCAAAAATGCAATCCGTATGTAAAAAATGCACAAAATTTTTTTTACCACATACTTTGGCATATATTGGTGAAAAAATGGGGGCATGTTAAGGCACAATATGCACCTTATAAGATACCCTGGAGTGTCTACTTTTACAAATGGTAGGCCTTTGTGGGGTTTTTTTGAACAGTCAAACTGTTATAATACCCCAAATGGAAGCTAAGGCTCATTAAATTCATCTCTCAAAATTCTACTGTGAATACTGAAAAGGACAGGTATCCTGTATGGCACTGTAACTTCACGAAATAGTGCAAAAGACATACAATGGGGTGTCATTTTACTCAGCAGATGTAACTGAACACAAAATAAAACTTTGTACAGGAATAGCACACACCAACTTTACAAAATATACACGAGAATTTCTCTGTTATAAGTTTGTGTGCCAAAAACCAAAAAGAACACAATTTTACTCCAATATTTAGCAGAGGTTGGCGGTAATATGGCTACGTAGAAAGTGTCAAAACAACCTTAGGTAAATAGCCCGTGATGTCTACTTTATATAAATATATACTTTTGTGTGGCAATTTTGTTTTCTTTTATGGCTATTAAGCTTACAAGACAAACATACCAAATTCTAAAATCGCTCCACATTAAAAGTTTATTTTACTCCTTGTGCTTTGTGACCTGTAACTACCAAAAAAAACTTAAAATCCCAGACACATTATATATTCTGTAAATCAGAACAAATAAATAAATTTATTTTTAATTACTTTCCTTAACCTGCACTAATTATGCACACATTATTATTGCAAAAACTGTAAAAAAAAACAATATTTTTCATTTTTTTTGCATTTTTCTGTATTTTTTTTATAATAAGTAAGCATTTATATATATATATGTTATATCAAATTAAAGCCCTTTCTGTCCTTTAAAAACAGTATATAATATGTGTCGGTGCAATAAATGAGAGAGATGCAAATTGCAGTTGAACGCAAACAGCAAGAAAATGCAAAAATTGCTTGTGTCATTAAGCGTAAGTCAAGCTTCTGAAGCTGTGTCCTTAAGGGGTTAAGGACTGAGCCAAATGTACACGTTTTGATCAAAATAAAACATAAACAAAACTTGGAATTTAACTATATATATCTGTTCAACTGTAATTTACTTCTTTCATATTAAAGGAACACTATAGCCACCTAAATTACTTTAGCTAAATAAAGCAGTTTTAGTGTACAGATCATTCCCCTGCAATTTCACTGCTCAATTCACTGTCATTTGGGAGTTAAACCCCTTTGTTTCTGTTTAAGCAGCCCTAGCCACAGCTCCCCTGGCTATGATTGACAGAGCATGCATGGAAAAAAAACTGGTTTCACTTTCAAACAGATGTAATTTACCTTAAATAATTGTATCTCAATCTCTAAATTGAACTTTAATCACATACAGGAGGCTCTTGCAGGGTCTAGCAAGCTATTAACATAGCAGGGGATAAGAAAATCTTAATTAAACAGAACTAGCAATAAAGAAAGCCTAAATAGGACTCTCTTTACAGGAAGTGTTTATGGAAGGCTGTGCAAGTCACATGCAGGGAGGTGTGACTTGGGTTCATAAACAAAGGGATTTAACTCCTAAATGGCAGAGGATTGAGAAGTGAGGCTGCAGGGGCATGTTCTATACACCAAAACTGCTTCATTAAGCTAAAGTTGTTCAGGTGACTATAGTATCCCTTTAAGTGCACCCACACAGAAATAGGGTTTTCATTTAACATCAAATATTTAGCTATGAAACATAATTTAATATGAATAAAATATAAAAATTTTGAGAATTTAAGAAAACATTTTTTTTTGTTCTGCATAACATTTTAACTGTGAATGTCATAATACTGTTTGCTTTTACTGCAATGAAATACGCACATTTGTATTCAGCGATTTTTCACGTGTAAATCAGTTCCCCCTATGTACAGGTTTTATGGTGTGTTTATGGTGTTTTATGGTGGGAAGTTACAGGGTCAAATCTAGCATGTTACATTTTTCCGTTTTTTTTTTTCAGGGACTGTATGGTAGCACAGGAATGAGAATTACTCCCATGATGGTATACCATTTGCAATAGTAGACAACCCATGGTATTGCAAATGGGGTATGTCCAGTCCTTTTTAGTAGCCACTTAGTCACAAACACTGGCCAAAGTTAGCGTTCATATTTGTTGTGTGTGAAAAATGAAAAAAACTAATGTGATTGCCGATTTTGGAAGCCAACACTCTGCAGGGGGATCTCTTCCCATGGCCCCCCAATGTAGATGGCGAAGCACGGGGGTGGCATGCTCGGAGGCCGGTGGGCATGTTAGAAGTGATGGTGCAGCTCCATTCTCCACAAGAGCTGCGCCAGGAGTACAGGCCCCTACGGGCAGCGGTGCGGGCCCAGAAACAGCATGACGGGTGGTGCCGCAATCCGGGGTTGCGCACCCTGTCAAGAAGGCAAGTGCAGTAGTGGTGGCAGTAGGCCCTTTACCCGCTGGGGGTTCTGATACTTAGGTGCCTGGGGGGGTTGGGTACCTTCCCTAATGTGCTCCAGGGGGGACTCTTGGATTGGGGGAGCCCCTTGGGAGGTGAGGGCAGGACCATGACTACTGAGGGGAGCGGGTCCAGGGCCATGGGGGAAAATTTGTCGGGTGGCTTGGCGGGTCCCCAGGTTTCGTCTAGGGGTGGGGCCACAGTATTCCCAGGAGATAGCGGGGCATGTCTGGACTCGGGAAAGGAAAGTGGAAGCAGGCACCCGTGGGTCGGGCACCGGGGCCCAGGATGGAGTGGGGATCCTGTGGCAATAAGGCTTGCAGCAGGACATTCACAGAGGGATGACGGCGGAACACGGGTCCGTCCACTGGGAGAGGGGCAGCGCCAGGCTCAGCGCGTTCCTGGTAGGCCAGGTGACGTTTTGGATAGCGATGGAAAGGGGTGTGTGGGCCACCGGGGTCGCACTTTGGAATGGACTGGTAAGGCTCGGGGTGCTGCAGGAGATGGGGGGAGAGCAGGCACGTGAGCAGGTCCAGGAGTAGCAGGTCTATTAGTGAGGCGCTAGGAGGAGACAGTAATGCAGCTAGTATTGAAAGGTGCAGCTGCAGGAGGTCGTTGGGCAGTGTTCCGCGGGGCGCTAGCCCAGGGTCAGTTGCGAGTGGCTCCTCTGCAGGACACTCTGGGGGTCAGCTGGGGTACGTCAGAGCAGGCAGAGGGTATCCCGCAGTCGGAGTTGCAGCCCCAGGGGTCGGGGCAGCGAGGCTTCTGGCACTCGGGGTGTTCGAAGGAGCCTGGGGAAGAGACGGGATGCTTGGGAGTCACGCGGCCAGTCCTGGAATTACGGTGCAAGGGTTGTGGTGCACACTGTCCAGGAATTTTCGTTCTCGTTCTAGGTCCATGAGTGGATCATCTTCCAGGCAGTCCTGGCATCGTGTGGTTTCCCCAGTTGGTCCGAAGAGCACGGTGATATCAGTTTCCTGTTCCAGTGGGATCCGAGGAGCCGTCCGGGGCCCTTCGATGTCAGCGGGCTTGGATGTTGAGTCTACCCTTGCACCACATTTACAGTCAGTGCTTGCCAAGTTAAAGCAACTGATAAATTATTGTAATGGCTCTGGGGGGGCCATTAGTGCTTCGGGGGGGGGCTCCTGGGTTTCATGTAGGTTCTGTGCAGGTGCGAGACTCGGGGAGCATGGACGCGGCAGGCAGTGAGAGGGAGGAACGGGCGGGCAGGGTTCTGGATGTGGCTCGACAGAATGCATGTGTGTCCTTTGCGGGGCCGTTCGGGGTTCATTTAAAACAGGAGGTCAAAGAAAAATCGTGGAAGGTTAAGTTCGTGGAGATTTTCTCACTCCTCCCTTTAGAGGATGAATGTTCCAGCTGTGGAGAGGCCCACAGTCTGCATAGATGCTTTAAGAAAGGTAAAGGGGGGCTGCCGGGGAGTCTGTTGTCGTGAGTCCTCGGCCCATTGCTGTTGGGCACAACGCCGGTGAGGCTAGCAGAGATGTTACCGTGGCTAAACCGTTACAGTAACAAGGGGGATGTGGAATTGTTGAGGTCCGGTTTCCTACATGTTTTTTTTTGCATCCCTTTCCGAGACAGGGAAGGGAGTGGGGGGTTGCGAAGTTTGAAGTCGGCATTGGAATTTCCCAGGGTGGTGCGGGACAAGTTGATGAAGGAGGTTCAGTCAGGCACATGGAACTGGAGAATATATTGGCTGGGTATTACCAGCAAGACGGTGTGCCCCTTTCAGAGGTGGGTTGGGATTTGTTGAATCTGGGGTTGCAAGAAGGGCTTAGCAAGGCGCTGTTTTTTCAGGGTGGCAGAGCACAGACGTCTTAAGGTGTCAAGGTCTAAGCTTGTGGGGGGATGGTAAAGGGAAGAGAATGGGGGGATAGGGACTTTGGAGTTAGAAAAGGAGCAAGGGGTAGGTAAAAAGGAATGGTGAAATAGAATTGGATTTATCAGCTGGTTATGGTGTTGAAAGGCTTCGAGTCCGTAGGTGGCTCAGAACATCGGAGGGGAGGGGGTATCTGGGTATACCATCACCACTGGGCTGTTAAGAAATTGTTGGCACTTTATTGGTTATGTGGTATATGTTATTATATGTTATTTATGGTTAGTCATTGCCCTGTTTCTTATTGGGTCTGCTAAAATTATAAGACGGCAATAGGTGGGGGGCAATGACTTTTATTATTATATGTTATGTCCAATAAAAGCCGTGGACACGATTTTCCATACACAGACGTGTTGTGTTTTATTAAAGGGGGTGGGGATGGTTTGATAGGTACAGATTCACCTGCCATGACATGGACTGGAACGTCCTGGCTCGATGCCGTAGATGCGGCCCCGATCCTAAATGATTGTCCTGAATAATGGCTGGGGTTCATGCTGAGCCCTGTTAACAATAACCGTACGAATAACATGAACTTAGAGATAGTGAGGATAGCCCCGTGAAATGACAGTAGTGGAAGAGATGCGATATTCGGTACAGTGAGGAGGTAGGAATCGAAAACCTTCACCTGGCACCATATATTATTTGTGGAATAGTATGGAATGTGGACGGGTTGACCCAGTTGACTCGTTTTGGTCACGGGTAGAGTCAATATGTAATGATCTTGATGTTTAATTAGGTAGGAGCTTCGAAGGCAATCTTGTGCATTGTGTTGGCCACTGATGGTGGATTCTCGTGGCCTCAGGAAGCCATAAAAGGCCAGATACCTTGCCGCTCGCAGTGACCTTGCTTATCTCATCACAATGAGCGGTGTCATCTGGTCCCTGTCTCCAGACTGGCAATTAAACTGCTTGAGATTGTTCTGAGAAAAAAAATTCTTCCGGTACTTGTCAATATTTTATCAACAGGTTAAAGGCACTGCGATGGGGGCCAATATGGCTCCTTTGTATGCAAACCTCTTTATGATTGATTTTGAAGAATGGTTTGTTTACCAGCACAAGCTTTTTATTTTGCATGCCAGGAAGTGATTACGGTACATTGATGACTGCTTTTTACTCTGGCATGGTACCCAGACTGACCTTGATACCTTTCTTGCCTTTTTAAATCAGTGCCATAGGGACATCCGGTTTACTAGCACTACCAGCACTGTGGCTGTTAATTTTTTGGGATGTACTAGTTGGTAAGTATGATGGATCCCTGTGCACTGATTTATATACTAAACCTACAGATTCTGGTAGTATGCTACATAAGAATAGTTTTCATGCTCCTAAGCAGATTTGTTCTATCCCATACAGCCAGTTCCTGAGAGTTCGTCGAATTGTTATGTGATCGCACATTTCTGCTGATCCAGGAAGTGATTGGAATCATCAAACATGCCAGAGTGATGGAAATGTACTGCACATCTGATCCTGCTTCTAGATTTGATTACCTGGGGGTGGCACTTGTGGGTTATGTAAGCACTATTTTTTGTATATATTGTTGTTATCTTGCATATACTGTAGGACATTAGCATTGAGTAAGGGCTGCTGCTCGAAACGTTTGCTGTTTTAACTTTGTCCTCAAATAAATTGTGGTAGCACCTGGGTGTGCAAACCTATACTGGATGCGCAGGACTCGTGTATGTTTTTTTGTTGTATATACACTGTTGGGACCAGGGCCGGCCTTAGGCCTTTAGGCGCCCTGTGCGAAAAATATTCACAGCGCCCCTCCATGGTCACATGCCCTCGTCCATCTTGTAAAAAGTGCTAAGCCTCTATTACATAGGTGTTACGTATTAACGTGATTTCTGGGCATATCATGCATATACACGTATATTAATACATTTGTAAATATTATAGGTGTAATAACACATATAATAATAATAATAATAATAATACACCCATATTAATATACATGTATATTTAAATATTACTCTTAGAAATCATGAGCAGAAAATTATATATATATATGGGCTAGAAGAATTCCTCCCACGTGTATAGATTTGGGAAAAACAAACCTATGTGAAGGCATACTCAAGCATTAGGAGTAAAAACACATTTCTAACAAGAGTGTCCTGACTCCCTGAAATTGCCATGCCATTATGTTGTGTGTGGAATAGGGATGCAGTGTGTGTAGGGAAAACAGTGTGGTGTGGGATAGGGATGTAGCGTGTGTGTGTGTGTGTGTGTAGGTTAGGTAATGTGTGTGTGTGTAAAGGAGATGTAGTGTGTATGTGTGTAGGAAACAGTGTGTGCATAGGGTATATAGTGTGTATGTGTTTAGGGAACATAGTGTGTGTGTGTGTAAAGGGGATGTAATGTGTATGTGTGTAGGAAACAGTGTGTGTGTATAGGGTATGTAGTGTGTATGTGTTTAGGGAACATAGTGTGTGTGTATAGGGAATGTAGTGTGTATGGGTGCAAGTTATGTAGTGTGTATATATAGGGAGCATAGTGTGTCTGTACGTTTTGTAGTGTTTGTGAGATATCTAGTGTGTATGTGTGTAGAGAACAAAGTGTGTTTATAGGGAGCGTTCTGTGTGAGTAGATTATGTAGTGTGTGAGTAGATTATGTGGTGTGCGTGTGTGTGTGGATTATATAGTGCGTATGTGAGTAGATTATGTAGTGCGCGTGTGTGTGTGAGTAGATTATGTAGTGCGCGTGTGTGTGTGAGTAGATTATGTAGTGTGTGTATAGGGGATGTTGTGTGTGAGTAGATTATGTAGTGTGTGTATAGGGGATGTTGTGTGTGAGTAGATTATGTAGTGTGTGTATAGGGGATGTTGTGTGTGAGTAGATTATGTAGTGTGTGTATGTGTGTGTGTTATGGAGTGTGTGTAGGTAACACAGTAAGGGTGGGATAGTGATGATTTGTGGGTAGGAGGGGGTGACATAAGGCTTTAAATGAGGAGATGGGAGAGCAATTTCAGGTTTTGTTTTCTTAAAATTAATTAATGTTGATTCCCCCCTTCTGCCCCCCTCCCTCTTGCATACCTTTGGGCAGGGATGGGGGAATACTGATGACCTGGTGGTCCAGCGGTCTCTGCCAGTCCTTGCAGAACAGGAGCCCTCCTCTTGCGAGCTCTGAGTTGATAGTATGAGAGCGTTGCCACGGCAACACTCTGAATGCCAAGCTCGCGAGAGGAGAGCAGATTTAAAGCGCTCAATGCTCGCTCCCATCATCCAAACAGCGGGCCAGTGAGGGAGGTCCTCAATCTACTCACCAGCCAATACCAAAGCAGAGCGCACTCTGTAAGGGTCGACCAGCTGGGGCGCAATCTTTCACCCACCAGAGCGCTCTGAGGTAGGGCAGGACCTGGTTGTGCGAGCTGTGTTGGTTGCCCGGCGCCCCTGTTGGCATGGCGCCCTGTGCGGCCGCACAGCTCGCACACCCCTAAGGCCGGCCCTGGTTGGGACTTCAGTG
>OW240923.1:84640734-84796066 GCA_933207985.1 Pelobates cultripes
TCAATCCTAGGTGGCCATCCGTTCGGTAGATTTGTTTGGTGAAAACCAGTCATTCGTATGGTTGGGCTATAGAAACAGCCATTTACACGAAAGGGGGCAGAAATAGGCAAATCCACGATAATAGAGATGGTTCTGTCACATCCTCCAAGCGGCTTACGGTTCCAGCAATCAGTCGCTAACCGTGTGTAGTAAATCCCCCCAATAACGAGACCAAGCTCCGCATTGAGGGTAAAACAAGAACTGGCTTTACTGTGGGCTACCCGCCCGTATTTATGCAGGTCTTCCACTTCCACCCGGCTTCTGGATAGGCCAAGCTTTCCCACACTGGGAGATGTCTCCTACGCGTTTCTCCGACACGGAAGCACGTTGATAAGGGGACGGAGCCTATCCAGAAGCCGGGTTTTTTGAAAGAGCAACAGCTAAGTTACACGCTACCCGGACTGCAGCAAAAGGAACTCCATTGATCCCCATCAATCCCCCAACATAGGAGACATCTCCCAGTGTGGGAAAGCTTGGCTGTGAGTAACGGGTATACATACCATTCTACTCACCATCATATCTAGTAAGCAGTTATCTGCTACATAGCTATATACATAGCTATATACTTAACAGTGTTTTTGTTTTATGGTGCACAGATTAAGCAATGACCTGCCTTTGGTATATCAACTAAGCAGTGACATGCTCGGTATTTGTGTTTTATTTGTTGCTATAGCTTGTTTTTATTTGACACTTGTTTTATATTTATATTTGTAATAAATCACTTAATACCCAGCTGATTCAATATAGTATATGTGATATTTAGCACTATCTATAAAAGTGCAAATTAACGCATACAGATCTGTTCTATGATCGTTCTATCTTTTTTTCTCTTACATGCTGAGCATGAATTGGGATACCATTCAGTAAGAAATATAAGTATCTTTTCAATTTGGTAACTTTATTGAATGTGGGAGAGGGGTGTATTGCAGTTTGATATCGCTCCACTTCTCAATATTATATTTTCAATACTCTATATAAACCTATAATATATCTAAACCTATACTACTATATCTAAACCTATACTCTATATAAACCTATAATATATCTAAACCTATACTATATCTAAACCTATACTCTATATAAACCTATAATATATCTAAACCTATAATATATATCTAAACCTATACTATATCTAAACCTATACTATATCTAAACCTTTACTATATCTAAACCTATACACTATATCTAAACCTATACATTATTATTATTATTATTATGATATTTATAGAGCGCCGTCAAATTCCTCAGCGCTTTACAATGGGTGGACGAACAGACATGTAGTTGTAACCAGCCAAGTTTGACACACAGGAACAGAGGGGTTGAGGGCCCTGCTCAATGAGCTTACATGCTAGAGGGAGTGGGGTATAGTGACACAAAAAGGTAAGGATAGTATTAGACTAATGATAGTTGCAGAAGAGGAATCAGTCAGGAGCTATTAGCAGTTTAATTGATACGCTTTTATGAAGAAGTGGGTTTTTAATGATTTTTTGTGGAGGCTGGGTGAGCATCTAACGGAGGAGGGAGGCGAGTTCCACAGGAACGGTGCAGCCCTTGAGAAATCTTGAAGGCGAGCATCAGAGGTGGGAGTACGGACAGAAGATAGATGTAAGTCTTCAGCAGATCTTAAGGGCCTAGACGGGACATACTTGTGTATAAGGGAGGATAGATAGGTGGGAGCAGCATTATGTAGAGATTTGAAAGCAAGAACCAGAATTTTAAATTGAGCTCTATATTTTATAGGAAGCCAATGTAGGGACTGACAGAAGGGTGAGGCATGGGAGGTTCGGGCGGACAGGAAGATGAGCCTCGCCGTCGCATTCATTATGGACTGTAACGGCGCAAGTTGGGAGCACGTAAGACCACTGAGAAGCGGATTACAGTAGTCAAGGCGAGAAAGGACAGTGGAATGGATCAACACCTTAGTCGCATCTGGCGTTAAGTAGGGGCGGATGCGCGCAATGTTTTTGAGATGGAAATGACAGGATTTGGCGATAGATTGAACATGAGGCTTGAAGAAGAGGTCGGAGTCAAAGAGAACACCTAGGCAGCGAGCCTGCATGGCGGAGCTGATGGTAGCACTGTTGACTTGGAGGGAGACAGACACAGGAGTAACAACACTTGAGGGAGGAAAGACCAGAATTTCAGTTTTGGTCAAATTTAGTTTAAGGAAGTGGGCAGCCATCCAGTTAGAAACAGCAGAGAGGCAGTCAGAGACACTAGTCAAGAGGGACGGGGAGTGATCAGGTAGATTTGCGTGTCATCCGCATAGAAATTATATTGGAAGCCAAAGGAGCTAATCAGTTTACCAAGGGAGGCAGTATAGATGGAGAACAGTAGGGGACCAAGGACTGAACCTTGAGGGACACCAACAGAGAGGAGTTGGGGAGAAGTAGCAGAGCCAGAGAAAGAAACACTGAAAGAGCGCTGGGAGAGGTAGGAGGAGCACCAGGAGAGAGCAGTATCTTGTAGACCGATATTGCGGAGGATGAGAAGAAGCTGTTGATGATCAGTAGTGTCAAAAGATGCAGACAGGTCAAGGAATATCTAAACCTTTACTCTATATAAACCAATACTATATCTGTAGTGGAGCACTAGTTTCCCATAGACTTCTCCGCTGGTAATAAACAGTAATGCAGGAACAAGCCTTTAACCCAGGATAAACAACATCAATAATAAATAAAATAATCCAGTAATATCCCATCACGATTCTCAATAACTGGACGACACACAGTATCAGGAGCAGAACTGATGTTTTATTCCACATACCCTGCTTTTATGCATCACTCCCATGCAAGGGAGACACCCAAAGTAATTTGTACAGTAACCAATCCTACACAAGTTACAACCCACACATTTCCTCCCCTCAGTATGACACATAATCCACTTACTCAGTGTACACTTTTCCCCAGTTTCTGGATGTACCTCAAATACATAGGGTATACCTCTAAATATGATATCCCCTGATAGCTCCGATCTGGGTGAACAACATACTCAAAAATCACCCAGATCGAACCAGGGGTTCGGGAGTTAGGTGGAGTAGTTCGTTTGACCGACCGCACACGAGGTAGTAGCCAAAAGGAGTTCCATACATTTTGGCCTTGAGGTCGGTCTCTGTTTGTGAATTGAAATATGTGGAAATACCGGGCTGAATGGCTTGTGTTTGCATTCGTATTAATCCCCTTGTTCGTATGATTCTTTCTACCGAACGGCGACCCGTTCGTTTTTTTTTCCGGCACAAATGTATGGAAGTCTGGAGGTCTCAGCGGTTTTCACGTGGTCGAGTGTCCAATTTGGGTTCCAGGCACCTGGCGACCAAACACCGCTGTGCATTCGTATGGCAAGATGGCGAAACGCGTCTCGGATTTGAAGAAGACCACTCTGGAGACTTTTATTTTGGTATTTTACTGATTATAGCTTTTATCTATTACTTTGTTTTTTTAAATAAATTTGGTAGTGCCTCCCTTAAAGGCACAGTGGCGCATATATATAGAGCCTAATATTATCGGCTCTATTTCAGGTGAGCACATTCATATGATTTTTTGTGATCACTCTTCCTACCATACGTATCTGCACTAGGAATTCTACCTCTTTTCTCTTCCATATATTCTGCGAGCTGCATATCGGGAGGAGGTCTGGTATTGCCTAAATATACCCAAGCTGTTGTGATTCGAGCCAATCCTTAGGCTCTGTGCCATGTGAGTTGGACTTACACTCTCCTCCATTCCATACACATTTTACAATCATTCTGCACTATGATGTGTATTTCTCTGTTCTAGATTTTATATGCTGTTAAAGTGATATATACAATATTTATATAGGGGTAAGATATTTCCCTATCTCTAGCGCTCCACAGAGTGATCTTTGTGGTTGTAGTACATCTACGAAGTTCACACTCTTTTTTCACTATACTATACTATATCTAAACCTATACTCTATATAAACCTATAATATATATCTAAACCGATAACATATATAAACCTATACTCTATATAAATCTATAATATATATCTAAGCCTATACTCTATATCAACCTATAATATACCTAAACCTATACTATATCTTATCCTATACTATATCTAAACCTATACTCTATATAAACCTATACTATATCTGTCACAGTTCCAGAACTAAACACACTGACAGATCACAGGGGGAGGAATTGCAATACCGGTCCTTAGAGTGGCCAGTCTATGCAAATAGAGAGGTTAGAGTACAAGCCGAAGTCAAGGAGTACAGAGATACGGAATAATGGTAGGACAAGCCGAGTTCAAGGATCAGAGAAAGCAGGATAAACAAGAGACAAAGCCAAAATTCGGTAACCAACAATCAGACAGAGAAAACGCGCTATTGGGCTATCAAAAGACCACAACAGGGCAACAAGGGATGTCATTGGCAAGCTTAAATAGGCATGATTTACTTCTGATTGGTTAATTTCCATTTGGTAGGTATTTGACCCTTGAGGTCATCATTTCACCGTGTCGGG
Organism: Pelobates cultripes; assembly: GCA_933207985.1. NCBI lineage: Eukaryota > Metazoa > Chordata > Amphibia > Anura > Pelobatidae > Pelobates > Pelobates cultripes. The sequence continues at coordinate 84,645,257 of OW240923.1, forward strand.
TGGCTGGCTCGGGTGCATATTAAGCAGACTGCACACAGTGTGCAGTGTCAGAGAGAATGCAGGCGGTCGGCGAACGGGTAGGGGGCCTGAAAATATCTAAACCTATACACTATATAAGCCTTTACTATATCTAAACCTATACGCTATATAAACCTATACTATATCTAAACCTATACTCTATATAAACCTATACTATATCTAAACCTAAACTCTATATAAACCTATACTATATCTAAACCTATACTCTATATAAACCTATACTATATCTAAACCTATACTCTATATAAACCTATACTATATCTAAACCTATACTCTATATAAACCTATACTATATCTAAACCTATACTCTATGTAAACATATACTCTATATAAACCTATACTATATCTAAACCTATACTATATCTAAACCTAAACTCTATATAAACCTATACTATATCTAAACCTAAACTCTATATAAACCTATACTACACTGAACAAAATTATAAACGCAACACTTTTGTTTTTGCCCCCATATTTCATGAGCTGAACTCAAAGATCTAAGACTTTTTCTATATACACAAAAGGCCTATTTCTCTCAAATATTGTTCACAAATCTGTCTCAATCTGTGTTAGTGAGAACCTCTCCTTTGCAGAGATAATCCAGCCACCTCACAGGTGTGGCATATCAAGATGCTGATTAGACAGCATGATTATTGCACAGGTGTGCCTTAGGCTGGCCACAATAAAATGCCGCTCTAAAATGTGCAGTTTTATCACACAGCACAATGCCACAGATGTTGAAAGTTTTGAGGGAGCATGCAATTGGCATGCTGACTGCAGGAATGTCCAGAGCTGTTGCCCGTGAATTGAATGTTCATTTCTCTACCATAAGCCGTCTCCCAAGGCGTTTCAGAGAATTTGGCAGTACATCCAACCGGCCTCACAACCGCAGACCATGTGTAAGCACACCAGCCCAGGACCTCCACATCCAGCATCTTCACCTCCAAGATTGTCTGATCACCCGGACAGCTGCTGCAACAATCGGTTTGCATAACTAAAGAATTTCTGCACAAACTGTCAGAAACCGTCTCAGGGAAGCCACAATCAACAACCTCTTCAACTCTATGCGAAGGAGATGTGTTGCACCGAGTGAGGCAAACGGTGGTCACACCAGATACTGGTTTTCGGATCCCCCCAGACCCCTCCAATACAGTAAAACTGCACATTTTAGAGTGGCCTTTTATTGTTGCCAGCCTAAGGCATACCTGTGCAATAATCATGATGACTAATCAGCATCTTGATATGCCACACCTGTGAGGTGGATGGATTATCTCGGCAAAGGAGAAGTGCTCACTAACACAGATTTAGACAGATTTGTGAACAATATGTATATATAAACCTATACTCTACCTAAACCTATACTATATCTAAACCTATACACACCTATACACTATATGAACCTATAGTCCATGCCAATGGGCCCTCTACTAGAACATGCATATTGTAATATCCAAGGAACATTACACCTACAGAATTATTTACTAAATTGAGAATTCAGAGTAAATTTGAAGTGAATCTCAAATTTAAGGCAAAAGTAGCGGAGGTGGAAGCATACCTAACTTTTAACATGTTTCCAGTTTGGCTAGTTTTAATTTGAAATTGAAATTCTTTTCGTTTGAATTCTCACTTCAGTGAATAACCCTGGTAGAATTTCCAATCAACGTATCCAGAGCGCAGAGATCCTCTGCTGGACCATAAATCTATGTAACGGACCGTTTCTCTCAAACAGGGATAAAATCCGTTTAGGCGATAATCCCCTTTCCCATAGACCAGCAGCTATTGCAATCACCAACCTCCCGAACTCCAAACTGTACGAATCCCCAACTCACGAACAAGAAATCCACGAACTCTGGAAGCAGCCGAACAGGAAAAGCAATACGAACAGCTTACACTCCTGGCAGTCAGCACACAATCCCATTCCCCCAATAACGAGACGACACTTCGTTTTGAGGGTTAAGCAGAATCTCCAGTGCTGGCACACCCAGCCTGGTTTTTATTACAATCCACAAAACATAGTACAGCCCACAGGGCGTTACAAAACAACCAATCACATCAGTTACATCCCACATATTCCCTCCCCTTATCCTGAGAGGAAACTCAATTATACATACAGTTAAAACATACTTTCTACCCAACTTTCATAACTCCAAAACCATACATCACGTTCACATAAAATTACATATTCACAATCAATCCATTCAGGGGAACAACATATTCAAAAATGGCACACATCAGACAAGGGGTTCAAAAGTTAGTAAAGTCCTTTGTATGACGGCTAAATGAAGCATGGCTTTTCTGGCCCAAACCAGTTTCAGGAGTCTTCTATGTCTGGAATAGAAGTAATTCAATTATCTCCAGGATAGACGCCTGAACTCCATTAAGCACAATAGTTTGCAAAAAGGGCACAGAAACACTTTAAAATACATAAAGTCACATTTATACATAAAACACAGACATTTCACATATCCCCAGATAGCTCAGGTCTGAGCGCACATTATTAAGTGAATGGCTCTCAGACCACACGAATACAGTTTAATCGCCATGGAGCCAAAGTCTTTACAGTCAGTTTCATACAAATGGGCTCCATGGGATTCCTATCTGGGGTATAACACATTCAAACAAATCTACTGAACCCCAGGCAGAAAAGCACGAATACAGCTTTTCTGCAGGCAAAAATAAAGTCTTTTTAAAAGGGGGCCATAGTCAGATAAGCGGGGAGGCTAGCAACCAGAGCTTCTCCAGTGCACGATGGCGAGGTTGGTTCCGCCCACACTTCTCCCTTTACCAATCAGACTAACAGGGTATCCTGACCTCCTGCGGTCAGTGCCCTTGTTAGTCAACGGCTTCCACCACTAAAGCACAATCAGTAATACAGCCCACCCACAATAACTGGCTACTACACCTGGGTGGAGAACTTTATCCGTGTCCAGGAACTCCACCATAATACTGGGTGACTGGTCAGCGTACTGGGTGGGTTGCTGGTGAGCAAGAACCAGCGGTACTCTGTCCTGGTGCCAACACCCGCGGGGAGTAGTCTGGTTGGAGCCTGGTTGCTGGAGGGACAGACTGTCTCCCTTTGCCCTAAACAGTCCTGCTGGGGACAGGACCCGACTGTTCCTACCCACAATTGGTGCATGTGCAGCGACTACTGTCCCATCTGCACTGTTGTGGAGATTACTGTCTCCCCTTGGTGGGCTAAGTTGCCGCTGGGGAGAGGGTGTAACAAGCTCCTCTCCCATACATACTTTCAGCCGCTGGGGAGAGGGGATAACAAGCTCCTCTCCCTGACACACTCTCTGCTGTTGAAGGGGGAGACCGACTGTCTCCCCTTTCAATAATTCGTCCTGTTGCTGGGGAGAGGTGATAACTGGTTCCTCTCCCTGGAACACTCTCTGCTGTTGGAGAGGGGGACTAACTGTCTCCCCTTTTAATATATTGTCCTGCTGCTGGGGAGCGAGACCGACTGTCTCCGCTTCCTGCAGGACACACTGCCGCTGGGGAGGAAGGACGGTACCTTCGGCTCCCTGGGATACACACTGCCGCTGGGGAGGAAGGACGGTACCTTCAGCTCCCTGGGACACACACTGCCGCTGGGGAGGAAGGACTGCACCTTCAGCTCCCTGGGACACACACTGCTGCTGGGGAGGAAGGACGGCACCTTCTGCTCCCTGGGGTACACACTGCCGCTGGGGAGGAAGGACGGTACCTTCAGCTCCCTGGGATACACACTGCCGCTGGGGAGGAAGGGCGGCACCTTCTGCTCCCTGGGGTACACACTGCCGCTGGGGAGGAAGGGGCCCGGCACCTTCTGCCTTTTAAATTTTTACTCAGCTGGGAGGAAAGGGCGACACCTTCTGCTCCCTGGGACACACACTGCCCTGGGGAGGAAAGGGCGGCACCTTCACCAACCACACCAAGGTACACCCACCTGCAGCTGGGGAGGAAAGGCGGCTGCTTCTGCTCCCTGGGGTACACACACTGCAGCTGGGGGGAGGAAAGGGCGGCACACTTCTACCTCCCACAAATTTTACTACCGCTAGGGAGGAAGGGCGGCACCTTCTGCTCCCTGGGACACACACACTGCCGCTGGGAGGAGGGAAGGGCGGCACCAGCTTCTGCCACAGGTACACACTACCACTGGGGAGGAAGGACGACACCTTCTGCTCCCTGGGGTACACCTATGAGTCCCCGTAACGCACTCTGCCTCCGGATAGGGCGGCTGATACCTTTGGCTGGATCTGCCATGAACTCCAGGTACTCGACTACCTGGCTCCTTACAAACTGCACGTATTTCTCTGGGGGGTTGGGTCCAAAGAAAGCCAGCCGCATAGCAAACTCTCTGTCATACTGCTCCTGAGTGTAGCTAGGTGCCATGCTTGCGCTGCTGAATTTGGTTCTTTCGTCGATAGGGTCGCTGTACGTGTACTGGCGTTGCCCTCACTTTGTAATCCAAGGAATGGTGTTGCCCTGTAGCTGTCTTTCTGGTTGTAGGAACGATCCCGCCGCTTGCCACCAATTGTAACGGTCCGTTTCTCTCAAACGGGGATAAATCCGTTTAGGCGATAATCCCCTTTCCCATAGACCAGCAGCTATTGCAATCACCAACCTCCCGAACTCCAAACTGTACGAATCCCCAACTCACGAACAAGAAATACACGAACTCTGGAAGCAGCCGAACAGGAAAAGCAATACGAGCGGCTTACACTCCTGGCAGTCAGCACACAATCCAATTCCCCCAATAACGAGACGACACTTCGTTTTGAGGGTTAAGCAGAATCTCCAGATTTATTCACACAGCCTCCTTTTAAGACATTCTCCCATGCAAGGGAGGGATCCACAACAATTAGTACCCCAGCCAATAAGGTACCAGTTACCTCCCACACATCTCCTCCCCTTAGTGTGACACATAATCCCATTAGTACAGACACAAATTCCCTGGGATACTGGATGTACCCCTAAACATAGGAATAGCCCTTTAAATGTTACATCCCCTGGTAACCCTGATCTGGGTGAGACACCTATCCAAAAATCACCCAGATCGGACCAGGGGTTCAGGAATTAGAAAGGGTTAAAGTTTTGACCGACTGCATGGCAAAAGTATCCGAAAATAGTTCCATGTACTTTGGCCCTGCAGTCGGTCACAGAAAAGGGAATCAAACACACGAATGGCCTGTGTTATGGAGCTTGGGGAGGATTCGTATGAATCCCCCTGTTCGTGGGATCCTTTCTACCGAACGGCGGGCCGTTCGGTAGTTTCTGCACGAATTGCTGGAAGTCTGGAGGTCTCAGCGGTGTTTGCTTAGTCGAGTGTCCGATTTTAGTTCCAGACACTCGACGGCAAAACACCGCTGTTCGGGAGTTTAAGATGGCCGCCTCCACGTGTTCGTTTCACGAATGGCGGCCACCCAGAGGACACAACACACAGTACACATATAGCCAATTACCCGTTTGCAACATTGTTGCAAACGGTAATTGGAGGCACACTTACTCCCGGGTGGTCTGGTTGTTCGGTAGTTTCACCCAATATAATGAATGAAGTGATTCTACCGAACAATCAGGGGAATGCTGCATTCACATCACACTTTATACTGAACACATAATATTAAATACAGCCTGAATGCAATTTGCTACACAGTCTTAAAAAGGCATTATTCCTAACAGGCAGAATATGTTCACGGATGGCCCTTAAAGGGCCAGTAGCAGCAATATAAGAATGTCACATGCCCAAATATTGCATACAAAAGTACGAATTCACAAGGGGGCCATAGTCAGATGGCAGGAGGCTGGCAACCAGGCTTCTCCAGTGCATAGTGGCGAGGTTGGTTTCGCCACATCCTCCTCTAGTAGCTGTCTACTAGACAGCCACTATAGGGCACTTCCGGGTTTATAGCACACATTTCGTGTGCTATAGCGTCGCTGGACGTCCTCACGCTATGTGAGGACCTTTAGCGTTGCTGAAATCCCCATAGGAAAGCATTGAAAACATTTTTCAATGCTTTCCCATGGGGAGGTCTAATGCGCAATAGGTCTCCCCCGCCGGATGACGTTGGCAGGGGAGGAGCGTGGGCGGACCCTGAACCAGCGCCGAGGGACATCGGCGCTGGATACAGGTAAGTCACTGAAGGGGTTTTAACCCCTTCAGCAACTTGGGACGGGGGGTGGGAGGGAGAGGGCAACTGCGGTGCCAGGAAAACGGTTTGTTTTCCTGGCACTGGAGAGTCCCTTAAGGCACACCTTTGCAATAATTATGCTGTTTAATCAGCATCTTAATATGCCACACCTGTAATGTGGATGGATTATCTCGGCAAAGGAGAAGTGCTCACTAACACAGATTTAGACAGATTTGTGAACAATATTTGAGAGAAATAGGCCTTTAGTGTACATAGAAAAAGTCTTAGATCTTTGCGTTTAGCTCATGAAAAATGGGGCAAAAACCAAAATGTTGCATTTATAATTTTGTTCAGTGTATATACAATAAAAAACTATATATATATATATATATACAGGGAGTGCAGAATTATTAGGCAAATGAGTATTTTGACCACATCATCCTCTTTATGCATGTTGTCTTACTCCAAGCTGTATAGGCTCGAAAGCCTACTACCAGTTAAGCATATTAGGTGATGTGCATCTCTGTAATGAGAAGGGGTGTGGTCTAATGGCATCAACACCCTATATCAGGTGTGCATAATTATTAGGCAACTTACTTTCCTTTGGCAAAATGGGTCAAAAGAAGGACTTGACAGGCTCAGAAAAGTCAAAAATAGTGAGATATCTTGCAGAGGGATGCAGCACTCTTAAAATTGCAAAGCTTCTGAAGCGTGATCATTGAACAATCAAGCGTTTCATTCAAAATAGTCAACAGGGTCGCAAGAAGCGTGTGGAAAAACCAAAGCGCAAAATAACTGCCCATGAACTGAGAAAAGTCAAGCGTGCAGCTGCCACGATGCCACTTGCCACCAGTTTGGCCATATTTCAGAGCTGCAACATCACTGGAGTGCCCAAAAGCACAAGGTGTACAATACTCAGAGACATGGCCAAGGTCAGAAAGGCTGAAAGACGACCACCACTGAACAAGACACACAAGCTGAAACGTCAAGACTGGGCCAAGAAATATCTCAAGACTGATTTTTCTAAGGTTTTATGGACTGATGAAATGAGAGTGAGTCTTGATGGGCCAGATGGATGGGCCCGTGGCTGGATTGGTAAAGGGCAGAGAGCTCCAGTCCGACTCAGGCGCCAGCAAGGTGGAGGTGGAGTACTGGTTTGGGCTGGTATCATCAAAGATGAGCTTGTGGGGCCTTTTCGGGTTGAGGATGGAGTCAAGCTCAACTCCCAGTCCTACTGCCAGTTCCTGGAAGACACCTTCTTCAAGCAGTGGTACAGGAAGAAGTCTGCATCCTTCAAGAAAAACATGATTTTCATGCAGGACAATGCTCCATCACACGCGTCCAAGTACTCCACAGCGTAGCTGGCAAGAAAGGGTATAAAAGAAGAAAATCTAATGACATGGCCTCCTTGTTCACCTGATCTGAACCCCATTGAGAACCTGTGGTCCATCATCAAATGTGAGATTTACAAGGAGGGAAAACAGTACACCTCTCTGAACAGTGTCTGGGAGGCTGTAGTTGCTGCTGCACGCAATGTTGATGGTGAACAGATCAAAACACTGACAGAATCCATGGATAGCAGGCTTTTGAGTGTCCTTGCAAAGAAAGGTGGCTATATTGGTCACTGATTTGTTTTGTTTTTGAATGTCAGAAATGTATATTTGTGAATGTTGAGATGTTATATTGGTTTCACTGGTAATAATAAATAATTGAAATGGGTATATATTTGTTTTTGTTAAGTTGCCTAATAATTATGCACAGTAATAGTCACCTGCACACACAGATATCCCCCTAACATAGCTATAACTAAAAACAAACTAAAACTACTTCCAAAAATATTCAGCTTTGATATTAATGAGTTTTTTGGGTTCATTGAGAACATGGTTGTTGTTCAATAATAAAATTAATCCTCAAAAATACAACTTGCCTAATAATTCTGCGCTCCCTGTATATATATATATATATATATATATATATTTGTGTAAGGGGCAAATAGCCGTCTATGGAGTAAGGTTCCAGCATAAGCGTAGGATAGTATAAAGTGAGCAAGTCGGTTGTGGTGTGCCGAGACAGACGATACGGTAGGCCTGTAAATAAAGAGGGCCCACCAAGGAGTAAGAAAGTAAAGTAAATGGAAAGAAAAGAGAAAGTGTTGAAATGAGGAGTGGGTGGGAGGGTCATTCTGATGCTGACCTCAAGTGATATGGACATTTGAACTACTGTGTCCAAGAGCAACATTTTGACCAAAAGGTCTTTTTCATGCTAACACACTTATGTAAACATGAGCAATATAAAGACTAAATATAGGTTTTATGGTGTTTTGGAAAGTTATCGGTTCAGTATAGGACTTGCCTTTTTCAGTTTGCCACACTGGTTTTCTGGGCCCATGTTGCCTTAGAGACCCTATTGCAGTCCAGGAACGAGAATTACCCCCATCATGGAATACCATTTGCAAAAGTAGACAACTCACTGTATTCAAAATGAGGTATGTCCAGTCTTTTTTTGTATTTTAACCCCTTAACCCCTTCAGGACAGGTGACGGACGAGGTCCGTCACAGAGGCGAGACCCTTAACGACGGGTGACGGACCTCGTCCGTCACGCGGTAAAATTAACCCCGGATCGCCGCTATCGCGGCGATCGCGGGGTTAATGGTGCTCCCGGTATGCCTCTGTATTAGAGGCATACCGGGAGCACCTGGTCAGGCTGCCCAGCATATGTGCTCGCTCTGACCACAAGTCAGAGCGAGCACATGTGCTCAGTATACTCACCTACCGGCTCCCTGCACTTCCGGGTTCTGTGTGAAGTGCAGGGAGCCGGATCAGTGATGATCCTGCCCCCTGCTGTTAAAAATTTTTTAATTAATTTAAAGTCCCCCCCCCCCTTACCCATTTTAATAAAAAATTAACCCCTTCCCTGCCAACTGACTACAGTGATCAATTGGCAGGGTATACATTTTACTATGATCTGAATTTTTTTTTTAACCCCTGAGGGTTAATTCTTTTTTTTTTTTTAACCCTCAGGGGTTAAATTAATTAAATTAATTAAATTATTTTTTAATTATATATTTAGCTAGCTGGGGTAGGTGGAAGTTAGTGGGGAATTGGGGGATTTGGCGTTAGGCTAACTAGGGGTTAACGTTAAAAAAAAGTTTTAAAAGAAACTTTAAAAAGTTAAAAATTAAGCTTAAAAAAATGTTTTAATAACATTTAAGTAAAAAACAAACAAAAAAAACCACACTTTACCTAGTCCAAATAAAAATTAACCCCTTCCCTGCCAGTCGATCACTGTCTACAGCGATCAAATAGAGATCACAGTATTATACTGTGATCTAATTTTTTTTAACCCCTGAGGATTAACCCCTCAGGCGTTCAATTTATTTAATTAATTAATTTAAATATTTTATAACTATATATTTTGCTAGCTAGGGTGGGTGGGAGTTATGGGAAAATGGGGAATTTACTGTTAGTGCTGCGTACTGCTAGTTAGGGGTTAACGGTAAAAAAAAAAGCTTCGAAAAATGTTAAATCTGTAAAAAAGTTTTAAGAAAGTTTAGGAAAGTTTAAAAAAAATTTATAAGCAAAACAAAAGTTTAAAAACTAGTTTTTAAAAGTAAAAAGTTATAAAAAGTAAAAAAATACATTTTAAAAACGCTCATTACCACTACACCTGGAGCAAACTAGAGAAAAAATTATCCCACGCCAAGGTTCAAATATGCCTTTTGAATTACCCCAGGGTGTATTCTTTAATAAATAGTATGTGTTTGTGGGGAAGTTTCAATAACCAACCGTCTAAACTACTCCAAATTGGAACATGGACACAGCGTAAAACTTCAAAGTTAGAAAAAAAACTGAATGGCTGCGCCTCAAATGCGCCCCTTCAACATCCACATATACCTGGCAAAGGTACATACGGGGGTATTGCTGTACTCAGCCGACATAGCTGAGCAACATATGAAGTATTATACAGTCATAGTACACATAAGGTTTGCAAAATATGCTGCGCAAACTCACTTTGTATGTCAAAAAGGCAGAAAAAATGTTATTACCACTACACTTGGTACAAGCTAGCGGAAAAATGATCCCACACTAAGGTTCAAAATATGCCTTTTTAAATACCCTGGGATGTCTTCTTTAAGAAATGGTATGGCTTTATGGGGAATTTGGATTATATAGCCTGGTAAAATACTCTAAAATGGGACATAGGCACAGCATAAAAATTCAAAGTTTGAAAAAAAAAACTGGAATGGCTGTGTCCCAAATGTGCCCCTCCGATGTCCACACATACCTGGCAAAGGTACATACGGGGTATTGCTGTACTCAGCCGACATAGCTGAGCAACATATGAAGTATTATACAGTCGTAGCACACATAAGGTTTGCAAAATATACTGTGCAAACTCACTTTGTATGTCAAAAGGCAGAAAAAACGCTTATTACCACTACATCTGGTACAAGCTAGCGGAAAAATGATCCCACGCTAAGGTTCAAACTATACCTTTTGAAACACCCTGGGGTGTCTACTTTAAGAAATGGTAAGCCTTTGTGGGGTAGTTTGAATTTAAAACCTGCGAAGATGCTTGGAAATTGCACATAGGCCCAGCGTCAAAATTCAAAGTTTGGTAAAAACGGATATGGCTTGGTCTCCTATATGGCACTGTAGCTTCACAAAATAGTGACAAAGACATTCATTGGGGGTGTATTTTTACTCAAAAGACTTAGCTGAGCATAATTTGGGAGGTTTGAACTTAGTGGCACATATGAAATATACAAAACGCCCAGCAAAAATGCAATCCGTATGTAAAAAATGCACAAAATAATTTTTTTACCACATACTTTGGCATATATTGGTGAAAAAATGGGGGTATGTTAAGGCACAATATGCACCTTATGAGATACCCTGGAGTGTCTACTTTTACAAATGGTAGGCCTTTGTGGGGTTTTTTTGAACAGTCAAACTGTTATAATACCCCAAATGGAAGCTAAGGCTCATTAAATCCATCTCTCAAAATTCTACTGTGAATACTGTAAAGGACAGGTCTCCTATATGGCACTGTAGCTTCACGAAATAGTGCCAAAGACATTCATATGGGGTGTCATTTTACTCAGAAGACTTAGCTGAGCATAATTTGGGGGTTTGAACTTAGTGGCACATATGAAATATACAAAACGCCCAGCAAAAATGCAATCCGTATGTAAAAAATGCACAAAATTATTTTTTACCACATACTTTGGCATATATTGGTGAAAAAATGGGGGCATGTTAAGGCACAATATGCACCTTATAAGATACCCTGGAGTGTCTACTTTTACAAATGGTAGGCCTTTGTGGGGGTTTTTTGAACAGTCAAACTGTTATAATACCCCAAATGGAAGCTAAGGCTCATTAAATCCATCTCTCAAAATTCTACTGTGAATACTGTAAAGGACAGGTCTCCTATATGGCACTGTAGCTTCACGAAATAGTGCCAAAGACATTCATATGGGGTGTCATTTTACTCAGAAGACTTAGCTGAGCATAATTTGGGGGGTTTGAACTTAGTGGCACATATGAAATATACAAAACGCCCAGCAAAATGCAATCCGTATGTAAAAAATGCACAAAATTATTTTTTACCACATACTTTGGCATATATTGGTGAAAAAATGGGGGCATGTTAAGGCACAATATGCACCTTATAAGATACCCTGGAGTGTCTACTTTTACAAATGGTAGGCCTTTGTGGGGGTTTTTTGAACAGTCAAACTGTTATAATACCCCAAATGGAAGCTAAGGCTCATTAAATTCATCTCTCAAAATTCTACTGTGAATACTGAAAAGGACAGGTATCCTGTATGGCACTGTAACTTCACGAAATAGTGCAAAAGACATACAATGGGGTGTCATTTTACTCAGCAGATGTAACTGAACACAAAATAAAACTTTGTACAGGAATAGCACACACCAACTTTACAAAATATACACGAGAATTTCTCTGTTATAAGTTTGTGTGCCAAAAACCAAAAAGAACACAATTTTACTCCAATATTTAGCAGAGGTTGGCGGTAATATGGCTACGTAGAAAGTGTCAAAACAACCTTAGGTAAATAGCCCGTGATGTCTACTTTATATAAATATATACTTTTGTGTGGCAATTTTGTTTTCTTTTATGGCTATTAAGCTTACAAGACAAACATACCAAATTCTAAAATCGCTCCACATTAAAATTTTATTTTACTCCTTGTGCTTTGTGACCTGTAACTACCAAAAAAAACTTAAAATCCCAGACACATTATATATTCTGTAAATCAGAACAAATAAATAAATTTATTTTTAATTACTTTCCTTAACCTGCACTAATTATGCACACATTATTATTGCAAAAACTGTAAAAAAAAACAATATTTTTCATTTTTTTTGCATTTTTCTGTATTTTTTTTATAATAAGTAAGCATTTATATATATATATGTTATATCAAATTAAAGCCCTTTCTGTCCTTTAAAAAACAGTATATAATATGTGTCGGTGCAATAAATGAGAGAGATGCAAATTGCAGTTGAACGCAAACAGCAAGAAAATGCAAAAATTGCTTGTGTCATTAAGCGTAAGTCAAGCTTCTGAAGCTGTGTCCTTAAGGGGTTAAGGACTGAGCCAAATGTACACGTTTTGATCAAAATAAAACATAAACAAAACTTGGAATTTAACTATATATATCTGTTCAACTGTAATTTACTTCTTTCATATTAAAGGAACACTATAGCCACCTAAATTACTTTAGCTAAATAAAGCAGTTTTAGTGTACAGATCATTCCCCTGCAATTTCACTGCTCAATTCACTGTCATTTGGGAGTTAAACCCCTTTGTTTCTGTTTAAGCAGCCCTAGCCACAGCTCCCCTGGCTATGATTGACAGAGCATGCATGGAAAAAAAACTGGTTTCACTTTCAAACAGATGTAATTTACCTTAAATAATTGTATCTCAATCTCTAAATTGAACTTTAATCACATACAGGAGGCTCTTGCAGGGTCTAGCAAGCTATTAACATAGCAGGGGATAAGAAAATCTTAATTAAACAGAACTTGCAATAAAGAAAGCCTAAATAGGGCTCTCTTTACAGGAAGTGTTTATGGAAGGCTGTGCAAGTCACATGCAGGGAGGTGTGACTTGGGTTCATAAACAAAGGGATTTAACTCCTAAATGGCAGAGGATTGAGAAGTGAGGCTGCAGGGGCATGTTCTATACACCAAAACTGCTTCATTAAGCTAAAGTTGTTCAGGTGACTATAGTATCCCTTTAAGTGCACCCACACAGAAATAGGGTTTTCATTTAACATCAAATATTTAGCTATGAAACATAATTTAATATGAATAAAATATAAAAATTTTGAGAATTTAAGAAAACATTTTTTTTTGTTCTGCATAACATTTTAACTGTGAATGTCATAATACTGTTTGCTTTTACTGCAATGAAATACGCACATTTGTATTCAGCGATTTTTCACGTGTAAATCAGTTCCCCCTATGTACAGGTTTTATGGTGTGTTTATGGTGTTTTATGGTGGGAAGTTACAGGGTCAAATCTAGCATGTTACATTTTTCCGTTTTTTTTTTTCAGGGACTGTATGGTAGCACAGGAATGAGAATTACTCCCATGATGGTATACCATTTGCAATAGTAGACAACCCATGGTATTGCAAATGGGGTATGTCCAGTCCTTTTTAGTAGCCACTTAGTCACAAACACTGGCCAAAGTTAGCGTTCATATTTGTTGTGTGTGAAAAATGAAAAAAACTAATGTGATTGCCGATTTTGGAAGCCAACACTCTGCAGGGGGATCTCTTCCCATGGCCCCCCAATGTAGATGGCGAAGCACGGGGGTGGCATGCTCGGAGGCCGGTGGGCATGTTAGAAGTGATGGTGCAGCTCCATTCTCCACAAGAGCTGCGCCAGGAGTACAGGCCCCTACGGGCAGCGGTGCGGGCCCAGAAACAGCATGACGGGTGGTGCCGCAATCCGGGGTTGCGCACCCTGTCAAGAAGGCAAGTGCAGTAGTGGTGGCAGTAGGCCCTTTACCCGCTGGGGGTTCTGATACTTAGGTGCCTGGGGGGGTTGGGTACCTTCCCTAATGTGCTCCAGGGGGGACTCTTGGATTGGGGGAGCCCCTTGGGAGGTGAGGGCAGGACCATGACTACTGAGGGGAGCGGGTCCAGGGCCATGGGGGAAAATTTGTCGGGTGGCTTGGCGGGTCCCCAGGTTTCGTCTAGGGGTGGGGCCACAGTATTCCCAGGAGATAGCGGGGCATGTCTGGACTCGGGAAAGGAAAGTGGAAGCAGGCACCCGTGGGTCGGGCACCGGGGCCCAGGATGGAGTGGGGATCCTGTGGCAATAAGGCTTGCAGCAGGACATTCACAGAGGGATGACGGCGGAACACGGGTCCGTCCACTGGGAGAGGGGCAGCGCCAGGCTCAGCGCGTTCCTGGTAGGCCAGGTGACGTTTTGGATAGCGATGGAAAGGGGTGTGTGGGCCACCGGGGTCGCACTTTGGAATGGACTGGTAAGGCTCGGGGTGCTGCAGGAGATGGGGGGAGAGCAGGCACGTGAGCAGGTCCAGGAGTAGCAGGTCTATTAGTGAGGCGCTAGGAGGAGACAGTAATGCAGCTAGTATTGAAAGGTGCAGCTGCAGGAGGTCGTTGGGCAGTGTTCCGCGGGGCGCTAGCCCAGGGTCAGTTGCGAGTGGCTCCTCTGCAGGACACTCTGGGGGTCAGCTGGGGTACGTCAGAGCAGGCAGAGGGTATCCCGCAGTCGGAGTTGCAGCCCCAGGGGTCGGGGCAGCGAGGCTTCTGGCACTCGGGGTGTTCGAAGGAGCCTGGGGAAGAGACGGGATGCTTGGGAGTCACGCGGCCAGTCCTGGAATTACGGTGCAAGGGTTGTGGTGCACACTGTCCAGGAATTTTCGTTCTCGTTCTAGGTCCATGAGTGGATCATCTTCCAGGCAGTCCTGGCATCGTGTGGTTTCCCCAGTTGGTCCGAAGAGCACGGTGATATCAGTTTCCTGTTCCAGTGGGATCCGAGGAGCCGTCCGGGGCCCTTCGATGTCAGCGGGCTTGGATGTTGAGTCTACCCTTGCACCACATTTACAGTCAGTGCTTGCCAAGTTAAAGCAACTGATAAATTATTGTAATGGCTCTGGGGGGGCCATTAGTGCTTCGGGGGGGGGCTCCTGGGTTTCATGTAGGTTCTGTGCAGGTGCGAGACTCGGGGAGCATGGACGCGGCAGGCAGTGAGAGGGAGGAACGGGCGGGCAGGGTTCTGGATGTGGCTCGACAGAATGCATGTGTGTCCTTTGCGGGGCCGTTCGGGGTTCATTTAAAACAGGAGGTCAAAGAAAAATCGTGGAAGGTTAAGTTCGTGGAGATTTTCTCACTCCTCCCTTTAGAGGATGAATGTTCCAGCTGTGGAGAGGCCCACAGTCTGCATAGATGCTTTAAGAAAGGTAAAGGGGGGCTGCCGGGGAGTCTGTTGTCGTGAGTCCTCGGCCCATTGCTGTTGGGCACAACGCCGGTGAGGCTAGCAGAGATGTTACCGTGGCTAAACCGTTACAGTAACAAGGGGGATGTGGAATTGTTGAGGTCCGGTTTCCTACATGTTTTTTTTTGCATCCCTTTCCGAGACAGGGAAGGGAGTGGGGGGTTGCGAAGTTTGAAGTCGGCATTGGAATTTCCCAGGGTGGTGCGGGACAAGTTGATGAAGGAGGTTCAGTCAGGCACATGGAACTGGAGAATATATTGGCTGGGTATTACCAGCAAGACGGTGTGCCCCTTTCAGAGGTGGGTTGGGATTTGTTGAATCTGGGGTTGCAAGAAGGGCTTAGCAAGGCGCTGTTTTTTCAGGGTGGCAGAGCACAGACGTCTTAAGGTGTCAAGGTCTAAGCTTGTGGGGGGATGGTAAAGGGAAGAGAATGGGGGGATAGGGACTTTGGAGTTAGAAAAGGAGCAAGGGGTAGGTAAAAAGGAATGGTGAAATAGAATTGGATTTATCAGCTGGTTATGGTGTTGAAAGGCTTCGAGTCCGTAGGTGGCTCAGAACATCGGAGGGGAGGGGGTATCTGGGTATACCATCACCACTGGGCTGTTAAGAAATTGTTGGCACTTTATTGGTTATGTGGTATATGTTATTATATGTTATTTATGGTTAGTCATTGCCCTGTTTCTTATTGGGTCTGCTAAAATTATAAGACGGCAATAGGTGGGGGGCAATGACTTTTATTATTATATGTTATGTCCAATAAAAGCCGTGGACACGATTTTCCATACACAGACGTGTTGTGTTTTATTAAAGGGGGTGGGGATGGTTTGATAGGTACAGATTCACCTGCCATGACATGGACTGGAACGTCCTGGCTCGATGCCGTAGATGCGGCCCCGATCCTAAATGATTGTCCTGAATAATGGCTGGGGTTCATGCTGAGCCCTGTTAACAATAACCGTACGAATAACATGAACTTAGAGATAGTGAGGATAGCCCCGTGAAATGACAGTAGTGGAAGAGATGCGATATTCGGTACAGTGAGGAGGTAGGAATCGAAAACCTTCACCTGGCACCATATATTATTTGTGGAATAGTATGGAATGTGGACGGGTTGACCCAGTTGACTCGTTTTGGTCACGGGTAGAGTCAATATGTAATGATCTTGATGTTTAATTAGGTAGGAGCTTCGAAGGCAATCTTGTGCATTGTGTTGGCCACTGATGGTGGATTCTCGTGGCCTCAGGAAGCCATAAAAGGCCAGATACCTTGCCGCTCGCAGTGACCTTGCTTATCTCATCACAATGAGCGGTGTCATCTGGTCCCTGTCTCCAGACTGGCAATTAAACTGCTTGAGATTGTTCTGAGAAAAAAAATTCTTCCGGTACTTGTCAATATTTTATCAACAGGTTAAAGGCACTGCGATGGGGGCCAATATGGCTCCTTTGTATGCAAACCTCTTTATGATTGATTTTGAAGAATGGTTTGTTTACCAGCACAAGCTTTTTATTTTGCATGCCAGGAAGTGATTACGGTACATTGATGACTGCTTTTTACTCTGGCATGGTACCCAGACTGACCTTGATACCTTTCTTGCCTTTTTAAATCAGTGCCATAGGGACATCCGGTTTACTAGCACTACCAGCACTGTGGCTGTTAATTTTTTGGGATGTACTAGTTGGTAAGTATGATGGATCCCTGTGCACTGATTTATATACTAAACCTACAGATTCTGGTAGTATGCTACATAAGAATAGTTTTCATGCTCCTAAGCAGATTTGTTCTATCCCATACAGCCAGTTCCTGAGAGTTCGTCGAATTGTTATGTGATCGCACATTTCTGCTGATCCAGGAAGTGATTGGAATCATCAAACATGCCAGAGTGATGGAAATGTACTGCACATCTGATCCTGCTTCTAGATTTGATTACCTGGGGGTGGCACTTGTGGGTTATGTAAGCACTATTTTTTGTATATATTGTTGTTATCTTGCATATACTGTAGGACATTAGCATTGAGTAAGGGCTGCTGCTCGAAACGTTTGCTGTTTTAACTTTGTCCTCAAATAAATTGTGGTAGCACCTGGGTGTGCAAACCTATACTGGATGCGCAGGACTCGTGTATGTTTTTTTGTTGTATATACACTGTTGGGACCAGGGCCGGCCTTAGGCCTTTAGGCGCCCTGTGCGAAAAATATTCACAGCGCCCCTCCATGGTCACATGCCCTCGTCCATCTTGTAAAAAGTGCTAAGCCTCTATTACATAGGTGTTACGTATTAACGTGATTTCTGGGCATATCATGCATATACACGTATATTAATACATTTGTAAATATTATAGGTGTAATAACACATATAATAATAATAATAATAATAATACACCCATATTAATATACATGTATATTTAAATATTACTCTTAGAAATCATGAGCAGAAAATTATATATATATATGGGCTAGAAGAATTCCTCCCACGTGTATAGATTTGGGAAAAACAAACCTATGTGAAGGCATACTCAAGCATTAGGAGTAAAAACACATTTCTAACAAGAGTGTCCTGACTCCCTGAAATTGCCATGCCATTATGTTGTGTGTGGAATAGGGATGCAGTGTGTGTAGGGAAAACAGTGTGGTGTGGGATAGGGATGTAGCGTGTGTGTGTGTGTGTGTGTAGGTTAGGTAATGTGTGTGTGTGTAAAGGAGATGTAGTGTGTATGTGTGTAGGAAACAGTGTGTGCATAGGGTATATAGTGTGTATGTGTTTAGGGAACATAGTGTGTGTGTGTGTAAAGGGGATGTAATGTGTATGTGTGTAGGAAACAGTGTGTGTGTATAGGGTATGTAGTGTGTATGTGTTTAGGGAACATAGTGTGTGTGTATAGGGAATGTAGTGTGTATGGGTGCAAGTTATGTAGTGTGTATATATAGGGAGCATAGTGTGTCTGTACGTTTTGTAGTGTTTGTGAGATATCTAGTGTGTATGTGTGTAGAGAACAAAGTGTGTTTATAGGGAGCGTTCTGTGTGAGTAGATTATGTAGTGTGTGAGTAGATTATGTGGTGTGCGTGTGTGTGTGGATTATATAGTGCGTATGTGAGTAGATTATGTAGTGCGCGTGTGTGTGTGAGTAGATTATGTAGTGCGCGTGTGTGTGTGAGTAGATTATGTAGTGTGTGTATAGGGGATGTTGTGTGTGAGTAGATTATGTAGTGTGTGTATAGGGGATGTTGTGTGTGAGTAGATTATGTAGTGTGTGTATAGGGGATGTTGTGTGTGAGTAGATTATGTAGTGTGTGTATGTGTGTGTGTGTTATGGAGTGTGTGTAGGTAACACAGTAAGGGTGGGATAGTGATGATTTGTGGGTAGGAGGGGGTGACATAAGGCTTTAAATGAGGAGATGGGAGAGCAATTTCAGGTTTTGTTTTCTTAAAATTAATTAATGTTGATTCCCCCCTTCTGCCCCCCTCCCTCTTGCATACCTTTGGGCAGGGATGGGGGAATACTGATGACCTGGTGGTCCAGCGGTCTCTGCCAGTCCTTGCAGAACAGGAGCCCTCCTCTTGCGAGCTCTGAGTTGATAGTATGAGAGCGTTGCCACGGCAACACTCTGAATGCCAAGCTCGCGAGAGGAGAGCAGATTTAAAGCGCTCAATGCTCGCTCCCATCATCCAAACAGCGGGCCAGTGAGGGAGGTCCTCAATCTACTCACCAGCCAATACCAAAGCAGAGCGCACTCTGTAAGGGTCGACCAGCTGGGGCGCAATCTTTCACCCACCAGAGCGCTCTGAGGTAGGGCAGGACCTGGTTGTGCGAGCTGTGTTGGTTGCCCGGCGCCCCTGTTGGCATGGCGCCCTGTGCGGCCGCACAGCTCGCACACCCCTAAGGCCGGCCCTGGTTGGGACTTCAGTGTGGAGTATCTGCAGCACAGGTCTAACTTTTTCTTTGTTTATATTTTGAATTTTGTAGGCATTTTTGCTTCTACCTCACCCTATTTATAGTGCACGCTCCAGAGCAGCTTACTTATATGTGTGCTGCACCCGGTCATGTGACCCGGCACACAGTGATGACCTTAGAGACCACAAGGGAGGGAAGAAACTCCTCCCACGTGTTGTGGTAAACACTAATTTGAGATTAGCCAATCAGACACACCCTGTGTGTATATAAGCTAATCTCTCCCTTGCCTCAGTGCCCTGTTGTGGTCTTTGGTTTACCATTGAGCATTGCACTTGTTATTTGGATTTCCTGGTTACTGATATTTGGCTTTGTCTCTTGTTATTCCGTCTTTCTGTTTCCCTTGACCTCGGCTCGTGTTTTGACTATCCCTTTTTGTAAAACCCGACCATTCTAAGGATCAGTATTGCAATTCTCACTACTCTGTCCTGTCTGCTTGTTAGGGTTCCCTAGCGAATGTTACAATGTGTAGGCCCAAGTTGGGCTTGACAAGATTGATCCAGTCAATAGCGACACTTAGCCATGTAGGTGCCAAAACTTATAATAGAAGTCGATATGTTCCACTAGTTTGGTGACAGATGAGGCCCTGCTAGTTGCCAAGTGGCTTGAGAGGCTCTATCTATACTTTGGCGCAAGGGGATTCATGACCAACAAATGTTGTGGCGGGGTGTTGGCCTCTCGGTGACATTTAAATCATGAGATAGATTGGATGTGACAAGTGAGGCCCTCTCTATGCCACTATGTGAGCGGCTAACTATGTTTTGGCCCGGGGGGGCGTAATACCTCATGTGTGGAGGATGGGTGTTGGCCTCGCGGGACCACTAACTCCAAAGCAGAGATGCCAGAAACTTAACACCTGTTGGTCCTCTAGGTACCTATAAGCCAGTAAAACCTACTCACTAGATCTGCAGTATGCCCTAAAGGAGGCACAGAGAGGAAGGAGAGGTCTATAACCTACGGAAAGAACCGTAACTGACAAATGGGTGCGAGGTCTGAAGAGCAAATGGTGTTCCGAATTGATAACCTGTAAAAGAATATGATTAGATAAGACATAAGGAAATGGATGTTAGCAAGACCTCGTGAGTACCACCGTACCCCACATGTACAGGCCCCATGGAGTCCCGAAAAGCTGCAGGACAAAATATCCGGAGACAGGAACGGTAGTGTTAAACCATGCAATCATATTTTGGGAAATCTCAAAATATGATTACACATAAATATGTTTGTAAGAAAAATCGTAGACTGTGCAGATATGCATATGTAAATATAGAAAGTGTGGCCCAAGGCGTATCGTCTATTGTAACCCATCTAATATGCCATATCAAAGGGAATACCTGTTTGTGGCATTATGATAATCAGATTGAGGAAATATTACCGCTATATAACTGTAAATTAATAATATCCGTATTATACTAGGTGCCTATAAATGTCCTACCCAGAACCTAAAACAAGGCATTATATTCTTAATTAAAAATAACTAAATGTTTTCAATGAAATGCCCAAACGAGGTGCCAAATTAGCCTGTGGCAGGTTGCCTATTGCAGGGCATGTGAACACACGTTGTAAAGGCATAGTGATGCCAGGTCTAGGAAATATGAATATAAAATTGTGAAGTTGCACAATTTGTATCCCGAGTTACAGGGTGGCTGTGCGGGTTTTGTTGGGATTAATGCAGGTAAAAGTAGGATGTGAAATGGTTGTGGAGTTTGTGTATGTGACCAAGACATGTTGGTGATGAGATGGTAGAGAAGCCGATAGTTACTAATAATCATCTAGTTTATGAAATGGTGAACAGAACAGAAATCGTATATAAATACTTAGAAAACATCATATAATACATATGCACTGAGTCCAATAAAACGAGGTGTTGGAAGACAGAATCAAAACGGGAACAGAGGCCTCTAGTATGCCACAATGGCTGAACAGGCTAGCGGCCACGATGGCCGTACATAATACACAGGAAAAGACAGGAGATATAAGACATACATTAAAAAGACCTACACCTGGAATGCTTAGGAGGATGATAAATACTTATGCATACACAGCTGGCATGGAAGATTAGGGTTGAAAGCAACAGCAAATGCTAGAATAATGGTAGAATATCTCAGTAATATTAGCCTCAGATATACAACTTCATTGCTTAAACTGAACATGACTGACTGATGTTCCTGATGCATGTAGACCGTACAAAGAAAGTCTGGGTGGTGTTAGAAAGTGAGGCAATGCAAAAGCAGCAGACAAGAGAAATGCAGGTTTAGCTAACTGTTTTAGATTATACCCCAATGAAAATTACATAATTAAATGCATGCAAGCTGTCCTTTGGGGCACACCTACTAAACAGTGAATTACCGAACAATGTTGGTCCAATGAGTACCTGAATACCTAGAGAGCAGACAAACATTAAAATGTAGGGTGACTTACTGAAATGCATACGATACAGTTTTATGAATTTGAAGTTATTTAGTAAGAAGATTTAAGACATTTATAAGATATTCCCCTTTACAGAAAATAAGGAATTTTACATTTAAGTGTACAGAGAATGTGTATGCAAGATTATATTTTGTTTCCTTTACCACATGTATAGGCCTAACTTCGAGCCTGACATAAATTTAGACGGTCAGTTGCAACACCTAGCCACATAAGTGCATGAATACCCAGGACAGACAAAGAAAACTTTAAAATGTAGAGTGAAACATTAAATTGCAGGGTGACTAACTAAAATGCATATGACAAAAGTCGATATGGGCTAGTGTTGGCCAAATACAGTGAGCAGAATGAGGCATCGCTGCCAAATACAGTAAGCAGAATGAGGCATGCTATGTACGATTTAAATAGGCTGAATTTACGTTAGTAGTGAAATTCGCCATATCCTAATGGTTGAACAAACAAACTTACAGTTTTGTTGAAAAAAACAACAGTTATAGAAGCCATGGCTGGGCTGGACACGGTAGTGCCCCATGAGCTTCTAGTGAGGCGGCTATTTTTGTTTTTCACTAAAGTGAGGTAAAACATATACTTGTGTGGGCCGCACAGTTACTCCTAATGTATACTAGTAACCTTTTGTGTGGAAATATATCAAATGCCTTTACAAAGTCCAAATAGAGGTCACATTTAATGGATCACCCTGATTCTATTAACTTCTATTAACTTCTTCATAGAATGTCATTAGGTAAGCTTGCAATGCCTGTCTTTATTAAAGCCACGTTGATTCCTGCTAATGTAATTTTTGTTTAAAAATTATTTTTGAATATTAACAGCCCTTCAAATGCAATGTGTTTTTAAAATAAATTACAAAAGTTGTGACTGCACACTCCAGTGCACAAAGGTCACGTCATTACGCACTACGTGTGTTGAGAGGAAGCTCTGCCTCCAGGGAGTGCTTGAAGTCTTCATATCCCGAGGTAACGCTGAAGGTGGACTGGAGGGACTGTATTGTATTGCTGTAAGAGGAGCTACTGAGTTGGAGGTGGTGTGGCATGTGCATTTACACTGCACATTTTTGAAATAAAGTTGTGCATGCACTTGCTGCTGTCTCTGTTTCCTTGGCATACCAGGTTCTGTATAAGGATACTAAAAATGCTGAAAGTTAGAGCAGCCACCTCTTTTCATTTGTGAGTGGTACTCTATATTACGTCATCTAGTGGATATAATGCTCTAACTGTATTACACTATATATGTTTTTCTTTTAGTTTTTTGCATTATGTCTCATCTGCAATTTTAGCCTTAAAAGGGGTTTGTATGGTGTAAGTGTTCACTGGCTTCATTACATGCACAAATGAAATTATTACACTTAAAATTGATAATTTAGCACTTAAATTTGATGTTTATGCACAATACTTGGCACTATTTAGAGAACAGTATATTTTGCCACACATGAGCAATAGCTTACCAATGCTTTCCTATCGGAAAACATTAGATTGGTTGAGATTATCAAGTCTGATGAGCTCATCCAAGCGGGTGGAGCGTGGGCTGTGCCAGCTGTAACTGTAACCGCACGGTGCTGGAAAGAGGCAAATAAATATAAATTTTAACTGGAGGTAAGGGGGCTCTTAGGGCATAAGCAGCTATTTAGATCCATAGTGTCAGAAATACACAGTGTTCCTTTAATTTGGTTTGCAACCATTTGTGAAAATAGTTGGTTGTTATTTAGTGATTGTCTAAACAAATAATTGACACTTTGTAGAAGCAGAGTTTATAGTGGGTATCAAATAAACAAAATTAATAAAACTGGTGCTCAAAGAATAAAACCAAAGGTGCTACTACCTCACCCGAAGTATACGGTCACTCAAATATACTTAAAGGGACACTATAGTCACCTGAACAACTTTAGCTTATTGAAGCAGTTTTGGTGTATATAACATGCCCCTGCAGCCTCACTGCTCAATCTTCTGCCATTTAGGGGTTAAATCCCTTTGTTTATGAACCCTAGTCACCCCTCCCTGCATGTGACTTGCACAGCCTTTCATAAACACTTCCTGTAAAGAGAGCCCTATTTAGGCTTTCTTTATTGCAAGTTCTGTTTAATTAAGATTTTCTTATCCCCTGCTATGTTAATAGCTTGCTAGACCCTGCAAGAGCCTCCTGTATGTGATTAAAGTTCAACCTGTAACCTGTATGAGGTGTATATAATACCGAAAGGATAGTGGATAAACTCACACTTTTCAGAGCCACTTAGAATAGGCTCTGGACTTGTAATGCATATCATCTCAAATAGAGATATCAGATGGAGCTTTGGATGATAACGACTCCCAGGAATTCATGAACCCGATAATACAACCAGAAATCAGGAACTCCAAGGTTCAAAATGATGAATATTTATTTAAATAATAAAACACAATGCATTTCAACTCTACAAAGGGTCTTCCTCAGGTAATAATACATCAACTACTGTGAGTAGAACATATATCTATGCATATCAATTGACAATCAAAAACACATGTTAAAAACAGACACTCCCATCACCAAATATGGTCCTAACCATATGCGTTCACTGCCACCCCCAATATGGCGACGAACAGAGAATAGGAAAACTTAAAATAAAATAAAAATCTTAAAAAAGACTTCTTTAAAAATGTGCTGTAAAGGTATATGAAGTGGGATAGACTACAGTGAAAAATGTTTTTAAAATACCATTCATTTCAAAATCTATGTTTAGTTCCTTTGGTGTCAAAGTACTCGAACTACGTATGCACGTTATTTTTGAAGAGGCAGACTCTCGGAGATAACATGTCACAGGAAGTGATGTAATGGACCTCCAACATACAAATCCGACGAGCTACAGGAAATGATGTGCCGAACGATCTTCAAACGACCCGAAACAACGCAGACACGAAAACTGTGATTCCGACATAGAAGACTATGGGAAGAAAATATTTATATTTTAATAAGAATGTTTTATTTGTGTATTTTATTTATTATGATGCTCGTTAAACAAATCTTTTGGACCACCAAGATGGTGGTGATGTGTATCCTAACCATATTTGGTGATGGGGGTGTCTGTTCTTAACATGTGTTTTTGATTGTCAATTGATATGCATACATATATATGTTCTACTCACAGTAGTTGATGTATTAGCACCTGAGGAAAACCCTTTGTAGGGTTGAAACATGTTGTGTTTTATTATTTAAATAAATATTCATCATTTTGAACCTTGGAGTTCCTAATTTCTGGTTGTATTATCGAGTTCCTGAATTCCTGGGAGACGTTATCATCCACAGCTCCATCTGATATCTCTATTTGAGAGGATATGCATTACAAGTCCAGAGCCTACTGCTAATTGGCTCTGAAAAGTGTGAGTTTATCCAATATCCTTTTCGGTATTATATACACCTCATACAGGTTACGCTATGTATCTTTGTTTGTTTCATCCAATACAGGGTAAAATAAAATTAGTCTCTTTGATTTGTAGAGAGAAGTACTTTGTAAGGAATACCTTTGTTATATAGTGTAAGAAGAACCTGTATATGAGGTATTAGTTTCTCTTTGATTTCTTTGTGTGCGCTTATCACCCTTTTCCGTTTTTTCTTTCTAGTAGGTATCTTTTAAAAAGAATGTGGGTGTGGTCATGTAATAATTAATATCACCATAATTATATTCATATTAATATTCATATTAATAAAACATATATTTTTAAATATTAATAAAATTATACATTTTTCATAATTTTCACAAAATATTTTTAGTATTCCACAGTTATCTCTAAAGTCTGCTTTTTTCCAGGTTGAGCTTTTCAACCTTTTAAAACTTTTCAATATAGGTGCCGCATCAGCTTTTCTCCAATTCTCTGGTACAATTCCTGAAAGAAAGGAATCATTAAAAAAATGTAAAAAACTGTGGTATGGATATTTCTACACTAAGCTCAATAAGCACACGTGAGTGAATACCATCTGGCCCCGGGGCTTTCTTTACATTAACTTTTTTAATTCATGAAGCACTTTATCCTGAGTTAACTAATCACATATTTGCTTTAAGGCTTTTGTAACAGGACTTGTAACAGGATTTTGCAAATCTACAGCTATATATTCTTCTTCTCTATATACTGCAGAAAAATTATTATTTAGAATTTCTGCCTTGTCCTGATCCTCCTTGATTAACTTACTCATCTAACTTTGCAATAGACCAAAACTTTCACTCTTGACCTCTTTACCATTAACGTACTTAAAAAGTTTTTTGGGATTGATCTTGCTCTCTTTGACTATGAGCTTTTCATTTTCAAGTTGCAGATTATTTAAAATAATTACACTAATGCTCAGTGATTTACACTAATTACCTTAAGATAAACAGATCACCCAAGATATAGAACCTGCAGTTTTTACTGCACCTGTGACACCTGATCAGTGTTATGTGTTTAACACACCTGGGGTGAAGATGTATTTGATATTTCAAGCCTTCTGGTACAGTTGAATATACACATGTAACTCAATCATATGATATTTTGAAAATACACAGGACATTGTATACCTGTATTACAGATTAATGCAATATCTCTATACAATGTATATAGTGCAAATTATACTTGAACACATGTAACTCAATCATATGGCACCTGAAGCATGCATAGAGTGTTGTACACCTGTAAAACAGAGTAATATATCTCCCTTATACAATGCAATGTTCACATGTAATTCAATCCATCTGCACCTCAAACATACACAAACTATAATACACGTAATACAGAGTAATATGATATCAAACACTCATGTAGATTTTGAATCAGATCACCCATAACTCTAAGCAGGATATATATTGTTATGCAGTGGTGATGGTATTAGTGCAAAATGGAATGACAAAAATAAAAACATCCAATCCAACATCAAATGCAAAATAAACAAATGGTTGACCATATACAAAATAAGGTAGGTATCCTACTCACATGCGGCAGAGCATATTACCTGCTCTGGTGTGAAACAGGTCTGGTATTACATTCCCCACCTGGGATGTGTTCAATCAGGAAGCCAGCAGGGTATAAAGAAAAATCCCAAATATATTTTTTTAGCAGTGGTGCTGGTATATCTCCAAGATAGGTGTAATATGGAATGGCAAAATTAAAAACATCCAATGGTGCAGTATAAACAAATGGTTGACCATATACAAAATAAGTTAGGTATCCTACTCATATGCAGCAGAGCATATGGCTTGCTCTGGTGTGATACAGCTCTGGTGGTACAATCCCCACTTGGGTTGTGTGGAATCAGGAAGCCAGCAGGGTTTAAAGTAAAATCTCAAATAAATTCAAAATTAATTAAATTAAAATGATTTAAACTTTATTACAATTACAAAGGAACAAATAAAATCAATATAGCAGCAAAGACTATAAAAGTATGAAATAAGGATATATAACCACACTTTACGCGTTTCACCAAAAGGTTTAATCAGAAGTGTCCTGACTCAGCAACCACACACACAATACTCACAGACACAGAGTACAGGGCTCCAGGAGAATGCCCCTATCTGGAAACTGCCTATGCTGATAGTTAACCCGGCTCAGCGCTCATGCAATGTAATGTGCACAATTATCTCATTAATCTGGCAGCTCAAATATACATAAAGTAATACGGAGTAAGATAATATCTCTTGCTTATACAGTGCATTGTTCAAATCTAACTCAATTATAAATAATCTCATATTATTATTATTTTATTATTTATATAGCGCCATCAGATTCTGTAACGCTGTACAATGGGTGGACTAACAGACATGTAATTGTAACCAGACAACTGGACGTACAGGAACAGAGAGTTGGAGGGCCCTGCTCAATGAGCTTACATTCTAGAGGGAGTGGGGTATAGTGCCAAAAAGGGTAAAAGTAGGGGTATGAAGTAGGTTGTTAGAAAAGTATTCACTGAGGGCTTAGTAGGTGATTTTTGACAGTTGCAGGAGAGGAGTCATGGGGGGCGGGGGATAAAAACCTGCTAACAGTTTAATTGATATGCTTTCTTAAAGAAGCAAGTTTTCAATGATTTTTTGAATGAGTGGAGACTGGGTGAAAGTCTTACGGAGAAGGGAAGGGAGTTCCACAGAAGAGGTGTAGCCCTGGAGAAATTCTGGAGGCGAGCATTAGAGGATATACGTAGGTCTTTGGCAGAGCATAGGGGCCTCGATGGGGCATACTTGTGTATTAGGGAGGATAGGTAGGTTGGAGCAGCATTATGTAGGGACTTGTAAGCAAGCACCAGAATTTAAAATTGAGCCCTATATCTAACAGGAAGCCAATGCAGGGACTGACAGAGCGGGGAGGCGTGGGAGGTGCAAGCGGACAGGAAAATTAGCCTTGCCGCTGCATTCATTATAGATTGCAATGGTGCAATCTGGGAACACGTAAGACCACTGAGAAGGGTATTGCAATAGTCAAGGTGAGAGAGAACAAGAGCACGGACCAGCACCTTAGCCGCATCTGGGGTTAAATAGGGGCGGATGCGCGCTATCTTTTTGAGATGGAAGCGACAGGATTTGGCGATTGATTGGACATGAGGGGTGAAGGAGAGGTTGGAGTAAAAAAGAACACCCAGGCAGCAAGCCTGCGAGGTAGAGGTGATGGTAGTGCCGTTGAGTTGGAGGGAGACAGACACAGAAGTAGTAACATTTGAGGGAGGAAAGACCAGAAGTTCTGTTTTGAACAGGTTGAGTTTAAAGAAATGAGCAGCCATCCAGTTGGAAATCGAAGAGAGGCAGTCAGAGATACAAGTCAAGATGGGTGGAGAGAGATCAGGAGAGGACAGGTAGATTTGCGTGTCATCCGCATAGAAATGATAATGGAAGCCAAAGGAGCTGATGAGTTTACCAAGGGTGGCAGTGTAGATAGAGAACAGAACCTTGGGGGACGCCGACAGAGAGTGGTTGGGGGGGAAGAAGCAAAGTCTGAGAAAGAAATACTGATAAAGCCCTGGGAGAGGTAGGAGGAGCACCAGGAGAGAGCAGTATCCCGTAGACAAAAATTACAGAGAATGCAAACAAGCTGTTGATGATCAGCAGTGTCAAAGGCAGCAGAAAGATCAAGGAGAATTAGGATAGAGTAATGGCCGTGAGATTTAGCAACAATTAAATAGTTGGATATTTTGGTCACAGTCGTTTCGACAGACTGACCAGTGCGGAATCCAGACTGAAGGGGTCAAGCAGTGAGTTGGATTTGAGAAAGTCAGTCAGTCTGGTGTGCGCAACTCTCTCGAGGATCTTGGAGGCAAATGGCAATAGCGAGATAGGGTGGTAGTTGGATGGGGAGTTGGGGTCAAGGCTGGGCTTTTTCAGAATTGGGGTTACATTTGCATGTTTGAAAGGTGAGGAAAATGTGCCAGAGGAAAGGGAGAGATTGAAAATGTTAGTGAGAGGATATATACACAAGTTATTGGACATCTGTAATAGATGTACTATGGTATATCTCACTTATACAATGCACTGTTCACCTGTTACAGAGTCACATGGCACTCTAGTATGTGTATTATATTCATTCCTATAATACAGCAGTTAAAGAATAGGAAAATTATAGGTTATGTAATCTTGTAATAGAGCAGTGAGAGATACATGATGTTTAGATGATTTAGCTCTATGTTATATTTGGTTCGGTAATACAGCATGATATGTATCAAGGATAGTTAGAGCATACAGTGCACCCAGAAATTACTGCCATCCAGTGGTGTACTAAGGGGGAAGTGGGAGGGAGACGGTCTGCCCTGGATGCCACTCATTAGGAGGTACCTGGGGGGCCCAATATCCCAGTGACCGGCAGGAGGGGAGCGCACTGCACAGTGTTCCCCTCGTGCTGGTCACTGCAGGTAGCGTGGCCAAGCAGGCAAACCTGAGTAGAGGAGCCTCTGTTCCCCTTTCAGGTCTGACAGGAAGTGATCAAAGAGAGCACAGAACTGCTTCCTTTAAGATCGAAAAAATAAAACAGAGGCTCCTCCACCGCGTAACGCCAACCTCAGGTGAGGCTGAGCAGGCACAGGAGGGGGGACAAAAAAAAGGGCACAGGAGGGGAGTAGGCACAGGAGGGGAGTAGGCACAGGAGGGGGGGAAGGCACAGAAAGGGAGGGAGGCAAAAGAAGGGCACAGGAGGGGAGGGAAGCTAAAGAGGGCACTGGAGGAGGGACAAATAAGAGCAATGAGGGGATGGGTGATAAAGAGGGTACAGAAGGGGAAACAAAGAAGGGATAGGGTGTTTAAATAGGGCACAGGAGGGGATGGGGTAAAAGAAGAGAACAGGAGGAGAGGATGGCTAAAGAGTGCACAGGAGGGGGGACAAAGAAGAGCAAATAAGGCAAGGGGGTAAAGAGGCACAGGAGGGGGCACAAAGAAAGATACAGGAAAGGAAACAAAGGAGGGCACAAGATGTGAAAGGGGCTAATAAGGGCACAGGAGGGGAGGGGGTTAAAGAGAGCACAAGAGGGGGGCAAAAGCAGGGCATAGAAGGTGATGGAGCTAAAGAGGGAAGGGGGGATAAAGAGAACACAGGAGGGTAGGGAGGACAAAGAAGGGCACTGGAGGGGGGCTAAAGAGGGCACAGGATAGGAGTAAGGCTAAAAAGGGCACAGGAGAGGAGGATGGAAAATAAGTGCACAGAAGCTAAAGAGGGCACAGGAGGGGAGGGGGCTAAAGAAGCACACAGAGGGGATGGGAGAAAAGACACAAAGAGGATTTTAGGGGAAACAAAGAGAAACTCAAGGGACTGGAGAAGGGGGAAAAGAGACATACATGCATGTCTATGTATAGGACAATTATTGGATAAAAGGTTCTATAATAGACCTTTGATCTTAAATTTGAAATTCACTTTGAATTCATTTTGAATTCTCACTTTAGTGAATTAGCCTGTTTGAATTCTTAACAATTCACACTTGAGTGAACATATCAGAAGAATTGGGGTATGCTAGCACATGAAGGTGTATATTATCGGTAGCACATTATAGGTAGCACAGACCTCACTATGGGTAGCACTAGTGTTCACTGAATAGTATTTATCTGTTGACACACCACGGGTGGTTGTTATGAGGTATTTCATTCCCCAAGACTTTAACTTTTAATAGGGTCTTTATCTTATTTTTAAACTGTTAAAACTTTTCAGTTTTGGGTAATAAAGGTGCACTCCTCTACTTGGGTGTACCAAGGTAGTGTTGTTCTCGTAGGCATATTGTATCGAAGGCATGCTTTCATTAAGATTTCTGTAGGTATTGAGTTTGTTCTAGTTAGGAGACATTGTCTATCTGTGTACATGTTACCACTCTAGATTTCCATCATTGTTAGGGACTCGTATACAAACCTGACTAGGTGGTATATTGAGACAAGTAATGATTCTGTTATGCTCTCCCTATATAAAGGCTAGGTCTTCAGCTACTTATGCTCTTATAGTTCACTTTAGCTCCGTGTAGGAGTTTAAGTTATCGTACATCTACATTGCAGCTGTTTTTTGTAAACCTTGATGGTACTACAGTATAAGCTTGCATGACTTCATGCTACGCCCCCCATGGTTACTGAGGGCATTGTACATCTCATTATTACCTGTCTCCACCTAATGGTTCATATTCCTGCTCACCAAAGATAATGCCTGCTATATACAGTAGGTCTGGTTTTATTTCTAGCCATTACTGTGGTGTTTGATATAAATTGAGGATTATTTTTATATCTGGGTACACTTAGTCCAGGATACGATATTGTCCTCACTCAACCTATTTATTGACAAACCTGTTTAGAGTTATCACTGATTCCCTCAATTTTGTGTTTGTATGTTTGTAGTCAGGGCCGGCCTTAGATGTTCAGGCGCCCTGTGTGAACCAATCTTGTGGCGCCCCCACCCCTACCCTCCCTGTCTCTGTTTGGACCCCTTTAAACAATTTCAGGTGCATTCAAAATCTGTCGCCTCCATTCCCTTCCACAAAATCCCTGCACCTCTTCACCAAAACACCTGGCCTTCCCTTCACCAAACCCCTTGCCAGTTCTTCACCAAACCCCTGGCCACCACTTCATCAAACTCCTGGCCACCCTTTCATCAAACTCTTGGCCACCCCTTCATCAAACTCCTGGCCACCCCTTCCCCTTCATCACTCCCCTCCCATCCCTTCATCAATTCCTGCCACCCCTTCATCATTACCCCTGCCCCTTCATCAATTCCCTCCCATCCCTTTATCAGCCCCCTGATCCCCTCATCAATCCCCTCCCACCCCTTTATCACCCACCTGCCCCCCTTTATTGCCCCCCTTTAATCAGCCCCATGCCCCGTTTTGAATCCCCTGCTCCCTTCATTGGCCCCCTTAATAAATCCCCTGCCAATTAATCCAACTCATGGCCACCCCTTCATCAATCCCTGCCACCCCTTCATCAAATAAGGGTTCAATATATTGTGACGGTAGTCACCATCACTGGGAGTAGAAGGACATTTTACAAACTTGTTCCTAACTTGTTTCTATGTCTACGTTACCCTGTCCCATTATAGGTGCAGGGTTTGTTTAATCTGTATGTTTATTGTCAATTGTTTTGTGTGTTCTCCTGTACTGCTGATGCTTGGTACCAAGTAAGTGGATTTGGCTATGGAGCCTGTATAGTGCAGGTAGCAACAGCTATATGCACTGCCTGAAGAGCAAGGCTTGTTTTGCATTTTCAGATAGATTTGCATATTGATAATGCTGCAGGCAGGAGAGATATTTTTTGTTAATTATTTTCTTCTCCACCTTTTATAAATATATCATTGTGTTATTATCGGTTTAATTCCATATGTAAAAGGCAAGTAGACACCCAGAACATCTTCAATCAAGCTCATAGAGCATTATGACCCAAGGGGTACTCAAATGACTATATATAGGGGATATGTAGGGTCCATTCTTTTGACCTCAAGGAGAAAATCTTCTGGTTATCAAAGAACTCTCCTGCTCTGCGCTCAGACACTTGTCACATACAGATATTTTCGGACCTTTCGTGCATTATCTTGAAAGGCAGATGGGCACTTCAGCCCATTACTCAGGACGTTCAAGAGAAAAATATAAAATACCGCTGGGGATATCCTTTTTCCCTGGTTGTGCAATATGATGGATCTCAACATTCCGTCTCCTCACACAACTATATACCTGAATTTCTTTGCACATTTGATATCCCATTTATGGACATACCGGACTGGTATAACCCTTCTGCGCAAACCAAAGCACCATCTTTTTCCTCAACGGAGCAGATTGAGATAACTCTCAAACAGATAGAGGCCTATGCCTAAACAATTACTGCATCAACCATCCTCGAGAGCCAGACACGAGGCCCTGGTTTTGTGACCAGATATATTCAATACTCATTACCTGCTAACTCAGAAGACAAATGGCATGATTAATATCACTTTGTTAGACTATTTGGCTAAATATTGAATTTTTGTATTATACTTACCTTGTCGTCAGACTAGACGCTTGCTTAATCAGTAAACACAAGCTACTTTGGTTAGACTCTCTACTTGTTTGCTCTTAACCCCATATCATTTAAGTTTCATAATACAAGTAATGAGATGCTTGTTTAAATTTGCTTTACTATGATAGGGCCTTTGCTCTATCTCCTATTTTAGGGGTTTCCAACCCATTCCTTAAGTACCCCCTAACAGTCAAGGATTTAGGGATTATCCTGTTGTGTCTGAAGTGTTTTAAGAAAAAAAAAACACTTTAGACACAACAGGGTAATCACTAAATCCTGGATTGTTAGGGGGTACGGTATTTCACCGCATAATGGTCGCAGATTTTATGCCTAATTCCTTTCCTTAAAAATGGGGGTGCAACCATTATGTGAAGCTTTATTTTTTGCAAAACTTTGTTTTTTCTCAACAGTTTTGTAACAGTTGCTGATAACAGTATAGTTGCTAATAACATAACATAGCATATTTTATAATGCATTACACAAACTCTGATCCTGATCCATGTCCTCCAGTCATTTCTTAATTCATTACATAGATAAAATGCACTAAAATACAATAAACTGATAGGTAATAAATCCTCTCTTAAGTATAGGATCAGTAGGATATTCGTCATCAGTTTTCAAGAATAACAACAAACACAGCAATGGTCAATTATGTGACTATTACGGGATGAATTGAATTTGAACCAGTTTTTGGACTGAAAAATTCAGGGTACGACTATTATGCGGTGGCGACTATTATGCTGTGAAATACGATACTTGAGGACTGGGTTGGGAACCACTGTCCTATATCATAGTGGTGATTTTCCCACCCTTATAGACTGCATGAAATATGCCTAACATTGTAAATGCAAAACGTTCTGACCCAAAACACCAGTACCTACGCTGAGATGTGGTTCTCTATAGAGGGTCGGATCTAGAGGCTTAACCCCAACCCATCGAAACTTCATTGCTTATGCAACATGGAAAAGGCACTGACCTAAATGCTAATAACATGCATGGCCCCGTGAAAATCTCTCACATGGCTAAACACCATTTATTTATCTGAAGATATGTCAACTGAAGTCCTGTTAGAGGGGCTTGTTGAGCAACCAAAGGGGTATGGGATGCCGTAATAATACCTAAAGGTGATTTCTATTGATTCATCATAAAAATCCTTTCTATTAGGTTAGGGATAAATAGACCCTGCTTTAGTGGTATCGATTAATTAAGACTTAAATCTATATACTGTATTTACGCTTTTTCTTATCAATGACACATCTAATGTTATTTTGATTTATCAATATATATATTTTAATGCTTACAAGAGTTTATGTATGAAGGTATTATTTTGATCGTCATGCTATGTACATTTGCTCTCGTGAAATAGGGGCCTCAATATATACGGCTATTTCCTATCTTATATGGTATAGCATCACACTTCGGTCACCTGGAGAAAACTCAATTTTGGCCTTTTTGATCATTTTTTATACTATGTCAGTCACCGGAGAGTGGTAGGATGTTTAATCAACTCTGGAACTCATCTTATCTCAACTTGAGAGGTAACCCTTTACAGAGAGTTCCTCACTAACTACAGTGATTTTTAATTCCCCCCCCCGTCCCCCCTATCCCTTGCAAACCCAAGAAAATGGAAAGTTATTTTTCAATTGATATGAGTATACTGAATACATTTGTTGATTTTGTTGATAAGTCATTAACTATATGTAATAGAGGAGCTTAAGAGTGTCAGGGTGTACTAGCAAATGTTTTACATTTTATATACGTGGGAATGCATTTTAACATGTACATTTTGTGTGCTAAATGATACTGGTTTCCAAGAAGGAATACTTTTATTTATACTAGGGGGCACACTGGAAATTTGATCCATGCTTGTGCACAGGTAGCATATAGTTGGCACAAGCATGCCAATTTTGAAAGGACAGTTGGTTAAACAACATTTTTAGATCTGAGACATTGTAAATGGAAGGAGCGATTTATCAGTTAGGCAGCGTTCTACAGATTGTATTATCTATTTAGATCAGCCCCTCCTCACTCTGCAATTTCCCATTTGTATATTAATATTATTTTTTACAATGTTCTCAAATGTGTGGTTTAGTAGTCAATCAGTTATATCACTCTGTACACTGTGTGAAAGATGATTTGGTTTGGCACAAAAAATGAAATCAACATAATAATCATCATTTAATATGTTTTTAGGGCATGGGCTCTGACTGATAAAATTAAACTGGTTATAATTAAAAAAAATAAAAAATAAAATAAGCTGTTAGCTGTCCATCATAAAGTTTAACAAAAAGTATTTTGACATTTTTAGAACATATGCTATGATAACAGTGTATCAGTTACAGTTATACACCAATGGCCACTAAAACTGCTGATAAAATGGGCTATATTACAGTTTATGTTATTTACAAAAAAAAGCACAATTTATGATGCAGGGATCAATGTAAACCTGGTTTTCAAGTTCAAATATATACAAAATTATAGGTTTGAAGATCATCCTTTGGTGTAATTACAAGGATCAGTAAGTATTAAGATATTACTGATGGCTTCCATTGAGCAGCAACCATATAAATACCTAGGCATCCCAACGATATCCACTTGCTGAAGTTTCTCTGAGTCCCCTGTCTCTGAACAAACATGGGGACAATGGGTCCAATCCTGTGGACCCTCTCTGCTCTAACTCTGACCATCCCAATTGAATCACAATCAAGAGGTAAGTGATACTGCCACGTTTGATAGTTGAATCATAGGCATAAAATTTGAACCCTAGAAGTGGACGTGGTCACACATCATTCATTTGCTTATCTTGGTCAAATACTGGGTCTGTTCAATATATTTTGTCTATTCTGTCTTTTCACTGATTCTATTTTATTGTTTTAATTCACTATTCCGCTAGTAACTGATCTGTCTGTCATAAATGGCAAGCTTTATAAAGAAAGTTGTCAAAATAAGTATGTATAACAAAATTAAAAAGGGGATTCGTTTTATTTGTTGTTGAGTTGTCGCTACAATAGATATGAAACTCACCATTTGCAAAACCTCAACTTGTTTGTTAATATAGATAGATAACCTTGACACAATAATGGATTTGGTAGTTCATCAGCTGTGGGGGGTTTTCTTTGCTGAACGGACATGCACCATAACCGCCAAAGTAAAATGTACTTGTTATGGTGCTATTCTTATTTGGATGCTATCCTTTAGTTTATTTTGATACAATTTTGGAGAGGTTTAACAAACCTAGGTCTCTCTCTGTTATAAAAAGCCTGGCCTCTCTGGCTTCAGAGGGGTCAGGCTTAAGATGTTGGGAAGAGCAACCAAAACAGTTTGTAAAAAAACTGGGTAACAGAAATCAAATACTCATGGAACTATAACCACCGAAGTGTGTTGCAAACTTTTATTCATCTCCCGTCCTTTTTTATATCCCCTATTTAGAAAGATTTGGAACCGCACTTTATTACGTGTAGGTAGTTTACTTAGGAGGTCTACAGATAATCCTTCCATATCATTAGGAAAGTGAATTTTCTTTAACAGTATTCCAAAAGTGAAATTTTAAAGTGTGCATTAAAGCTTTCTTGGAATACCTTGAACTACTGCATAGGCTTAAAGGGACACTCCAGTCCCCTAAAGCACTGAAGATTGCTGATATGCTTTATGTGTTAAGAGTGTAACTATGTTTTTTTAAATTTTGCAAAAAGTGTAGATTTCAATAGAAATTGGCACGTTCTTAAATTAATCTTGTTACACCCCCTGACTTTCAAGCAGACAATAGGTCCAGTACTTCCTGTTGTTTAGCTCACTGAAGCTAAACATAAGAGGAAGGCAATTGCTCAAATCACCTGAATTGTAAAGACTTCTTTTTGAGATGCATTTAGAAGTCTGTGATTGGACAGCCACAGAAAGTCTGGGCGGGGTTTAAAGGGAAGGGCTTGCATAGGCTTCAGACAAGAGATATGCAGCTTTTGCCAGCTGTTTTAGAAATAACCCCAATGACAAAAATTGCATAATAAATGCTTGTATATTTTCAGTGATTGCATATTGACTAAACTGTAATTTTTTTAAAAGCTCTTTTGTGTTTGGGCAATGGTGTGTCTCTTTATCTGTGTTTGTTAAGCTATGTAACATATAGACTTAAATTTAAAAGTGTATTAGCAATATATATTATTGCAGTGTCAACTTAAAACAAATATATTTTTATCAAGGCAAAGAATACACAACGAGTAAACTATAGCCTTAAACTGCTTTCAATGGCATGTGGTAGCGCCCCTTATTGCACAGGAGTTAGGAAGAAGCTCAGGCTAGGTGGTAGGTAATAGCCCTATTTTTAAACCTATTGTTAATGTTTCCCTTTTGTGTAACTTTAGTTTGTCACATTTGCATCAAACAAGGTAACTTTCAGCTCACAAGGTAAAGATTTAGAATTTGATAATCACCTGTGTCTAAAAGAAAGTTTGTGGCTTTAAAACCCAAATTTTTTTATTCAACAAATACTTTTACTATTGAAAGATTTGTGTTACCTTAAAAATTTAAAAATGTCTTGATAAAACCAACAATATCTGAAAAAATTTCAACACTTTCATCTTAGGTGTGAATCCTCCACACAATGACAAAGTCTGCAGCACATGGGGTAACTTCCACTACAAGACCTTTGATGGAGACATTTTTCAGTTCCCTGGCAACTGCAACTACCTATTTGCCTCCAACTGCAGGAATAACTATGAAGATTTCAATATTCAGATAAGACGAAATGAAGGTGCAGAGAATACCATCATTTCAAATGTGGTGTTGAAGATCGAGGGGCTTGTCATTGATATGAAGAGAGGAAATGTCTCTGTTGGAGATGAAAAGTAAGTCTATAATTGAAGGAACCACTGTTGTATTAATGACTTTTAAGGTCCAAATGAATGGCAAAAACAGGCCTCTTCACAGAAATCACCATATTTGTTGAAAGATTTTATTTTATTGTAAAACTAGGGGGCATATCATAGCAGCACATATGAAACAACATTAAATTTTATTATTTTGTAACTAAAATTATTTTAAAATATGGAGACTCAATGGCATATTTGATCGTGGCCTAATCCACTTCTAGTATATTCAGTGCCACTTAAGTTCAATAATATGTCCCCTTACTAAGAGGCATTATACACTCATATATCCCTCTCTTCCCCGGAGTTTTTTGAAACTCAATCTCTCTAAAACTGAACTTGTCTTTCCTCCTACTAATACTGATCCCCCTCTAAGTGAGTGGTACCCACATCAGTCCATCCTTGCAAGCACGCTGTCTTGGCGTTATACTTGATTCTGGCCTCACATCCAGTCTGTTACCAAATTCTGTAGATTCCACCTTAAATACATAGTCCGCATCTGCCCCTTTCTATCACAAGATGCTACTAAGGAGCTTGTCCATGCTCTAGTAATCTCTCACATGGATTATTGTAACTCTCTCCTAATAGGTCTTCCCACAAGTTGTATTGCCCCACTACAGTCTGTAATGATGCAGCTAGACTGATTTTCTTCTCCTGTCGCTCCACTCACACCTCTCTCCTCTGTCAATCCTTACATTGGCTTCCTGTCTCCTATAGGAGTCAATTCAAGGTACTAATCCACACCTATAAAGCACTGACCAATTCTAGCCCCTCCTATATTTCTTCACTGATCCACAGGTATGCCCCTTCTCGGTCTCTCCACTCTGCCCATGACCTTTTGCTGTCACACTTGCAGGACTTCTCACGGGTGGCTCCTTTCCTTTGGAATAACCTGCCTATGACCATCAAGCTCTCCCCTAGTCTTCAATCATTTAAAAAGTGCCCTTAGGAAAGTTTATGGCCTCCCAGAGTAACCTCTACCTCACATACCTGTCCCTTGCTCCTCTCTCCTAACACTCTATTCTCTCCTCCAGCTCTGCTTCACTCCACCTTGTTTGATTGCTACCTCCTGTACAGTTGGGTTTTACGCCCTACCGCCTATAGACTGTAAGCTCATTTGAGCAGGGCCCTCTTCAACCTATTGTTCCTGTAAATTTTTTTAATTGTCTAATTTATGGTTAAATCTCCCCCAGATAATATTGTAAAGCGCTACGGAATATGTTGGTGCTATATAAATACCAGTAATAATAATACACCAATATAATAATGCAGAATTGTCATCACTAGTTAAGAAATGCATGGACATTAATAGATATAGAAAATACAATTCTGTAGATACTTTATTTTAAAAAGCCTAAATGCTCTTTTCAGAAAAACAGAATATTCATGGATATAATTAATAGATTTGTGGATCAGTTAATGCCTTTTAATCCATATCTAGATTAATCAATATCAATCTGAATGTATTTGTGTGTTTAAAGAATAAGAATCAATAAGTAAATCTCTGGCTAATCGATTTATCCGGATATGGATTAAAATGTATTCGCCTCGTCCGTACTGGCCAGAACCAATTGCACAAGTCTAATAATTGGTATGTATTAGTATGCATTTGACCTGGTTCTTGATCCAAAGAGAAATTTGATTGCCATTATGGAGTCAAGAAGGATTTTTTTCCCCATTTTGTGGCATACTTATCCATTACTCCAAATTGTGTTTTTGTCTTCTTCATGGTAAACAGCATAAAAAGATATGTTTTAAACATTGAACTTCATGCACTATAGTCTTTTTTCAACATAAGTTACGATGTATATACCAAAGGACCATTACCTTTTGTATTTTCCAGAGTCACTCTTCCATACAGTCAGTTTGGAGTACAAATACAAAAGAGCAGTGTTTATGTGAAGGTTACTGCTAAACTTGGACTGATCTTTATGTGGAATGAAGATGATGCCCTCATGGTAAGAGGGAATGGGTTTTGGGTTTTGCCACTTTAGTTCTTTGATACGTGTGTTTTAGCCCAAATGACTTACTACTGATTAACTCACTAAATCTAGTCTCCAAATAAGGAATACATGTCTACTCATTAAGAAACAATGGAGGTTATGTATAGAGCGTGTCTGTTCTAAAATGGGTTGGAGTCACCAAAGCGACATTACTGCCGGTTAGACTGGTTGCCACAGTAGCTACCTCAATTTTAGCACTTTGGGCCAATTTTCAGAACCCAACATTGTTATACATGGCTTCTAAAGTTTCTCCCATACCTACAAATATTAATTGTTATCTTTTTTTTCTAGTTGGTCCTGCCCTCCAAATACAATGGCAGCACATGTGGTTTATGTGGAAATATGAATGGGTTGGCGCAAGATGAATTCATAATCAATGGTGAGTTTTTCATATGTCTACATGTGTCAACAGTACAGCAATATAAGCTAACTAGAGCTATTTGAATTTATAATCAGAATTTCCCTTGTGAGAAAATACAATAGGTTGGTTGTAATTTCAATTGTGATATTTCTTTGTATTTTTGTAGATATTCCACTGACCCCGCTGCAATTTGGAAATCTTCAAAAACTGGATGGACCAACAGAAACATGTGTAGATATTACTCCAGCTGCCTCTAAAAACTGCAGTGACCTGGTAAGATGTTAACAATTTGATGCCCATCATCGTTTGGTTCAGTAGTAAACTTTAAAGTCATAATAATTTTCCCTTATTGTTTTGGCAATCATAGCGCACTATTTCAGACCGGTTTCAGTCAGCAATGTGTCTTGACTGTGTCATCTGATTCATTGGAAGGTAGACAACAAAAGAGTGTAGCAAGAGAATAGCCAAAATGTAATTATAGTAGAGTTGGTGAGTTTCTCCAAATCAGCTATTGTCAAAATTATGCAATTCAGTTTTCGATTTCAGTTTGGTGTTTAGTGAAGAAAGCCATGTGACGCAAAAAAATAATCCATAGCTACTTCATATTTTTCTGCGGGTGGCCAGGGACCTTCATTCAGTGCTATACTGCTTATACAATGAGTGGTGGGACAACACCATAGGACTGCAGGATCTATAATTAAAGGCACACTCCAGGCACCCAGACCACTTCTGCCCATTGGAGTGTCCCTCCAGCATCACTCAATTCCCCACAGGAAAGCATTGAAAAGCATTTTCAATGCTTTCCTATGGGGAGCTCTAATGCGCATGCGCATTAGGTCTCCCCGGCCGGCGGGTGGGATCAGTCTCGCCCACCGGCCGACGTAATGCAGAGGAGGAACGGCGGGGGAGGAAAAAGCAACGACGATGGACATGACGCTCCCTCTGGTAAGTGACTGAAGTGACTGAAGGGGGTTTGGGAGGTGGGAGGGAGAGGGGACCTGCAGTGCCAGGAAAACAGATTGTTTTCCTGGCACTGGAGTTTCCCTTTAATTCAATGAGATGAAATGGTTATAGTGCATAAAGTGTCCCTTTAAAAAAACAAGCAACATATACTTAACAATAATAGTTTAACTACTATTAGTAGCACTATTATACTAGTAGTAGTAGTATAGTAGTTAAATAAAATATCTGATTGCTGAACCTTCAGTTGTCATTTAAAGATAGAAAATATATAACACATCTATTTCGCAAAGCAGAAGACAGCAGCAGTACAGAAAGGAGGGGAGAGGAGTATGGTGGAATAGAGTGCGCAGAGAGGGGTAGGGGGAGATATGTGCTGGCTCAGTTTGCCTATCACTTTTCACGTGGGCAGAGGGCCAGGCAGAGAAGACTGGGCCCATCTTATTGGAATCTTGTCAATGTAGGTCCTAACATTTACTCATGTCTTACTTAACCGGGCATTTCTCCTAGCTACACAACTCACTTACGAATGTTTGCTCTTAGCATGTATCCTGTTTATTAGCCGGGCAGATCTGATGAAACGCGTTCCTATCCAGTTTTCTGTACTATATCATAAAATTGTGCTCTATCCTAACAATGCCACGCAACATTATATTGCACACTATAAGTGTGCAGAATCTGTAAACGTTACACAATGATCCACTATGTCTATTGTGCACTTGGGACAGCTGTTGTGGCATGGCAAGCTAAACTGTATTTTTTCATGCACAGCAAAAAAATGTAATATCATTTTTTTTTTAAATAAAATAAAGAAATAAAATATAAATAAAATAAAGGAAGGAGGGATTAGGACTCTAGATTCTGAAGACTAGTTAAGTGATTTAACAAAAATGATAAAATAACTCATTTGAGTATAGTTTATACTAAATAACAAATATGCTATTTCTATTATTTTTAATTTCGA
This sequence comes from Pelobates cultripes, assembly GCA_933207985.1. Classification (NCBI taxonomy): domain Eukaryota; kingdom Metazoa; phylum Chordata; class Amphibia; order Anura; family Pelobatidae; genus Pelobates; species Pelobates cultripes. Next base: position 84,687,872 of record OW240923.1, read on the forward strand.
GTATTCAAAAAAAACAAGCTGAATTGAAAACAACTAAAATGTTTCAACAATACAAAGATCTGATGAATGGGTACTAGAGTGGCATTTCCAGAGTGGCCAAAGTCTATAGCACACATAGAATGAAAAACGTTAGGGACTGCACTCAACCACAAAACAACAGGCTGCTGAACTTGAGGTAGGGCCAGCACAACCCACATACAAAGTATATACAAAAAAAATGATCAGGCACTCACTCTGTTGAAGTATAAGCAGGATGTAATGGGACAAGATTGACAAAGACCTGGGTGCAGGTCTAAACGTTGCTGTGTACTTTCATTAGTTCCTGGTCTTATCTTATACCTAGGCTAACCTTGTGCCTATTGCATGCATGCTTGAACTCCCTCAGTGTGTTAATCTCTGCCATTGGAAGGCTGTTCCATGCATCCGCTACCCTCTTAGTAGAGCAATATGTTCTGATAATTTGTTTAAACCTTTACTATGTCCTCTTGTTGTGGTAGTTTTTCTTCTTTTAAATAGACTCTCTTCCTTTACCGTGTTCATTCCCTTTATGTATTTAAATGTTTCTATCATATCCCCCCTGTCTCGTCTTTCCTCCAAGCTATACATGTTAAGGTCCTTAAAACTTTCCTGGTAGGTTTTATCCTGTAATCCACGAGCCAGTTTAGTAGCCCTTCTCTGCTCACTCTCCAAAGTATCAATATCCTTCTGGAGATACGGTCTCCAGTACTGTGTATAATGCCGAAGTGTGATTTCACCAGTGCTCTGTTCATGACATCAGCACTTTCCTCTTTCTACTACTTATACTTCTCCCTATACAACCAATCATTCTGCTAGCATTTCCTGCACCTCCATTAATCTTTTATATATAGAATAAATGAGTAACCATCAAATCTTGCTCCAACAGCAAGAAACATGCTTTAGAATGCTCACCAGTCCAGCCTTCATTGACTGTAACCAACGCCTTCCAGTAGATCCATATGTGGCCTCTTGCATGTTGGATCTGTGCAGCTGCACAATGTCTTCTGATGCCTCCTGTTTCTGTGACACTCTGGCTGAGTACTCACGTCAGTGCACCCATGCTGGTGGCAGACCCCACGAATGGAGAAATAATACTGTTTGTGGTAAATACACTATCTAACAGCTGGTATAGCTGATAACTTATTTATTGGAAGTGAGACAACAGAATGCTTAACTTTCTTTATTAACTAATGATATTTTTTATTTTGGTAGGCGCGAAATGTCAAATGAATATGGAATATATGGAATGTGGATCACCGTGTACGGACACCTGTTCCAATCCTGACAGGTCACTGGTTTGTGAAGAACATTGTATTGATGGATGCTTCTGTCCTCCAGGTAACCTATCTATTCAAAACTTTAAGAAAATATAATTCTACATAGAACACTTACAGTTTAAGGAAATGAGTTAAGGCAGACATACTGTGCTCTCTTGTTCAATTCTTATGATTAAATGCTCATTCTTTATGTTTGATCCACATGTAATGTATCTTTTTCTTAAAGGAACTGTATTGGATGATGTTGATAACAGGGGCTGTGTCCCACAAAGTGAATGCTCTTGTACACATAACAATAACAAGTACGCACCAGGAGAATCATACAGCACCAAATGCACTACCTGGTAAATAGCAAATTCCATTTCTCATAGATTTCCTACTAAATTGTGACATTTACATGATGGCATTTCATTTTATGCCCCATACATCCATATATCCTCTGATATTTTTGTTGTTGATATCACTGCATTCTTTCCATATTAGTACCTGTACAGGAGGTCAGTGGAGCTGCACAGACGTTGACTGTCCTGGACATTGTTCTCTGGAAGGAGGTTCTCACATCAACACCTATGATGGAGGTCACTACACCTTCCATGGAGATTGTAGTTATATATTTACTAAGGTGAGACTTTTTAACTCATAAAAGGTCAAGACCCTGTCTGAGAAGGAAGAAGATCACCATCCATTATTAACTTTGACATGTTTTCTTCTCAGGACTGTGACACAAATACATTCACCGTCCTGGCCGATTTGCGGAGATGTGGTGTCACTGACACGGAGACCTGTCTGAAGAGTATTACCCTGTCTCTGGAAAAAGGAAGTGCTGTGAGTCAAAAGTCACTTTATTAACATTAACAGAACTATAAGATAAGATTGGTATATTTAATAAGAAAAAAAGTAACATACTGATCATCTCTCTATATCGTTATAGTTTACTTTATCTTTTTTTAACAGGTTGTCACTGTAAAATCCACTGGTACAGTTCTCCTGAACGGCATCTATGCTCAACTACCACTAACTACAGGTACATTACTACACAATTATTTACAGTAGTAGTATATAAATAAATATAATAAGTATATATATATATATATATATATAAAAACAAGGAAGGAAAATGTTGGCAAAATACAAATGAACAAATAAATAATTAGCAGTAGTATTGAATATTTATCTTAACTGGAATGTCCCTATTCCATAGTTGTTTATATGATTAAGAAGTCTTCTCTTGGTGAACTGCCTGACCATGTGAAATCCTAGCAGGCAATAATTTTTTTTTTTTTTTAAATTACAAAGGGCCCTAAAACAGGGTGGTCCAACTTTTGTGTGAATACCTGTGCCATAATTGGATTACGCTTATTATAACGGGATGTCCATTCCTAGCTTGCAGATGAAACAAGGACATCTGCCGGGTTTCAATTCTAGAGGATAGTACGTAACAAATTGTGATAATTAGATTGACCTCTTCATTAACCTATTGACAAATCATTTCTAGTTTTCAAAGAAACAGACATGATTACATAATTTATGTAACAAAAACTTTAAAGCCTTAGTTCATAGCCTTGTTAAAACACCCTAAGTAACTTGGTTAGTGCTTCTATAGTGCTGATTGTATGCTTGGTACAAGTCCATTTACTACTCATTGCTACTTTGTTTCTCATTATCAAATTCCCACATTTTGTTTTTCAGAAAGCATTATTGTGTTCCAGCCATCCTCATTCTTCCTGGTTATTCACAGCATTAATGGCTTACAGATTGAAGTTCAGTTGGTCCCATTCATGCAGATCTTTGTTTCACTGGATCATAACTATCTCGGTGCAACATGTGGTAAGTAAATACTCCTACCCATATATATATACATGTGAGCAGAGTAAGAAGACTTACTAAATGCAACTATTTATAAGCATTTCGCAGGGATGCTTAAGGCCTCTTTATACTTTGAGGCATCAAAATCATTAAAGGAACACCGTAGGGTCAGATATAATGGAAATGAAATATAAAATAATAAGCACTTCTTTTGTTTTTGACAATAGGTCTCTGCGGAAATTTTAACAATATTCGTACAGATGATTATCAATCTCTAAGTGGTGTATTGGAAGGTACTGCTGCTGCATTTGCCAACACATGGAAGAGTCAAGATTGTGATGATATAAAGGACAGCTATGAAGATCCATGTACACTCAGCGTAGCAAATGGTACGGAGGCTTTTACATCAATTATCATGCATTGACCTAGGCTCACTTAGAAATGCTACAAGACGGATTGTCATTATACAATACAGTAGTACACGACCATTCACTTGTTACAGAAACAGTTTTCACAATACACTTTTTTCCTAACCCCTTAAGCATGTTAAAATAATTGATTTTATTCATTCCCAAACTGAGATGTAAAGCAATTACTGCAACATTGCCTTTCCACCAAGACTAAGAAACCAAAATCTTTTTCATTTTTCTGTAAATAGAAACATGCAAATATAGATTGCTGCATCTCATTTATTCATACCCTGTTTTACCACATATAACCACATATTTGTAAATATATTGTGCTGCCATTGAAATATGTTCAACCTATACTGTCTGCCATTTTTTCTAACAGAGAAGTATGCTCGCTACTGGTGCTCTTTGCTCTCAGACCCCAAAGGACCCTTTTCTACCTGCCATGACACAGTAAACCCAAAGGTCTATGTAAAGGTGGGTGACATATCCTTTTGCTGCGGCTGAATAATAATTGATAAGGAATGTGAACTTTACTCAACGAAATACTTGGTATTTCAATAATTTCACTTTAGACGGAGCAGGGACTCAATGAGCAGCTGCCTGTGCATATACTTACTCGACCTGTCACTGTTGGGCAACAATAACCAGAATAGTGCCTTTCTCTGTGTTGTATCTAGAGTGGCCTTATACCATTAAGGTTTTTGGCACATACTGATTATCATCCTTCCAATCTGTGTTTCTTGAGTATTCTAGAAACAACAGTTAGGCTCATTGTTTGGAATACTGATAGAAACATGATATACACTGCTTAGAGGCTGGCCAGTGACCCTCACCAATGGAATTTTTATTTCAGTGATGTCATCAAGTCAGTTTGGAAGATAAAGTAAAAACCCTAACATAGTTTAAACAAAAAAAAAGCAACTATAGCCATTAAAACTTAAATATATGCTTGTATTCTCTATATTCATTTTTTATGAGGTTTTCCTTCTTTTTGTTGTTTTAAAAAGTTATTGTTCTGTATTTTCTCCACAGAATTGTATTTTTGACAGCTGTAATTATGAGAAGAGTGATGACAGTGTGTGCGCAGCATTTTCATCCTACGTCCGAGCATGTTCTGCTGAGGGGATCACATTGGTTGAGTGGAGAGGTCAAATCTGTGGTGAGTTATAGGGGCATTTCCGTAATTTTCCATAGCACTTACACCATACAAGAAATTGTGCTTCTGGAGTACATGATATATATTACTTATCACAAATCCCTATTTTTACTGTATTAATATACTTGTTGAGAAATCCTCAGATTTCAGGATTCCTTAATTTATTGTATGTGGTTCTTGCTTCCTCAATACATCTTTATACCCAGTATAATACATCTGCACATGGTACTTCGAGTGTATTCAATGGAATTACCTAATTTATTTCTTAACCTTTGAAAAATTTGCTCCTTAAGTTATTTTTTAACATAGCTACTTTTGTTTCACACAGTTCTAAGTTGCTGATCCACCAGTATTAAGAGGCATCCATGAAACAATTTATCTCACTAGTTTTAGTAAGCTGACCCATGTTAGCATGCAGAACCTGAATATCTATGTTTCCTTGTAGATAAATATACTCAAAATTGTCCCAAGAACTCTACCTACCAGTACACTGTAAGCTCTTGCCAGAAAACCTGCCGCTCTCTTAGTGAACCTGACCCAACTTGTGCTGTCAAGTACAATCCCCTGGATGGCTGTGGGTGTCCCAATGGAACATTTTTAGATGAAAGTGGAACTTGTGTGTCAGCCAAAGATTGTCCTTGCTTCTACAAGGGATCGGCAATGCCTGCTGGAGAGGTCATCTTTGACAATGGAGCCATGTGGTAAGCAACAGAACAATTTTAAAATTATAAACTTAATAATAAGCAAGATACATTTTTACATGATTTGGCATCCATGGGTGGATCATGGGCAACAGGTATTTGTTGATTTTATCAGCTTTCATGTTGATATGTTCTTACTAAGTATATGACTTGTACTACTTCTGCACACTCCCTTCCAGTAGAGGTTTTTCTTCACCCTTTCTTTTGTATCTGGTGCCATAAAAAAGGAAAATATCTCGGCTGTATTACCATTGATGATGTTGCTGATTTGGTATACATTCCCATTTTCCATAAAGATTTTAGAAAGACCACTATGAATAGCAACAGCTCATAGATGTGACAATAACTCCATTACAAAAATCCAACCTCAAGGAGCAGCTCTTTGTACGTTGAAAAGAAAAAGATTATGATTTGCTGAAAATTATTAGGTTATCACCTATAACTTAAGTTAAGCAAGAGTCTTGCTTAACTCTTCTATATACAGGGTTCTACACACTTTTGTATCTGTATAGATTTTCTCTACCTAGAAAAATGTGCTTTTTACACTTCATCTAAAAAAAGTGTCCTGATTATTGATAAAATGCACTGTCTTTGGGACTAACCATATGTATTGTTTGTGACTTTATTACAGCACATGTCAAGGTGGCAGACTGAGCTGTGCTGGGAGTACACCAAGTTTTTATAAAGGTGATTAACAATGCACAGCAGAGCAACATTCAGAATTGTTCTAGTTAATTTTTAATTGTGCTTCATTAAACCCAGGTATAACTCACGTATTACAAAAATATAATATCTGTAGTCATTTTTTTAATTTTTAAGAGGCAAGACAGGGTCAATGACATAAGAAGAAGGATTCACCTAAAAGATGTTGACTTTAAATTGACATTTAAATAGTAAGCATCATAAAGCAAGATATAATAAATTGCATTCAAAGGGCCAGAGCTCCATTACAGGACAAATTGTAATGTCCCGTGTTGTTCCAACACAGACTGGCCCGGTCTGACCACCGGACTGATCCTTTTTTCTCGCCTGCCAGCCCATGCAGAGCCAGCACCATTCTAGCTCTGGCCCTCACAGGCAGTTATATCCAGCAGCCGGCAGGGGAGGGAGAGCTCTAGCCAGGAGCTCCACTAGGTTCCTCTCACGAGGTCAGAGTGTTGCCATGGTTATTATATGGCAATGCTCCGATCATGCAAGGATGACCTCTTGCTAAACTGCAAGCTAGAGTTCACTCTACACTAGGACCTAGGTATTACAAGCAATGTTGCCACTCCCAGGGAGGGGGGAATACTAGTCTTATTTTGTTTCTAATACACACCCCTCTCATACACACAGTACATCTCACATACACACACATTGCACCCCTCAAACACAGACTGCACTCCTTTCACACACAGCACCCATCACATGCACACACACTGCACCCCTCACACACCTACACACAGCACCCATCACTCACACAAACCACACATACACTGCACCCATCACACACAGCACCCCTCACACACACACAGCACCTGTCTCACATACACAGCATACATCTCACACACACAGCACCCCCCCCCCGCCACACATACTCACACACTGCACCCCTCACACACACATTGCACCTCTCACATTCAAAGCACACATCACACACACAAACCACACACACAATGTACCCATCACGCACAGCACACCTCACACACACACACTGCACCCCTCACACACACTCCACTCCTGACACAGTATCCCTCACACACACTGCACCCTTACACACACATAACACTCTTCACACTTACACACACAGCACCCTTCACACACAGCACCCCTCACACACACTGACCTTTTGTACTCTGGTATTCCACTTTTGGAGACACCAGAGACAAGTTACAAACAAACACTGTGCAAACATGTTAACAAATTTGCTTGCGCTGTGCAGAACAAATACAGAGCATTTTTTCATGCTAGATCTCTTCAGCAGAGCTCTATGCATGGTCTGCCCTGAAAGAGTATTGAACAAACATGCTCACTTTGAGAGGGTACACTGTATGGAGACACTGCGTGCTCCCAAAAGATATGCATTGATTCAATGCATCTCTCTGAAGATATGCTGAATGGCTCAGTGTGACGTTTTGCCGTGCATGCACAATAACCTACCAATGCTTTTCTATAGCAAAGCATGAGATTGGTTGAGATCATCAAGATTGATCATCTCAGCCATGGTGACGGAGTCAGCCTCAGCAAGACCAGCGCGGCGTAGGAAAAAAGGTGAGTAAAATCACCTTTTTACTGCACAGAGAGGGGCTGGTAACCTAAACAGCCACTTCAGAACTACAGTGTCAAGAATATGTTTGCATTCCTGATGATCCATTAAGCTTATAACATGCTTTATATTGGTAGAGATTTTTAAATCCTTAGCCACTACTGAATGAGAGAAATCCTAATTACATCAAAGCAACACCAAAACAATATGAACTTCTTTCTGTATTACAGAATGTCCGGATAATATGGTATATTTCGATTGTGCCAATGCATCAATGGGAACCAGAGGAGTCGAGTGTCAGAAAACATGTCAGACAATAGACTTAGATTGTGTAAGTAAATCTATGGACAACATACACGTACTACTTCAATTTCATTAAAGGGACACTATTGGCTTCAGCTCATTGAAGTGGTCTGGCTGCAGTGACCCTGTTCCATTAGCTCTGAATTTTTAAATATTAAAGTTTCTGAGAAACTGCAATAATTGCATTGCTCTACATGAGGACATCCAGCATCTGTAATATCCTCTAGGAAAGTATTCCTGCTTTCCTATGGGGAGGGCTTAATGTGCTTGCAGCGTTCGTTGAGCATGTACATTGGTGCCCCAAATCAGGTGATGTCATAGAAGGCGGAGTGCCAACCCAGTGCCAACAGAGATTGGTGCTGGAATCAGGTTATATAGTAAGGGTTTATTAACAGGTGGGGCCACGTGGGTGGGGCTAGAGGGAAGTATAATGCTAGCACTATAGTATCCCTTTAATTATACAGGATGGGACAAAATTCAGAGTAGGGTTTGATGAGTCAATAACTTTTTTATTAAAGAACCAATTTCAATGATATTACATAAAATGAATGCTTAGCGAATGGATATTTGTTCAACTAAGTACAGAAGATAACATTTTTTAAATGAGCTCCATTTGCCGCCTTTCAAAGTCAGGCTCTTTCGATTTTATTGTTCATAACATGAGTTAAAGTATCACTCTACACCCCGAAAGCAATTCATCTTACTGAATTGCTTTATGGGTAAGGATGATCCTAGTTTAACCCAAGTTTATAAAAGTGCCAATTTATTTGACATATCAGCACTTTTATCAATGAACTAGGAAACACTCTCCTAGCTGTCAATCAAACCGCCAGGGATATTTGCAGCCTACTTACATTAGATCCCCTGAGCTAACAGAAGTGGCAGGCATGCCCTACTTGAGAAATCACTAGTTTGGATCCCAATCTGAAAAGTGTCCCTACACAAGGGAAACACCTGAGAGGCATGACATTAAAATAAAGGATAGCCCTTTAAGATAATTTATAACAATATTTCCAGTATTTGCCAGTAAGTGTCACTCACACATCTTCTAACATGTAGTAGATGATCTCAATGTGTATTTCTTATGAGAGTCTGATTTTATGCAAACCCTCTTCGAACTATTTATTTTTTCTGTATCTATAGTTCAGCATTCAATGTGCCTCTGGCTGCATCTGTCCTGATGGGCTGGTGCTCAATAACAATGGCAGCTGTGTGGCTGAAGCTAAATGTCCTTGTTTGTACAATGGTGAAGTTTACCATAGTGGAGAGAGTATTCAACAAGACTGCAATACATGGTAAGTAACAAGATAATACATATTAAACTACAAAATGTGCAATATGCAGAATGACCAGTAGATGTCATCATTACACCTACATGTTCACAGATTGTCCCTAAATTATAAATCTAAACAACAACTTACATGGAGTAGAATACTTTATTACTCAAAAAAGGGCACAATGTCCTCTGAGAATTGATTTGCTTTGTTTTGTGTTTTTTTGTTTTTTTTAAACAAAATTATAATTTAGCTATTACTCACTCATGGAATAATTAATGTAAAAAACTAAAAAATATATATATTTTTAAAACCCTACTAATTGCATAGATTTGCTTTCACAGTACTTGTAAAAATCGGAAGTGGCAGTGTACAAAGAACGAATGCCATCGGACTTGTGTGGTATATGGGGAAGGACACTACCAAAGCTTTGATGGAAAACGATTCGATTATAGTGGTGACTGTGAATATACTTTGACTCAGGTATGAAAAAGACAAATATACATCATGATTTGAATATACAACAAGAACACAATTGTGTTCCAGTAGACCAATATGCACCAATATGTTTTTAACATAGCCTCTCTAGTATTTTTTACAATTAATGTTTTCTTACTGACTTGCATTGGTGGCAAAATTGTTCATTGTAGAATGCCATTTTTCCTATATAGCTATATATAGCTATATATTTCTAAAAGAAAAAGAGAGATTCAGTCCAGTTTATTGAAGCACCACATTAAATGTTGATATATCATATTGTTTTCATTTATTCAGCCTTCATCTTAATTCTTGTGAAATTATTATTAATCTATGAGACTTTGTGTTTCATTTATGGTCATTCCCTTGCAGGATTATTGTGCTTCCAACTCAGGAAATGGGACGTTCCGTGTGATCACTGAGAATATCCCTTGTGGAACAACTGGGGCTACCTGTTCAAAGGCTATCAAAGTGTTTTTAGGAGTAAGTAAAAGGAACTTTAGGGCTATTTACAATGTTTAATGTCCAAAATATTAGCATTCTTTTCATATAACTTATGAACGGATGGTGTCCCTCAATATAACAGCTTCAAGAGACCCTTTTGCCCAATATAGACTCTCAATGTAACCAGTGGTGTATTTTGGATTTGTGCTGCCCCAGGCACGACTAAATTCGGGCACCCCCAAAATCTAAATTTGACCCCCCAATTTGTGTCTTTTTTGACTGACAGACACATGCCCTCATACAGATACAGTCATTGGCCCACACATACAGTCATAAGCACACACTGTTTAACCAACACACACTTTCACTGACAGACACACACTGACACCCACTCACTGATAGGCATTCACTCTCAGATACACATAAAATGACACACACTCACAGGCACACCCATTCTCACTGAAAGACACACACACTTTCACTCACTCACACACACACACTGACCGCTACACTCACTCACAGTAAGGTGGGAGCTTGGGGTGGCATTTTTTTACCGCATGGTACAATCAACAGTATTACTGGTTATCTTCATGTTATAATCTAGAGACGTTCAATGTTACGTCATCAGCCATAATTATATAAAATTATATCTCTTCATTGGGTATATATTGCAGTTTTACTGTAACACATTAAATGTATATGGACAAAATCCATTCCATGTTCACAATTTGACCAAGTTCACATGTAATAATATTTTAGAACTTTGAGCTGAAGCTGAGCGATGGAGTCTTTGAAGTTGTGGAGAGAGACAGTGGAAGTGAAGTTCCTTACCAGATCAGACAGATGGGGATCTACTTTGTAATCGAGGCGAAGAATGGACTTATCCTCGTGTGGGACAAAAAAACTAGTATCTTAATTAAGCTCAGCCCTGAATTCAAGGTGAGAAGTAATGCAGTTCCTTCTGCCACTCATTTGAATTTTGTATAAGATTTTTCAAATCACCACAATCCGTTGCTTAGCAAATTTACTATGTTCTATACAGGTACTATCATATTTATAGTGTTTATTACATTTGGGTAACAAAAAGTACATATGCATAATAGAAGATGGGATGTTGGGGGAAAAATAGATCACGATGACAGTCTATTGGGCTAGTTACCTAGCAAAATTCCATAGTGACACATATAGTACCACACAAAAGCACAAGATAAATGGTCACCCAAACAGATGTAAAATTCTAGAGATATTAAGTTCAAATAGCTGAATTGTTTTCGTTGTTGAAGTAAAACATAATCTTACCATCTAATGCATTTTTTTTTAATCAGGGACAAGTTTGTGGTCTCTGTGGAAATTATGATGGCAGTGTGTCCAATGATTTTACCACAAGGAGTCTGTCAGTCGTGGTCAATGTACAAGAGTTTGGGAACAGCTGGAAGGCATCACCAACCTGCCCAGATGCACAACCTCTAAGAGACCCTTGTATTGCAAACCCATACAGAAGGACCTGGTCACAGAAACATTGCAGCATTATTACAAGCCCTGTCTTCTCTAAATGTCATGGCAAGGTAAGTAAAATATACAGGGTTTGAAAACACTTTACACAGATAAGCAATTATTCAGTCATCACCGAGATTAAACAACTTGATGACGTACAATCAAAGTAGTTTGATAATGGCATCTCATCGGGTAAATATCACAGGTATGGGTACACTGCAGGGCTGGAGGGAATAAGTAGGAAGAATAAATTGTGGGGGTAATGAGTTTAGATTAGTTGGATTGAGATGGATAGCTGCAGAGAGTATAATTTGAGATTCATATACAGGTTTACTTTAAAGGAAACCTCTAATTATTTTATTTATGTAATATTAATTAAATGTACTCTTTTCCATTAAGATAATGGGCCCCACATTTAGTTTTAATTTAAATAAATATTACAAATACCTTAAACTTATCTGATATCCAGTGCTGGGAAAGACTCCTCATACTAGACGCGCAGTTATAAGTGCTGATATATGTGGGGACATGTGGACATTAGGATGTAGTTGTTTTGGTGCGTAAAGTGTCCCTTTAACTATAGAAGGTCAAGAAAAGCAGAAGTGTGTAATAGGTTTTTAGGAGTTTGTTCAAAGAAATGACAGAGAGATGTCTACTTGTATATAACCGGGGGAGGAAGTGTTTCTTCTCCTTCATAAAATAAATGTAACTATATTAATTTTTCAGGTTGATCCCAGCCCATTCCTCGAAGCATGTGTCCAAGACACTTGCGCTTGTGACTCAGGAGGAGATTGCGAGTGTTACTGTACAGCTGTAGCAGCTTATGCTGCAGCATGTAATGAAGTTGGAATCTGTGTAGCATGGAGGAGCCCCTCGATTTGCCGTAAGTTACACTCCAAAAATGTTCTAACACCCCAACGTATGGGTATCATCAGAAAATTGCATTTTAAGGGAAGTTATATCTGTATGAAATGGAAGAATAAGATGTAAATGAATACTATAATGCTGAAAAATATATATATACATTTTTTAACATTAGAGTATTCCTTATTAACTTCAGATTAGATTTATATTACTCTTGTTAAAATAAAATAAAAATGTGAATGTTCAGCCATCGGTGCTCTCTGCAAATCCAATGCTTCTATATAATAATAGCCACATTCATCATCATCAAGACTTAACTCTAGTGGCGATCTCTCTGACATGTTTTAGGCAAAATGTAAACTTTGCCATTTCAGCAATACTCTATATTGCCAGAAAAGCAGGCAGCATCTATGTACAAATTACACTACAAGATGCTTATAAATGTCCCTTTAACAAACCAACACATAATCAGCTGATTGGTGATACTGATAAATTTATTTCAAGCGTTCACAAAATGTGCCAAGACCAGTTTCATCTTTGTTATAAAAATGTTTTTTTTTACAAGAGAGAGATTGAAAAAATGTTTAACAGAAACCTTTTAGGTCCAAACAGTATGTCTACCAGGATATATCTATGGTAACTTCATCTAGCACTCAGGATACTGACATGTCTATGGTCATTTTTCTCTGAGCGTATCTCAACATTTTTAAATTTGAGCTCTAAGTACTTAGTGGGATTTCATTAACTTATGACTTTTTTTTCCAGCCCTTTTCTGTGATTACTACAACCCTGAAGGAGAATGTGAGTGGCACTACAAACCATGCGGAGCTCCATGCATGAAAACTTGCCGAAATCCAAGTGGAAATTGCATGAACCAACTGCCAGGATTAGAAGGTATGTAAAAATCAGTGTGAGAGATGTCACTGATGACATGGGTATGTGTGTTGATTGCAGTGATCTTTTTATGTGATATTTTTGTATTTTAACTACATTTACAGGCTGTTATCCAAAATGCCCTAAGTCACGTCCTTTCTTCGATGAAGATATCATGCAGTGTGTTGCACAGGCAAACTGTGGATGCTATGATGATGATGGCAAACGCTATAATGTTGGAGACATGGTGCCTTCATACGAAAACTGTGAAACCTGGTAAATCTCCCTCTCATATATTTTTTGATGATTACCATTGCCACAATTGATCGCATTCAAACAAGCACCAGTTATCTGCGAACTACAAAATCCATAACCTTGTATAACCATTACATTTTATTTCAACCATAAACTTTAACAATTCTCCAAATATAAGCTTACATCCAGTTATGACAGATACTTAGCCATGAGCACTCAAACCTGGCAGTGCCTGGATACACTGTTAGGTCTTTTACACCCTTAAAATATAATCCTACAGTATAATGTAAAGTGTATTATTTTTTTCATCAGCAGTGGCCGGTACAATGTTTAAGCAGCTGTGGCAATTGCAGAAAACGTATCCTCCTGTCTCCCTATAAAAATTGTATTGCTTAAAGGAGTCCTCTAAACGCAAAATATTTTTTACTTAACACATCATCATCACATTTGGCACAAGCCCTGTTTTCTTATAGGCCAAATAATGTTTCCTTTTTAGATTTTCCCTATACCTAAATCTGCTGAACACCAATGCATTAAAATAAGCCAACTCCTGTAATGCGTTTTAGATGGAGTAACTGGTGATGTCTCGCCTGCCCTCCCTTTAAAATAAATAACTAAAAGCATTAATTAGAAAAGGAATGAAGACAATATCCTGGGTATTCACTCCGAATGGAAGTGAATGTCTAGGAATAAGTACAACTTAAATTAAATAAGCTTACAAGCCAAAAAATTTAGTAAAAACCTTTATTGATCCATAAGGCATAGAGCTACTATTACCATTTAAAGGTCCTAAATATGAACAAAATGTACATACTAGGTATAAGGAAACACCATAGGGTGCAGACCAGCATTCCACTATATAAGGATACCCTGCTATTAGGCAGAATGGAAGATGATAAGAAAAGGGGGAAGTAGTCTAAATCTCTACACAGAGAAGAAGAAGAGCTTCCTAGATAAATCTACTAGTTGAAGGTTAATCAAAATCAAAGCAGAAGGAAGGCTTCTCCAAGCAATTGTTGTGATCACTATTCCATTCCCACCATAACCACAATACCCCATAAATAAGAGATCTGCATCTGTCCCTAATACCTCGGCAACGCACGAAGCTACCTGAACCAGAGACCCTATATATATATATATATATAAGTAACTCCAGCACAAAAAATAAAAAAGGTGCTACATAACAAGTGCAAAAGAGCATATTAAAATAAATAAATTGAGCCCGATGTGCGTTTCAGCGTATAATAACGCCGTCGTCAGGGGCAGAGCGAGCTCTCTCCTCAAGGAATCTGTTTCAATACCCAAGGGTTCATTAACCCTACTTAGGATCAGCGTTTAGGGGGATGATCCCTTTAATATCCCATGCAATGTGAATAGTTCAATATGCAGAGAGAAACTCCCACATGGATGTATTCTTAATTGGTTTAGGGAATAGCACCAATAAACTAACAGTATAACAGTGTACGATGCTCGTGCCACCATGTATTAATCACATAATCAAGAAAATGCTCACTGCATTACCTGTTGCTGGCATTAGGCTTGAAGAAAAGCACCAATAAGCTAACAGTATCATAGTATAAGGTTATTAATTGTTATCCAACACCAAGGTTAAGTTCTCCCTGCAGCCTGAGCATCCATCCCTGATGTTCTTTTGCCTCACTGCTGGGAAAGGAATGTGATGAAGTCAGGGCTACGTGAGGACTTTGCGGAGATTTGACGCCTGTCACCAACACCAATAGATGTTCTGATAATGGATATATTTTAGGCACAGATTTAACCAAGCAAACCTGGAATTTTTGTTTTGGGCTAGCAAATGCTATTGCTGAAGGTGGACTTACCTACTAGAGAAGGTCATATTCTGTAAATCATATATAAGTATGTAAATTCAAATTTAGAAGGCATGGGAAGACTTAAATTGTAGATTCCTCCATTTTTTTTTCTACTTTTTTCCAAAACGAACATTCCAGCCTCAATTGTCATTAGAACTAATTTTTTCTTCATCTGCACAGTCAGAAAATGTAATACAGTGGTTATTTTTTTTTTTTATTACATTTAGAAAGTTGATTGATATGTATTATTCTTACATGGCACTTATCCTTTATGATAACTATCAATAAAGAATAGTTTCTTAAGTTTTTTGTTTTGTTTTTTGTCAGTATCTGCACCAGAAAAGGACGTCGCTGTCAGATGGACTTCAGAGGTGGGTTTCATATTTTTATCTTAATAGGCCACAAATGTTTTTTAAAAATACTTGCCTTGTTTCCTTCATTTCCTATTTATAGTTTTTGGCATATAAATCAATGAAAGCATCTACACATTGCATATTTTTTTAATCAATAGCATAAGAATAAATTCAGTTACATTGTCATTGCTCACCATTGCAAGTTGATGATTGTCCAGATTGTCTAAAACCCAACACACAGAAGTCAAGTTACCAGCAAAGTAATAGAAAACCCTAAACATATTACAAGCCATAAAGTACTCAGATTTAATGTAAAGACTAGAAGAAACAAGACAAGCAAAGGTAAAGAGTACACAGAGAGGGTAAACAGTGAAACAAGCCAAGGAATAGGACAATGAAAATCAGAATAGTCAAAATAAGAGCTAAATGTCAAATATACAGAGGGATCAAATGGAAAATGGACAACTCGGATAGACCATAAAGGGAAACCACAACAGGGCATAGAATAACTGACAAACAAAGTTTAATAGCCTTAAAAGGTCTGTAATGCGCTATTTGCGTTCACATGACCTAGGAACGTTTGTGGGTGACGTTACACGCACGTTATCGTTATAATTAGAGGCTGAACCTCTAAATGGCTCAGATGCACAGCATCTGTAAAAGCGCCAGATGTGAGCACTGCTCACCGCAATAGAGACTCCTGTGGATCTCTGGACACTGGATGTGTGGCCCATATCCGACTTGACAATGACATTCATTGGAAAGATGTGTCAATCTGCAAACTTATTTACTTATTCACATTTTTTCAGACATATCATTTTCAGACACTAACAAAGTTGATTAATGTGAATTTTAGAAGCATACTTGTAATGAATAATTGCCCAGAATATTTTTTCTTCAATATTTAATATTGCACAAACATATTATTTTTTTCCAAACATTAAACTAAAATTTACAGCATGCTATTGCTATTATGGAAACATGAAATATAACTATGGAGAGATCATCTATAATACCACTGATGGAATTGGAGGGTGCATAACAGCCAGATGTTCATCTAATGGAACCATAGACAGAAATGTGTACCCGTGTGAAACAACTACCACAACAACCACCACAACTTTCAAGTTTGACACAACTACACCACCTGTTGTTAATCTGTCCACCTCAGGTAATTTTAAATTTTTTCTTAATTTTTTAATAAAAAGAACAAATATAACTGTTTATCTTAAAATTGTTTTTTTTTTCAATAATGTGAATGTTTAGACATTTATGAGACACCACTGGTTCTGTAAAATCTTTTACACAATGTTTTCTACTCAATTTTTGCGACAGAATCTTTACCCAAAGTAACATTTAGCTTTTCTTAACTGCCATCAGATAAACAAACTATAAAATGACTGCTCTTCTGCTTATCGGTAATTTTTTATTTATTTTATTAATTGTTACAGAACCAACATCACCAACCTCAGTATCCTGCCTAGAAGAAGTCTGTAAATGGTCAATGTGGTATGATGTCAGTGGTCCAACGTATGGTCTAACAAATGGTGATAATGAAACATTTGACAAAATCAGAGAGAATGGGCACTCTGTTTGTAAGGTTCCATCCCAGGTTGAATGTCGAGCAACAAAGTTCCCCAATATATCAGTTGAGGACTTGGGTCAGGTCATTCACTGCAAAACATCCAAAGGACTTTTGTGTTTTAACAATGAGCAATTCTCTCAGCTCTGCTTTAATTATGAGATTCGTATCTTATGTTGTAGCTATGTGCCTTGTGGAGAGGCTACAAACACACCCACTTCTGCTCTCTTGACCTCTACACTATCTTTGCCACTGACATCTACACCTTCAAAGACTATGAAAAGTTCAACTGCGCCACCAATATATATTTCCAGCACAGTTTTGCAGCAAACCCTAGAGACATCTTCCTCCATAAGTAATACACAATCATTGACGACAAATGAAAATTTAATAACAGAAAGCACAAAGTTCTCTCAACACTCATCCACTGCTATGCCACATAAAACTGTTGTCAAGACAACCACAGTTCCTGAAGAAACATCTAAATTGGCAAGAACTACAGAACACATGGTCACATCAAAAAACGTAACAGAGAGGGAGCGTAGTACAGGATCAACTCGAGAAAAAGAACAAACAACTGAAGTTGCAACAACAGAGTTCCCACAACACTCATCCACCCATCCACATACCACTTTTCTTAATACACCATGCAAACAGACATGCACATGGACTGGTTGGTATGATTATTACTACCCAACTAGTGAGACATCTGATGGAGATTTTGAGACACTTGAAAATATTGCAGCTGTTAATAATAATATTTGCAAAATGCCAGATGATATTGCATGTAGAGCTGAAAGATTCCCATATATAGACTTAATTGAGCTTGGACAAGTTGTTACCTGCAATGTTACCCATGGTCTTATCTGCCACAACAAAGATCAAATTAGCAACTTTCCCTTTTGCTATAACTATCAAGTAAATTTTCTCTGTTGCTCTATGAAGGACTGTGAATCATCTACCATTTCTGCCCATGCAACAACAATTATGGAGACAACCACTGTTCTTGCAAAAACATCTAAGTTGACAAGAACAACAACTACAGAAAGCATGATCACATCTGAAAACATAACAGAGAAAGAGAGTAGTACAGCATCAACTCCTGAAGGATATCATACCAGTGAAGTTACAACAACAAAATTTAATACCATGAAAACATCTTCAGCTCCTCGAATTTCCAGCATTACATGTGAACCTGTATGTCAATGGTCACAGTGGTTTGATGAAAGTTTTCCAGATGAGAAAACATATGGAGACTTTGAAACATATGAAAATATCAGAAATGCTGGATATAATCTGTGTGATGAGCCATTGGATATCCAGTGTAGAAATGTTGATTTTCCTGATCTTACCATAGATGAATCACAGCAGACTGTATATTGCAATGTTACCAATGGACTTGTTTGTATGAATGAGGAACAGACTGGCTCATTCCCATTTTGCTACAACTATGAAATTAGAGTTCTCTGCTGTTCTGGATGTACATCCACAACACTCTTGCCTTCTACGTCCAGCTATCCAATCAGCAAAAGTTTAGGTGAGGTATCTACAAAGGAAGACGTCTCAACATTTACTACAGGCATTCAAAAGTTAACAACTGAAACACTCAAAGAAGAAGAGACAACCAATCAGCCTATTTCAGTGAAAACAACTTCATCAGCCTCAACATCAGAAGACGTGCAGTTCCATACACCATTATCACTAAAACCAACAATTGTTGAAACAGCAAAAAATGAATTTACAGGTACACAGATAAGTACCTCGAGACTCAGCACAGCTTCCCTAAAATATACCACAACTCCAGAAGAAGAAAAAACAACTTATCAGAAACCAATTACCCAAAAAACAACAAAGTTTTCAACATCAGCCGGAGAACTGACATCTACAAGAAAGTCTTCAACTGCATCTGGTGAAGTGACATCTGCTTACAAAACTTCTAGACAGAGCACAGCTTCCCAGAAAACAAGTACTTCATCAGAAGAAGAAAAAACTACTTCTCAGAAACCATCAACCCAAAAAACAACAAGGTTTTCAACATCAGCCGGAGAACTAACATCTACAAGAAAGTATTCAACTGCATCTGGTGACGTGACATCTGCTTACAAAACTTCTAGACTGAGCACAGCTTCACAAAAAACAAGTACTTCACCAGAAGAAGAAAAAACTACTTCTCAGAAACCAATTACCCAAAAAACTACAAAGTTTTCAACAGCCTCTGGTGAAGGTACTTCCAGCAGAAAGTCTTCAACTGCATCTGGTGAAGTGACATCTGCTTACAAAACTTCTAGACAGAGCACAGCTTCCCAGAAAACAAGTACTTCACCAGAAGAAGAAAAAACTACTTCTCAGAAACCATCAACCCAAAAAACAACAAAGTTTTCAACATCAGCCGGAGAACTAACATCTACAAGAAAGTCTTCAACTGCATCTGGTGAAGTGACATCTGCTTACAAAACTTCTAGACAGAGCACAGCTTCCCAGAAAACAAGTACTTCACCAAAAGAAGAAAAAACTACTTCTCGGAAACCAATTATCCAAAAAACTACAAAGTTTTCAACAGCCTCTGGTGAAGGTACTTCCAGCAGAAAGTCTTCAACTGCATCTGGTGGAGTGACATCTGCTTACAAAACTTCTAGACAGAGCACAGCTTCCCAGAAAACAAGTACTTCACCAGAAGAAGAAAAAACTACTTCTCAGAAACCATCAACCCAAAAAACAACAAAGTTTTCAACATCAGCCGGAGAACTAACATCTACAAGAAAGTCTTCAACTGCATCTGGTGAAGTGACATCTGCTTACAAAACTTCTAGACAGAGCACAGCTTCCCAGAAAACAAGTACTTCACCAAAAGAAGAAAAAACTACTTCTCGGAAACCAATTATCCAAAAAACTACAAAGTTTTCAACAGCCTCTGGTGAAGGTACTTCCAGCAGAAAGTCTTCAACTGCATCTGGTGGAGTGACATCTGCTTACAAAACTTCTAGACAGAGCACAGCTTCCCAGAAAACAAGTACTTCACCAGAAGAAGAAAAAACTACTTCTCAGAAACCATCAACCCAAAAAACAACAAAGTTTTCAACATCAGCCGGAGAACTAACATCTACAAGAAAGTCTTCAACTGCATCTCATGAAGTAACATCTGCTTACAAAACTTCTAGACAAAGCACAGCTTCCCAGAAAACAAGTACTTCACCAAAAGAAGAAAAAACTACTTCTCAAAAACCAATTACCCAAAAAACAACAAAGTTTTCAACATCAGCCAGAGAACTAACCTCTAAAAGAAAGTCTTCAACTGCATCTGGTGAAGTGACATCTGCTTACAAAACTTCTAGAGAGAGCACAGCTTTCCAGAAAACAAGTACTTCACTAGAAGAAGAAAAAACTACTTTTCAGAAACCATCAACCCAAAAAACAACAAAGTTTTCAACATCAGCCGGAGAACTAACATCTACAAGAAAGTCTTCAACTGCATCTGGTGAAGTGACATCTGCTTACAAAACTTCTAGACAGAGCACAGCTTCCCAGAAAACAAGTACTTCACCAAAAGAAGAAAAAACTACTTCTCAGAAACCAATTACCCAAAAAACAACAAAGTTTTCAACATCAGCCAGAGAACTAACATCTACAAGAAAGTCTTCAACTGCATCTGGTGAAGTGACATCTGCATACAAAACTTCTAGACTGAGCACAGCTTCCCAAAAACCAACTACTATGCCAGAAGAAGAAAAAACTACTTCTCCGAAACCAATTACCCAAAAAACAACAAAGTTTTCAACAGCCTCTGGTGAAGTAACATCAACAAGAAAGTCATCAACTGCATCTGGTGAAGTGACATCTGCTTACAAAACTTCTAGACTGAGCACAACTACACAAAAAACAACTACTATGCCAGAAGAAGAAAAAACTACTTCTCAGAAACCAATTACCCAAAAAACAACAACATTTTCAACAGCCTCTGGTGAAGTAACATCAACAAGAAAGTCATCAACTGCATCTGGTGAAGTGACATCTGCTTACAAAACTTCTAGACTGAGCACAGCTTCACAAAAAAAAACTACTATGCCAGAAGAAGAAAAAACTACTTCTCAGAAACTAATTACCCAAAAAACAACAAAGTTTTCAACAGACTCTGGTGAAGTAACATCTACAAGAAAGTCTTCAACTGCATCTGGTGAAGTGACATCTGCATACAAA
Source organism: Pelobates cultripes (assembly GCA_933207985.1). Taxonomy (NCBI): domain Eukaryota; kingdom Metazoa; phylum Chordata; class Amphibia; order Anura; family Pelobatidae; genus Pelobates; species Pelobates cultripes. The sequence continues at coordinate 84,709,430 of OW240923.1, forward strand.
ACTTCTAGACTGAGCACAGATTTAAAAAAATCAACTACAACACCAGAAGAAGAATCAACTATGTCTCAGAAACCAATTACCCAAAAAACAACAAAGTTTTCAACAGCCTCTGGTGAAGTAACATCTACAAGAAAGTCATCAACTGCATCTGGTGAAGTGACATCTGCTTACAAAACTTCTAGACTGAGCACAGCTTCCCAAAAACCAACTACTATGCCAGAAGAAGAAAAAACTACTTCTCGGAAACCAATTACCCAAAAAACAACAACGTTTTCAACAGCCTCTGGTGAAGTAACATCTACAAGAAAGTCATCAACTGCATCTGGTGAAGTGACATCTGCTTACAAAACTTCTAGACAGAGCACAGCTTCCCAAAAACCAATTACTATGCCAGAAGAAGAAAAATCTACTTCTCAGAAACCAATTACTCAAAAAACTACAAAGTTTTCAACATTAGCTGGAGAACTAAAATCTACAAGAAAGTCTTCAACTGCATCTGGTGAAGAGACATCTGCTTACAAAACTTCTAGACAGAGCACAGCTTCCCAGAAAACAAGTACTTCACCAGAAGAAAAAACTACTTCTCAGAAACCATCAACCCAAAAAACAACAAAGTTATCAACATCAGCCGGAGAACTAACATCTACAAGAAAATCTTCAACTGCATCTCGTGAAGTGACATCTGCTTACAAAACTTCTAGACAAAGCACAGCTTCCCAGAAAACAAGTACTTCACCAAAAGAAGAAAAAACTGCTTCTCAGAAACCATCAACACAAAAAACAACAAAGTTTTCAACATCAGCCGGAGAACTAACATCTACAAGAAAGTCTTCAACTGCATCTCGTGAAGTGACATCTGCTTACAAAACTTCGAGACAGAGCACAGCTTCCCAGAAAACAAGTACTTCACCAAAAGAAGAAAAAACTACTTCTCAAAAACCAATTACCCAAAAAACAACAATGTTTTCAACATCAGCCGGAGAACTAACATCTACAAGAAAGTCTTCAACTGCATCTGGTGAAGTGACATCTGCTTACAAAACTTCTAGACAAAGCACAGCTTCCCAGAAAACAAGTACTTCACCAGAAGAAGAAAAAACTACTTCTCAGAAACCAATTACCCAAAAAACAACAAAGTTTTCAACAGCCACTGGTGAAGTAACATCTACAAGAAAGTCTTCAACTGCAACGGGGGAAGTGACATCTGCTTACAAAACTTCTAGACAGAGCACAGCTTCCCAGAAAACAAGTACTTCACCAAAAGAAGAAAAAACTACTTCTCAGAAACCAATTACCCAAAAAACAACAACGTTTTCAACATCAGCCGGAGAACTAACATCTACAAGAAAGTCTTCAACTGCATCTGGTAAATTGACATCTGCATACAAAACTTCTACACTGAGCACAGCTTCCCAAAAACCAACTACTATGCAAGAAGAAGAAAAAACTACTTCTCCGATACCAATTACCCAAAAAATAACTAAGTTTTCAACAGCCTCTGGTGAAGTAACATCTACAAGAAAGTCATCAACTGCATCTGGTGAAGTGACATCTGCTTTCAAAACTTCTAGACTGAGCACAACTTCACAAAAAACAACTACTATGCCAGAAGAAGAAAAAACTACTTCTCAGAAACCAATTACCCAAAAGACAACAAAGTTTTCAACAGCCTCTGGTGAAGTAACATCTACAAGAAAGTCATCAACTGCATCTGGTGAAGTGACATCTGCTTACAAAACTTCTAGACTGAGCACAGCTTCCCAAAAAAAACTACTATGCCAGAAGAAGAAAAAACTACTTCTCAGAAACCAATTACCCAAAAAACAACAAAGTTTTCAACAGCCTCTGGTGAAGTAACATCTACAAGAAAGTCATCAACTGCATCTGGTGAAGTGACATCTGCTTACAAAACTTCTAGACTGAGCACAGCTTCCCAAAAACAACTACAACACCAGAAGAAGAATCAACTATGTCTCAGAAACCAATTACCCAAAAAACAACAAAGTTTTCAACAGCCCTGGTGAAGTAACATCTACAAGAAAGTCATCAACTGCATCTGGTGAAGTGACATCTGCTTACAAAACTTCTAGACTGAGCACAGCTTCCCAAAAACCAACTACTATGCCAGAAGAAGAAAAAACTACTTCTCAGAAACCAATTACCCAAAAAACAACAAAGTTTTCAACAGCCTCTGGTGAAGTAACATCTACAAGAAAGTCATCAACTGCATCTGGTGAAGTGACATCTGCTTACAAAACTTCTAGACAGAGCACAGCTTCCCAAAAACCAATTACTATGCCAGAAGAAGAAAAATCTACTTCTCAGAAACCAATTACTCAAAAAACTACAAAGTTTTCAACATTAGCCGGAGAACTAAAATCTACAAGAAAGTCTTCAACTGCATCTGGTGAAGTGACATCTGCTTACAAAACTTCTAGACAGAGCACAGCTTCCCAGAAAACAAGTACTTCACCAGAAGAAAAAACTACTTCTCAGAAACCATCAACCCAAAAAACAACAAAGTTATCAACATCAGCCGGAGAACTAACATCTACAAGAAAATCTTCAACTGCATCTCGTGAAGTGACATCTGCTTACAAAACTTCTAGACAAAGCACAGCTTCCCAGAAAACAAGTACTTCACCAAAAGAAGAAAAAACTGCTTCTCAGAAACCATCAACACAAAAAACAACAAAGTTTTCAACATCAGCCGGAGAACTAACATCTACAAGAAAGTCTTCAACTGCATCTCGTGAAGTGACATCTGCTTACAAAACTTCGAGACAGAGCACAGCTTCCCAGAAAACAAGTACTTCACCAAAAGAAGAAAAAACTACTTCTCAAAAACCAATTACCCAAAAAACAACAAAGTTTTCAACATCAGCCGGAGAACTAACATCTACAAGAAAGTCTTCAACTGCATCTGGTGAAGTGACATCTGCTTACAAAACTTCTAGACAAAGCACAGCTTCCCAGAAAACAAGTACTTCACCAGAAGAAGAAAAAACTACTTCTCAGAAACCAATTACCCAAAAAACAACAAAGTTTTCAACAGCCACTGGTGAAGTAACATCTACAAGAAAGTCTTCAACTGCATCTGGTGAAGTGACATCTGCTTACAAAACTTCTAGACAGAGCACAGCTTCCCAGAAAACAAGTACTTCACCAGAAGAAGAAAAAACTACTTTTCAGAAACCATCAACCCAAAAAACAACAAAGTTTTCAACATCAGCCGGAGAACTAACATCTACAAGAAAGTCTTCAACTGCATCTGGTGAAGTGACATCTGCTTACAAAACTTCTAGACAGAGCACAGCTTCCCAGAAAACAAGTACTTCACCAAAAGAAGAAAAAACTACTTCTCAGAAACCAATTACCCAAAAAACAACAACGTTTTCAACATCAGCCGGAGAACTAACATCTACAAGAAAGTCTTCAACTGCATCTGGTAAAGTGACATCTGCATACAAAACTTCTACACTGAGCACAGCTTCCCAAAAACCAACTACTATGCAAGAAGAAGAAAAAACTACTTCTCCGATACCAATTACCCAAAAAATAACTAAGTTTTCAACAGCCTCTGGTGAAGTAACATCTACAAGAAAGTCATCAACTGCATCTGGTGAAGTGACATCTGCTTTCAAAACTTCTAGACTGAGCACAACTTCACAAAAAACAACTACTATGCCAGAAGAAGAAAAAACTACTTCTCAGAAACCAATTACCCAAAAGACAACAAAGTTTTCAACAGCCTCTGGTGAAGTAACATCTACAAGAAAGTCATCAACTGCATCTGGTGAAGTGACATCTGCTTACAAAACTTCTAGACTGAGCACAGCTTCCCAAAAACCAACTACTATGCCAGAAGAAGGAAAAACTACTTCTCGGAAACCAATTACCCAAAAAACAACAAAGTTTTCAACAGCCTCTGGTGAAGTAACATCTACAAGAAAGTCATCAACTGCATCTGGTGAAGTGACATCTGCTTACAAAACTTCTAGACTGAGCACAGCTTCCCAAAAACCAACTACTATGCCAGAAGAAGAATCAACTATGTCTCAGAAACCAATTACCCAAAAAACAACAAAGTTTTCAACAGCCTCTGGTGAAGTAACATCTACAAGAAAGTCATCAACTGCATCTGGTGAAGTGACCTCTGCTTACAAAACTTCTAGACTGAGCACAGCTTCCCAAAAACCAACTACTATGCCAGAAGAAGAAAAAACTACTTCTCAGAAACCAATTACCCAAAAAACAACAACGTTTTCAACATCAGCCGGAGAACTAACATCTACAAGAAAGTCTTCAACTGCATCTGGTGAAGTGACATCTGCTTACAAAACTTCTAGACAGAGCACAGCTTCCCAGAAAACAAGTACTTCACCTGAAGAAGAAAAAACTACTTCTCAAAAACCATCAACCCAAAAAACAACAAAGTTTATAACATCAGCCGGAGAACTAACATCTACAAGAAAGTCTTCAACTGCATCTGGTGAAGTGACATCTGCATACAAAACTTCTAGACTGAGCACAGATTTAAAAAAATCAACTACAACACCAGAGGAAGAAGAATCAACTATGTCTGCGAAACCAATTACCCAAAAAACAACAAAGTTTTCAACAGCCTCTGGTGAAGTAACATCTACAAGAAAGTCATCAACTGCATTTGGTGAAGTGACATCTGCTTACAAAACTTCTAGACTGAGCACAGCTTCCCAAAAACCAACTACTATGCCAGAAGAAGAAAACACACCTTCTCAGAAACCAATTACCCAAAAAACAACGAAGTTTTCAACAGCCTCTGGTGAAGTAACATCTACAAGAAAGTCATCAACTGCATCTGGTGAAGTGACATCTGCTTACAAAACTTCTAGACTGAGCACAGCTTCCCTGAAAACAAGTACTTCACCAGAAGAAGAAAAAACTACTTCTCATAAACCAATTACCCAAAAAACAACAAAGTTTTCAACAGCCTCTGGTGAAGTAACATCTACAAGAAAGTCATCAACTGAATCTGGTGAAGTGACATCTGCTTACAAAACTTCTAGACAGAGCACAGCTTCCCAGAAAACAAGTACTTCACCAGAAGAAGAAAAAACTACTTCTCAAAAACCATCAACCCAAAAAACAACAAAGTTTTCAACATCAGCCGGAGAACTAACATCTACAAGAAAGTATTCGACTGCATCTGGTGAAGTGACATCTGCATACAAAACTTCTAGACTGAGCACAGATTTAAAAAAATCAACTACAACACCAGAGGAAGAAGAATCAACTATGTCTGCGAAACCAATTACCCAAAAAACAACAAAGTTTTCAACAGCCTCTGGTGAAGTAACATCTACAAGAAAGTCATCAACTGAATCTGGTAAAGTGACATCTGCTTACAAAACTTCTAGACTGAGCACAGCTTCCCAAAAACCAACTACTATGCCAGAAGAAGAAAAAACTACTTCACAGAAACCAATTACCCAAAAAACAACAAAGTTTTCAACAGCCTCTGGTGAAGTAACATCTACAAGAAAGTCATCAACTGCATCTGGTGAAGTGACCTCTGCTTACAAAACTTCTAGACAGAGCACAGCTTCCCAGAAAACAAGTACTTCACCAGAAGAAGAAAAAACTACTTCTCATAAACCAATTACCCAAAAAACAACAAAGTTTTCAACATCAGCCGGAGAACAAACATCTACAAGAAAGTCATCAACTGCATCTGGTGAAGTGACATCTGCTTACAAAACTTCTAGACTGAGCACAGCTTCCCAAAAACCAACTACTATGTCAGAAGAAGAAAAAACGACTTCTCAGAAACCAATTACCCAAAAAACAACAAAGTTTTCAACAGCCTCTGGTGAAGTAACATCTACAAGAAAGTCATCAACTGAATCTGGTAAAGTGACATCTGCTTACAAAACTTCTAGACTGAGCACAGCTTCCCAAAAACCAACTACTATGCCAGAAGAAGAAAAAACGACTTCTAAGAAACCAATTACCCAAAAAACAACAAAGTTTTCAACAGCCTCTGATGAAGTAACATCTACAAGAAAGTCATCAACTGCATCTGGTGAAGTGACATCTGCTTACAAATCTTCTAGACTGAGCACAGCTTCCCAAAAACTAACTACTATGCCAGAAGAAGAAAAAACGACTTCTAAGAAACCAATTACCCAAAAAACAACAAAGTTTTCAACAGCCTCTGGTGAAGTAACATCTACAAGAAAGTCATCAACTGCATCTGGTGAAGTGACATCTGCTTACAAAACTTCTAGACTGAGCACAGCTTCCCAGAAAACAAGTACTTCACCAGAAGAAGAAAAAACTACTTCTCATAAACCAATTACCCAAAAAACAACAAAGTTTTCAACAGCCTCTGGTGAAGTAACATCTACAAAAAAGTCATCAACTGAATCTGGTAAAGTGACATCTGCTTACAAAACTTCTAGACTGAGCACAGCTTTCCAAAAACCAACTACTGTGCCAGAAGAAGAAAAAACGACTTCTAAGAAACCAATTACCCAAAAAACAACAAAGTTTTCAACAGCCTCTGGTGAAGTAACATCTACAAGAAAGTCATCAACTGAATCTGGTGAAGTGACATCTGCTTACAAAACTTCTAGACTGAGCACAGCTTCCCAGAAAACAAGTACTTCACCAGAAGAAAAAACTACTTCTCATAAACCAATTACCCAAAAAACAACAAAGTTTTCAACATCAGCCGGAGACCAAACATCTACAAGAAAGTCATCAACTGCATCTCGTGAAGTGACATCTGCTTACAAAACTTCTAGACTGAGCACAGCTTCCCAAAAACCAACTACTATGTCAGAAGAAGAAAAAACGACTTCTCAGAAACCAATTACCCAAAAAACAACAAAGTTTTCAACAGCCTCTGGTGAAGTAACATCTACAAGAAAGTCATCAACTGAATCTGGTAAAGTGACATCTGCTTACAAAACTTCTAGACTGAGCACAGCTTCCCAAAAACCAACTACTATGCCAGAAGAAGAAAAAACGACTTCTAAGAAACCAATTACCCAAAAAACAACAAAGTTTTCAACAGCCTCTGGTGAAGTAACATCTACAAGAAAGTCATCAACTGCATCTGGTGAAGTGACATCTGCTTACAAAACTTCTAGACTGAGCACAGCTTCCCAAAAACTAACTACTATGCCAGAAGAAGAAAAAACGACTTCTAAGAAACCAATTACCCAAAAAACAACAAAGTTTTCAACAGCCTCTGGTGAAGTAACATCTACAAGAGAGTCATCAACTGCATCTGGTGAAGTGACATCTGCTTACAAAACTTCTAGACTGAGCACAGCTTCCCAGAAAACAAGTACTTCACCAGAAGAAGAAAAAACTACTTCTCATAAACCAATTACCCAAAAAACAACAAAGTTTTCAACATCAGCCGGAGAACTAACATCTACAAGAAAGTCATCAACTGCATCTGGTGAAGTGACATCTGCTTACAAAACCTCTAGACTGAGCACAGCTTCCCAAAAACCAACTACTATGCCAGAAGAAGAAAAAACGACTTCTCAGAAACCAATTACCCAAAAAACAACAAAGTTTTCAACAGCCTCTGGTGAAGTAACATCTACAAGAAAGTCATCAACTGCATCTGGTGAAGTGACATCTGCTTACAAAACTTCTAGACTGAGCACAGCTTCCCAAAAACCAACTACTATGCCAGAAGAAGAAAAAACTACTTCACAGAAACCAATTACCCAAAAAACAACAAAGTTTTCAACAGCCTCTGGTGAAGTAACATCTACAAGAAAGTCATCAACTGCATCTGGTGAAGTGACCTCTGCTTACAAAACATCTAGACAGAGCACAGCTTCCCAGAAAACAAGTACTTCACCAGAAGAAGAAAAAACTACTTCTCAGAAACCATCAACCCAAAAAACAACAAAGTTTTCAACATCAGCCGGAGAACTAACATCTACAAGAAAGTCTTCAACTACATCTGGTGAAGTGACATCTGCTTACAAAACTTCAAAACAGAGCACAGCTTCCCAGAAAACAAGTACTAGGCCAGAAGAAGAAATTACTACTTCTGAGATACCAATTACTCAAAAAGCAACAACGTTTTCAACATCACCCAGAGAACTAACATCTACAAGAAAGTCTTCAACTACATCTAGTGAAGTGACATCTGCTTACAAAACTTCTAGACAGAGCACAGCTTCCCAGAAAACAAGTACTATGCCAGAAGAAGAAAAATCTACAGCTCAGAAACCAATTACCCAAAAAACAACAAAGTTTTCAACAGCCTCTGGTGAAGTAACTTCTACAAGAAAGTCTTCAACTATATCTGGTGAAGTGACATCTGCTTACAAAACATCTATACTGAGCACAGCTTTCAAAAAATCTACCACAAAGTCCAAACAAGAAAAAACAACTTCCCAAAAACCATTTACCCAAAAAACTACAAAATTTTCAACTGAATCTGGTGAAATAACTTCTACCAGAAAGTCATCAAGTAAATCTGAGGAAGTGACAACTGCTTACAGAACATCTAAACCAAATACATCTAGCCAGGTATCAACCACAAAGCATGGTGAAGAAAAATCTACAACTCAGAAACCAATTTCAGGAAAAACCACTAAGGTTTCAACTGTATCTGGTAGAGTGACCTCTGCCAGAAGCACTTCAAGTGAATCTGGTGAGGTGACATCCCCTTACAGAACATCTCGACTTAGTACAGCTTTCAAAATATCTACCACAAAGTCTAAACAAGAAAAAACAACTCCCCAAAAACCATTTACTCAAAAAACTACAAAATTTTCAACTGAATCTGGTGAAATCACATCTACCAGAAAGTCATCAAGCACATCTGAGGAAGTGACATCTGCTTACAGAACATCTAAACCAAATACATCTAGGCAGGTATCAACCACAAAGCATGGTGAAGAAAAATCTACAACTCAGAAACCAATTTCAGAAAAAACCACTAAGGTTTCAACTGTATCTGGTAGAGTGACCTCTGCCAGAAGCTCTTCAAGTGAATCTGGTGAGGTGACATCCCCTTACAGAACATCTCGACTTAGTACAGCTTTCAAAATATCTACCACAAAGTCTAAACAAGAAAAAACAACTCCCCAAAAACCATTTACTCAAAAAACTACAAAATTTTCAACTGAATCTGGTGAAATAACTTCTACCAGAAAGTCATCAAGCAAATCTGAGGAAGTGACATCTGCTTACAGAACATCTAAACCAAATACATCTAGGCAGGTATCAACCACAAAGCATGGTGAAGAAAAATCTACAACTCAGAAACCAATTTCAGGAAAAACCACTAAGGTTTCAACTGTATCTGGTAGAGTGACCTCTGCCAGAAGCTCTTCAAGTGAATCTGGTGAGGTGACATCCCCTTACAGAACATCTCGACTTAGTACAGCTTTCAAAATATCTACCACAAAGTCTAAACAAGAAAAAACAACTCCCCAAAAACCATTTACTCAAAAAACTACAAAATATTCAACTGAATCTGGTGAAATAACTTCTACCAGAAAGTCATCAAGCAAATCTGAGGAAGTGACATCTGCTTACAGAACATCTAAACCAAATACATCTAGGCAGGTATCAACCACAAAGCATGGTGAAGAAAAATCTACAACTCAGAAACCAATTTCAGGAAAAACCACTAAGGTTTCAACTGTATCTGGTAGAGTGACCTCTGCCAGAAGCTCTTCAAGTGAATCTGGTGAGGTGACATCCCCTTACAGAACATCTCGACTTAGTACAGCTTTCAAAATATCTACCACAAAGTCTAAACAAGAAAAAACAACTCCCCAAAAACCATTTACTCAAAAAACTACAAAATTTTCAACTGAATCTGGTGAAATAACTTCTACCAGAAAGTCATCAAGCAAATCTGAGGAAGTGACATCTGCTTACAGAACATCTAAACCAAATACATCTAGGCAGGTATCAACCACAAAGCATGGTGAAGAAAAATCTACAACTCAGAAACCAATTTCAGGAAAAACCACTAAGGTTTCAACTGTATCTGGTAGAGTGACCTCTGCCAGAAGCTCTTCAAGTGAATCTGGTGAGGTGACATCCCCTTACAGAACATCTCGACTTAGTACAGCTTTCAAAATATCTACCACAAAGTCTAAACAAGAAAAAACAACTCCCCAAAAACCATTTACTCAAAAAACTACAAAATTTTCAACTGAATCTGGTGAAATAACTTCTACCAGAAAGTCATCAAGCAAATCTGAGGAAGTGACATCTGCTTACAGAACATCTAAACCAAATACATCTAGGCAGGTATCAACCACAAAGCATGGTGAAGAAAAATCTACAACTCAGAAACCAATTTCAGGAAAAACCACTAAGGTTTCAACTGTATCTGGTAGAGTGACCTCTGCCAGAAGCTCTTCAAGTGAATCTGGTGAGGTGACATCCCCTTACAGAACATCTCGACTTAGTACAGCTTTCAAAATATCTACCACAAAGTCTAAACAAGAAAAAACAACTCCCCAAAAACCATTTACTCAAAAAACTACAAAATTTTCAACTGAATCTGGTGAAATAACTTCTACCAGAAAGTCATCAAGCAAATCTGAGGAAGTGACATCTGCTTACAGAACATCTAAACCAAATACATCTAGGCAGGTATCAACCACAAAGCATGGTGAAGAAAAATCTACAACTCAGAAACCAATTTCAGGAAAAACCACTAAGGTTTCAACTGTATCTGGTAGAGTGACCTCTGCCAGAAGCTCTTCAAGTGAATCTGGTGAGGTGACATCCCCTTACAGAACATCTCGACTTAGTACAGCTTTCAAAATATCTACCACAAAGTCTAAACAAGAAAAAACAACTCCCCAAAAACCATTTACTCAAAAAACTACAAAATTTTCAACTGAATCTGGTGAAATAACTTCTACCAGAAAGTCATCAAGCAAATCTGAGGAAGTGACATCTGCTTACAGAACATCTAAACCAAATACATCTAGGCAGGTATCAACCACAAAGCATGGTGAAGAAAAATCTACAACTCAGAAACCAATTTCAGGAAAAACCACTAAGGTTTCAACTGTATCTGGTAGAGTGACCTCTGCCAGAAGCTCTTCAAGTGAATCTGGTGAGGTGACATCCCCTTACAGAACATCTCGACTTAGTACAGCTTTCAAAATATCTACCACAAAGTCTAAACAAGAAAAAACAACTCCCCAAAAACCATTTACTCAAAAAACTACAAAATATTCAACTGAATCTGGTGAAATAACTTCTACCAGAAAGTCATCAAGCAAATCTGAGGAAGTGACATCTGCTTACAGAACATCTAAACCAAATACATCTAGGCAGGTATCAACCACAAAGCATGGTGAAGAAAAATCTACAACTCAGAAACCAATTTCAGGAAAAACCACTAAGGTTTCAACTGTATCTGGTAGAGTGACCTCTGCCAGAAGCTCTTCAACTGAATCTGGTGAGGTGACATCCCCTTACAGAACATCTCGACTTAGTACAGCTTTCAAAATATCTACCACAAAGTCTAAACAAGAAAAAACAACTCCCCAAAAACCATTTACTCAAAAAACTACAAAATTTTCAACTGATCTGGTGAAATAACTTCTACCAGAAAGTCATCAAGCAAATCTGAGGAAGTGACATCTGCTTACAGAACATCTAAACCAAATACATCTAGGCAGGTATCAACCACAAAGCATGGTGAAGAAAAATCTACAACTCAGAAACCAATTTCAGGAAAAACCACTAAGGTTTCAACTGTATCTGGTAGAGTGACCTCTGCCAGAAGCTCTTCAAGTGAATCTGGTGAGGTGACATCCCCTTACAGAACATCTCGACTTAGTACAGCTTTCAAAATATCTACCACAAAGTCTAAACAAGAAAAAACAACTCCCCAAAAACCATTTACTCAAAAAACTACAAAATATTCAACTGAATCTGGTGAAATAACTTCTACCAGAAAGTCATCAAGCAAATCTGAGGAAGTGACATCTGCTTACAGAACATCTAAACCAAATACATCTAGGCAGGTATCAACCACAAAGCATGGTGAAGAAAAATCTACAACTCAGAAACCAATTTCAGGAAAAACCACTAAGGTTTCAACTGTATCTGGTAGAGTGACCTCTGCCAGAAGCTCTTCAAGTGAATCTGGTGAGGTGACATCCCCTTACAGAACATCTCGACTTAGTACAGCTTTCAAAATATCTACCACAAAGTCTAAACAAGAAAAAACAACTCCCCAAAAACCATTTACTCAAAAAACTACAAAATTTTCAACTGAATCTGGTGAAATAACTTCTACCAGAAAGTCATCAAGCAAATCTGAGGAAGTGACATCTGCTTACAGAACATCTAAACCAAATACATCTAGGCAGGTATCAACCACAAAGCATGGTGAAGAAAAATCTACAACTCAGAAACCAATTTCAGGAAAAACCACTAAGGTTTCAACTGTATCTGATGAAATAACATCTACCAGAAGCTCTTCAAGTGAATCTGGAAATATTACATCTCCTTACATAACATCTAGACCAAGTACACCTGCCCGCACATCCATTACAATGCATGAAGCAATTACAACTCCTAAACCAACAACTCAACAATCCACAGCTCAACAAACATTTACAACTGCCAAGTGTATGTGCAACTTGAATGGCATGCTGGTTCCTCCTGGTAAGTACAATAGTTTAAAGACAGAATGTTTGGATGTATGAATATTTGAAAATACCATTCAACATTAAGAAATGAAATTCCGCATGGTGAATAATTTATACAGTATTATAATTAATGCAAAAATGAGTAGGTATTTACCTTGTTAACAAACGCACATGCATACATATTCACTAAACAGTGAACTGGGTTTGAGAAATTTGTTCATCTTGACTATTTTGTATTAAATTCTGCATGTGATCCACCAACCCAGTGGTTAGTAAATAATTCCCCCAGAGTTTTATATAGTTTATACCACCAACCAGATGAAAAAGCTGTTTTTCTTTATAATGGAATAGAATGATTGTAACAGTAGGTTTATTAATAAAGAATGCTATTAAATTGGCATGGTTTTCACATGTGAGGGGGAGGGGAAAATAAAAGAGCCGAAAGATTTTCTAGAACTGAATCTGCCATGATGCTTTAAGGAGACACTATAGGGCCAAGAATACAAATATGTATTCCTGACCCTATAGTATTAAAAACTCATTTTAGGTTTCCAGACCACCTTTACCCACTCAAAAAGGCTGAAAATTCACCATTATCACAGCACTGCATGTGTCTGCCTGCAATGACTCTGCCCCCACCCCGCCTCCTTGGCTGAGATCCTCATAAATGACAATCTCAGCCAATCCAAGCATTGTGAGGATAATGCGCATGCATGTCAAAATGCCACGCTGCGCCAATCAGCATCTCCTCATAATGCATCTCTATGAGAAAAGCTCAGCGTCTCCTTGCAAAGTTGAATGTAGATGCTATATAACACAAAAAACAACTATCTCTTTGCAGAGATGGTGAGTGATACTCTAAAGTGCCTAAGCAGAAGAAGCAGCTCAACACAAAAAGTAGAATACCCTTACCCACAGTAAAGTACAAATATTCCAAAAAAAGGTATAGACTTTATACCTTATAATAGGTATAAATGATAAGGGGGTACACTCACCCCTCCAGTACAGTGACAATCTTGAAAGTATATATCCAAATGTACATACAAAACAAAACAGCAAAAAGAAAATATAGTGCAGATGGTTTGCAGAATAAAGGTAAGTGATAGTAACAAGTGGCTAGAATCACTCACATGGACTGGAGCCTATACGGTATTGTCTCCGTAAGTAACTCCTTTTTGCTTTTGAGGCAGCAACACACCCCTTTGTCCCAAATGGTATTCCTCCGGGGATATAGAGCAAAAAAGAAATAAACCAGGTGTGTAGTACTGTATGGAAGATGGATATAATATTGGTGATAATGGTTGTGCTCACCTTAAACAGAGCCTTGAATTCCTGGCACTGAGGTTGATTGGCAGTATGCTAATTTTGTTGGGATAGCATTCCTGAGGATGAGGTTCCTGGAGGCTAGAAAGGACTTTTTGGAATATAGATGCTGAATGTCAGTGCAGTACATTGTGCAGCACTGACCCAGGAAGCACCTCTAGTGGCCGTCTGAGTAACTGCCACTAGAGGTGTTCCTATGCAGTAATGTAAACATGACATTAAAAAGCATTCAGGGACAGGTTATAGACACCAGAACAACTACATTAAGTTGTTGTTCTGGTTAATATAGTGTCCTTTCAACATTATGGCAGTAGTAAATCTACATCTGGGGATCAAATATTGCCCAACCCTCACACATATGTAACTTAATTATGTTGTATAGATTTTACTTTAAATATTTTACTACTGTGGTTAATATATAACTTCCATTGTATCCTACAGGCAAAGTGTTATATAACACAACTGATAATGCAGGCTGGTGTTTCTTTGCCCGATGCAATGAGACCTGCCAAGTGGAGAGATATAGTGAAGAATGTGACAATTCTACACAAAAAACCACCACAAGTATTACTGGAAAAACTGTCACTACCAGAACAGCAATCACCACTTCCCAAAAGCCAAGCATTACAACCTCACGTGGCATCAGCACCGCAACATCTCAGACAAAGCATTCTGCTACACCTCCTTTGACGTCCAGCACCCCAACATATGAGTGCAGTGCACTAACGCCACCTAGAAAGGTATTGGCATGCCTCTCAATTATATTAACAAACATTTATAATAATCATCAGAAACACAAAAACATAGAGACTGAGAACACAAACCTTTAGAGTGTTATTGAACTGTTTCTAAGAACTTGTTTATCATAAAAGAAATAGCTTTACATCTTATAACATACATATATGATATAAAATATTGTAATTCTCTACTATTGGTTTTTAAAAGGCAGGAACCCAGTAACCGTTTGCCAAGTGGGTTCCATAGCAGGATGCAGGAAATATTTTATCGACAATATTCTAGAATCCAAAATGTTGAATGTTTTTAAATGGTCTATAGTCTTTTACAAAATGTTAATCAGATGCCAGAACTGGCACTGCCAGAACTTAGCTTAGGTAAATAATTATTCATTAATTGTCAGGTCCCCTGCCCCCGCGCCGCTCGCGGTGACCTTGCTTACCTCGTCACCGCACGGAGCATCATCTGGTCCCTGTCTCCGCACTGGCAGTGTGTCTGTCGCTGCACGCTCCAGAGCAGCATCCTTATATGTGTGCTGCACCCAGTCATGTGATCTGGCACACGGTGATGACCTTAGAGACCACAAGGGGGGGAAGAAACTCCTCCCATGGGTTGTGGTTAACACTAATTGGAGATTAGCCAATCAGACACATCCTGTGTGTATATAAGCTAACCCCTCCCTTGCCTCAGTGCCCTGTTGTGGTCTTTGGTTTACCATTGAGCGTTGCACTTATTTGGATTTCCTGGTTACTGATATTTCGCTTTGTCTCTCGTTATTCTGTCTCTCTGTTTCCCTTGATCTCGGCTCGTGTTTTGACTATCCCTTTTTGCATAACCCGACCATTCTAAGGATCGGTATTGCAATTCTCTCTACTCTGTCCTGTCTGCGTGTTAGGGTTCCCTAGTGAATGTTACATTAATACTCTGGTCCACAGAGACAGACTGTATACTGTAAAAGTAATATTTCCTGGCTTAAACTGTGAGAGGATAGAAAAAAATTTAAATCCCCTCTCTTCACAGATAAATGAAACCTGGGCTATAGACCAATGTTACAATGCAACTTGTGTTGGTCAGAACAACATAGATATAAAAAAGATGCAATGCCCACCCGTTCAAAACATTGTCTGCGCCAATCGCTTCCAGCCAAGGAAAACATATGATGAGAGTGGCTGCTGCTATCAAAATCAATGTGAATGTGAGTCCTAATAAATGCATTAAACTATGTAGAGATTTTATAGAAAATGTACAGAGACAATGTATAAATGTATGTTTGACTGTTGTGCAAACTAGTATTTTGGGAACCTAATATCAGCTTTCTGCAAGGGTCTAATCAGACTTTTTTTGATAAAACGAGTGCCTTTGAGATAAAAAGTATAATTGAAAACTAGAAAATGTTAATTTAACTTCTTGTAAATAATTAAATTCTATTATTAATTTTAATTCTACTGAATGTCCTTTTTTTGTAAACCCAGCCCTGTAGCTAATATGTAACTACCGTATTTCACCGCACAATAGTCACAGATTTGATGCCTAATTATTTTCTTTAAAATATGGGTGCCACCATTATGTGAAGCTTTATTTTTTGCTATATAATATGCAACCATTATGTGTAGCTTTGTTTTGTTTTAACAGTTGTTGATAATACTATATTTGCTGATAACAAAGTTGCTGAAAACATAACATAGTTGCTGAGAATATGCATATTTCCTAATGCATTACATAAACTCTGATCCTGGTCCCTATCTCCCAGTTATGATTCTGATCCCTGTCCTCCTGTTTTTAAGCTAAGAACATGCACATTTCCTAATGAATTACATAGGTAAAACGCACTAAAATACAATAAACTGATAGGTAATAAATCCTCTCTTGTATAAAATCAGCAGGATGCTCGCCATCAGTTTTCAAGAATAAAAATTTGTCTCATAACAAAAACAGCAATGGTCAATTTTGTGACTATTAGACTATTGCGATGAATTAGATTTGAACCAATTTATGTACTGAAAAACCATGGTGCGATCTTCATGCGGTGGGGACAGTTATGCGGTGAAAAACGGTAACTGGACAAGAAAAAAAGTCTTATTAATTGACATAAATATTCTTTATTTTTCCATGGAACTCAGACAAACTGTTAATCTTTGTTATTTTTATATTTTCAGGTGTTTGTGGTGGTTGGGGAAACTCCCATTACATCACTTTTGATGGTACTTATTATGACTTCTCTGGCCAATGCACCTATGTCCTTGTTCAGCAAATCACACCACGCTTTGACCATTTCCAGATTTATATTGATAACTTCAGTTGTGACCCTGATGATCCAAACTGTGTTAAGACACTTCGGATCATGTACAAGAATGATGTGGTCGTGCTGGAATCCCGAGAGGAGAACCAGAGACCGGAGAGCAAGGTAGCAATTCAGTTTAATGCTATTAATAAACAGTTTCCAATGCAAATAAACAAGAGACGATAGCTTTTTGCTTCCAATGCAAATAAACAAGAGACAATAGCTTTTTAATAAGAGCATTTCAAAGGTGCACATCTAAAAAAGGGACTACATATTAAATAATATCTGAATAAACAAGACCAGGTGAGTCGTGCCACCATTAATAATCACAACTTAATGTTTAAAGCAATTAAACAAGAAAATCAAGTCACCCTTTAACTGACACAACTAAAAGGTTAATTGTATACAGCCAAGGGATGATAACCCAGAAACTATAATTTTATATACCTATTTTCTACTTGTGAATTCATGTATTTCTTGCCCTTCCTCTTAGCACAATACCAATGTTCCTTACGCCAGTTCATGCAAGCAGTGTAATTGTGAAATAAATAAGAGTCATTGAAGTCATGTTATATTAGTTGGTTCTTTGATTGAAATATAGCTACACTGTACATTTACACGATGTGTTGATTTGGGTTCACAACCTATTAAGACTGGAAGACATTATTACATATTAACATGCTACTTTTGAATCATTTCAGATATACTTCAATGAGGAAAGGATTTACCCAACAATAAAAAGAAACGGCATTAATATCTCCTACTCTGGTATCTTTGTGATTGTGGAAATACCAGAGTTGTCCGCCTACATCTCATTTAATGTCATTAGTTTTACTATTAGGTTGCCATTCAACAAGTTTTCAGGGAATACAGAAGGCCATTGTGGTGAGCACCTCATATAATTATTCATTGTGGCTTATTAATGTCTGGGTATTAAATTAACAGAGAACAAGTTGTGTATCTCGCATTATACTAAGTTTCTCTTTTCTTTCTAAAGGCAAGTGTTCCAATAATCGTATTGATGATTGCATACTGCCCAATGGAAAGCTGGCTCCATCTTGTGCACAAATGGCAGGAGAATGGAGTGCACCAGACCAGGATCCATCTACATGTAGTGCCTCCTCCACCATTGCCCCTTCCACTGTCATCCAAACAACATTCCACGTTTCCACAAAGGCATCCACATATTTCTCCACATTGTTATCTAGCCTACCTCCAACAATCTCATCAACAGCTATTCCACTTACAAAACTGTCCACTCTACCATCTACCCATTTTGCACCAACTACTGGGGGGGAAGGGCCCTGTGAAACCCCAGAGCTCTGCTCTCTCATCCTTAGCAGGTACTTGCTATTTTTTAATTGCTTGCAATGTTCAGAGTTAGAACCGTCTAAGTTACAAATTTGGAACCAAGATTGTAAAACACAGGACATTTTGACTACTCATGCATAGGAATTGCTACATCCGTTTTATAGCACTAACTGACTACTATATATGCTTTAGCTTTGCATGAAGGTTAATAAGGTCTCCGACAGTCACACACTCAAAACATAAACAATAGAACGGGTTCTAAATATGTCACTAGCTACAATCTCCCTGAATTGCCACCAGACAAATAATGTGAGGGGTGCTGCTAAAAATTTTGGGAGGCAGCTACGAGAGTATGTATTGCTTTCAATAAAGGTGTAAGATTAAAGTGTACAAAGGCATTCAGGGTTCTTCACTAAAATGAGTACTGTCAGGAATTCTAACTGAGTTTTAAATTCAAGGCTAAAATAACCAGTTTGGCCCTAAATTTGAAATTCATTTCTAATTCACTTTGCATTCTCAACAATTCTCAGTTTAGTAACCAATCCTGTTATTGTCACTCTTAGCATGAAAATAATGCTGAGCAGTTTAGCTTTTTCACTAAAATCTGTTTTTTGGTTGCTTTTTTTTTACTAGCGTCTTCAAGAAGTGCCACACAGCTGTGCCCCCTGATCCATTCTTCCAGTCCTGTGTCCATGATGGATGTAACAGGACCGATGGTGGAATTCTCTGCTCCAGTTTAGAGAGTTATGCCAGAATATGTGCTATACAAGGCATCTGTATAGATTGGAGGAACAGTACTAATGGCATATGTCGTAAGTTCAATATTATCAAACTATAGTTTATTAAAAATATGTTGAGAAGATCCTCTAGTCCAAATAGCATATAAAACTGCCTAATGCAAGGCCACCATTCTTTCCGGGATAATTATTAATTTTAGGATATTATTATTAGTGTAATTTATAAAGCACAAATATTTCATAACGTGGATAACAGTTGATTGTTGATAGAGATATTCTTGTACATTGCATTAACCTTTATATTGAGTGTAGCAAAATTAAAATAAAGGCCACTCTAAATTTATCTGCATGCTCTATTCAATTGGATTGTATTAAACTTTTCTTATTTTCCCCGCTTGCAGCCAAGAATTGCACCGAAGGTACGGTTTATAAACCATGTGGCGTTCCAACAGAACCTACCTGTAACTCCAAGTGAGTGAATTCACTGAATTCTCCTGAGTATTTAATAGCTGCATTTCCTTATATCCCTTCATGTCTGATTTTACTGTCATTGCAGATACAATGAAATGTTCACACAAAACAACCAGCATGATATTGTTGAAGGATGTTATTGTCCTGAGGGTACTTTCAAATTCAACAAAATTTCGAGCATATGTGTCACCTCTTGTGGTATGTTACCTTCAACTAAGTATTTTATATTCATGTACCTACAGACATTTTTTTTTTACCCTGTTCTTTTACCAGATTCCTCTAAATTCATAATACTTTTAAAAGATTAAAGTCTTGTGATAGGATTAAAAATAACTAAACTTGACCATAGCTACATCATTGCGTAAGAGCCGGTGCTTGACATTCACAAAATCTGTAGATTGACCTGTGCTTCTTTTTTCTTTTTTAGGTTGCACTGGCCCAGATGGAATGCCCAGAGAGGTAATTTAATGTGGTCTATATGAAGATTAAATGGGGATTCTACAAAATGTATTTGTCCACCTAGTAACTTTACATCTTTGCTTTATATCCATTGTAGCCAGGAGAAGAATGGGAAAGTAACTGCCAAACATGTCAATGTGATAACCAGACAATGAGTGTGCAGTGTACACCAAAAGTGTGCCCTTCACCTACCCTTAACGCTTGCACAGAGGAAGGATCAATGCAAGTATCTGTGCCCGACCTTGCCAACCCCTGCTGCATGGTGACAGAATGCAGTAAGTGCTTGACACATTCATTATTGGCCTGATGTTGTGGTTTAAATGATAAGTGGCTGTGAGATTTAGAGGGTGTGCGAGTGCTAGTTAGCAACTAAAAACCAAAAAAAGTATATAATTTCGTATTGGTTAGTAAGTAAGCCACTGCTGAGAATTAACACTTACCGTTCTACAGGGTGCAACCTCAGCTTGTGTATAAGTGAGAAGCCTGTTTGTGCACCTGGTACTGAATCTGTACCACATTACAATGAAGGAGCCTGCTGCCCTGCCCACACCTGTGGTACGTATTGCAATAATTGCATGTTTTATCATTTCATTACATCTCGTGGGAGATGCTTGCTATGTACGAAATAAAAAGTGTTACTTAATCTTTAGGTTAACCTTTGATGTGTTTCCATCTTCACAGCGCCCAAACCTGTGTGTGTGTATAATGAAACCGAGTACCAGGTAATGCATCTAATGTGTTGTGCCTTCTATTGCATGCAAAGATAGATATAAATTATTTCAAATACATGTATTATAAATTAATCCAGTGAGAAATATGACTGCCAGTTTGGAGTCAATAAGTAGTTTTTTTTTTGTCTTTTGGATCAAGAGCAGAAATATCAATATGTAAAAGGCGGAAAATTCTGAACCTGTCTTTTTTCAGTCGATATTACTATGTACTTGATAAACTAAATGTTTTCATCTTATACAACAAACATTTTTCAACTTGTGAATTTGTGTATATTTTGACCTTCTTCTTAGCCTGGCACCATTGTTCCTTCAACCAACCCATGCGAGCAGTGTAACTGTGAAATCACCACGGAACAGCCTTCCATTTCCTGCACACCACTTGTGTGTCAAATAAAATGCGCAAAGGTAATGGTCTAAATAAAACACAGATTATGTGGACCACACTGCATGGCAACTATAATGATCTTCATTGTTGACAGAAGTACTACTAAGTGTGAAATGTCTAATGGGTTCTTTCTTTCAGGGTTATGTGTATCAAGACATTCCAGATAAATGCTGCGGAGAGTGTGTACAGACTAACTGTATCATAGATCTTCCAGATAACTCTGTTTATCTGCTGCCGGTAAGCACATCGCATACCATTTGTATAGATAAATGTTAAAAGTAAAGAGGAAAGAAAGTGAAATAAAGATAGATAAAAATATAAACTATAAAAAACAAGCAACAAGGTGCTGGAAATAAGTAGAAAAAATAGAAGAAAATTGAGATGGAGGAATAAAAATAAAGGAAAAGCGTTAGAAAGTATGTGGATGAGAAAGATTTGAAAAGTAAGATACGAAAAAAAAGAGCGAGCAAAATGGTAGTGTAGTACTAAAGAGATAACTAGCAGATGTAGTGTGTGTGGTGAAAAGGAAAGCATAAATAAAGAGTAAGAGCAATGTAATGAATTGGGGGAAGATACGTGAATGCTGCTGTCAAGCCAAGTGCATAGATAATCAAACTAGCTAATTAGGTGCTGTATCATTACCAGGGAGAGTATGGCGGTGTAAATTGGCATTTTATATAGTAGCATTACATTGTGAAAACAAGATGCAAATTTAAAGTTGTCTAGCTACTAACTGAAGATGTGAGTGAATAACCAGACCATTAACTAAGATAATGGCTAAAGTGTTTCTTTGTGTGAATGACATATTGTGTATTGAAACTTACTTGATATAAATGAATCAGTGGGCTGTATATTCAGCATTTGAAATAATAATTAATTCAAGGTGGGCAGATACCCATATGTTCGCTGTGGCTAAATAACAATTAAGGCCGGCATATAGATAGTGATATCTTCAGTATGTGAGATAATTAAGTCATTATATATAGTGGCTCATATTTTCAGTCAATGTGATCAATACATCAATAAATGACCAAGTGTCTCTATAAGGCCAATTGATTTTTCTTCTCAGCCCGGAGAGATCTGGTCACCTCCTGGTGATAACTGCACACATTATGAGTGTGTAAAGAAAAATGACAAGTTGCTACCTGTGGCATCCATAATGTCCTGCCCCCAAATTGACGTGGATAAGTGTATCAATGTGAGTATTTACTCAAAGAGTTGTTAGATGTACTATAGTATATTTTGTGTGTGCAAAGGGAATATTTTGAATGTCATTAAAAGCCAACCATTCTGTGTTGGTGTATGTAATGTCAATTTTCATAGAATCATGTGCTTATTTCTAGCAGTTCTTGCATATGTAATTAGTTATGCTACTTTAGTGCACTGTGTAAGAAAGGCAGATGCATTACTGAAATAATAATACATTTTGGTGAAGAGAAAGTCAATTATTACTTGTATCAATAATGTACAGAGGGTTACTGTATGCCTATCCATATTGATATCATATGCCTAGGAAGGTAAGTCATATTGTGCCAAATGATCACGTTATCTTCTTTTACTTACTTTTTTTCAGGGTACAATTGGAATGGATGACACTGGATGCTGTCAGACCTGTAAGCATTGTTAAACATACATATTTTGTTATCATACAATTAACACTTTAGAAGATCAAGAGTGTTGAGCTCTTTGGACCAACACCAGTTAAAATTGTTAATAGGTGTTTTGGAATTAAGCTAGGGACCTTTTTTTCCCCATGTACCCTCTCTAAGATTGTCACAGCGTTTTCATGGTATAATTATATGAACTGAATCCAGACAGTTATATTTCTGTTTAGTACAGTGGTAAATCTAAATTGTCATAATTTCACCTTTTTTCTACTGAAATGCCGTACAATGCATGTTCAACTCCTAAATTGCTTCAGCCTTCCCCAACTCTATGACATTTGCCTCTGCTGTGTTTTTTCACATTCCTGAACTCTCTATTAAGTAACTTTCTTTAGATTCCCAATCCCTGCTCTGTCCCAAGACATCAGTCTTAAAATTTCTCTCATTTACTCAAAGGTGTCCAACAACCCACAAAGTGTCAGAAAATAAAAACCGAAAGCATCGTCCTTAAAGATGGCTGCACGTCCCTTTCCCCAGTGACAATGTCTTACTGCTCGGGCAATTGTGACAGTTCCTCCAAGTAAGTCACTGCAAATATGGGACTAAAAGAACATCCCCAACATTCTCTCAATTCTATCGGTATTAAGAGTTTTATTTTCCCATTTTATTGATATTGTAGTGGAAAACTCTGCTTAACTGAGATACGAATACATCATCTCCATAAATTTACAACATACTAAAAACAGCACGGAATGACAAATGTAGTTTAACAGCCAACTCATACTAAGGAGGGTGTAATTGTACTTTAAAATTAAAATGTAAAGATACCTCTAATTCCAGGGAACAGACTTGATTTTTCTCTATTGTTTTAATTATTTTAGCACTGTATGAGGTAAACTTATTAAACCAGCAACTAGAGAATTGACAAGTTTATTAAAAATAATGGACCAAAAAAAGCCAGGCTGGAAAATCTCTTGACAGTAGTCCACAACGCTTAGTTTAGTGAATTAATCCATACTTTCTTTATGTACATAAGGCTTCATGCAATCACTTACCCCATCTCCTCTACAGATATTCGGAAACTGCACAGACCATACAGCACCAGTGTAGCTGTTGCCAGGAAACTCAAACGGAAAACGTGACCATCGACTTAAGTTGTCCCACTGGTGTAACCAAGAAATATTCCTTTATAAATGTTATCAGTTGTGCCTGTGTTGATACCCACTGCTAGGAATATGAGACAGGAGACAAAATAAGTAGTGAAGATAATAACCAGTAAAACACATCTAAGTAAAAGAATGTTAAGCCAAAATAACAAAAGCAGACTCTCTAAAGAGAGAAGCAATATCTATACAAGGCAAACTTATAACAAATTCTCCTTACCAGTGAGCGATATTCAGGGATAATGTAAGCTACACAAAAATATAATGAAATGAAACCTAAGGCACCTTTAAATGAGAATGTAAGTTATTTGAGCAACTTATATCCTAACAGCAATTAGATTATGCTGGGTCAGAACTGAAGTTTGCAAACTGGTTTAAACCAAATTTAGAAATTATCTTAATTTCGGTTGCATTTTATTCTGTGTCTGAAATGTTGATTACCTGTGATATATATTTAAAAAAAAAAATCAATGAAATAAATGTTAAGCAAGTTAATAAAGCGTGTGTCTTTGTCTTTTTTGATATATATGGATGACTCCAGTTCAGTTGACAACATTGACATAACAGTTTCATTGACATAAATAGCTGCAACCATCAGGCCGGTATAGGCCCTAATAAAAGCTGTTAACAGAGTTCCCAGTGAAAGGACAGTTCTGCAAAGGAAAAAAAAAGCTTCTGGAGAAAACAACTGTAATAATTGTACACAAAATGCCACCATATTAAAGCATATAGACTTTATTAAATGTTAGGGTTGCCATCTTTAAAAAAAAAATAAAAAAATACTGGGCCCTTAAACTCCTGGCTCCTTGATAATATTAGCCAATCCAATACTTTCCCATGGGAAAGCATTGTGATTGGCTGAGATCACCACTTCTGATGATGACAGCCAAGGAGGCAGATTAGGGGCAAAGCCAGCAGCAGCAGACTAGAATAAAGGTAAAATGTTACTATATTTAGGGGATACAGGGAGGCCAGGGGGACTAGATGGTGTTTTTTTTTTAAATTCTTAATTTTTTTCCTGTGCACAAGATAATACATAGGTTTACAATGCAACGACAGCATTAGTAAACAGGGATAATAGTGGGGTCATGAATACATGTTTGTGTTACTGACCCTATAGTGTTCCTTTAAACAAGTAAAGTATGAATGTTTGCCTCAAGGATCTTTTGCTAATGTTTTAATACACTAGACTCTATGAAAACCTTTTGTACCACACAAAACCTTTTCTGCTGCCTAAGGCCTCACTGAACTAAAAATCAACTGAACTTTGGGGTTCATTTAATTTATTTTTATTATAATTTATTGTCTTACATTTTTATGGTTGTTAAAGGAGTGTAATAACATCTAACATAATGTTTTTATGATAAAGAAAAAGGATTTTACTTTTGTGCTTATATAAAAAAGGGGGGAAGTCAATATGACTTTGACTATACAGATAAACCAGAACATTCATATTTTATTTAGGTTCTTTAAAAAATAATAACATTCGTTCTTAATGTTTGCTAAAACCACCTAATTAAAACTCACACAAGTTCTAAAATAAAAAAGAGGGACATAGTGTTTATATTGTCAGTTAGACAACTTCTAACAATGACTAATACAGATGTTATGTGATCATTTTCATAATAATAATTTGATTATACCTTTAGCCTTACAGTATAGTTGTGAATGGGTAAATGTTTGGTGGCATGCCTTTGCTCTCAAAGCAGAGTGCTCAAATGGAACTTGGCAGCATTACACTTCTCCAAGAAGAAGCTAAACATCCTGTCTGTGATATCTCACGCAAAGACATTGTGGACATGGTATGCTCAGACTGTTTACTATCCAGTTCATCAATATGGCCTAATGTCACTGTCACTGGCAACATGGTCTCAGTTTGGTATTATTGTAGACATTGCCTTTGTTTGGTATGGATTTCTACTTCATTTGATATGGAACTCAACACACTACCCGTCTATGTTTTCACTTAATGCTAAAGGAAAGACTGAGGAAAATGCAGCTTCATCTACTCACTAGGACAGAGTGGTTTATTAATTAAAGGGACACTCCAGGCAGCTAAACAAGTTAAGCTTAAATTTAAGCTAATAAATTCAAATACCTGTGGTTAGTTTCTTTTCTTTCAATTCTGCGTAGTTTTCCTGCGGCGTTGTAAAATGTTTTGCTGGTTTCAGTCTTGTAACCCATCAATCATAGCTACCCCCCTCAAATTTTAACATGTTCCTGATTCCCTGTCTCTGAAGGAAATGTACCTTTTTAAGCTAATGAAAATAGAGGCATGTCCTCTGTAATGCAAGGAATGCTCACAGCACAGACTGCACCACAGAGACAAGGCAAGAGCCCATTTGTGTTCCTCTCCCACCCTCCCTGTAATGCAAGTAATACATTTTCCTCCAGTCCCTGTCAGCCAATCTCCAATATCCACTAGTAACCCCTTACCTGCCAGTCCCTCTCAGCCAATCTCCCTAGTCACTGTTAACCAATTCCCTGACAGTCCCTGTCAGTCAATCTCCCTATTCACTGTTCACCCCTTCTCAGTCAGTCCCTGTCAGCCAACCTCACTACCCACTGTTAACCCCTTTCCTGCCAGTTCCTGTCAGCCAACCTCACTACCCACTGCTAACCTCTTCCCCTCCAGTCCCTATTAATAAACAACCCTCGATAATGGGATAGATAGATAGATATATAGCTCTATAGGTATTTATGAGGTTGTCTGTCTCTTTATATTTATTTATAATAAACATGTGACACTGTTGTGCATAGAATTTAATGTAGGTAAAATGTCTATTTACTAACAATACCTGTATTCAGAATTTACTCAAAATGGCTGCTAGAGCACCCCCTCCCATCGACTAAACACCTTGTGTAACAAGATGGCGTCTCCATCCGGAGTAAAATCCCAAGATGATGGTGGCATCACACTTTGGAGGAAGTGCATTAGATAAGACACTTAACACTTGACCAATTGAAGATGTATTCTTTCTGTTATCTTGTATTTTGCATTTGATGTATTCTCTGCTTTATAAGGGGCTTGCCGCCAATCCAAGTAAACATTCCGAAGTTTTTCATTAACCTGAAACCTGTGTCTCAGTGAGATTTACTTCTGCATGCATGCACCTTATTTTAAACAATTTGGACAATGGCAGATACTCAAACAAACACTTGGTTTGATCCAGAACAATACTATGATACCTGATGTGGTGAGGAAATGTGTATGGGATGTGGTATGTAAGCTCTAGTGGCTGAATGTTGCATTTGTTGTGTGACCTAGGTTGAGTACTTCTCGGGCAGGCTTTTTGGCCATGTGTTGAGTGATGTAAATTGCATGTCATTACTGATTCTCATAGAGAATCACTGGAGCATGGCCATTGGTGGGCAGTCCAGTTGAAATACAGGAAGGAGGGAGAAAGCAAAAGGGGACATTAGATTTCGATCAGAGGAGGAGAAGAAAATCTAATCAACATAACAATTAAAAAAGGTACTTCTAAAGCACATTTGTTTACACTATTTAGGGAAAAAAGCATTTAGTCACAGTTGGTTTACTGATGGGGAAGGGGGAAGGGGGGAGGAGACAAGGATATGTATTTTTTTTTTTACCTATACAGTTCCTTTAATGACTGATCACCATTTTTGTTCACAGCGTCCATTTCTTCCATATGTTTTTCTAGTTGTTTTTGCCAACTCTTTCTATTTTATTTCCCTGTCTAACATTTGTCTTTCTTTCACTAACAGTATGCCTTGTGATTTCTACAACTTCTGAAACATAGACCCAAGGAGAAATGGAAATCTCATATATCTCTCTTTACAACCTGTCCAAGCTCCAAACCACAATTTATTAAAATTATCAAAAACTGCACCCAGCCCTAGGGTAGACTTCTGCATGTTCACAGTAACTCCCCAGGTTTCCCCGCCTCAAGTATGTATATGGGTTTATCCTATCCCCAGAAGTACAGGGCAAACATAGGTCACAATATCTACTCGTCTGGTTAGCCCTTTCTGTTTACCTATTAAGCCCATCCTATCAATTTTCAAGTTGCAATACGTCCTACAGTTGGTTTGAGCCAGCCTATGGGAAGAGGCTACATACAGAACCCCTAACCGGTCCACCTCCTAGATGCGTTGGCCTTCTCGGTCCCATCCTGATGATCTTAAACTCACTTACCGACTCCTACAGATTTACAATTAGTATGCTTATGTCTAATTATTCTTTCAGAATAAAAGGTGGAATTGAAAGAGTTAAAATGTATTTAGTGATCTTTCACTAAGCTAAAGCCAGTCCTGACCAGTTTAGCATTAAAGGGACACTCCAGACAGCCCTTTTTACTCACCTTGTTCCAGCGCCGGGAGCCTTGTGAAGCCGCGCCCCCTATTTAGTCAAAATGACGAAATAGGCGGGCGCGAGCAGGGAGCAATCAGACGCTTCCATTCAGAAGCATCATTGCTCCCTTGTGCGCATGGGCGGCTTCGCTGCACATGTGCACATACTTCATAGGGCGGCATTCATGCCACCCTATGAAGTCCTGAGCGCACTACCGCGCATGCGCGCAGCCGCAAGCTGAGCTGACTGACCGCTCAGCTCGCAGTCTTTTCCCGCCCCCTCTCCTCTGCTGACAGGCAGGAGAGAGAAGGCGCGCACACGGTGCCTTCTCTCTCCTGTACACGTCAGACGTATTTTAATACATCTGATGTGTACATGACCTTTTTAGGGCCATACATGATAGGAATTCCCTCTGGTGGCCGACTGAGTGACGGCCACTGGAGGTATTCCTATCAATCAATGTAAACACTGTATTTTCTCTGAAAATACAATGTTTACATTAGATTGCCTGCAGGGAGCTATAGATCTCACCTGAACAACTACATTAAGCTGTAGTTGTTCAGGTGACTATAGTGTCCCTTTAAGTAATCTTTGTAGATATTAAAAGAAAAACATATGGTTGGTTAAGTACAATTGAATGTTCTAGCACTAAAAAGAACAACCCCCCTAATTATGATGTAGAAGAGGAAAAACCCCTCATTATAACCTTTTTCTGCAAAACAATTGTATAAAATGTTGAATTCTTATTATTTAGTTATGCACACCACGTTTAGTCTGGAAGTTTCTATTAGCAAGCATATATAAACCCTTGATTTGTTCTAATAAATGGAATGCTTTGAACTTAAATCTTGTATGGAACAAAGGTGTAATTGATTAATCGGTAAATTCAAAACTGTATGTTTGTGTGTGCACTGTTATTTAATCTGGGCAGAGCTTATTCACTGCACAGTCGCTGCTGGGTTTATTCATTAGAAAAAATGGCAATTAGAAGCACACCTGAAACATGCATTTCTCTGGTGTCTATTGCCTGTCCCTACAGACATTTTAATGTAAACACTTCCTTTTTAGAGAAAAAGCAGTGTTTACATTACTGCCGAGGGACACCTCAAGTGGCAGTCACTCAGATGACCACCAGATGTGCTTTCTGGGTCAGACGTTAAGCGCCTCCACGCTCTGCATGGAGACGCTGAACATTACCCATAGAGAAGCATTGATTCAATGCATCTCTATGAGAAGATGCTGATTGGTGAAGAGTGGCGTTTTAGTCTTCCAATGCTTTCCTATAAGAAAGCATTTGATTGGCTGATATTGTTAATTCTGACAATTTAATCACTATAGTTATTCACAAACGGAGGATACCGCACTCACATTTAGGGATCCAGGTGCTTATCAGGGCCAGGGTTGGCATAACCCAGTTTAGTAGATAAAATTAATAAGGTACGTGGGAGACAAATTAAATAGTGCTAGTGCTGAATTAACTGAAGTAAATAATTTATCTGTAAATGTAAAACTTTCTTTGTGTGTGCGCTGTTTCTTAACCCCTTAAGGAAACAACTTAAGAAGCTGGACTTACAGTTAAGGACACTAGTAATGTTTGCATTTTTTCCAATACGTGAACTTTTTGCAATACGTGAATATTATGTCCAGCTTTGGTAAAGTAATTCAAAATAAAGTAATTTGTGTGTCTTGATTTATGGAGTACATAATATGTCTAGGATTTCAGTTATATTTTGAAAATTAAAGACCAGAAAATACGAGTAAAATAAAATGTCAATGTTAAACAATTTTAAAAGTTGGTATGTTCGTCTTGTAAATTTGATAGCCATCAGAGAAAACAAAATTGTCACGCAAACAAATATGTATTTTTTTTTAAACTTTCCCATAGATATCACAAGCTATTTTGACACTTTTTACGTAGCCATTTCACCACCAATCTCTGCTAAATATTGTATTAAAATTGTGAGTTTTTTTCTGTTTTTTTGACAAAGGTACATATAACAAGGTTCTTTGAATGTGTATTTGGCAAAGCTGATAAACGCGATTCCTCTAGAAAACCCCATATTGTGTTCAGCAACATCTGCTGAGTAAAACGATACCCTCATTGTATGCCTTTGCCACTATTCCATGAAGCTACAATGCTATATAAGAGACCAGGCTATTTATGTTTCTATGAATTTTCATAGATGGATTTGACGAGCCTATGTCTCATTTTGGGGTATTATACCAGTTTGACTGCTCAAATAAACCCACAAAGGCCTTTTATTTGAGAAAGAAATGGTATTGTATATGGCATATATGGTGCCTTAACTTGCTACCTTTTTGTTTTACCAATTTACCAATACATCACTTGAGTAAAACAATATACCCAATTTCAGATGTTTAAGTGTGGATTTACATAGATGGTGTTAATGGGTCTGTATGCCATTTTGGAGCATTTTAGCAGGTTGCTTATTCAAACTACCCCATACAGGCATACCATTTCTTAACGAAGACATCACATGGTATTTCAAAATTCTGCCGTAAAGTGTGATAATTTTTTCGCTAGTATGTACGAACTGTAATGGTAATAAGCATTTTTATTTTTGTTTACTTTATTTTACATTAACCCCTAATCAGCCTAACACTAGATTTAGCATTTTCCCCACTAACTTCCACCCACACAAGCTAAATAATTTAAAATACTTAAATAACTAATTAAATACATTTAACCCCTGACGGTAAAAAAAAGAAATAAAAGTTAACCGTCAAGGGTTAAAAATAAATAATCAGATGACAGTAAAATACTGTGATCTGTGTTTTGGTCACTGTAGGCAGGAATTTAAAGGGCAGGGAAATGGTTAAATTTTATTAGAAAAAGATAAGGGGGTTAGGATTTTTAACAGGCACATTTTTTCTTTTTTGCAGGGAAAACCAGTTTGTTTGTTTCTTTTACTGATCCGTCTCTCTCCACTTCACTGCTTACTTGGAGGTGGATCAGAAGTCCCTGTAGCTCACATGATCGCTGTGACTGGCTGTCAGAGACATAACATGTGCTTTCTCACTAAACAGCTACTGCAGGGTTTATTCAAATACACGACTTGGAAGTAACAATCTGATTGGCAGCCACAGTCATGCAAAAAAGTAACTTTTTAAAACTGCTTATTTCTATTGAAATCTGCACTTGTGTTGAATGAAAAATAGAGGACACACTCTTTAGACATAAAGCACTTAAAGGACCACTATAGGCACCCAGACCAAAGTTTAAACTTGTCTACAGTCTTTAATAAAATATGAATTGACAACAGTAACATTTAAAAAAAAAAAAATCTTTCATTTTTTTTGCTGGGCCCATGTCTTATTTTAGCAGTTCATCAATGTAAATTACCCTACAAAAACCACATCTATTTTTAAATATCAGAAGCTAATCAATTCAAATTATGAACAAGAGTATATCACTTGTATAAATGAATATCCTTGGGAATGTAACTTTTTAAATCATTGCTTAGCATTTTTAGTAATTTGAAGTTACATTATATTTTTCATGTGGTTTTGGCTTATGATTGCTTCTTTGGTACTCTGAATTAGAGAAGACTAAAGACATATATTCTTCTTTATAATGCATTAGCATTGTAACTAAACAGAATGGTTTTAGCTCAGGTACAGTGCTTGGGTACCATGACCTTTGTCTTCCAATCAAATCATTTGGATTCTGGCACAACTTTGATCAGCATAAAGGCTTGTCCAGCTAGGTTTAAAGCTTTTTTCTATAAACATAGCAGTTTCAGAAAAACTGCTATGTTTATAATAGGGTTAATCCAGCCTCTAGAGGCTGTCTCATTGACAGCCGCTAGAGGCGCTTCTCACTGTGATTTTCACAGTGAGAAGACGCCAGCGTCCATAGGAAAGCATTGACAATGCTTTCCTATGGACTGGCTGAATGCGCGCGCGGCTCCTGCCACGCATGCGCATTCAGCCGATGACGTCGTTATGGAGGAGGAAAGTCTCCCGCCTGGTGCTGGAGAAAGAGGTAAGTTTAACCCCTTCCTCCCCCTAGAGCCCGGCGGGAGGGGGACCCTGAGGGTGGGGGCACCCTCAGGGCACTATAGTGCCAGGAAACCGAGTATGTTTTCCTGGCACTATAGTGGTCCTTTAAGCAAGTTAAAGTGCTTTAGGCGTTTGAAGTGTTTCTTTTGATTTATCATTAACATTTTTGTCAGTAAAACTAACTAGATTATTGTGTGAAGATTATTTTATCCTACTTATTGCGTAGTGCATTGTGTTAAAGCATATGAGAAGACATTTACCCTTAAACCATCTAATTGTCCACAAGTATTAATACCTTTTAAGAAATGCTATCTACCTGTAGCCTCATCTACTCTTGCTAGATGGATCAGAAATATGAATTTACCTGTGATCGATATCTTATTTGCCTCCTGCCTTGTAAACTTTTGTAGCTACAGCCCTTGAGGAGTGAGCACCAAATCTAGAGAGAATATATCGAAAGCAGCTGGTCATCGGACTATACCTTTAAATCCATTTATTTTGCACCTGATAGCCATATTAGTATGCAGATTATTCAGTAATGTTATTTAGCTTTAAACAAGCATAATATGAGCCTCATGTCTATAATAAAATTCAGGTTATTGCTAACGTTTGTAATATCAAGTCACAATTTTATTAAAGACAGCAGGCAAGCATTATCCCTTCCCCTAAGACCCACCACGATAATTTACATATTTCCCTACAGGTTACTCTCGAGTTGTGGATGGATTCTTCTCTTCTGAAGTAGCATTGTGTTCCTGAATAATTTTCTCCTCTATTTTTCATCCACATTTCTTGTGTTCATGCAGTTAACGGGCAATTTTTTTTTCTCACTAGGATGAGCTCGCAGACAAAGAGGATTGGATCGTACACACTATAGCTTTCATAGACTATGGCACATTCTGTCTAGAGGATGCTAAGGTTTTATGCAGATTGCATCCTAAGCAGTTATACTGGTTTTCATTTAGTTTGGTGATGTTTTGTCATTATTTTGGATTAGTAAAGGAAAGTTTAAACTTGTCTCCAGTCTTTAATAAAATATGAATTGACAACAGTAACATTAGAAGAAAAAAAAAATTGTTAATTTTTTGCTGGGCCCATGTCTTATTTTAGCAGTTCATCAATGTAAATTACCCTACAAAAACCACATCTATTTTTAAATATCAGAAGCTAATCAATTCAAATTATGAACAAGAGTATATCACTTGTATAAATGAATATCCTTGGGAATGTAACTTTTTAAATCATTGCTTAGCATTTTTAGTAATTTGAAGTTACATTATATTTTTCATGTGGTTTTGGCTTATGATTGCTTCTTTGGTACTCTGAATTAGAGAAGACTAAAGACATATCATATTCTTCTTTATAATGCCCATTAGCAGTGTAACTAAACAGAATGGTTTTAGCTCAGGTACAGTGCTTGGGTACCATGACCTTTGTCTTCCAATCAAATCATTTGGATTCTGGCACAACTTTGATCAGCATAAAGGCTTGTCTGGGTGTCAATCTCCTTAAAAATGCCGCAGGAACAGCTGCACGACAGAATGTATGACAGGACTTGCTCTGAAAGAGGGAATATTTGACGCTGTCTGATGCAGTGGACAGAATTTTGCAAGCCTGCACAGTACTAAGCTTATTAAGCTTTTTAACAGAAGAACTTAAAAAGAATTAGTTGAGAACATTAAAGTGTTTTCTTTTAACTTTTAATAACACTAAACTACTCAATTTCACCACCCACCCCAATAATCTAAATCACCATAATAAAATAATATTAATAATACATTTAACTTCCAGTGCTAAAAACGGTGAAAAAGCAAACAAACACACTAAACAACTCTGATCTGTACCTGTGCTGCAGGCAGTGATCACAAGACAGGGGAAAGGTTGATTTTCTTCAAAAGAAACTGAAAAGGTGTTTGCCAATTTTAATATACTTTTCACACCAGTCATACACAGTATCAGTCTGATGGATTTCTCTCCACTTCACAACAAAGTGTGAGGAAGAGAGAGGCAGTTCAGACATCTACAAAGAACAGTCAGTCATCGTTGTGACTAGTTGTCCCAGTGGACAATGACCCAGCATTAACCCAGCGATCACAGGTCCCACAGCTGGCCACAGTGAATTTTGCAGTATGACAGAACTATTTTGTCACAGGTTTTTAATGGATGGATAACCATGATGCAATTATGCCATCATTGGTCGGGAAGGGGATAATTCAATTGTGTGGGTTCAAACTTAGAAATCAAATACTGAACTCTCCTTATATATCATGTCTGTACTTATTCTTCAGAAGCATTTCTCAAAGGATGTCTTGATTAGAAACACTAGAATCAAATACAATTCTCATGTTTCTGAGATTACATCATTTCTGAAAAGAATGTAAAGGTTGATCCAGACTTCTGACATGATCATTCCATCATGATCTTGGCACTAACTGACAAAGTATAATGATTTGCTAGATGGTTATGAGCCTTGGTGGCTCTGTGACACTCCAGCTTCTGGTAAATGTCCTGGGGATAACGGTTGAGCATTTCCTATTTGCTGAGATACCAAATGAGCTCCTTGTTCACCAGCTGAAAAACAAAAGAAATAAACCGCACAATTATCACACATCCCACAGTAACAAGAGATGACAGGTGAACAGTATCCACAGCACCATCCCATATATCTCAGAGCCGAATATGAAACTGGACTCGGTTACCTTCTTTTAAAATGTTGTACTTACTTTGCATCAAAGGCTGCACTTACACTGGATCACTTTGAGACAACTATCTCTTTCAAAAGTTTTAGCTTTGAATAAGACTGTTGCCTCACTTGACAGGTTGAAACTAAAGCAGGTTGAAACTAAGCAGGTTGAAACTAAGCAGGCTCGTCCCGAGCGCGCAGCCCAGCGGTTACACACACAATGCACGACGCAAGTGAGAAGAGCCGAGCAGTCATACGTGCCCAACAACAATAGGAGATTTGAGACTACAAATACAGTCTGGACTGCATTAGGATTACATGCTGGTTTCCAAGCTGAGGGACACTGGTTATACTTTACACATCTAACAGCCACTGGACAACTTGCTGCTATTGAGTAACTCAATTCCCAGGGTGGAAATCCTTGACTGGTGAGATCCAACCATCTCTTTACTTTTTATATAGTGAACGTTCTACTATTAATATATTTTTTCTTGTTTCTTAGTTTTCTTCTTATTTTTTTCCATTTTTTCCTTTGTTTACATTTTTCCTATTTTGAATTTTTTTCAGATTTTTTCATTTTTGTACATATATTTTTTCTGCTTCTTTTTCAACTAAAGTTAATTATCAAGTAGTGGATCCATCTGAACATTTATTAACTCAAAACTCCACATATGCTGTATCTATAGACTGTATATAGCTGTACATAAAACTAGTGTATAATAAATTTATTCCTTTTTTGCATATTTAAATAGCGATTCTTCTTCCACTTTTCATGCATATTGTTATGCATACGAGTGCGGTATTAAATGAATTGATTTTTGTATATATTGTGGAGGTCTTCATGGGGAATACCTCTAATACCTGCACCACCCAGTAATAGAGTGCCAACACAATCAATATTTTTGTGTAAAGCAGGTAAACTATGATTATTTTTTCATATCTACTTGCTTCTTCTTTCTTATGCTTGATACAACCACTCCATTGATGTAGCCTGTGTCCTATCCCTAGGAATGCTAATAAGGTGCACTGGGAATGCCAGACATATTTACACATGTGCAGTTGAACAATCTGTTCACCTTGCAACATCCTGATAAAGGGAGAAGAGGCAGGCTACAACAACATTTATAAAAGGAATGGAACATTTTAGCTATGAAAAAAGGTTTACAAATTTAAACCTCTTTAGTTTAGAAAAATGTCGCTTCAGAGGGGACATGATAACATTATACAAATATATCCGGGGCCAATACAAAGCATTGTGTGGAAATCTATTCATAAACAGGACTATACATAGGAAACTAGGTCACGCGTTTAGACTGGAAGAAAGAAGATTTAGTTTAACCCCTTAAGGACCACACTTCTGGAATAAAAGGGAATCATGACATGTCACACATGTCATGTGTCCTTAAAGGACCACTATAGTGCCAGGAAAACATACTCGTTTTCCTGGCACTATAGTGCCCTGAGGGTGCCCCCACCCTCAGGGTCCCCCTCCCGCCCGGCTCTGGAAGGGGAAAGGGGTAAAAACTTACCTTTTTCCAGCGCTGGGCGGAGAGCTCTCCTCCTCCTCTCCGCCTCCGTTACGCCCCGCCGGCTGAATGCGCACGCGCGGCAAGAGCTGCGCGCGCATTCAGCCGGTCTCATAGGAAAGCATTTACAATGCTTTCCTATGGACGCTGGCGTGCTCTCACTGTGATTTTCACAGTGAGAAGCACGCAAGCGCCTCTAGTGGCTGTCAATGAGACAGCCACTAGAGGATTAGGGGGAAGGCTTAACCCATTCATAATTATAGCAGTTTCTCTGAAACTGCTATAATTATGAAAAAATGGGTTAACCCTAGAAGGACCTGGCACCCAGACCACTTCATTAAGCTGAAGTGGTCTGGGTGCCTAGAGTGGTCCTTTAAGGGGTTAAGGCAAAGGAAAGGGGGTTTTTTTGTTTGTTTTTTACAGTAAGAACAATAAGGATATGGAATTCGCTGCCTGAAGAAGTGGTTTTATCAGAGTCTGTACAGATGTTTAAACAGCAACTAGATGCATACTTGCAAAAACAGAATATTCAATAATATAAGATCATTTTTCAACTGTAGGGTAATAGCTTCTTGATCCAAGGATAAATCTGACTGCCATTCTGGGGTTTAAGAAGGATTTTTCTTTACTAGTTTGTTGCAATATTGGAAGTGTTTCAAATTGGGGTTTCTTGTCTTTTCCATGAACAGCAAAAAAAAAAACATATGTGAGGAAGGCTGAACTTGATGGACACATGTCTCTTTTCACCCTTTGTAACTATATGCAACTATGTAACTAAGTCTGATCAGTGTGATTCATGCAGAACAGGTTCCGGAGTACGTTTTTTCTCTTGCTGAAGCACAATGATGCCTTGTTTCTGTAATTAATTGACTGGTCTTAAACAGAGTTTTGTGGGAAAGAAGGAGGGGCTGGAGCTGAAGAAACTCCCCTAGGTAAGAGGTGTGCTCAACAATGCAATCTGGTTTATAGTAAGTTTATAAATGTTTATTACATACTTTTAAAAGTATTTTTTGCTTTATATTAGTTTGCATATTTGTTTGCTTGCTTGCTTAAACGACTGAAATTTTACTTGCAATAAATTATTCATTCCTAGCTATTCTGGGCAGAGTAGGATTAACTGTGAGGTACACTTAGGCAACCACCTAGAGTACAGGGAGTAGGATTAACTGTGAGGTACACTTAGGCAACCACCTAGAGTACAGGTGTTAGAAAGGGGCTGTTGAACTACTAATTTGCTTGGCCAACTTACAAACCCTAGGTGCACCACACTCACTTCCTTGGACTGGTATTTGTTAAACCTTACCAGCCTGGACTTGCCCTTGCTAACCCTTACTAGCTTGGACTTGCCTTTATTTACCATTACCAGCCTGGACTTGCCCTTGCTAACCCTTACTAGCTTGGACTTGCCTTTGTTTACCATTACCAGCCTGGACTTGCCCTTGCTAACCCTTACTAGCTTGGACTTGCCTTTGTTTACCATTACCAGCCTGGACTTGCCCTTGCTAATCTAAGTTAGCTTGGATTTGCTTTGGCTAACCCCAGCACCATGGACCAGTGTTGGACATTAGGGTGAACTTTGCCTATTTTGTTTATCAACCTAAGACTTTATAGTACTGAACTAGACAGGATAAGCAAACAAAAGTATAAAGTTCATCCCACTTATACTGCCACTATATGCTAGGAAAAAATAATTGTCACGTGATGTATGTCCCTTTACGATCCCATAGCACACAAGGCAGTTTGC
Organism: Pelobates cultripes; assembly: GCA_933207985.1. Taxonomy (NCBI): domain Eukaryota; kingdom Metazoa; phylum Chordata; class Amphibia; order Anura; family Pelobatidae; genus Pelobates; species Pelobates cultripes. The sequence goes on from OW240923.1 coordinate 84,747,577, forward strand.
TGGTTTGGAACCCACCATTATCCTTCACATAGAGATGGGAAGATGCCAAGCAAATTCGTAGTTCCAAGGCACCTTTCTGACCCCCGGGGACTTGGTGGTCACCTAAGTTTAGCATGCAGTTAATCCTGCTCGGCCTAGAACAGCTGTCAAAATGGGGTCAGGTCTCCAGACTCCAACTGTACTATACACTATTGTCCCTTTAAAGCTACAGGGCGGGTAAAAAGACGGAAGCTAGAATTCACTGCATGTACATGGTCATATATATGATATATTTATTGAACTATAATACATACCTGGTTGGAAATTAAGGCTTGCATCTGGTACAGATGGGGGAATCGATTGTTGCATTTTCTTTTGTTCCATTTGTTGCACAACCTTAAATAAAGTGAATTTAGTGCAATAATAATATAGATAATGGATGGAGAAAGAAAGAGAGAAAAACATAAACGGGGGGAGCAAGGAAAATAAGAGAAATAGGTTTATTATTTCAAATAAGCTTTGCTTTTTAACTTATCCCCCAAGAGATTTCTTCACCATTTCAATGCTGAATGGCTTCTGTTTTGTAATGAAATATCACCCAGATTTAGCTAAATGATGGTTTCCTCTATTTTATTATTTCAGTGGTCTTTATCTCTATGTTACTTTGTTTCCCTATTTAGCAGCGGCTATCTTGGTTATGACAAATTTCAGAATGGCAGTTTTCTAGTCCTTCACATTCTTATAACTATTCTCGTGCACAATTTTGGGCTTCAGTTGCTCTTTATAAAATTTACTGCTGGCCAGACAGAACGTTTGTGAAAGATTTTTCTGGGGTGACAGGCAAATGGGTCTCTGAGCTCAGCAATGTATATTTCATATCATTGTAACCACACTCAGCAGCGTATCAAAGTATGACTTTAAGAAACCGTTTCAGAACGAAACCCTTAAAAAAAAAAAAAAATATCAAGGCACGAGTACTTCTCATCTCGAAGAAGTGACAAGGAAGTGGAAGAGGGCAAAAGCCACAATGTCATACTGCAGAGTACTGTGGATTTGGATTCTTGCACAGAGGAGGAGGCAGAAATAGAATCTTGTCATAATTCTGATAGAGTTTTGGATTATTTTGAAAAGGATACTAAAGATGCTATTATTGCAAATCTACTAATGAAGGGTTCCCTATCCTTGCCCATTTAGTACCTGGTGTAGTTCTTGCTTTTGGGCCTGGATGAGATCATGTTGTTTTTGCAGATCCTCTCTCTGTCTGTAAAGGTTCTCCGCTCTCTTCTGCAGTTCTCGCTCTTGTTCAGCAATCTGCTTTTCAAATTCTTGCAGTTCATCTTCAGTATAAAGCTGCTGCTGGTCTACAGTCTGAAAAGCATTGAACAGACCAAACACCTCAATATTTCCCTTAGCATCAAATACATACGTGCACTGGCACAGCCAGCATATGTTGATAATCTAAGATGTGCCATGATTTTATTACAAGACACAAAGGCTCATATTGTGCTTATCTCTTTTTTTGTTTACTCACAATAACAGCAAAGAGAAAAAAAAACACTACAATACATCAAAATCATTGTAAAAACAGGAGGAATGCACGGGTACAAGCTATAAAAAATTGTGACAGCAATCCAACAAATCATCTCTCAGCATAGAATATAAATAACAGCAATCCAACCAATAATTTCTCAGCATAGAATATAAATAACAGCAATCCAACCAATCAACTCTCAGCATAGAATATAAATAACAGCAATCCAACCAATCAACTCTCAGCATAGGCTATAAACAGCAATATAATCATTTGCCAGTATAGACTATAAAAAACAGCAATCCCCCGACACCCAAAGCTCCTCCCGAAAGGAGTACTACAAACATATGCCGAGCAACATTCAGGAAAACTGATACAAATTAGGCACAACAAAGCATAAGCCAATACCTGACTTGTTAATACTGTTACAAACTGCTATATGTTAAACTAACGTTTCACCCCAATCTCTTCTTTCTGTAACCCTTTCCCCATAAAGTACAAAAACGAAACACCAACAAAATAAAGAATTTATAAAAAAAAAAAAAAACCACCAATCAACTTTCAGCATAGGATATAAATAACAGCAATCCACCAATCAACTCTCAGCATAGGATATAAATAACAGCAATCCACCAATCAACTCTCAGCATAGGATATAAATAACAGCAATCCAAACAATCATCTCACAGCATATCCTATAAATAACAGTGCCAGCACTCTTTCAAGGGATGAAGGAGAAATATGTTTATTTTATGATTTCAAATTACAGCAGCCTCCCATGTGTGATTAAAGTTCAATTAACAGAGTAGGAGATAGGAACTTCTAACGTAAACACACTGTGCTGTAAGTACGGATTGAAATAAACCATTATTTTTCAATGAAGGTTGCGTAAAGTCACAGCCAGGGGTGGTGTAGCAATTACAGGGTCTTATGTGTAATTAAAATGCCCCTTCCTAATAAAATGAGTGCATTCCCCACTGCTAGTAACTCAAGTTAGGATACCACTGCTGTGGATATTTGCTTTACCTCCCATCCATCTGGTTCCAAAAACTCTCTTTTTTCTGTAGCTCTCATAAATTCAGCTAGATTGATGAGACGGTCCTTGTCAATGTCAATCTAAAAAAAAAAAAAAATAGATGTCTTGTGTTATGCACATTTTAGTGCTTATTGAAGATTTTTCCAAACAAACACAATAAACAGTAATGAAACCAAGGCAAAACCATAGCTGTGTTTACATGCATGACATATTACTTCAAGATGCAGAGTCAACAATGGTACTTCATGCAACTCACATTTGCTAGTCCACAAGAGATAAAACAGAAATGTCTTGTTTTGAAGTGCAAATGGAGAGCTTTGCCATAGGAATGTAGAAGAAAAAGAAGGAAAAAAAAAAGGGGTGGGGGGGATGAGATGTTGAGAGAAAGAGGAGAAATGAATAACACCAGTTGGTCTGGAGGCACACCCCCACCACCCTTTTAAAGGTACCACCTTCCATGTAGCATTCAGTTGAGTTTTTAATCTTTATATAGCAACCAAAATTATGAACAATGCATTAGTTTGGTTATTCATTCTTCAATTTTAAAATTGTCTCCGTGACCCCTTCTACAACTGTTATGCAACAAATAACACAATTACATTTTGTTAAAAAAAAAATGGCATCTTCCCACCTTTAGACTGAGCTGCTACTACCGCATGCAATGTTATGGAGACGGACTGCTAATTAGTTGTGGGCAGTAAACATTGGCCTGATGAATATCATCCACCTGATTCAACCATTCGAGACCAAACATTGGGTCCTGACCAAGTGATTGAGAAGCATTTTAAAGCATGTCAAAAATCTCTTCACATTATTTAAAGACACATCATTAACATTAACACAGCTGGCATAGTCAAGGTTCATAGATCAATGCCAATGATGATACATGATGTAATACATCTCTAGTGGAAACCAAGCAATTGGCAATCACAAAACCATCTTTGGCATCATGAATGCAAGTGAAGGGAATAGAGATAACAGAACCCCTCAAAACATGTGTGGATTGAGGGGTTTGATACAATATTAGGCACAATAAGGAACACCTGGAGCTCACCTCGAAAATTCAGGATAAAAATCAATGGGAGAGCAAGTAAATAGTGCTAAGATTTCAAGCGGACATGTAAAATTTCAATATCAGGTAGTTACTCTGACATAAGAGTACATAGTAGACTAGTGAGGTATAAATGGAGTAACTTTATATTGTAATCTCATTTGGACAGGGCCATCTTCACCTGCTGTTCACCACCTTTGTGTAAGCATTTGGTTATACTCAATGCTGGTCTTGTTTACCTATGCCACAGCACTGCGGAATATTTTGACGCTATATAAATAAATGTAATTTTAGCCAGTATAAATCATATTGGTGGCTTATTCACCTCTGGGTGTGCAAGCCCCAACAAGTCTAAAAGCAGGCCCAAATTTCCCAAAATGGCTCCCACCTCCTGAAGATTGTGAATTGAATATGTAGAAGTTTCATGAGACCCAACTTGGATGAGTTTATATCTCCAGTGATAGTGTATAAGTTGCTCCCGAAGAAGTGAAACAATGAAGCGTAGTACTATAAAGGTGCGCAAAAAAGGGAGTGTCATGTTGTCAACATTAAGGGTACAGTTTCTCAGAGGAACTGTAACAACTGTGGGCTTTTACCAGCCATTTATAAACTAAATCAATAGATACATGGTAGCTGGTGCTGGAGCCCTGGCAGGTTTCAGCACACAAAAGAAGCCATCAAGTTAGATATTCTTGGCCTGCTTATAGGGCAATAGGGCTATAAGGGCTGCAAACAGGCACCTGAGAAAATGAGGGGAGTTCAACAATTGATACCGCTTCTGAAATTCCCCTGATCTGATGAAGATTTTTAGGTCTCCTCATATCTCCAAAGCTGCAAAACAGCTGGTTGGTCAAACAGGACCTGCAACTGCTGCACCTACATAACCAAGTGCTTAAGTAAATGTCATTGCCATAATTACTAACTACTAGATGTTTTCTCCACAACACCAAACCAACTTGCCTGATTTCCCAGAGTGTTATGAGGAGTCACAAGGCTGTAGGATACTAAGTGGTGTCAGAAGAATAGGGAAAGATTCATCTTCAGCTTCGAAAGATAGCTCCTCTAAAAATTTGGAACAATCCTCCACATAGGAGGCTGCCGTGTGCTTGGCGTAAGAGATATCCAATATCTATCTCCTTCTTGGTATTATAACCCATACTGGCAATGACAATACTCAGAGACAACAGGAACCCAATGAGGAGCAATAAAAGGCTTAAAAAACACGAACAATCTAATCTGGCACAGTGAAAATACGACAATCCAGTCATATCGCTGCCATTTAGCAGTTGAATCACTTTGTTTGTGAAGCCTAGTTACACCTTTCCTGGCTGCTTTAAACCCATAAATGTATTGGAGTACACAGCTCTTCAGCTTAATACATTCGCCTTGACCCCCCGTTTCAGATAAACTGCAATGTTTACACTGCAGGGTTAAGACAGCCTCTGGTCAGCCGCTAGTGGTACTTCCTGCATTCTCATGGAGTTTAGCTCCATAAAACTACATTGGACGTCCTCATGTTTGCATGAGGACATGCCGCACTCTCAAAATCCCCACAGGAAAGTTTGATTCAATGTTTTCCTATGGGGAAGGTCTAATGTGCGTGTGTTACTTGCCGTGCATGCACATTAGCCCCATCAGCGGGGTGTCGCTGGAAGAGGAATCCTGAAAGACCTCGGTGCTGGGGAGGTAAGTTTTAAAAAAGAAAGGAGTTTTAATTAACCCTTTAATCACAGCATGGGAGGCCTCAGAAGCAGAGCGACACTAAAGCATTAGGAATACGGTTTTGTATTCCTAACTATATAGTGTTCCTCTAAAGTGACCGCAAGTTTTAAAATATTTTTTCTGACTCTCCCATTCACTGCATTTTGAATGCACACTAGGGTGACATATGCACAGTAAGTGTGTTATCCATGTACATGCTGATTAACAAATGGATTTAATTTTCTATGCAAATTGTACCTCAGGTGGTAATAGGATTTTGTTTTAGAATGTTGTGTCTCCTGCTATGTTAATAGCCTGCAGCTGCCTCTTGGGTGTGATTAAAGTTCAATTAACAGAGCAGGAAGAAAAAAAATAAAATTAAAAAAAACTTGTAAAGAAAGGAATGGAGGTTGAAAAAGAGGGGATGAATAAGTTAAGGAATACACACAACACACGTGGGATTCAGCTAATCTCCCTAAAAAATAATAAATAAACAAAACATAGTGTAATACAGTTTTATGGAAAATATTCTCTGCTACAGATTGCACACACAAGATATTGGAGTAGTGTTTCCTCAGAATTGAAGTATCACCATGGATTTGGAACCAGTCAGGACTCCGATAGGTAGATAGGTGTAAAATGGGTTTATTGTAAATAAAATTAAAAGTAACAATAAAATGACTGGTCTTATGCATTTCGTCCCACCATTGGGACTTCCTCAGAGACCAATATCAATAAAAAGCAGTAATAATAATAATAATGCTCCCATAAAGCAGCCTAATCCCACCCACCATTGAGTCCCTTTAAATGGGGCTAGTCCAATATTTCGTGACTGCAATCTATAGCAGAGAATAATATCCATAAAACTGTATTACACTAGGTTTTGTTTATTTATCAGTTTTTAGGAAGAACAGCTGAATTCCACGTGTGTTGTGTATATTTCTATGGCTTGAGAAGACCACCATTTGGGAGGTGATCTGTGCGAAGCCGTTTCTTTGTTTTGATAAGTATATTTTATTATTATTGTTATTCTATTTGTATTTTTGGTTTGTAGTATGAATGAGTTAAGATCTGAATGAATATGAAACCATTGTACCATTGTACCATGCAGATTGTGTCAGTCACAGCCAGGGTGGCATAAACAGAAACAAAAGTGATTTATCTCCTAAATGGCAGAGAATTGAACAGCGAGACTGCAGGGGCATGATCTATACACCAAGACTGCTTCATTCAGTTAAAGTTGTTATGATGCCTAAAAAATATACTTATTTTTTAACTGGAGTGTTCTTTTAACTGTTGGTGCTTGAGAGGAATGGGTTGATTAGTTATGGTAGGACAGTTTGTATTAAATCGCATCCCTAAGTACAATAACCACTACAGTCCACTGCAGTGATTATAATGCCAGGAGTTGCCTGCAACACTCTCCCAGTGCGCAGTCAAAAAGTTTGTGAACTGGGCACCCACGGTTCTTCTTTCACTGTTGGAGATCTTCAGCTTGTAAAGTTTAAAAAGCATGAAACCAGTTGGCAATTGACAGGCATGTAAAGAGTGAAAATACTTGCCCTGAGTATTCATTTTCCTTACTGACTGAAACAGGCATTATCGGGGACAAATATCTAGGAGTACCAGAGACTGAAAATGTTATTAAGGAGAGGAGGATATGAAATAGCTGGAGCAGAAAGCTCTTTCACTGCTGTGAAACCACAAGTCCCATGATGTTTTGCTTGCTTAATGCTGTCTGGTAGCAACTCCAGACTAGAATTTACCTCGTTCATGACATGCTCTCTCATTCTTAATCTTTCTTCCTCCATTTCTACCATGTCATCCTCTTCATTTTTAGGGTCATAAACCTTTTCCAACTGTTGAAAAAAATATGTAAAATAAATGTAAACCAACTAGAACAGCAATCAATCTATTGATTCAAAACCGCTAACAGATATTCAGCATCGCAACAACATCTAATAGTCTAATAACCCAGATACGGGAATACAATCAATATAGAATGGATGGTTTAGTAGAGTCAATTATTTCAATGAAGCACCAATTACCACTTTTAAAACAAAAGTTATATGATAATACATGCAGCTTGTACCAACTACACTTTTTTTTTAAATTTTACAAATAGCTTTAGATTAGACCTTCATTGCATATTTGTGAATCGTTTTTAGGACAATTTTTAAGCAAATCCTACAAAAAAGAAAAGATGTGGATTTTCACTAGGTACAATAACAGTACACTGTAAGAAATTGAGAAGCAGGTAGATCACAATTGGACTCAAATGCTAAAGAAAACATTTGTAAGACATCTGAAGTTGAAGAAAATTGGGAACATCGTGATATTTTAATTGGGGCTTGGAAAGATAGGGGATAAGGTAGGAGTGCCTAGCAGAGAAAGTGTGATAAAAGATAAGGAGAGAAGACAGAGAAGTAATATAAAAAAAGGGGGGGGGGGAGAGGAGGGACGCAAAAAATAAGGAGAGAGAGAGAGAAAAAAAAAAGAGGAGCAGGTGAGAGAGAGGTCTTAGGATATTGTGAAAAGAAAGAGAGGGGGTTTGAGGGAGAGACAGAAAAAGGATTTGAAAATTAAGGAAGGGTGAGGGGTAGAGAATTGTTATGAAAAGGAATGAAGGGTGGGAGAGAATGAGTGTGAAAAAGAAAGTGTGGATGAGTGTATATTTGTTGAATTTTACTGGATATATGGGGGGTGTAAAAGGAGTGTATTCACTTTCACATGGGGGGTGGCAACTTAGTCAATGTTTAAACCAGCAAAGAGTAAATAAATATAATCCAGCAAACAGTGGCGGATCCAGAAGCTAATCTCGGGAGGGGCACTGGCAGATTATTTTAAGAAACAATCCAGGCACAATAACCACTACAGCTCTCTGTAGTGGTTTTGGTGCCTGGAGTTGCTGTGGCGCTCTCCCAGAGTAAGTAGTCAAACCTTTTAAAAAAACATTTGATAACTTACCCAGGTCTGCCGGGATAGGGGTTGTAGTGTGTATGTGTGTGAGGGGTGCAGTGTGTGTGAGGGTCGCAGTATGTGTATGGAGGGGTAGTGCATGTGTGAGAGGGGTGCAGTGTATGTATGGGGTAGCAATTTGTATATTGGGAGCAGTGTGTATTGGGAGCAGTGTGTTTGTGTGTGAGTGGCGCAGTGTGTTTTTGTGTGATGGGTGCTATGTGTGTATGGGGGCTGTGTGTGTATTGGGGGTGTGTATTGGGGGCTGTGTGTATTGTTGGGGCTGGGTGAGTATGGGGGACTGTGGCATGTATGGGGGGCTGGGCATGTGGTAGAGGGGCTGTGTGCGGCGGGGGCTGCTGTGTACGAGGGGGCTGTGTGCAGGTAAGGTAAGAGGGGCTGGGGCTGTGTGTGTGCAGAGGGGGCTGGGCTGTGTGTGTAGGGGGGGCTGCGTGTGTAAGGGGGGGCTGTGTGTGAGGGGGGGCTGTGTGTGAGGGGGGCTGTGTGTGTGAGGGGGGCTGTGTGTGTAAGGGGGGGCTGTGTGTGTGAGGGTGGGCTGTGTGTGTAAGGGGGGGCTGTGTATGTAAGGGAGGGCTATGTGTGTAAGGGGGGCTGTATATTTGTGTGTGGTGCAGTGTGTAGGGGGTTATAGTTTGTGTGAGGGGATAGGGGGCAGATTAAAGATAAAAAAAAAAAAATTATTATTAAATAACTAAATAAATAAATATAGATAATGTCCCCCCTCCCTTCTTACCTTTGCTGAGGGAGGGGGAGACATCGCTTTCTCTTCCATTCCCTGGTGGTTCTAGTGGTGGAGTGAACTCTAACCTGCAGCTCAGGCTAGAGTTCACTCTCGCGAGCACGGAGCGTTGCCATGGTAACGCTCCATGCTCGCGAGAGGAGAACCCGGCGGAGCTGCAGGTAATAGCTCCCCCGGGTTCTCTCTCTCACTCCCTCCCCTGCCGGCAGCCCAGCAATCTGCCTCTGGGCCGGGGAGGGAGATCACTGATCTCCCCTCCGGTCCGTGATGGCAAACAGCAGGGCTGGTGCTTGGATAGCACCAGCCCTGCATGGGCCGGAAGGGGAGAGCCTCGGGCAGCTATATTTTCTCGGGGGGGGCAATTGCCCCGTTGCCCCCCCCCCCTGGATCCGCCAATGCCAGCAAAACAATATTTTGTTATCTCTTCCTCAACATCTTTTATTGCCATATGAGACTTTCTCTTTGACGCACATACACCTGTATTGGTCTTTTAGCAGCAAATAGTATATATATCAATTAAGCTAACCATATACAACATACACAATAAAATGTAAGATACATGATCGTTCTTACCTCTTTTGTGAAAAGAGCTTCCAATTCTTGTTCATCTAAGAAACCATCACTATTAGTGTCTGTAAGAGGAAACTGATTTTATTTCAATACAGAAGAACCAGATCTCTGGACTCGGTGTTAGAATTCATCTATACAGTGGGGGGGATGGGGTGCGGAATGTCTAAACTAACAGATTGCACCACCTGTTGTGCTATTGTGTACAGTACGGATTGTAATATTCAGAGAACAATACGAATGATGAGACTGGCCTGGATTTTTCCCAACATTGCTTGTAAAATCTCTGGATAAAGGTCAAAATAGCCTTAACGTGGTAAATCTTGGCAAATAAACAGAAATAAAACTTTTGGTCTCTGGTTTTGCCTTAAGATATCTGTGGATAAATATTAAAAAAACCAATAAGGACTAACTTAAGTTTCCAGATGTACTTTACAGCGTAAAAACCACATAGCTTCAAAGGAGCATAGAACAATGCAATTGTGTGCGCATAAATATTACAAAACAATCCAGAGTGTTAGTCAACCAACAAAGGCCAAAATTTGATCTTCCACAGAAAGCTCACTTCCATATTAAAATCACCAAATAAGAACAAAATATAATGGAATAGAACTTAAATATGTATATTAAATATACTGAAAGCAAGCATGATCTACACATATCCTAAAATAGGATGTAACCTATGTCTTTGATTGATATAGGGGTAAAATATATATATTTATTTATACACACTTATGTAATTTGATTTTGTATAAGTGAATGTATTTATCGGTTATTCATACAGGTTAGGTGTATAAAATGATTTTTACATCATGTAATGAGATATATATATATATATATATATATATATATATATATATATAATTAATTTGTCTTTGGTTGCATAGGGAGAAAAATTTGAAATATGTAGGATGAGGAATATTCAGATCATCAAAGATCAAGGAAGATCAGAGGGCAAAGAAATCAAAATACGATCCAGTAAGGGACTGACTGATTGGCAATAGACCAGAGCACCCAGAGAGGAGAATCCCAAATTGATTTCATTCACCATAAGAATTCTGGTCATCCTAAGGAACATAGACCAATAGATCAAGTGATATGCCCAGCGATACGCAACTCCCTTAAATATGGCCTGACCTCCAACCCGTCGCCCATGACCCCTTTCTTAAGAAACAAAGCATTTCTTCCGGGCATGAGTCCCTGGGATTTCAAGGGTATTGAGAACACGGGACTGCAGTGACTGTGCAAACTGTTTGAAAACGGCTCATTTATAACATTTGAAGAACTGACAAGCAGGGCCCCATTACGACCCTTCAACTACTTCCGGTATCTACAGCTTAGGGATTATGCCAGAGATCCCCGGATCAAAACGGCTGCGTTGATACAGTTAATGTTTTTCGAAAGGATGTGCAAGAGGGAACAATCCCCAAGCGGCTTAATTTTATGTTTATATGCTCATCTGAGCACTCACACGCTAGAATGGGGAGATATCACATATATAGATCAGTGGGAAGCAGATCTCAATGAGGTTCTGGAGGGCATAGAATGGCAGGAAATATGGGAGGCTGCTGCAACATATTCAGTGTGCGTCTCCTTGCAGGTACAATCCTAGAAGACCTTATTTCGGGGGTACACCACTCCAGGGACGTTGTACCGAATGCGTAAAAACCCGACGGACCTGTGTTGGAGAGGCTGCGGACACAAGGGTACGTATATACACATGTATAGAGAATGCCTGGAGGCACAAATCTATTGGAAACGGATTGCTGCATTGCAGCGGGATGTTTTTGACAGGGAGGTGAAACTAGACCCATGGGTGTTTCTGTTGTCCAGATCCATGGATGGTTGGACAAGAACGGAACAAAACCTTATACAAAAAATAAACCTTGCCGCTAGAAGAGCCCTAGCACAGGTGTGGCTACAGAGGGAGACCCCAACAATGGTGATGGTAAAACAAAAAATAAGAGATACTTTCCTAATGGACAAGCTGACAGCACAGGTCAGGGGGGCAATGAAGAAATTTGACAAGATATGGTGCCCCTGGAGAAATAGCACTGTAAGCGATTAGAGAAAGGCAGACTGAATAAGAACATCCAAACATACCTCTCTGGGCTTCTGAGAAAGGAGGTAAACCGTATTATTTGGACCCGGCTCGCAGGGAGGGATTTTGCGGACCCCCGTGGGGGACAGGGTTGGAAGGGAAGCACATTCCCTACGATGCCTTTTTAATTGGGTGGCTCTCCTCGGACTCCTCCCCATACCCTCTTCTCTGTGACCTCGGAGTTTCGAGGCACTTCCTCTATTTTTTCCTTTTCTTTCATCTCTTAGTTCCTTAATCTTATTGTCCGACTGTACATAGTGGAGATACACGTGTGTGACAATAGAGACATGGGAGCAAACGTACGCTCGTATACTATTCCTAGTCGGTTTTTTTTTTCTGCAAACACGTGTGCGGTCGTCATATATCATATGTTATGTGTTACATGTTTTATCAACTATTAAAAGCCAGACGGGATATTTTAACATACACAGAGATGAGAACTACCTTGAAAATTAGAGATGTAAATACAACTAGTGGTCTCTAGTTATGGGATCTATACGACCTTGATTGTTCATCTTGCTAATGTAAAAAGCCATGATCACAGTGTACATGCTTGTTTATGCATAATCCTATGTTGCTGTATATGTACTGCTTGTGATGTCTCGTCTTGGAATAAATAAAGAATAAAAAAAAAAAAAAGATTTCCCTGTATTTTATATATCAAATACAATGGCCATTGTAGTCTCATCTATATTGTGAACTTAACCTATCCCATATGGAGGTAATAATAGAATAGTTATATCTCATTCTACCTGCAGTCTGAGAGAGATATATCTGACAAATATAGGAATATAATTAATTCCTATTCCAGATGTAATCAGTTCAACATCAACATATATATATATATATATATATATATATATATATATATATATATGTTGAACTGATTACATCTGGAATAGGAATTAATTATATTCCTATATATATATATACACATACATACTAAGGCTACCAGAAACATTATATATTTTGGGTTGTTGTAGCTCAACTTTATTCGTATATACTTGGCAGGTTTGGTTGATATTTCCAGTATAGGAACTGATAAGGCAACAAGTGTTTCAGTAAATCAAGTAGTATACCATATCGATAGTTCTGTATGCTGGGCTCCGCAGGGAAGTTTGTATCTCTGTTTACTGTCCTTCACTGATAAGATTGTAAAAGCAAGAAAGGAGTAACCTTGACCCTTAGGTTTAGCAAGAAAATGAATTGACTGATTGATTCGAAATACTATATGTAGCAAATTGATTATAGTTGTGTTGTTTTTTTTTTTAGGTTTTTATAGTGTGTTTTATTCAATTTATATATATTTTTAAGCAAAGTCTCTTTATTTGCCATCTGTCATTCATACAGGTTTATATCATTGTTTAAAACGTAGAACAGAATCCCTGAAGACTGTATTTGTGTGTGAATATCACCACACATATAAACCTGACAGTAGTAAAACTTTTAGCAGTGCACACTGGAAGAAGGGAGCCCTGGATGAATGTACTATATGTTACTGTATTTCAGGAGATATTTGAGTAGCATGGATACTAAACATCAATACAAATAAAGGTGTAAAAATAAAATCTGTTAAAATATTTAATTTCTTACCATGCAACTTAAAGAACGTCTTTGGGTTGAAATCAGTTGGGTCAAGGCCATCTGTTTCCTCCCATACTTCCTTCAACTGGTCTTTGCTTCCCTGCAAAAACAAGATGCATTAGTCCTTTGATACAAATTTTAGCCAAAATTCATTTAACAGTGAAGGGAACAAAATTACTAGTGAAAAAATGCACTCAGAAAGGATAATTGATTAGTAGATATACCATATACCACCAATGAAAACATTCATGCATTTAATTATGCATTTTTTAATGTGGGTATTTCTAAAAACAGCATGTAAAGTCCTCCCCTTTTAACCCTGCCTAGACTTTCTGTGGCTGTCCAATCAGTTCCCAATGCAGCTAAATGAGAAGTCTTTGCAAGGCAGGTGCACTGGGAGCCACCGAGCTAAATAAACCAGGAAGTAAAAAGACCGGTTGTCTGATAGACAGCCAGGGGGTGTCTGACTTCCTCAATTTTAGCATCGCGCCATTTTTTAGTTGATAGGAACTCGCAGTTGGAAATCACCCCTCCACAAATACTGCTTGCCATTGCTGTTACCATCAGAATAAAAACAATAAACTCTCTTGGATGAGTTCTGATAACAGTCTTCATCATACTAGATTGGACCTACCCTCAAGAAATGGGTTAGCCACATCAATTAATGTACTGAATACATTCCCTTTGTTTACGTCAAAATTGGCTCAATACAGTCCACAGCAGACTTTCTCTAACCATAAGTAAACACATAAATGAACACTCACAGGATGGTTCATTTTTGGATGTTCTTTGTGCTTTTTCCTCATTTCTTCATACTTTGCTTCCTCGATCTTTCTCTTTTCCTCATCAAGGGATTTTAGATATTCTCTCCTTTCATGTTCCTTCATCATTTCATACCTTTTGAACTCATCGTGACGTTCTTTGTCGTAATTCTCCAAATCTTTTGTCGCCTGGAGAAAACCAGATTATAAAATCTTTACAAAAGATAAAAACAAAAAAACAACAACCCTCAGTCATTTTTCTCTACAGCTCTCACAATACCCTGCCAACCATAGGCTTGAACAGCCTTGTAACAGTCAGACACCTTTGCTTGAATACATACCCATGTCATTTTAAATGTCCAAGGAGCTAGCTTGAAGGGGAAGAAGGCAACAACCATACGTTGGGAAGTTTTGGTCTTCAGCCCTAGGTCAGTACATATGATAGAACATCTAGTGGGTAATCTGTTTGCACTTTATTTATGTCTATTTATTGTGTATACATTTGCAGGTTATGCACTTAATATTATATATTGACTGTTTGGTGTATTACATAAACATTTTTTGACATGAAATGGTGAGCTAACTTTTTCTCCCATTTCTAGCACCCTGTTTCCATTAGTGCATGTTACACTGGGTTACCAGAACTATAGTTGAATGCTTACTATATATATATTTTGTATGTGTATACATTCTCTGAAGTTCTGCCTGTGCATAACACTCAAAACGACAGGCAGAAGCGTATTAGGGACTTTAACTTGTGGCTTGGTGAATGGTGTCCGGAGCAAGGATTTGGCTTTATTTCTCATGGTAGCTCTGTTTGGAATGGAAATAAACTGTACAAAAAAGATGGTTTGCATCTTTCTCAAAAGGGAACAAATGTTCTCAGTGAGCAGTACAGAGGTTTTGCTAGGATGTATTTAAACTAGGAGGGGGGGGCAAAAGGGTGATAAAACATCAATCCAATTGCCCCCCAAAACAAGGACAGAAGGTGCCTTTAGCAAGTGTGTTAAAAATGATAAGCTTAGAGTCATGTCTACAAATGCTCGCAGTTTAGGGAATAAGATCCATGAACTTGTGGCAATAATGGCAACTGAATGTAGATTTAGTGGCTGTTACTGAGACATGGTATAATGAGAAAAATGACTGGGACATAGCAATACCAGGGTACTCTTTATATAGAAAAGACAGGGAAGGCAAGAAAGTGGGAGGGGTGGCCCTGTATGTTAAGGATAACATAAAATCTAACCTAATAAAAGTTAGTGAGGCAAACAGAGTCCGTTTGGGTTACGTTAGAATTTGGTAATCACACAGTAACTCGTGTAAGTGTGATTTATAGGCCCCCAGGACAAATTGAAGAGTTAGATAATCTACTAGTTGAGGAAATAGCTAAAATGACAATGAAAGGTGGAAGTTATCATCATGGGTGACTAATCTTCCTGATGTGAACTGGAAAACCAAAATAGCTGCTTGTGCCAGGAGTACACATATTCTAAACTCCCTACTGGGATTGTCTCTAAAACAAGATATCGAGGAGGTAACTCATGAGGAGGCCATACTAGAAGAGTTAACAAATGGAGATTTCGTATCAGATATTACTGTAGGTAAGAGTTTAGGATCCAGTGATCATCAATCATTGTGGTTTAATATAAGAACAGTGACAGTCACACCACACAAAAACAAAAAAATTTTAGACTTTAGAAAAACAGACTTTTCTAAAATTACAATATGTGTAAAGGAGTCATTATCAGACTGGAGTGGTTTAAATGGAGTTCAGGAGAAATAGGATTATTTAAAAGTCGCACTACTGAAGGCAACAGAAAATTGCATTAGGCTTGTCAGTAAGAGCACAACATTGAAGAAACTACTGTGGAACTCCCCAGAAGTGGCCAAAATAGTAAAAAGAAATTAAAAAAAATAAAAAAATTTTAAAAAAGTTAGCATTTAATTATATATTTAAAAAAAAAAAAAAAAAAACAATACAGAGTGAGGAATATAGTCCGATATATAATATTAGGCAGAAAGAGGCAAAGCAAGTTATAAGATAATAATACTCACTTTATCGATAAAGCATTTTGCAAAAAATTTATAGTACACACTAAAACTGTAGACCACAAACGACTACACCATATCTGCTTAGAATTAATTAGAATGTAGCTTCTAATTCACTGTTACTTCCAATAAACTAAATTGTAAATATATGTAGCAATGTCACTTCCAACTCATGTTTATTGCAGTTCATTTTATATTACATAAGGGGCAAGTCTAGCAAATAACGACCACAACCCGAATTAATTACTATGCATGTATATAACTCATGTTCATTCCAGTTCACTTTATATTATATAATGGATAAATCTAGTGAATAGAGACCACAACCCGAACTAATTACTATGCATGCATATAGAAAATGTTTATTTCAGTTCATTTCATATTATAAAAGGGATACATCTAGCTACTCTAGCCCTAAGTTATTATTATGTATGTATCTCTTTTATACAATATTATTATGTAGCCAAAACATGAACCAATTAAAATAAAGACCCTATACAAGGATGTCCTTTTCCACATTCTTTACTCCACTACTTTTCCCTGACGAAGTAAGGGCAGCCTTACGAAACGCGTAGGAACTGGAACTATCGGCACTTTGCAACAGGACCCCCCACTGAGATCAAGGACAAGCAACTGCATACACATGCAGCTATGCTCCGACGTCATCACATAGAGGAATCCCCAATACCCCACGAGTGACTGGAGTGAAGAACACACCTCCACTCTCCCACCAACTACTTAGAAACAACAGATAACAGGATCTGCATCAGTATATGAAGAAGAGGAAAACGGCTGACATCTATTTCATTCTCCAAAAGAAGGTTTTTTTCTGCATAGCCCTTTACTGAGCTGTCCACAGATATACTGACAAGGAGACTAAGGATACAAGATCAGGAGGAAAAAGAGAGCTCTCTCTTCAATCATCAGGTTGGACTTTTTAAGTTTATCTCTTTTTACATATAGACCTTTTTTTCCCTCAAGCTTTTTTCATATACCCATTGTTGTATATATTTTTATTATATATTTAGTTTTTTCATTTTTTCTTTTTTATATTTTTGAAATAGTGTGCACACTTTATTTAGTACAACAGGTTAAATCTTAAAACAAGATAACTGTATCTAAGTATATAATCAGTATACATAGTTTTATATATATTTTATGCTTTAAAAAGACAATAAAATGTTTTCTTTTATATGGAAAAAAAATATGTAATTTTGCGCTTCTTTTACATTTCTACTGGTGTTTATTGTATAAGAAAGTGTAGGGATACTTTCTATATAACAAGCTGCATCCCCAACATACCTTTTCAGTTTTAACTGGTTACACCCCAGATTAAGTGGTACTTTCCCTCCAACTTCACTATTAACATCTTACTATTAAAATCATATCCCACTATTGGGAGTATATTTGTATGTGCAGTTTAAAACACGACTAGAGTAGCTACAACTCCCTAGTTGTCTTTTGGGTTCCTTACAATAGTCTTCAAACTAAAAGAAATTGGTCTAGATGAAAATTCTTTTTTTGGGGTAGAACATTGGCTTAAAGATAGAGTACATTAATGGTAAATTAGCAAGCTGGACAAAAGTGGTAAGTGGTGTCACTCAAAGTTCTGCTCTGGGACCGCTCTTATTTAATATATTAATAAATGATTGAAATAGGCTTTGAAAGTCATGTTTCAGTTTTTGCAGATGACACAAAACTCTGTAAAGTAATACAATGTGATCAGGATATTGTTTTGCTGCAGAAGGATTTAGATAGATTGGGGGGACTGGGCACTCAAATGGCAGATGAAACCGAAATAGTAGTGAATTAGGATAACAACACGAGAAGGATTTGGGAATTGATATATACAACAAACTAGACAACAATGTGCAATGTCAATTGGCATTGTGAAAGCCAGTAAGGTATTGTAATGTATAAATAGGGGCATAAATTCTCGAGATGAAAATATCATTTTGCCTCTTTATAAATCTCTGGTAAGACCACACCTTGAATATATTGTGCAATTTTGGGCACCTGTTTTAAAGAAGGATATTATGACACTGGAAAAACTGCAGAGGCGGGCTACATAATGAATAAAAGGAATGGAGCATTTACTTTTGAGGAAAGGTTAACAAATTTAAATCTCTTTAGTTTTGAAAAACTGTGCCTCAGAGGGAATATGCCCTCGCCAAACAGTCCTACTTTTCCTCTCTCATTAGTTCATGCTCCCGCAATCCCAGGCGTCTCTTTGACACCTTTAACTCTCTTCTCAGCCCTGCTGTGGCCATCCCCCAAACTAACCCTACAACCGATAGCTTTGCATGCTACTTTACCGACAAGATTGAACAGCTAAGGAAAGAATTCTCCCCTCTCTTTCTCAACCACACGTAGATCATGCCTTTCCCACCCTTGAGACTTTCTCTCTGGCTACTGACCAAGAGATGGCTGCGCTTCTCTTTTCCTCTTGCCCCACCACTTGCCCACTCGATCCTGTTCCATCTCACCTTATCAGATCTCTATCCACTTGTCTTGTATCGTCCTTAACGCACATCTTCAACTGCTCTCTCTCTTCTGGTGTTGTCCCTGCTGATATTAAACATGCCACTGTAGTACCTATCCTGAAAAAAACCCATCTCTTGATCCGTCCTCCCCCTCTAACTATCGTCCTATATCCTGCTCCCTTTTTCCTCAAAGCTTCTGAAAAGACTTGGCTTTACCCGTGTGTCTCACTTCCTCAATTCCAACTCTCTCCTTGACCCTCTTCAGTCTGGCTTCCGCCCTCTCCACTCTACTGAGACTGCGCTTATCAAAGTTACTAATGACCTAATCGCAGCTAAATCCAAAGGCCACTACTCCATAATAATTCTTCGTGACCTCTCTGCTGCCTTTGACACCGTTGATCATGCTCTCCTTCTTCAAACTCTTCAATCACTCGGTCTCTGTGACTTTGTCCTTTCGTGGTTTTACTCTTATCTCTCCCAAAGCTCATTCAATGTCTCCTTTTCTAATGATACCTCCTCCCCTCGTCCTGTCTCAGTTGGAGTCCCCCAGGTGTCTGTCCTTGGTCCCCTTCTGTTTTCTCTTTATACTGCCTCTGTTGGCAAACTTATTACCGCTTTTGGATTCCACTACCACCTGTACGCTGATGACACCCAGATATATCTCTCCTCCCCGGACCTCTCTCCTGCTGTCCTGCAACGTGTCACTGCTTGCCTTTCTTCCATCTCTGACTGGATGTTCTCCCGCTTTCTGAAACTCAATCTCTCTAAAACAGAGTTCCTTGTCTTTCCTCCTCCTAATATTGATCCTCCTCTTTCGCTCTCCCTTTAAGTTAGTGGTATTCACATAAGTCCGTCCTTGCAAGCGTGCGGTCTTGGCGTCATACTTGATTCTGGCCTCACCTTTGAGCCTCACATCCAGTATGTTGCCAAATCCTGTAGATTCCATCTTAAAAACATAGCCCGCAACCGCCCGTCACGGTTCACGCCGTGACATCCAGTCTGCCAGACGTGGTCGCTCCAGAAGCACCTGATAGGGGATTTGAACTGCGGTTGTTCTACACCGTATCCTGCTATCTTCCCTCTGAGCCATTTCAGGACTTTGGATAACTCCTGTTTATTCTTGTATTGCCTGCAGCACTAGGGGGCTGGACTTCACCAAAGGCTCGGATCTGTCAGTAACTCTCCAGCTGAATCTGATACCTAATTAACAAAGTATAAAAGCCTGCCTCACCCTGGGAGGGGTGTCAGTTCATTGACTCTGGTTCCCTTGTTTGGTTCCTGTTACTCCGTACCTGCGTTCCAGTGATTCTTGTCTAATTCTGGCTTCTGACCTTGGCTTTCCTCCTGGACTACTCTGACCTCTGGCTTCCCTGATTTTGGCTTCCCTTGACCACGCTTCTGCTTATCCCTGTTGTACTGAGACTTGGAGCACTTTTCCTGGAAAGCCCCCGTGCACAGACTCACAGGCCAGGTGGCGTCTTACCTGGTCACCCTAGTCTGTGTCTACTTTGCAAGGGTGAGCGTATAACTCTGCGAGCTGGACTCCCTATCAGGTAAGACTCCATTACAGCCCCTTTCTTATGCAAGATGCTACCAAGGAGCTTGTCCATGCTCTAGTAATTTCCTGCATGGATTATTGTAACCCTCTCCTGATTGGTCTTCCCAAAAGCCGTACTGCACCACTACAGTCCTTAATGAATGCTGCTGCCAGACTGATTTTCCTCTCTAGTTGGTCCTCTCACACCTCACCCCTCTGTCAGTACTTACATTGGCTTCCTGTATCCTTTAGGAGTCAATTCAAGGTACTAACTCACACCTATAAAGCACAATTCTAGCCCCTCTTATTTCTCCTCACAGATCCATAGGTATGTCCCTTCTCAGTCTCTCCGCTATGCCCGTGACCACCTCCTGTCCGTTGTTCGCACCCGTACGGCCAACTTGCGCTTGCATGACTTCTCGTGGGCGGCTCCCTTCCTATGGATAGCCTGCCTACTGCCATCAGACTCTCCCCTAGTTTTGCATATTTTAAGAAGTGCCTTAAAACCCATCTCTTTAGGAAAGCGTATGGCCTCCCAGAGTAACCTCTACCTTACACACCTGCCTCTTGTTCTCTCCTAAAGGGCAACACTCTACTCTATCCTCTAGCTCTGCTTCACTCCCACCTTATTTGATTGCGAATTCCTGTCCTATTGTGTTTTACAGCCCACCTCCTATAGAATGCAAGCTTGTTTGAGCAGGGTCCTCTTCAACCTATCTTTCCTGTAAGTTTTCTTGTAATTGTCGTATTTATAGTTAAATCCCCCCTCCCATAATATTTTTAAACGCTACGGAATCTGTTGGCGTTATATAAATGGCAATAATAATAGGTCGAAACGTTGCAGTGTCCAATAAATATGCCTGATTTATCACAGTGAGTGCCTGAGAATTTTTTTTTTTTATATCTGTTCTTATGGGATATGCTGACCTATGCCCTGTGATTTTTTTTTTATGAGTGTGTGCAGTCCCCCTTTTTTTTTTTTTCCTCATAAACTATACATAGGACCAAAGGTCATGCATTTAGACTGGAAGAAATTAGATTTGGTTTAAGGCAAAAGAAAGATTTTTTTTTTTTTACAGTAAGAAATATAAGGATGCAGAGTTCTCTGTCTGAAGAGGTGTTGTTACCGGAGTCTATAAAGATGTTTAAATATCAAGATAAGTACTTGCAAAAACATATTATTCAGGGATATGATTTTTAATTAATGGTGTAATAGCCTCTTGATCCAAGGAGATATCTGACTGCCATTCTAGGGTCAAGAAGTAATTTTCTACAAAATTAGAAGCGCTTCAAACAGGTTTTTTTTCTTGCCTTCCTTTGAATCAACAGCAAAAACAAATGTGAGAAAGGTTGAACTTCACTGACACGTTTCTTTTCAGCTATGTAACACCTCTGGGATGAAACAGCAAGCAGATTGCCAGCCAGATTTTTCCTCACCCACCATCAGCGCCTGACCTCAGAGGCACACTCCAAAATCTTGTAGAACACCTTCCTAAAAGACTGACAGATGTCATAACTGCCAGCAGGATGCCAACTCCATATCAATGCCCATGGTTTCGGAATATGCTGTCTAATAAGGTTTAATGGTTAGGTGTCTACACATGCTTGGCCTTAAAGTATATGTAGACCTTGAAGTAAAGGACATTCCAATAATTAAGAAGGCGACAGAGTGCCATCTCGACAGATCAGCAAGAAATCTCATATTAGAAGATAAGAGGATGTACATCATCAGGAATATCAAGGCTTCTGTGAGAAAGTAAACAAAATGGAATCTGAAGGAATTCATGGAATCTCAGTATCTTGTGATAACTTGGGGATTTGAATATGGTTACTGAAAAGGATATGCACACACTTGAAAACACCCCCCCGCCCCCGGGCGCTTACTCTGCGCGGACCGGGGCCGCAACACACCTGGTCGCAGCTGTCAAAGGGCCGCGACCCCTGCGACCACAGTATGTACGCCAGTGCATGCAGATACACATACACTTAAAGGACCACTATAGGCACTCAGATCACTTCAGCTCAATGAAGTGGTCTGGGTGCCAGGTCCCTCTAGTTTTAACCCTGCAGCTGAAAACATAGTTTCAGAGAAACTGCAATGTTTCACTGAGGGTTAATCCAGCTTCTAGTAGCGGCCTCACTGACATCCGCTAGAGGCGCTTCCGCGATTCTCACTGTGAAAATCACAGTGAGAAGACGCTTGACGTCCACAGGAAAGCATTGAGTAATGCTTTCCTATGGGCGGTTTGAATGCACGTGCGGCTCTTGCCGCGCATGCGCATTCAGAGCCGAGAGGCGGATCGGGGCGGAGAGATCCCCAACGCCCAGGGAGCCCAGAGCTGGAGAAAGGTAAGTGCTGAAGGGGTTTTAACCACACACACACTCTCACGAACAGACACAGACACACACATTTACTGACAGACACACACTCAGTGACAGACATACAGACACACATCCACACTCACTTACAAAACATACACTCTCACTGACAAACACACTCACTCACAGACACCAAACAGACTCACTAACAAACACACTCAGTATCAGACATACACAGTAACACACTCAGAAACAGACACACACACACACAATAACCGATACACACTGACACACACACACTCAATAACTGATACACACTGACACACACAGTAACACACTCACTGACACACACACACTCAATAACAGACACACACAAACTAACACACTCACTGACACACATAAACACGCATATATTTTTTTTTAATTTAATCCCACAGCCTCCCTACCTGTTGGAGTGCTGAGGGCATTCCAGCTTTCCGTGGGGTTCAGTGGGACTGCTAGACGGCCGGTCACTGCAGGCGGCGAGGGAGCACTGATCCTCCTGTTCAGCTCCCTCGCGCGCCACTTACTGATGCTGGAGCGATGTCATATTCCGGCTCCGGCATCACTGTGGTGCGCACGAGGAAGCTGGGAAGAGAACGCTCAGGGGAGAAAGCTCCCTTGCACGCGCCAAGTGACACCACCGCCAGCCTAGGGCTTCTGGGAGGAAGAGGCTGGCAAAATGTGGCCGGACTGGCGTACATACCCGGGTCACAGCTGCGACCGAGGTATGTACGCCAGTGATCGTTGAGCCTGTATACTTGTGGCTTTACTATCTTTTCCAGCTGATACTATAGTGCAGATTTGTTTTGCTTTGTACCAATATTAGAAAAGTGTTGCCATTGTTCCATCTTTAATTGGTGGGGTTTAGCACATGCCAGTGAATTAATTGAACCAGACAGCGTTAGCACAGGTCTCTGGCTACGCTCTACAAAACAATCATCCAATCAGAGTCATAGTTCATTACACACTTTTCACATTGTTTCTAAAGATTTATCCATACAGGGACACTGTAGGCAACCAAACCACGTTTTCTTTTTGAAGTGGTCTGGGTGCTGTGTCCCTTTCCCCTTAACACTGCAATGTTAATTATTGCAGTTTTAGAGAAACTGCAGGTTTAACTCCACTTCTAGTGGCTGTCTTCTAGACAGCCACTAGAGGAGCATCCTTGTAGTTTAACTCTGAAACAAAGCTGGATATCCTCACGCTTTCCATGAAAATGTTCAGCATCTTCAAATCCCCCAAAAGAATGCATTATTTCAATGCTTTCCTATAGGGAAAGTCTAATGCGCACAACTCATGTGTATTGTTTTACCTATTGCCATGACACTGGAAAGAGGCAAATGTATAAAAAAGTTGTTTTTTTAAAACCTTTCAATACGGAGGGCAGACATTCAGCAATGCGCAGAAGGACACTAAAGCGTTAGGAATAAATTTTTACTTACTGCTTTGATCAGAAGATCCAAGTCCTTTGGTTCGAAGGAGTGTGGGTTGTAATGGTTAAGGTGGTCGAATTGCTTGAGCAGCATCCGGTGATCAATACCAGTCTCTGAAACGGAAAAGTCAAAATGTTTCCATTAAGTATGCAAAACGCATTGAAGGACGTGTACATGCAGATACACTGAATCCACTTCAGGTATGTTGGGATAACCAACTGCGATAAAAGCAGATTGCAAACCAAAAGGTCATGCAGGCCTTTAAATAGTTAGCAACATGAGCAATATCATGACATGATGACTTTTTTTTACATAGGACATCAACAAACTGTGAGCATTATACATTTACCTCTATTGCTTATTAGAAGCCAAATTAGATTCAGGTGGGCATCCACATGCTCATTATTAAATGAACACTACAGCATAGAGTAGTAGTTATATTGCCAGGCGTTGCCTTGACATCTTCCCACGGTGAGATATGAAACTGTTTTAGTACAGATGAAAGATAAAAATCTTTGGTTGAGAGCATTCAGCTGGAACTTTCAACCAATTACTAAATCAGCTCTGCTTAATTGCAAAGAGCCATCCAGCTTCTCCTGCTGGCAGTGTGAGTGCTCCATGGAACTGAAGCAAGTTTACAAACCATGCTAAAAACAGCTTGAAATCTTACTGCAGGATGACGCAAAGCACTTCTGGCACCATAAGAACTACACAGGGCTTCAGTGCTTTCAGAGATTGGATTGTTACTTTAATTGAAAAATATAGAACTTTAAAGAATCAGGAATATGTCAGCATTTGCATTTTTGGTACTCCATGCTTTTCACACTAAAGACTAGAAGGTAAAAGGAGGCCATGGAATGGGCCTGAAGTTCCTGTATCTGTCCCTAGAATGACACAAGACACAGGCTGCCTAGTCTGATTGTGTTTTGTTTGGTGAACCATCATATATTTTTTAAACTTTATGTGAAAGTCTCACTTTCAGATGCATCCATCTTTGCCTTGATAAGCACTCGTAGTCTCGCCACTTCTTGCCTCTTGAGCTCGTCCAGTTTAGTTCGGATATTGTGGCTCACCAAGTCTAACTCTTTGCTAATTTTACCGCTCTGTAACAAGCAAAAAAAAAAAAAAAAAAATCCCACAGATTAATATGAAGTCTATTTACTATACACTAAGGAGGCATAATCTATCCATATATTTAAACATTTACTCCAAATATCACCTAAGGTAGCATGGCACAGAAGGAAAGCAGAACTCTACGAACATTCAGTTGGTTGCTTCTTTTGCCCCTGCAACGTTTTAATGTTGCCTTTTCCCTATGCAGACCATTGTGCTGTTCTCCCCCTCCCGAAAAAAAATCTATGGGTAACAGTCTTCCCCCTCTAGAGTCTTGTTACACTTCCTTTCAGTTGCAGAGCCTTGTAGCTGCCTATCCAACTGCAGAACCATTTGCTACTCTACTCCCCTCATCGCAAGCTTTGTACCACAACCTGCCTTGAGTCAAAATTATTTTTCCCTTCCAAATCTGTGTACCTTTTTCTGCCCAGAAGCATTGTACTGCCTACAAAGCCTAGTGCACCCCACCTTAACACCACGTACAAACCCACAGCCACAAACCTTAATGTCTTCAATGTCAGCAGACTGAATCTTTTCTCTAAAATGTGGATCTGTTTCCAGCACTTCAACCACTTCCCGGAGATAGCGATCATAATATAATCCAGTGTCCTGTCAGTAGCAGAATGGGCAATAATTAAACCAAATCAAAGTGATATTCTTTGTTCTGAAACTCATTCTCTCTAAAACCGATTTTCTTATTTTTCCACCTGATAACACTGATCTTCCTCCTTCACTCTCCCTGCAGGTTGACAGTACCCGCTTCACCCCTTCCTTTCAAGCTCGCTGTCTTGGTGTCACTTTTAAACCTGGCCTCACCTTTGCGCCTCATGTCTAGTCTGTTGCTAAAACCTGTCGATTCCAACTTACAAACATTAGCCGCATACGCACCTTTCTTACGCAAATTGCTGCCAAAAAGCTTGTTCATGCTCTAGTAATCTCTTGCATCGATTACTGTAATGCTCTCCTAATTGGTCTCCCCAGAAGCCGTCCTGCACCCCTACAATCTGTGGTGAATGCTGCTGTTAGGCTGTTCTTTCTCTCCTGTAGCTCCCCTCACCCCTCTGTCGATCCTTACACTGGCTTCCTGTACCCTACAGGGGTCAATTTAAAATACTAACCCTAACCCCTCTTACATTTCTTCTCTGATTCATAGGTATGCCCACTCTCTGTCTCTCCGCTCTTCTGGTGACCTTCTCCTTTCTGCTGCTCGCACCCCTACTGCAAATTCACGCCTGCAAGACTTCTCACAGGCAGCTCCTTTCCTTTGGAACAGCCTGCCTACCCCTGGTCTTCAATCCTTTAATAAGTTCCTCAAAACCCATCTTTTCAGGAATGCTTATGGCATCCAAGAGTAACTTCTATCTCTCAAACTTTCCTCTCGCTCTCTCCTATAGGGCCACACTCCACTCTCACCTCCAGTTCTGCTACTTTCCCACCATGTCCATTTGCTGTGTCTCTCAACATCGTTCCTATTGTGTTTTTATACCCCACCTCCTCTAGACGGTTAGTTCGTTTGAGCAGGGTCCTCAACTACCTATTGTTCCTGTTACATTTTGTTACTGTCTCATTTGGTAAATTCCCCTTTTATTGTAAAGCGCTGTGCAATACACTGGTGCTATATAAATACTACTACTACTACTACTACTAATAATAATAATAATAATCTCCTGGACACCAGAAGCACATGCAACCGTGTAAGACCTTGTCCGAGATGTTCACAGTTTGTAATTTATTATTAAAAATGTATGATTTCAGCAGACTAACAGCTTTACAAGTTGCTTTATGTGAGCAGAACATCTACCAAGAAACACAACATAGCTTGCAATAAACTATATAAGTTAGGGATTTATTGGTGGTATATATAAATAAAACAATTATGGAGTGAAGTTCTAAAAGTGTAGCAACTACCGTAGGAACCAAAAAAAATGTTCCACTGCTGTTTTGCATGATGTAACTATGTTTTCACACTTGGTGGCATGGGGTCTGGAACAAAATAAGTTAAAAGGGTGGTTTCACTGTGAAAGTTATCAGATGGGGAAAATATTGCCTCCTCATATATACTGGATTAAGCCTTCACAGGCCAGAAGACTGAAGTTATTAAATCCCACTTTTTTAGATGCAATTAAGACGGGGGCAAGGTTGAGAGCAGAGATGGGCTGTAAATATTATTTATCTCTGGATACTCTATTAATTGTCCTGAATTATTATGTTAAAGATTTAGATCTATCAAGCTGGATTGGTAAAGGAGTTGAAAATTTAGAGGCTGTTTGCCCGTTAGGAGTGATACTGCCTTTTCAAGATTTAAAAAAAGAAATGGATCTAACTAACAGCAATATATTTACTTATCTCAGATTTAAAAACTTCTTAAAAGACAAGGTGGTTGCTCCTACAACTAAACTTGATGAGCTCATACCAAAAGCTCCCAGTACTAAAATTATCTCAAAGTTAAAAATTCTGAATTTAAAAAAAAATTAACAAACGTTAAAATTGTTATCTATGAAGAAATAGAAAAAAAGAGATTTGGAGGCTTGTATACCTTTCGAGAAATGGATAGAATATTGGGTGATGGCTAAAAAATGTGTACATTCTATAAATCTCCAGGAGTTAATAAATCGTTGGTATATGGTCCGTGGCGTGTAAGCAAATTTAACAAATTAAAGAAAGGGGAATGCTGGATGTGTTCTTATACACAAGGCACACTACTACATGTATGGTGGAAGTGTCAAAAAAATTCAGGAATTAAAATCAATAACAGAAACTAAAATATAAAAAAATATCCAAATTATTGCGGAGAAACTTTAAGCTTGAATCACAAACTTGGCTTTTTAATTTGGATCTCCCTGTAATTAAGCCAAACAAATACTTAATTGTAAATATACTGTTAGCAATTCAAATATGTATGGCTAGAGATTGGTTAAATCCTGAGCCACCCACCTGGACTAAAATAACCAGCCAAATTACACTCCCAAGATAGAATGAAAAAACAATTTTATAGTATGAACGGTAAATTATCTTTTTATAAAGAAATATGGTCCAGGAGGCATTCCAGGAATAACTAGCAAGGGGATCGGATACGTGTTGCATGTAGAGGTAGGTTAATATAATAAAGTTTTCCAGAACACGAATACAGAATCAGTGTTTATAACTTTGCCTCAATTAACACTAAAAAAACCTGCTCCAAATATAGTTCCATTCATTTAGACAAGGCTACAAGCAAATCATTTCTACTGAAACTGGTCACAACAATACAGTAGTGTGACTTGAAGTGGATAATTTCTATCTGATAGGAAACAAAGCTAATGGATGGAACATTCAGCGAAGAGGCTTTTAGTGGTTGATAATTGGTTGCCTGGATGTGCTCTGCTGGTCAATCTCAAGATTTGTATGCGTAGAGAAAAAAAAAGTGGGAACGTCCGTGGAAAAATACATTTTGCTATAATTTATCAGATCACATTTTCTAATTCAGCAACGTAGTTTTTTTTTTGTTTTGTTTTTACAAGGGTTGCATATAAGAATTGTCATAGCTGCCCAGTTACTAGTATTTTTAAAGGGGAAAAAAAAAAGCATTTAACCCCTTAAGGACTGAGCCAAATGTACACACTGTGATCGAAACAAAACGTAAACAAAAACTTGAATTTGCGCTATTTGTCTGTTCAGGTGTAATTCACCTCTTTCATATTATGTGCACCCACACTTATTATATATCATTTTATTCAGGGGAAACAGGGCTTTCATTTAACATCAAATATTTAGGTATAAAACATAATTTAATATGAATAAAATATTTTTAAAAATGGGAGAAAATAAGAATTTTTTAAAAATGTTAAGTTCTACGTGACATTTTAACTGTGAATGTCATAATACTGTTTGATTTTACTGCAATAACACACACATTTGCATTCAGCGATGTTTCATGTGTAAAACAGTAACCCCTATGTACAGGTTTTATGTTTTGGGAAGTTACAGGGTCAAATATAGCATGTTACATTTTTTCATAAGCCTTATATTTGACTCTCTACCTTTGGAAAACACCATAAAACCTGTACATGAGGGGTACTGTTATACTCGGGAGACTTCGCTGAACACAATATTACAAAACCGTAAAATGTATCACAGCAATTATATTGTCCATGTAAGTGCCATTTGGGTGTGAAAAATGCAAAAAATGTCACTTTCACTGACAATATCGTCGTTGTAAAACATGTTACTGTTTTGAAACACTAATATTTGTGTTCAGCGAAGTCTTCTGAGTAAAAGAGTACCCCCATGTACAGGTTTTATGGTGTCTTGGAAAGTAACAGGGTTAAATATAGTGCTAGCAAATTAAATTCCCTGGACTTTTGGCCTGGGTTGTCAGGCTGTCCCTGCTAATTGTAATTAATAAAATTACCTAATTATGTAAAATTATTACATAAATAAATATACATACACATTTTGAGATATATAGATATATATATGTATTAAGGCAGTTTTGCCTGTATTTGTGGGAGGGGCTTAAATTAATTCACTCCCCTATATAAGGGACACCCCTTACCTGACTCATATCGCTTGAGGTCAGCATCAGAATGATTTCCACTTCCGGGTCATCCAGACGCCATTTTACCTGATTACTCCATGAGGTTTTCTAAGCTGAGCTGTGTCAGGAATCCAGCCACAGGCTTTTCCGGCCTACCACCTTCTTTCTTCAATCTATCGCTGTGGATGGTGTCCAAGTGACTCACAAACCGTAAGTTGACCTACCCATTACGCCAGGCATCAGTCCCACGGCACCATGCAAGGGTCAGGTCCTCACTTTACTGCTGCATTTTGTCTAAGTCTGTTCTAAAACCATTGCATGTTCATGCATATCATTGGTTTAAACCCCCTACTGGTCTTTGGGTGTACTACAGACTTCTTAGACATTATCGCATTTCATGTACAAACCAACGAACAACTGCATCTTTGCCTACACACTGACCCCTACCGGTCATTCGGTGTACTACAGGCTTCTCAGACATTATTGCATCTCATGTACAAACCAACGAACCACCGCATTTTTCACCTACACACTGACCCCTATTGGTCATTCGGTGTACTACAGGCTTCTTAGGCGTTGTTTGCATTTTCATGTACAAACCAATAAACCACTGCATTTACACCTTCACACTGACCCCTACTGGTCTTTCGGTGGACTACAGGCTTCTTAGACATTATCGCATTTCATGTACAAATCAACGAACCACTGCATTTGCGCCTACACACTGACCCCTACCGTTCATTCTGTGTACTACAGGCTTCTCCGACATTATTGCATTTCAGGTACAAACCAACAAACCACTTAATTTTTCACCTACACACTGACCCCTATCAGTCATTCGGTGAACTACAGGCTTCTTAGACATTATTGCTTTTCATGTACAAAACAATAAACCACTGCATTTTCACCTACACACTGACACCTACCAGTCATTCTGTGTACTACAGGCTTCTCAGACATTATTGCATTTCATGTACAAACCAACGAACCACGGCATTTTCGCCTACATGCTGACCCCTACCGGTCAATCGGTATACTACAGTCTTCTCAGACTTTATTTCACTTCATAAGCAAACAAACTAACTACAGCATTTTCGCTTTTATACTGACTCCTATCTGTCAAACGGTAGGATTAACCCCTTAGGGACACATGACATGTGTGACATGTCATGATTCCCTTTTATTCCAGAAGTTTGGTCCTTAAGGGGTTAAAGGGTATTTTTACCATACAATCAGCATTTATGACCCCTACTGGTCAACAGCAAAACTGTCTTCACATGTCATATACAATTTACCAGCCAATATAAATTACACATAAGATTGTTTTAACCCCTTAAGGACACAAGACATGTGTGACGTGTCATGATTCCCTTTTATTCCAGAAGTTTGGTCCTTACGGGGTTAAACATAACCATAAACCATAAATGAAACTCCAGCACGGGCTCAAATTCAGGTTTAATTCACAATAATTTACATTTCACATCAAGACCAACAGTGGTTCTATCAACACTGCCACCTACAGGTCTGTCAAGTACATTGACAATTTTCATGGGGTTTTACAAACACCAAAACACTTACACCTATAGGTCAACAGACAAACAACATTTCACATACCAATCAGTATCCAACTACACTGCCACCTATAGGGCACTCGGCAGATCTCCAGTGCACTTGCATTTTGCAACACCATGTTCACTGACCCCTACCATTCAATAAGACATACAACAATTCTCATAGCAAGCACTATATCAACATCAGGTATAAATACATATATTATTACACAGTAGCAGACGCGTCTGTATATACGTAACTGGTAATATAGTTCACATACATTTTTCACAGCACGCTGCTCACGCAACAGACTTTCCCCTAGCAAGGGGACATACAACATACAAGGTGGGGACAGACCACATTTTCACTTGTACATACGGCACTTAATGGGTTAAGATTGATACATATTTAACCAGTATGGCTACGATGTTTAATATTTACACATCATGGCACTTTACTTTTCACATATACTGTACGTATTAAGATAAGCTTGGTCTATGCCATATTTCCTTATTCCATACGGTTTTATCCATTCAGGTTACAGTTACTACTAAAAAACCTATACGGATTGTCAGGTTCAATACCATACTACCAGGTACATACACCTGCTCACGTAGTTATCCATCTCTTACCTTCCCTGGAATAGTAATAGTGTACTGGCAATTAGGGTTCTAGGGCCCAATAGGTATTACCCCCTTTTTTCTCTGCATTATGCTTCGGTTAGTGGTCCCGCGAGGCCAACACCCCGCCTCACACTCGGAGGCATACACCCCTCGGGCCACTCGTGAGCTAGCCGCCTCGCATTGTATCATAGAGAGGGCCTCACCTGTC
The DNA here is from genome assembly GCA_933207985.1 of Pelobates cultripes. NCBI lineage: Eukaryota > Metazoa > Chordata > Amphibia > Anura > Pelobatidae > Pelobates > Pelobates cultripes. The sequence goes on from OW240923.1 coordinate 84,779,480, forward strand.
ACTCCCCTTCCTATTTTCTGGTTACTGTCACCGAGAGGCCAACATCCTGCCACAATGTTCGGTGGCCACACAAAATCCCCTCGCGCCAAGCATAGATAGAGCCTCTCAAGCCACTTGGCAACTAGCAGGGCCTCACCAGTCACCAAAAAACACCAAGCCTAATCGTTTCGCCTTACGGCTTAGCTAGCAAGCCAGTACAAGAACCCTGGGTACAAATAATTGCATCTTTATTGTTATTTAAGTATTTCTCCAAAAGATGGTGAAGAATCACCTCTTCCTAGCACCCTGGCTAGAATTGATACACCTTCAAGCAGAGGAGATGTTGCTAGTCCTGCAGCAATCAGATCCTGGACGATCCCACACATTACCACCGACCTAAGGAGGTGACAAATCCCCTACCCTGCTACAGCAAGGAAAGCAGAGTTATTCAAACTCCTCCATACATCAACGGACAACACGGAGGCAGGGGAAGGCCCAGCTACATCAACTCAGGTGACACCCAGGCTATGCTAGCCTCACTCATAAACTCATGAGCCAAAAAATTTTATGACAGACTGGCAATCTCGAGTTGGTCACCACAGCCCTCACAAGGCTGGGCCTCACGTTACTGTACAACCAGCACCAACCGAAACTCGGTTACCTGGTACAATCAATTCTTATGACACACAAGATGTTAACCCTGCACGTATGATCCCAGCACATTGGGGAAGCAAGGCATATATATGTATGATGATGTATCTGTAATGGTCAGATTCAGGGATTCCAGGTAAATCGGGAACTGACCATCTCTTGGATGGGTTGGTATTTGGAATATGTAGAGATGTTTATTTGTGCAGGTACCCATACAGAAGGGGTTCTGTCCCAAACAAATGGACGAGTTGTGTTGGGTTGTCAGGCTGTCCCTGCTAATTGTAATTAATAAAATTACCTAATTATGTAAAATTATTACATAAATAAATATACATACACATTTTGAGATATATAGATATATATATATATATATATATATATATATATATCATGTTAAAATACAGTTAGAACGAATTAACATTTATTTTATTATTTTTTTCATTTATTTATTTTACGTATTAACAGATTATATATATATATATATATATATATATATATTTGATAATATAAATATATATTATCAAAATACACGTACAATGATATTGATTATATATATACACGTGTATTTTGATAATATATATTTATAATTATATATATTAATATTAAAATACACGTAGACAGTGTATGTATGTATGTATGTGTGTGTATATATATGTATGTATGTGTATATATATATATATATATGTATATATATATATATATATATATATATGATCTATGTATATATAATGTTATTTTACACTGTTTTAAACTTGAATTATTATTTTTTTTCAGACAGCAGGGGGAGTACCTGTCATTCCAGGCACTCCCCCTGCTGGCAATGCCATGGACGGCTATGCCGTCCATGTGATCACGAGGTTCTCGCAAGGACCTTGCGATCACATGGCCCAGGGGGGTCCAAATAGGACGGAGGGGGACTCCCTGGGCTCCCAGGTGAGTCCCCATACTGCGACAGAAAGTAGAATTAGAAAGGACGGTTTGGGCGTTCTATGCCGCCCTCCGGCGTTTAGAGCCAGTTCCTTAAGGACGGCATAGAACGCCCGCCGTCCTTAAGGGTTAATGGTATAACTACAAAGAAAATAAACATATAAACATATAGTCTGTTTTACTGTATTTCTTTGGGGGTAATGAAAGTTTGGCTTGCAGTAGCCACATATCTAGAATCTGCGCTACTGCACACACCGAATTCGACTGTAATCAGCACTTTTAGAATAATAATTTAAAATACACTGTGGCTGGCAGGAGCAGGGCACTTGCCACATTAGCTAACCCACTCACTGCCAATGGTATAAGGCCAGATATTTAGCATCAGCAGAATGGTTGGATTCAGACAAGCTGAAATCCGGATGACATTCTTGTCTATTCAGATGCTGAATCTAAACGCTGATCAATTTTGAGAACTATGCCCACACGTCGGCATTTAAAAATCATTGGCTGTAGTGACCAACCATGTAAGATTGAAGTATTTGAGGATAAGAAGGATGATATGTGATATTCATGAACTCTCTGCTCAGAAATGGAATTGGGACATTAGGTGATTCCTTGTATCCACATGAGATATTAGACTTCTACTATTCAGGAATGTGCTTAATTGTACCAATAACTTTTTATTTGTATGTCTGGAATTGCACAGTTAACCAAACAAAACAAAAAAACAAAAAATGATTTTTAAAGAAATGAAGAAGAAATGGAACTGTAGGGGAGATTGAACCAGTATTACACTGCTATCATTTTCTGCAGGCATTTACAATTTTAGATTAAGGCAGAAACAGGAAAACTAAATTTTTATTAAAGTGAGAATTTAAAGTGAATTTGACCATTTTAGACCTAAATGGCTAAACTAGAATATTTTTCCAATTCAACTATTTCTCTTGGCTTTCTTTTCCTCATGCCTCTGTAATATTAAAGGGACACTATAGTCACCCAGACCACTTCAGCTCAATTAAGTGGTCTCGGTGCCAGGTCCCTCAGGTTTAAACCCTGCAGATGCAAACTTAGCAGTTTCAGAGAAACTGCTATGTTTACATTGCAGGGCTAAGCCAGCCTCTAGTGGCTGTCTTCCAGACAGCCACTAGAGGCGCATCTGCGACGTTGGAGGCATTTAATGCCTCCATCATGCAGAGCGTCCATAGGAAAGCATTGAAAAATGCTTTCCTGTGGATACTCTGAATGCACGCGCGGCACTTGCCACGCATGCACATTCGGCTCCGCTGACGTCGGCAGGGGAGAAGAGGTCACCAGTGCCGAGGGAGCCCGGCACTGGAATAAGGTAAGCTGCTGAAGGGGTTTTTAACCCCTTCAGCGCCACGGGAGGGGGACCCTGATGGTGGGGGCACCCTCAGGGCACTTAGTTTTTCTGACACTGTAGTGATCCTGTCAGAGTATTTATATCGGCAGACATTTTGTGCTATGATAGAAACTAAAAGTGTATATTCTGAGTCACTCTGAACAGAGCAGACTCCATTTTGTTATAACAAAAAAAAAAAAAAACACAAGATTTCTTTCTGTAAGACTAGCCATTTTGCCAGAGCTAAGGAATGCATGCATGGTATAAACAAGTGATAAGAAGAATATAATCAAATCTAAACCCAGACAATTGTGACAGAGAAGATTAAATAATTTAATTTTACTGTCTATATACATATAAGGTACCATTGTATGGAAAAGGGTAAACTTAGTTCATGATCTGCCATATCAGAAATTATAGCAGATTTGCCTGACACATAGTCTGGACAAAATTTAAATTATGGCACTATAAAGATAACGCAAAATGACGTCAAAATAGCCACCAGGAAAAGTTAACTCTTTCCTGGATAGGTATGTTTAGTAGGACAAGACTGCCCTCTATAGACCAAATAACTAAATTGCGATCTGGAAGATAACCACACCTCTAGTGCTTCTATTGGGTTATCAACTGATGACGTACAGAGAGTCTGGCCCTTTAAAAGTTAAGACAAAGGGAAGATAGAGATATATGCAGGGTAGGCAGGATATGCAAAGGAGAAAGAAAAAGGAGAGAAGAGAGGAATTGGAAGTTTGGGGATTCCAACTCGGACAACATCTGAGACTAACACTCTACTCCTAAAACTCTAACACTTAGAATTTACTGACTTTCTAACCAACACCTCCATGCAGAGAGACATCCAAATAAGTTCCTGAGACTACCAATCGGATGAAATATCTACTCAACTGGTAATTATACTGGTTTCATTTAATTAAATTAAATTAATTAAAATGTATTAATAGCATGATATATGACTAGGATAAAGCACGGTCAGATTTCCATATTAAGAAATCTTAGTTAACTAAAGAATATATAGTTATAAATATTCCATTCTGCAGGTGGAATTAAGAATAATTATATATTGATGTGATATTATCACGTGTTAGCATACCGTTGTTTTTATCCAGGTGTATTGATTTGCTCTAAATTAAGATAAGATATCTTTTAGACAAATTAAAATCTGCTTATATAATATGGTAGATTCTCTTATTTGATGGTTCCAGGAAATGACTAATGAACTGGTTTAAATGTTATTTTATTTAAAATTACATAAGAATAGATCTTAACTACCTAGGAGATCTAGCCAGCATTGAAAGGGTTATTCTAACTGTCTGCTAAACTTTACGACCTTACGCTGCACTCTGAGGAATTCTGTTCTTAGCTGTGAAAAGTTTCACTTTCAGTCTGTGTTAAAGATAGTCATAAATAAGTCTTGACAGATAATGCTATTTAGCCATTGAAACGTAATACCCGTTCCTTTGTATTGCATATCATTTTATACTGAATATTCATTGATTATTGTCACGCATGTTACATAATATTATTATTATAAATAAAATCTATTTTTATACATTGTGAATATTATTTATATGAAATACTTCACACTTAACACGATAAACGTTCTTTGGGATCTGAGAATTGAAATAGTGGGCAATTCTCAACCGTTTACTATTATTATCCCATAAATATCCCCACAATCCTTTAACGCGGCACTGTCACGCCGAATTAACCTTTTCCCTATTGTTTCCTCTTCCTCTTTGCCTTGTGTATTTTTCCTATGCCTGACATTCTCTGACACAAGAAGGAGCTAAAGTCAGTTCCATTTTCTATGTCAAGGAGGAGGCTGAGTATTGTGGGAAATCTTTCTTTGACACAGGAAATGGAACAGACTTAAGCTCCACCTTGGGTCAGAGAATGTCAGGCGCAGGAAACTACACAAGACAAAAGTAGTCCCCCCTACTTTGTCTTATGTTTTAAAGAAAACTAGATCAGAAGTTATGAAAAGAAGAACAGGCTGTGAGAGAGGAAGAGAAGAGGAAACAATAGAAGAAAGGTAAGTTTGGAGTGAGAGTGCCGCTTCAATGATTACACTATGCTTACTGCCGCTTCCCTTTATATTTATTATCTTTCGTTCTTTCTGCACATGATGCCTGCAGATTCCCCTGTGTCGGATTGATTTACTGGATTGTGGGTAAATATGACTGGTAATTGAAACAGAACCTTGCTTTAAGATCCGCCCGTTGCCAAGTTTTGTTAATATGACAGCTTTACAAATAGTAGTAGTCACTACAGTTCTTTATGTATTTCATGGAAACCCGAGCACTCAGGGAAAATATAAAATAAGATTCAGCCACATATAGAAGCTGGTTAGATGATGTTTATTTTTGGTAACAGAGAAGCCTTAAAGGACCACTATAGTGCCAGGAAAACATACTTGTTTTCCTGGCACTATAGTGCCCTGAGGGTGCCCCCACCCTCAGGGACCCCCTCCTGCCCGGCTCTGGAAAGGGGTAAAAACTTACCTTTTTCCAGCGCTGGGCGGGGAGCTCTCCTCCTCCGATCCTCTTCTCCTCCTCCCCGTCGGCTGAATGCGCCCGCGCGGCAAGAGCTGCGCGCGCATTCAGCCGGTCACATAAAGCATTCATAATGCTTTCCTATAGACGCTGGCGTGCTCTCACTGTGAAAATCACAGTGAGAAGCACGCAAGCGCCTCTAGTGGCTGTCAATGAGACAGCCGCTAGAGGAAATATGGGAAGGCTTAACCCATTGATAAACATAGCAGTTTCTCTGAAACTGCTATGTTTATGAAAAAATGGGTTAACCCTAGAAGGACCTGGCACCCAGACCACTTCATTAAGCTGAAGTGGTCTGGGTGCCTTGAGTGGTCCTTTAAAATTGAAATTCACTTTAGCCAATAACCCTGCATGTGTTAAAAGTAACAAAAGACAATGAGTGCCCTGATCAAGAGAGCTTACAATCTAGAGTACCGTTTGTGGCCGGTACTCACGATCCAGTATTGCCCAAAAGGGCAGACTGCTGTTAGCCCCCTGATTTTATATGATATCATTAAGATACTGAAAAGCATGAGGCTTCTATATGAAATAGAAGAGAAAGCAATGTATGATCACCACGCAGAGTTTGGAGAATTGGTGGTTAAACAGACTAATCTTCCCAATTTTAGTAAATGTTCCTATAGGGTGAAAGGATATTCAAGAGTACTTTTAAAACACTCTGGGACATGGCAAAAGCCTTGGGCAGTGAGGACTAACCATACAATTCCCATGATATTCCACTGCTAAGTTTAGCCATCACTAGATAGTGGGCAAAATGAGTTATATGTCCAAACTCATTTAATATTTTAGTTTTTTTAAATCCGTTTGTCATTTTACGTAAATAATACAGAAAAACTATCCAGAAAATAAAACTCAATAAACAGAATTTATTGATCTGCTTAACCATCCCATTTGTCTATTTACAAAGGTAAAGGTAGCCTAAAATGATCAATTTCTCATAGTTTCAGGCCTGTCTGTAGGTCTATGAGGAAACAGGTTTTAACAAGATGAAAATACAGTTTCAGGTTGGTTCCTGTTTAATGCTGTGCAACGGCAGAACCAAGATGAGTAGAAATAAGTTCATGGGTGTGCAAATACTAACATGCACAATGCAGGAAGGTAGAGGGTCAGAAAACAAAATTAGCCAGGGCTATAAACAGTGAAGTGCGTTCCAACACAGTGTAAAGCCATACCACATGGTCAGAGGTATAAACAGATTAAATATTCTTTGAGTTGGCACAGTGTGATAAAAGTGGGAAAAGGGGTTAGGGACTAAGGAGCAGAGTTAAGAGAAGATTATAAAAAAAAGAAAAAAGAGTGCGGTTCCTGTAGTTGGGGGGAAGGGGAGGGGTGAGAGGAGAAAAGTGTCTGATCACAGCATCATTTTTTTTATTTTATTTTTCATGTAGTCCTACTAAAACTTTTCTTTTATTGGGTTACAAGCATCAAACAAATAACATACGATGTTGAGTTCTATCACCCAGTGTAAATGTAATGATACCTACTGAAGACTGAGCAGGCTGTCCACTTGTGGGATTTTCTTCTGCCACCTTGCTCTTGTCTATTGGTACAGATTGTACAGTAATCAGCGTACTTATTAGTAGAATGCAGGCGTTCAGAAATATAACCTTCCTCCGTTGTACCTAAAGGGAAATATCCACAAAGTGAATGTTAGGGAATATATAGATCAATAGATATAGAAACATTTCACTAAAAGTGGAGAAGTTGGCGAGAACATTCTATCGGTTTCCATGGCGACTGCTCCAATTCTAGCAATTTGCTTTGGAATTGCTCTTACATATAGTCACAACATTAAGAAACATGGATAAAGTCAAAATGCGGCACCATTTTCAAACAGGTTGTTCATGCTGAAGAGAACTGCTAAGAAATAATATAGGTTTAATGAAAATACGCACTTAGCACCTAAAGGAGAATCACGTCCCTGTATGTGGTGTAAAGACTAGGTTATACAGTGATCGTACATATACACCTGTTTTATTGTTTAATTCACATTGCTAAATATGTACTTGTTTATGTATATGGGGATGTAGCTCGGTGGTAGAGCGCATGCTTTGCATGTATGAGGCCCGGGGTTCCCGGCATCCCCAGGAGCTGTTAATTTTCATTTAGAAGAGTGTGCTATCGATAAACGGCATGAGTGATTTCGTTTACATAGTTCCAATGAAGAATTTATTCACCAGATGATGAATTGTATCAAGATAAATATGTAGACAAAAAGTGATGTTTTCAAAATATTCTCAAACTCGGCTTTAGTTTACTAGCTTCTCTAAATAAGCCAATATTTTTAACACAGTAAAGGAGTTTAAGCATGCATGGGATAGGCATAAGGCTATCCTAACTATAAGATAAGACTAGGGACTAATGAAAGTATTTAGAAAATTGGGCAGACTAGATGGGCCGAATGGTTCTTATCTGCAGTCACATTCTGTTTCTATACATAAAAAATACATTATTACAAGAGTACCCCCTCCCCCCCGCAGTAGATAACCCTGTGTGAGTTTAGTCTACCCTAATCCATAATAAGAGATCAGAAAGGAATGATACCACAGCCTTGTGTAATCATAAAAGGAACATAATCACCATCACAGATTACACGGGAAATGGTGACACAGTAATCTGAGATGGCACAAACAGTTCGGGATTAGAAAAAGGTCAAACTCCTTTTACAAATCTGAGATGATCCGAATCCTTTCATTGCCGAGGAAAAGGGATATTGAATTTCTATTCAGAGTTTGTCCTTGCGTCATGGATAATTGAAAAGACTGCTGTCCTATTTAATCATTCCACAGTAGCCACCAGTCGTCTAATTTGTATAAAGTGACGTTTCATTACATTAAACCAGAAGGGCAGGTGAGCTCTGAACTCAGACAGTTACACTGTAAATGGAATCTATTCATTTCTGCATCCACCAAGATACATCATCATACACACAAAATACCAGTCCAACAGGTTGGAGAAATTCCCAAGGCTAGTAAGGAATAGGTTAAAGGCTCCTACCATTTGTCCATTATAAAGGATCCAAATGTTGGTTTGGTGTGGAACTCACCCCTTCGCAGCAGAACGGAAGCACCCTGGCCTTCTCATATCCACACACTCCAAACTTGCTTTACTTGTTGGGCAGATAGAGGTACTATTCTGGGACAAAGTACTAAATATTGAAACATTCTACCATGTGACTAAATGGTGATTGTTTCTTATTTGCCCCATAACAGCACCTGTTTTACCGTAACAAGTCACAAATGGTTATAAGAAGCCATCCTTAGGCAAGAGTTAGGGTGGCATGTTCTGTGTAGTGTTTGTGGTACCTGTGTGCCATGATGCCGCTAGTCATCAGGAATAGGTCAGGTTTAAGCGAAAATGGTGCCATTAATTGGGGTAAGGGTACTGGGTTTAACGATCACCTCCACAGACTGATAGACAAATTGGTAAATGTTCAAGATGTGCATATCACCAATACATTACTCTATATACAGTTTGCAGGGCAGAGTTATATCTATACAGCTGGCAGGGCAGAGCTCTACCTATACAGCTGGCAGGGCAGAGCTCTACCTATACAGCTGGCAGGGCAGAGCTCTACCTATACAGTGGCAGGTTAGAGCTCTACCTATACAGCTGGCAGGGCAGAACTCTATCTACACAGCTGGCGGCACAGAGCTCTTTCTACACAGCTGGCGGGGCAGAGCTCTTTCTACACAGCTGGCGGGGCAGAGCTCTTTCTACACAGCTGGCGGGGCAGAGCTCTTTCTACACAGCTGGCGGGGCAGAGCTCTATCTACACAGCTGGCAGGGAGCTCTAGAGCTCTATCTACACAGCTGGCAGCGCAGAGCTCTATCTACACAGCTGGCAGCGCAGAGCTCTATCTACACAGCTGGCAGGGCAGAGCTCTATCTACACAGCTGGCAGGGCAGAGCTCTACCTATACAGCTGGCAGGGCAGAACTCTATCTATACAGCTGGCAGGGCAGAGCTCTATCTATACAGCTGGCAGGGCAGATCTCTATCTACACAGCTGGCAGGGCAGAGCTCTATCTACACAGCTGGCAGGGCAGAGCTCTATCTACACAGCTGGCAGGGCAGAGCTCTATCTACACAGCTGGCAGGCGCCTATACAGCTGGCAGGGCAGAGCACTATCTACACAGCTGGCAGGGCAGAGCTCTACCTATACAGCTGGCAGGGCAGAGCTCTATCTATACAGCTGGCAGGGCAGAGCTCTATCTATACAGCTGGCAGGGCAGAGCTCTACCTATACAGCTACCTCCAGCTATTAGCACACTACAACTCCCAGAAAGCAATGCGAGCCACATATCCAGGAGCTGGCAGAGACTGGTAACATGGAGCTAAGTGGGGGTGTCTGTACATGTACAGTATAATCTTATTGGGTTCTTCGATACAGCCTACAAACTGTCTGTGACAGGCAAGTCAGAATGCACCCCTTACATGAGGATGCTGGGAGTGGCAGTGCAGCCGGTAGGGGAGCCTGCCTGAGGATGCTGGGAGTGGCACTCACCCTGAATGAGGTCCCACACAGTGACGTCATGGCCGGGGTGCCGCTGCCGCGCTCCGTGTCCGGTGGTTGGCCTGGCACTCGGTCCTTCGCACTGAGATCCAGGGATGAAGTGGGCGTGGCTCCAGGGATGAAGTGGGTGTGGCTAACCACAGGTCTTGCAGTTTTTCTTAGCCTCACCCAGAACCAAAACAACATGGCCACGCCCACTGACTAGTGCTGGTCCCGATGCCATGGAAACAAGCTCCGCCGGCATCTTGCTGATTGGCTGTCCGGCAGAATTCGCGGACAGCTTTAATTGGCTGAAGCCCCAGGGCGCTATAGGCAGTGGCGCAGTTTGTATTAGGCTTGGGGAAGGGGGACGGGTATTATCAGAGTATTAATACAGTATTATCAGAGTATTAATACAGTATTATCCGAGTATTAATACAGTATTATCAGAGTCATGGAGGGATTGTTAGAGTAGTATCAGAGTATTAATACAGTATTATCAGAGTAATGGAGGGATTGTCAGAGTATTATCAGAGTATGAATACAGTATTATCAATGTCATGGAGGGATTGTTAGAGTATTATCAGAGTATTAATACAGTATTATCAGAGTAATGGAGGGATTGTTAGAGTATTATCAGAGTATGAATACAGTATTATCAGAGTAATGGAGGTATTGTTAGAGTATTATCAGAGTATTGATACAGTATTATCAGAGTCATGGAGGTATTGTTAGAGTATTATCAGTGTATTAATACAGTATTATCAGAGTCATGGAGGGATTGTTAGAGTATTATCAGTGTATTAATACAGTATTATCAGAGTAATGGAGGTATTTTTAGAGTATTATCCGAGTATTAATACAGTATTATCAATGTCATGGAGGGATTGTTAGAGTATTATCAGAGTATTAATACAGTATTATCAGAGTAATGGAGGGATTGTCAGAGTATTATCAGAGTCATGGAGGGATTGTTAGAGTATTATCCGAGTATTAATACAGTATTATCAATGTCATGGAGGTATTTTTAGAGTATTATCAGAGTATTAATACAGTATTATCAGAGTAATGGAGGTATTGTCAGAGTATTATCCGAGTATTAATACAGTATTATCAGAGTATGGAGGGATTGTTAGAGTATTATCCGAGTATTAATACAGTATTATCAGAGTCATGGAGGGATTGTTAGAGTAGTATCAGAGTATGAATACAGTATTATCAGAGTCATGGAGGGATTGTTAGAGTATTATCAGAGTATGAATACAGTATTATCAGAGTCATGGAGGGATTGTTAGAGTATTATCAGAGTATGAATACAGTATTATCAGAGTCATGGAGGGATTGTTAGAGTATTATCAGAGTATGAATACAGTATTATCAGAGTAATGGAGGGATTGTTAGAGTATTATCAGAGTATGAATACAGTATTATCAGAGTAATGGAGGGATTGTTAGGAGTATTATCAGAGTATGAATACAGTATTATCAGAGTCATGGAGGGATTGTTAGGAGTATTATCAGAGTATGAATACAGTATTATCAGAGTCATGGAGGTATTGTTAGGAGTATTATCAGAGTATGAATACAGTATTATCAGAGTCATGGAGGGATTGTTAGAGTAGTATCAGAGTATGAATACAGTATTATCAATGTCATGGAGGGATTGTTAGGAGTATTATCAGAGTATGAATACAGTATTATCAGAGAGACGCACAAGGGGAGGGGGAGAAAGAGGCAGAGGGGGAAAGGAGAGAGACGCACAAGGCAACAGGGCAATTCCCCCCCACGAGGCTCTCCCCTGCCAGCCAATCTCCCTCCCCGTTCCACAGGCACCGTGCGGCACACAGTGCCCCCCATACACACACTGCCCCCACACACACCATACATATTCACACACTGCCCTCCATACACACATTGCCACATACACACATTGCCCCACACACCCTACACATTCACACACTACACCCCCCTCACACACATACACTGAACCTTTCACACACACTGCACCACTCACACATTGCACCACTGCTCCTATACCCTACTACAGCCCCATATCCCAGCAGACCCCAGATAAGTTGTCAAACTGTTCTTAAACGGTTTGACTACTTACTCTGGAAGGGGGTCCCGGCACTCCTGGCACCATAACCACTACAGAGAGCAGTAGTGGTTATTGTGCATGGATTATTTCTTTAAATGATCTACAAGTGCCCCTCCCGGGATCAGGCTCTGGATCCACCACTGGTATATGACATGTATATTAATGTGTATTAGTTTTATTTATATATATATATATATATGTATGCCTATTATATTTACACATATATTAATGTACATTTATATATGCATAACACACAGATAAATGTAATTAATATGTACCATTTGTAATGAGCAGATATTGTCCCAATCTTGTTGCTAGATGCAGACTCCATCACAATAACATGTTTAAAGTGAAGAGCGCACCCACAGGACTTCAAAATAAACAAGATAACGTCATTTTTTTACAGTTGTGCCCTACGTACATTCACCATTTCAGTCCCATTACCAAGCTTTCCTTAATATGTCAAGGTAGTTGGACTGAAACATTGATTACATGCAAAGGCACGTCTGCTTAAAATAAATCTGCACTTTTGTTTATTTTAAAGCCTATGAGTGCGCTTTTTTTTTACGTTGGAGTAATAATTTTTAATTTTAAGTTCTCTTTTCTAACTCTGTGTCTGCACACTATGCTGGCGCGACGCATTATGGGGCTGGTAAATATTTTTTTTCCAGGGCTGCTTTTAATTCCCAGTCCGGGAGTAAGTCTGGGTGTAAGACTACATCTGAATGAGCCTTTTGCCAGGGTTCCAGAACCATTGACATGGCGCGGGCAAACTGAGTGGGGGAGTTTTGAGCTCCCTGAGGCATGACAGTCCAAGTGTATTGCTGACCGTGGGTAAAGGCAAAGAGGTGTTGACAGGACGGGTCAAGAGGCACACTGAAAAATGCATTGGCAAGATCCACAACAGTAAAAACTGTAGCAGTGGGTGGAACCTGGGACAGTAGAGTATGTGGATTTGGAACAATTGCAGTATCTTTGACAGTCACTTCGTTAACAGCACGTAAATCCTGAACCATACGGTACTGATCAGGTTGCTCCTTTTCAGTTTTCTTCTGGACAGGGAAGAGGGAAGTATTGCATGGTAACACACACTTGACAAGGGCACCTTTTGCAAGGAGGCTTTCCACTTGCTTGCAAATGGCGAGGGCCTGGGCGGGTTTCAGTGGATATTGGGGTCTTTGGGGAGGGGCCACTCCTGGCAGTAGTGTGACCACAACGGGGGGAACTTTAAGGCGTCCAATATCATCCCGGCCAGTGGACCAGAGCTTTGCAGGGATCTTGTCCAGAGCATTGGGGGCATGAGGGACCCTTGATTCCCCTGTGGGAGATGCGAGATGTAATAGTATGGGGAGGGAACAAAGTACTGAAGTATCTTTCCGTGACAGGGGTGTATTTAACTGAACTTGGCCCTCTGCAGTAAAGGTAATGGAAGCTTGCAGCCGGGACAGGACATCAGCACCCAAAAGGTTAATGGGGCACGTGGAGGAAACAACAAAACGTGAGAGGATATCTGATCCCACATGGAGGAGTTTTGTGAGTGAGTTATTACGGGGGGTACCGTCAACTCCAACACAGGAGACATCGGTATCTGACAGGAAGGATGGGTCAGGCAGGTCTTGTTTTCTAAGAACGCTACGGGCTGCACCTGTGTCAACTAGGAATGTAGTGGGATGACCCTCTACGGGTAGAACTACAGTGGCTAGTGGCCCACCCCCATCCCCTGTAGACACTGCCATGGCAGGGGTAGCTGACACAGGCTTGCCGGTTACTTATTGCAACAAATCTAAATGAGCCTGGTCAGGGCCGGTATAGTGGCGTGAGGAGGTGGCAGGGAGGCCTGCCTGAAGGGCAGGGCGGGCTGTACGGTTCTGTCTAGGGATGGGCCGACCCTCTTGAAAATCATCAGTGTCAAACCCATCAGCAGGAGCTGGAGGGTAAGCACGAACATCTGCAGGTGGTGGTGGAGCCTGAGAATATTCAGGAGGCGGAAAATGTGGCACTGGGGGAGGGGGTGGTGGCTGAAAGTACCCTGGAGGGAAATATCCATAAGCAGCGGCTGAAGGGTTAGAAAACCGGGGTAAGTAGTGGCCGAAACAACCTTGGGTGGGGATATTCCCTCCAGAAGTGGCCGACTTGGTGACAATTATAACAGGTCCTGGTTGCCGTGGGTGTCCGGTCTCGTGAGGGAGTAGGGGTCTGTGGCACGTAGCCTTGGGTGGCATGGGCAGGTCCTGCGATAGGTGTTGTGGTGGTAAACATCAGTGGGCTAGCCCTCCTCTGTGTAGCTTGTAACACTGACTCTAGACCTTTAGCAACTAACAAAAGGGTGTCAATGGGAATGATTCTATACTCAGGGCGTAATAGGATTAAACCTTTGCGGATGTGTTCTTTCAGACCAGCCACAAAGGCTGCAGACAACATCTGGGTGTGTGCTTTGTTATAAGTACTAAACCCTAAGTCTGAAAAAGTCTGGGTTAGACGTGAATGATATTTCTCAACTGACTCAAGCTTGTCCTGAACAATGTCATTTATACAAGTGGCCTGGTCGGCTAGCTTGTCTTGTGCCCAAGCACGGAGTTGCTCACAAAACGTAATACCGGACTGAAAGTCTGTATCAGTGGTAAGAGGAGCATCACTGAAGCTCCTCGCCATTATTGGCCAGAAGGCATCACCAGCTTTTATTTCACACAAACTATAAAGATCCCTCCATGCAGCGGAGTAGGTTGTGCGAATCTGAGCCATTCTACGGAAGAAGGGCATCGGATGTTTCTCTGGGTCAGGGAGGGAGGTAACCAAGGTGGCAGCTTGTGAGGGGTTAAACGTGACATACATAGGTGGTGCACCGTCAGCGCCAGGGGATGCCTGGGGGCAGAGGCGTACCTAGAGCATTTGGCACCCGGGGCGGATCCTGTGCTTGGCACCCCCTCCCCACCCAAAAAAAAAAAACCTGTAAAAAATGTTAAAGGTTTTCTTTATTTTATTTTTTTTACAATTTGTAAACTTTGCAAAACCGCTGTCAGCCCCTCCTACAAAACCCTTGTCCTGCCCCGCCCCTCCTACAAAACCTCTGTCCTGCACCTTCTACAAATCCTGTACTGCCCCGTCTACAAAACCCCAGCAACCCCCTTCCACAAATCCCCTGCTTATCCCCCCTTATAAAGACTCCTGTCCCAATACAAAACCCCCGCCCCCTTCTACAACATCCCTGCAGCCCCACACACTCAGTTACAGGCAGACAGTCACACACTCAGTTACAGACAGACAGTCACACACTGTTACAGGCAGACAGTCACACACAGTCACAGGCAGACAGTCACACATACACATTTCCTCTGTGCGGCCAGTTTATCAGCTGTTTGCTTGTGTGAGCTGTACGGCACCCTAACTACCATGGAACACTGTGCGGCCACAGCTCACACAGCCCCCTCCAGCCAGGGCCGGTGCAAGGATTTTTGCCGCCCTAGGCAAAAGTAAAGTTTGCCGCCCCCCCCATGTGACATCACAATGCCCCACCCATATGATTTGCCATGTTAACTAACGCCAGTGCTGCAGTGCCGCCGTGTTTACATTAAAAGGCCTGCAGGGACAGGCTATAGACACCAGAACCACTACATTAAGCTGAAGTGGTTCTGGGGACTATAGTGTTTCTTTAATATGAGGTAAATTAGAGATTAGTGCCACGAATAATATACTAGATTGCCTACTTACAACCAGATGAGGATGATGATGGGCTCTAGCTGCAGTCTGGCTCCACTGGTCTGGTGTAGAACAGGCTCTCTGGAGGCGGTTTGTAACTGTGGTCACAAAAATCAATGTTCTGGGAGAACGGGAAGCAGCTCCATTTTTTGGGGGCCCTTTACACAGCTCAAGGTCTGGGTCCCAGGGTCCACCTTCATGTTCCACCAATGAGTTTGTTCACAGGGGGTGGAGTGTGTAGGGGATGTCCTGATATGTGTGTAAGGAATGCATTGTGTGAAATTGTGTTTGTATGTGTAAGGGCTGCAAGGTGTGTTTCTGTGTATGTATGGGATGCATTGAATGTGTGTAAGGGGTGCATTGAGTGTGTGTAATGAATGCATTGTGTGTTTCTGTGTGTGTAAGGGATGCATTGTGTGTAACGGTTGCATTGCTTGTGTATGTGTGTCTGTGTGTGTAATGCATTGTGTGTTTTTCTGTGTGCAAGGGGTGCATTGTGTGTATGTGATGAATGTCAATCTCTCCTCCCGCTCCAATTTCCTTCTCCTCCTCCCAATTTCTCTTTCTCACCCCCCCCTCCTAATTTCTCTTTCCCCCCTCCTAATATCTCTTTCCCCTCCTAATTTCTCTACCCCCCCTCCTAATTTCAATTTCTCTCCCCCTCCTAATTTCTCTTTCCCCCCTCCTAATTTCTCTCTCACCCCCCTCTCCTTTCTCTTTCTCTCCCCCCCTCCTAATTTCTCTCCCCTAATTTCTCTTTCCCCTCCTAATATCT
The DNA here is from genome assembly GCA_933207985.1 of Pelobates cultripes. NCBI lineage: Eukaryota > Metazoa > Chordata > Amphibia > Anura > Pelobatidae > Pelobates > Pelobates cultripes. The sequence continues at coordinate 84,796,031 of OW240923.1, forward strand.
CTTCCCCCCCCTCCTAATTTCAATTTCTCTCCCCCC
>OW240923.1:84796166-84814066 GCA_933207985.1 Pelobates cultripes
CCTCTATATGTAATTGGTTTACATTAGGTCTTTCTCTAAATGACTTTCAGTTAATTACTATCAGTGGGTCATAGTTCAATAACTGTTCCAAAATAGCCATCCTCTGGTCAAACAACCACTCATACACAAATTAAAATGGCTCTCCTACACCCCAACACCTCCAAAATGAGCCTTTCATAAAAATAAAATCTATTTGAAATGCTCATTTATACTGTTGGAATTTCACTGAAATTCCAACTCGGTCAAAAGATATACTGAGAAAAACTACTTTGTCTTTGTAATTGTCCTACGTCTGACAAATCTAGAAGATGGGTGCTACTTTGTTTTATGTATGTTTCCTTTGCTTGACATAGTGTAACAAAAGACGGAGATACCTTTTCTCAAGCTGTCACTAGTGATAGCTGAGGGGAAACTGACTCTTTCTATGGAGGATCTAGCTGTCTCACAGGATCCTCCATAGACATCAGTATTTTACCTCCGACCATGCGTAAGAGCAAGAGTATAGTGCTGATGTAGGCTCCTGGCATGTGTAGGGCCAAGAGCTGAAGAGGACCTCACAGAAAAAGATGGTGGAGCCCATGAGTGACAGGTTCGGTTTAGGAAAAACTACTTTCTCCTACACAAGTAAAGGGTTCTATGTGGCAGTCAAACAATTCAAACTATTTCTGTAAAAGTAATTTTTTTTAAATAGATACCCCAGGGTATTTCACATTGGATACCCAAGCAATTTTTTTATGTGGTAAATTTGTTACCACAATATGTGTTAATATTTTTCCCTGCATTTTTCTGAGACCTTACATTGTATCTGTAAATTTGCACAAATATAGGATAATATCCCACAAGGTTCTTTTAAAATGGGCACTCTAAGCACCATAACTGATATAGCCCTCTCTAGTGGTTATGGAGAAAGGCCTTGCCCCCTAACACCAGTGCCCACTCTAAAACTGTTTTCATATAGTTTAACATGTACCTAGGTATTCTAAGCACCATTGGCTGAGAGTATCAGTTGACACTGATGTTAAAGTAGGACCTTCCACTTTAGTGATATCTATGAAGAGGTGCCAGACTGCAGGCAATCAGTGGACGCAGGTAAGTATTAAAATGTTTGAAAATGGTTTAACTCCTAATAATGAGATGGAGCAGCAAGATTCCTGGCACCATAACCAGCAATGCCACATATGTGCCACTTGCAGAGATGTCTCAGTATCCCCACATGTTAAATGTTAGGGACATGCATATAATTTACACAATGAAATGGCCATATGGGAACTGGGAAATCTAAATGGACTTGAGGAACGAATTTCCAATTTTTAACAAAAATGGTCTAATTGGGGGGGCGGAGCCAGTAACCGAGCTAGCCGGCTGCACATTTCAATAGCTCAGTGCAAGACACTGGAATTAACCCGCCCGGTGCCGCAATCCACGAACACACCGGGCTCCCCACACTAAGGGGAAAAAGAGCAAAAAGCAGATCCAAGCACGGGATCCGGAGATATTGGAGCTTTTCTCCGCGCAGCCTCGCAGCCTGCAAGTTCCAAGATGGCGCCTGAAGCTTATACCACAAAATCCTCAGACAAGGACAGCTACTATGCAGAGCCTGCAATACCAAACCGAGCACTACAGGTACCTCAGGGACCCATGGACATGGGGGATGCAGCACCAGCCACTAAGGCGGATATTAAAGCTTTGGTGAAGGACATTCAGTCCATGTTCCAAGCGGACATGGCACTGGTAAGAGCAGACATAACCACACTCATCAACAAAGTTGCAAACGTGAAGGTAGGCCTGGGGGACACCAAACTAGCGCAAAGCGCCACGGACGCGGCGTGAGCTCCCTCCGCAAGCAATATGCGGACCAACAAGCCCAACTGACTGGCATAAAGGACCGGAATATGGCAAGGAACCTAAGGGTCCGAGGAGTGCCGGAGACAATCACCGGCTCTGAATTACCGCACTATTGCCGACGGCTTACAGCCACGCTATTGACACTGCGACAGGCAAAATTGGTCACGATAGACTCTTGCTACTGACTCACCAGAGCAGCCTCTACGCCACGTGAAGGAGCCAGCGATGTAATGATCAAGTTTGTGCAGGATTCTGACAGGGGACTGCTCATGGGGGCTGCGAGAGGTTCCCCCACAGTAGCATTTGAGGGGGCACAACTGGCGTTTTACAGAGACTTCTCGAAACATACCATTTTGTGGCGGAAATCCCTCCATCCGGCCACTCAGCTACTCCAGGAACAAGCCATCCCCTACAAGTGGGGCCCACATCGTCTCTAGGCAGAAAAGGCGGGCAAGACACATAAGCTCTCACACGCATACCTGACTTAGGTCCCACGCTCAATACACCCAAACCTAGAGGTGCCTTAGTTCCCACTGCGGGACATACCCCGACACCAAGCATACAGGCACTTAAAGCTAGACAGATGCAACCTCCCTTACCATATCAGTGTCAAAGCGCTATAGAAGGGGCGATAGAGGGTTAACTAGGCCCAAAAAAATTTAAAACCGGGTAGTCCTCACCCATGTGTAACAACTGTTATTGAGCATAATGGTTTATGTCTTGAAATGCGAGTATAACACGTGATATTGTTTTATTGTGCTGTACCCACAAAAATAAAGAATATTTAAAAAAAAATGTCTAATCTGGGGTGATTTTCTACTCAACTGTCTTTCTTACAGGATATATCGACATTAAATTAGCAATTTGCCATTTCTTGGCAATTTCCCCGTTTTAATTAACTGGATATTTTTCTGAAAAGTGATAAGTTATTTTACTAGAAAATCTCTTTTACATCCATATTGATTTGCTTCAATTTTGCTTTATTACTATTATAACCATGAGATCTTCTGCTCAATTTGCTGAGAATGGATAGAATATTGAGAATACCTTCCTGTATCTATAATGTAGATACCTGCCGCATACCTGATCCACGAATCTTAAAATACACCTTTCTTATAATTGCTATTTCACAATATAAAAAGAGGTTTACAATTACTTATATCCCATACAGCCCAGAAGAAAGGAATTAGTTAACTTGGGATAAACGCCTACACTATTTGTCTTATCAGGGTATTGAGTGAACAGACAGAGGAAGCGGATCATGAAATTCTTCCGCTAGGATGTATGCAACTCTGACACACTGGAGAGAGCGAAGATGAACAAATTATAGATAAAACTCATCCTTTTGATATGGAAATTCTGATCTAGATACCTGGAAATGTTTCTTTGGGCAAAATCACACAATCCCAGAACGGAGGGTGTTGACACACCAGAGATGATGTTAATAATTGAATTCCATTTTTCTCCTACAGTAATAATATAATACTATAGAAATCTAAACATAAATATAATTTACATAGCAATTCAGCTGAGACAATAAACTGGAGGTGTTATCAGATAATTAAAAAAACACAAATTGCTTGTAATCCTGATAGAACATTGTGTAAAATAGACTATAGTTAAAATATTGTAATTTGTCACACCTTTATGAATTCTAGATTTCGATTTATGACAGACGAGGTTTTTATTACTGTTACGTATTGTCACGTTTTACGCCTTTTATACATTTTGACATTAAAATGTTGTATACTCTAGTTGAGTATAGGTACATGGTGGGAATTTTAGAATGCTGGAGGTAATTCAAAGGACACAAATGTATAAGATTACAGTACATGTATTCCCTTTTCAATGCACATCAAAAACAAACACCCAAAGCACTGTAGCTTGTTGAAGTGCTTTACGTGTGAAGACTATATTTCCTTTGTTTCATTTTACAACAGAAATTGGCACTTTTATAAATTAACCTTGTTACACCTCCCTGGTTGTCAATCAGACAACTGGCCCTGTTACTTCCTGTTTTGGTTGGACAGTCACAGAAAGTCTCAGCTGTGAAAGAAGAGAGGGTCTTGCAAAGGCTGTAGAGTGTAGACCAGGCATTGGCAACCTTCGGCACTGCAGATATTTTGGACTACACTTCCCATGATGCTTTGCCAGCATTATGTGTGTAAGAGCATTATGGGGTATGTTGTCCACAACATCTGGAGTGCCAAAGGTTGCCTATCCCTGGTGTAGACTATAGATCTGGAGGTTTAATGCTTTTTTGTTTTTTTTTAGTCTTTATTTTGGAAAGATTATCCATAATAACTAAACAAAGAGTAAACAATTAACATGAACAGATGAGATACAGAACATGTCCAAGGTAAACTATGATTGTACACCTTAAAAAATTTGATCAAACCATTTAAGGAACAGTACAAACGTGCATACCTAATGCTATAGTGCCCTTCTAACTAATTAGGTTACCAGCATCTAGGGCCACCATCAGGGGGGTACAATCATTGCACCTGTAAAGATCTGCACTGCCAGGGGGGCCTGAGCTTGGCCCCCATACTGTAAATCTGTACGCATATATCTATACAGCTGCTGGGAAGAGAGATCTCTCTCTACCCTCATTGTATTCTTGGAAGAAGGAAGAAGGAGCCTCCCCGGATAAGACCTCCAACTCTCGTGAGCCCAGCTGTCAGAGCGTTACCATGGCAATGCTCTAACACTGCACTCTTCCTGGGTAGCAAATAGGGGTCACTGGTTCACCAGGGTGGAAGGGAGGAGGGTGATATGGATGGAATGGAAGAGTTACATGGATGGAAGGAAGGCATGGGGGGAATATATGGATGGAAAGGAGACATGGGGAAAGACATGGATGGAAGTGAGAGGGATACATGGATTGAAGGGAGACATGGGGGAAGAGACATGAATGGAAGAAGGGGGATATGGATGGAATGGAGAAAAGATATGTATTGAAGGAAGGGAGACATCGGAGGGAGATATGGAAGGGAGACATGGGGGGGAGAGACATGGACGGAAGGGAGGGGAATAGAGACATGGATGGAAGTGGGGGTAGAAGCGGGCAGAATGGAGAGTGCAGCCATGCCTTACCCTGCATAGGGAGCGAATAGTGCAGTTACACCTAAGGTGTGACACCTTACCTACCTTGCTGAGACTGCAGTTTGCATAGGGACTGAGGGAGCGACATCCAGACAGTGGCATTACTACTGAGACAGTAAGCAACTTGCAGTGAAAAAAAAACCAAGTCCTGTGGTCACTCCCATCACTCCTGGGTGGCAGCAACGACCACAGTACACATCATCCCCAGTATATACAGAAAAAACCAAAGAAAAAGTTACCTGCGCTCTCTCCTAAATCCCTATGTATATTTAAACAAATGGAGGTCATTTAGTTACTCCAATGGCCATTTGAGAGAATGCTCACCTACCAACGTCAAGGCAGACCCCCTTAGTTGGGTCCTACCCTGACCTTTCACCCTGCTTCCTTTAGCTTCTGGCAAAGATATCTCTATGATATGTATGTACCCAGGATTACGTATTGTGTGCATGAGAATGAAACAAGAAAAATTATCGAAATTGATCTAAAGAAAGAAAAATTACTTTTAAAAATCTTTTCATGACTTGGGGGTGCAGATACAGCTCCTTGCCAAGGGCACTAGAGACCCTAGATGCACCTCTGCATAATGATGTACACAGCAGGTATTGCACTGTATTTTCAATCTCACACGCAAAATAGCAGAACAAGCTGAAAAATACAGAGAGACACACAGAGGGCTGGAGGGACAAAGAGACACATAGAAGGACTGGGGTAAAAAGAGACACACACAGTGCTTGGGGGAACAAAGAGACACACAGAGGAACTGGGGGGAACAAAGACACACAGAGGAGCTGGGGAAGAGAAAGAGACCCACAAAGGTGCTGTTGGGGAAGAAATACACAGAGAGTTGGGGAAGGGGAAAAATATACAGAAAGTAGTTTGGGGAGTAAATAGCAGGTGTTGCCAAGGTGCAAAATTTTCTTGCACAGGCCCTGCTTTCATGTCCTTAGAATTTGTGTTGCAAATTCCCCTAAATCTTTAGTATATCAATAATAAGTACCCAAAAAAGAATGTAAATAAAAAATGTGTCCATTACATATTGTGTAATCCTGAACTGGTCTTTCTGCAAACCTAGATTATTACATTATTACGTGCAATTAAAATAAGGAACACAAAACCATTTGTCTAGAATAACTGTCCTCTATGTCATTCACAGATACCAATAGTGGATAGTGAAGTTCTAAGATGGTGGGTCACTAAACTCTCCTGGAATTTGACTCCACAGGTATATCCACATTAATTCTCCCATACAAATATATATTCACACAGGCGCACCCACATTTTCCCATATATACATAATACATATTTACACACAGGCACTCCTACATATACATAATACATATATACACACAGGCACTCCTACATATACATGATACATATATACACACAGGCACATCCATATTCTACCATATATACATAATACATGTATACACACAGGCACTCCTACTTATACATAATACATGTATACACACAGGCACTCCAACATATACATAATACATATATAGACACAGGCACCTCTACATATACATAATACATATACACACATATTCTACCATATATGCATAATACATATATACACAAAGGCACTCCCACACAGGGGCGTACCTAGAGCATTTGGCACCCGGGGCGGATCCTGTGCTTGGCACCCCCACCCCTCCACCCAAAAAAAAAAAAAAAAACCTGTAAAAAATGTTAAAGGTTTTCTTTTTTTTTACAATTTGTAAACTTTGCAAAACCGCTGTCAGCCCCTCCTACAAAACCCTTGTCCTGCCCCGCCCCTCCTACAAAACCTCTGTCCTGCCCCTTCTACAAATCCTGTACTGCCCCGTCTACAAAACCCCCGCAACCCCTTTCCACAAATCCCCTGCTTATCCCCCCTTATAAAGACTCCTGTCCCACTGTAAAACCCCCGCCCCCTTCTACAAAATCCCTGCAGCCCCACACACACATTTACAGGCAGACAGTCACACACTCAGTTACAGACAGACAGTCACACACAACTACCATGGGACACTGGGACACTGTGCGGCCACAGCTCACAGAGCCCCCTCCAGCCAGGGCTGGTGCAAGGATTTTTGCCACCCTAGGCAAAAGTAAAGTTTGCCGCCCCCCATGTGACATCACAATGCCCCACCCATATGAATGATTTGCCATGTTAACTAACGCCAGTGCTGCAGTGCCGCCGTGTTTACATTAAAAGGCCTGCAGGGACAGGCTATAGACACCAGAACCACTATATTAAGCTGCAGTGGTTCTGGGGACTATAGTGTCCCTTTAATGTGAGGTAAATTAGAGCTTAGTGCCACGAATAATATACTAGATTGCCTACTTACAACCAGATGAGGATGGTGATGGGCTCTGGCTGCAGTCTGGCTCCACTGGTCTGGTGTAGAACAGGCTCTCTGGAGGCGGTTTGTAACTGTGGTCACAAAAATCAATGTTCTGGGAGAACGGGAAGCAGCTCCATTTTTTGGGGGTCCTTTACACAGCTCAAGGTCTGGGTCCCAGGGTCCACCTTCATGTTCCACCAATGAGTTTGTTCACGGGGGGTGGAGTGTGTAGGGGATGTCCTGATATGTGTGTAAGGAATGCATTGTGTGAAATTGTGTTTGTATGTGTAAGGACTGCAAGGTGTGTTTCTGTGTATGTATGGGATGCAGTGAATGTGTGTAAGGGGTGCATTGAGTGTGTGTAATGAATGCATTGTGTGTTTCTGTGTGTGTAAGGGATGCATTGTGTGTAACGGTTGCATTGCTTGTGTGTCTGTGTGTGTAATGCATTGTGTGTTTTTCTGTGTGCAAGGGGTGCATTGTGTGTGTGATGAATGTCAATCTCTCCTCCCGCTCCAATTTCCTTACTCACTCATCCCAATTTCTCTTTCTCCCACCCCCCCCTCCTAATTTCTCTTTCCCCTCCTAATGTCCCTCTTCCCCCCCCTCCCTGAGATTTCAATTTCTCTCCCCCCTCCTAATTTCTCTCCCCCCCTCCTAATTTCAATTTCTCCCCCCCTCCTAATTTCAATTTCTCTCCCCTCTCCTAATTTCTCTTTCTCACCCCCCCTCCTAATTTCTCTCCCTCCCTAATTTCTCTTTCCCCCTTCCTAATCTCTTACCCCCTCCTAATTTCAATTTCTCCCCCCCCTCCTAATTTCAATTTCTCTCCCCCCTCCCATTTTCTCTTTCTCACCCCCCCTCCCTAGCCATCCTCTTCCCCTCCTAATTTCTCCTCTCACCCCCCCTCCTTTCTCTTTTCTCCTTTTCCCCCACCTGCTTTCTCTTTCTCACCCCCCTCTTTCTCTTTCTCCACCCCCCTCCTTTTCTCTTTCTCACCCTTTCTTCTCTTTCTCACCCCCCCTCCTTTTCGCTTTCCTCACCCCCCCTTTCTCTCACCCCTTTTCTCCTCTCTCCCCCCCTCATTTCTCACCCCCCCTCCTTTCTCACCCCTTTTTTTTCCACTCTTTCTACTCCCCATTTCTCCTCTTTCTCACCCCACCTTTGCTGTAGCATGGCCGAGCCCAGTATAGTCCGCGGGTACAGAGAGCAGCTGTCTCCTGTACCCGGCCGGACTAACAGGAAGTGCACAATGAGTGGTCGGATGGAAACCTGAGGCTGGCGGGGAGACACCAATCGCATAGGGTTGGCCCGAAGTTACTGACTCATCGGAACCGACCAACATGAGTGGGTAACTGGTGCTCACGGGGGGAGTATAGGGAACCAGGGCCATGGAAGGGGCAGGGGTGGGGGCAGGTTGGGTCGGACGTGACAAGTGAGTATTTAAGACATGGGCTAAAGCGGAGATTGGGTCAGAGGCATCAGGGGGTAGTGGGGAGGGGAAAGGCGAAGCCGGAGGACCCGGAGTAGGGGGTTGGGGCATAGCTGTAGCATCGAGAGGTGTAGGAGGAGGGACAGGAGTAGTGGGACGAACCAAGGATGAGAGGACAGATAGGAGTGACAACAGATCAGTGGAAGGAAGGGGGGGATCAGAGGTGGTAGGAGAAGGGATAGGAGTAGGGGGGGTGGAAACAGTAGGGCGGGCTAGGGCCGTAAGGTCGGAGAGAAGAGATAAAAGGTCAGTAGGAGGAGGAGATGAAGACAACGTAGTGGGAGGAGTAGGAGTGGTAGGGGCGGGGATAGTAGGATGGGTCAGGGCTGAGAGGTTAGAGAGGAGGGATGAAAGGTCAGTATGAAGAGGGGAAGAGGTAGAACCAGAGGGTGCAGGGGGAGGGACAGGGGTAGTAGGTGTGGGAATGGTAGGATGGGTTAAGGCAGAGAGGGCGGAGAGGAGGGACGAGAGATCAGTAGGAGGAGAAGGAGAGTCGGCAGTTGTAGGAGGAGAGATAGGAGTGGTAGGGGTGGAGTTAGTAGAATGGGTTAAGGCTGAGAGGGCGGAGAGAAGGGACGAGAGATCAGTAGGAGAAGAGGAAGGAGAAGGAGAGTCAGCAGTTGTAGGGGGAGGGATAGGAGTGGTAGGGGTGGAGTTAGTAGAATGGGTTAAGGCTGAGAGGGCAGAGAGGAGGGATGAGAGGTCAGTGGGAGGAGAAGAGAAAGAAGGAGAAGAAGAAGAAGAGGCTGGGACGGTCGGGGTAGTAAGGGGAGGAGAGGAGGGCGAAGGGTCGGCAGATGTAGGGGGAGGAATAGGAGTAGTAGGGGTGGGGACAGTGTGATGGGTTAGATCGTGGGTGACTAACACAGCTCTGGGCAACAGACACAGGAGAGATAGAGAACAAAGGAGAAGATAAACGTGGCAACACTAACCAAAAGGCATTTACAGAAATCACACACATAGAGATGAGAGTAAACCTCAGAGTCCAGGACCAGCCACACGACACACACGCATACACCAAGGGTACCCACACTGTAACAGCAGTTAAACAGAAACCGCAAAATGACAGAGAGCAATATGGCCATGTACATATTAAAACAACATACACCAAACGGTAAATAGTGATAACCCCAGCCTTCCTCACTAGGCTGTAACTCTGTGATCCGACCTTTTACCGGGTCTACAATGAAAACATAAAACCCCACCTTCTACTAGGCGGTACCCAGCCTTCCATCGGCTGTAACCCAGCCCCTTAACGGCTGTACTCAATATCCCAACCCTGTTACCCGGGTTGTACCCAGCCCCTTACCGGCTGTACTCAATATCCCAACCCTGTTACCCAGGTTGTACCCAGCCCTTTACCGGCTGTACTCAATATCCCAACCCTGTTACCCGGGTTGTACCCAGCCCCTTACCGGCTGTATGCGTCCCCTACCCGCTAGGCAGTCAAGCTAAAATTATGAAAAGAACCGGCCGTCACACGCATTCATACAAACACACAGGAGGCAGATAGACAATCGACAGGTTCATTAAAAGGGACACCGGATGAGTTATTACCTGTCTCTTGTAGCCTTCTGGAAGCGGGAAGTGGACACGGAGACAGACCGACACAAAACAGGAGAATAACACAGGCTCCAGGTGATCAGGCTCCAGTTGTCCCACTTTCCGGAGGTCCGCTCCGGTCCGTTGGTTTCCGGCCCTCCGAACCGTCAAATCCGGTGGCCCCACATTGGGCGCCAATTGAAATGGAAAAATCCATCAATAAATTGATTATTCTTTGTGTATCGGCCCCTGGCCAAATTAAGGAAACAATGCGTGCACGCTCCCTGAAGTAATTCACACCAGACACAGGTTTCAGGTTGTTGAATAACTTGAGGAATGTTTATTCAGAGGGGACAGCAGGTCCCTTTTAAAGCAGAATTACATCATAAGCATTGTCAGAGATAACATGAAATAATATATCAATAATTGGTTAGGTGTTAAGTGGTCTTCTTAATGCTCTGCCTACTAAAGGTGATGTCACCGGAACCATGAGGGTCTCCCCCGGATTCCAGTGCCATCTTGTTGCAAGGAGGGGTTAGAAGCTTCTAGTGGCCATTTTGTCTAAATTTGCGTGAAGCTTATACACTGATTTCAGCTAAATGAGTAAATAGGCATTTTACTAACTAGAAAATATGTCAGTATCTCATTTCCACAACAGAGTAATGGAGGTATTGTTGGAGTATTATCAGAGTATTAATACAGTATTATCAGAGTCATGGAGGTATTGTTAGAGTATTATCAGAGTATACAGTATTATCAGAGTAATGGAGGTATTGTTAGAGTATTATCAGAGTATTAATACAGTATTATCATAGTAATGGAGGTATTGTTAGAGTATTATCAGAGTATTAATACAGTATTATCAGAGTAATGGAGGTATTGTTAGAGTATTATCAGTGTATACAGTATTATCAGAGTCATGGAGGTATTGTTAGAGTATTATCAGAGTATTAATACAGTATTATCAGAGTAATGGAGGTATTGTTAGAGTATTAATACAGTATTATCAGAGTAATGGAGGTATTGTTAGAGTATTATCAGAGTATTAATACAGTATTATCAGATTAATGGAGGTATTGTTAGAGTATTATCAGAGTATTAATACAGTATTATCAGAGTCATGGAGGTATTGTCAGAGTATTATCAGAGTATTAATACCGTATTATCAGAGTCATGAAGGCATTGTTAGATTATTATCAGAGTATTAATACAGTATTATCAGAGTAATGGAGGTATTGTTAGAGTATTAATACAGTATTATCAGAGTCATCGAGGTATTGTTAGAGTATTATCAGTGTATACAGTATTATCAGAGTCTATGGAGGTATTGTTAGATTATTATCAGTGTAATGATACAGTATTATCAGAGGTATGGAGGCATTGTTAGAGTATTATCAGTGTATTAATACAGTATTATTAGAATAATGGAGTATTATCAGGATAATGAAGTATTATCAGGATAATGGAGTATTATCAGGATAATGGAGTATTATCAGTCTAATAGACTATTATCACTGTATCAGAGTATTATTAGAATAATGGAGTATTATTAGTGTAATAGAGTATTGTCATCGTAATGGAGTTTTATCAGTCTAATAGATTAGTATCAGTGTAATAGAATATTATCAGTGTAATAGATTAGTATCAGTGTAATAGAATATTATCAGAATGCTGGAGTATTATCAGTGTAATCGTGCTGCTAAGGTAGATGCTATCAGGCAGTGGTCCATGCCTCAGACCAAGAAGCAGGTCCTAGCTTACCTAGGGACCGCGTGGTACTACAGGAAGTTTGTCCCTGACCATTTCCCCAATGGTCACATGACAAAGAAAAAGGAGCCCCGCTTGGTCAGCTGGACCCCGGAGTGTGAGTCCACCTTTTGGAAACTAAAGGCAATTTTAATTTCCCACCCAGTATTAGCTGACCCCAGACTACAGTAAGAGGTTCCTTGTGCAGACATATGCCTTTACCCATGGCAAATGCTTTACCCGTGGCAATCCTGTCAAGTGGACAACAAGGTGCAGCATCCAGTGGCTTTTCTCAGCCGTAAGCTACAGGATCGTGAAGTCAGTTACGTGGCCATAGAGAAGGAGTGCCTGTTGTGGTTTGGATGCTCAAAAAGTTGCCAGCAAAAAGCGTATGTCTTTTTGGAATTCATACAAGTTTAAGTCATGCTAGGGAACCATATTCATTGAAGTGTATTGCTAGTGGAAAAAGGGAATAGGAAAATAGGGAAAGCATTGGATTGACTGAAATCGGCAAGGAGGGGGAATGGGGTGGGGCCAAAAGCCAGCTTGGCCATTGAGCACCTCTTCATAGAGATGCATTGAATTGCATCTCTGTGAGGAAAATTCAGTTCATGGAGACGTTGAACGGCAGTGCTGCACACTGTGCAGTACTGCCCTAAGTAGCACCTCGAGTAGCCATCTAAGGAGTGGCCACTGGAGGTGCCCCTAGGGGGCAATGTTAATGTTTACATGAAAATACCTGCAGGGAATGATTATACTCACCAGAACAACTACATAGTGTCCCTTAATTGTTTTGTGTGCTCTCCTGTCCTGCTGATGCTTGTTACCAACTAGGTGGATTTGGCTATGGAGCCTGTATAGTGCCCCCTGTTAGTAGTAACAACTATATGCACTACCTGAATAGAAAGGCTTGTTAATTTGCATATTCAGGTAGATTTGCATATAGCTAATTCTGCAAACAGGAGAGAGATTTTGTGTTATGTAGTCTTCCCCACCTCTTTATAAAGATGTCATTGTGTTATAATTGAGTTGTTACAGTATTCAATTTTTAATAAGCATATAGGCTAGTCCCAAGTAAAAATCAAGCTGTGGATGTTAGTTCTTTTTGAAACTGTGTGTCTGGTGTTGATTTTTAGGGATTCCAGCCACAGAGTTGTTGTACCTGTTGGTTGGCAGGACAATTTCTCTATCCCTGGGATAAATCAAAGAGAGCTAGATCTGAGAGCCGCAAGTGTCTTTATGAAGTCAAGAGCAATCATATGAAGCGTTCCAGGATGCTGGCAAGCGGCTAGGAAGTAGACTGGGCGGAGGTACTTTGTTGGAGTACAGGAGTTCTGTCACAGGTGGTCAGTGTGTTGTCCACACTGTGAATCTTTATATTCTTTCTTTGGCTTCGATCATTGACCAAATCTGCTCTCAGAGATAGAGGTGACTGAGTTGTCAGTAATTGCTTAGGAGTTCCATCTGTTGTGGCCATATGACAATGAATATCTTCTACAGGGGTATGCAACCTTCGGCACTCCTGATGTTGTGGACTACATCTCCCCTGATGCTTTGCTAAAATTATGGCTGTTAGAACGTTATAGGAGATGTAATCCCCTGATCTTGTACATTGTTTTTGATAGCCTTAACTCGGCCTGTAACAGAATGAAGTTCTTCCTGCACAATCAATATCTACAATCAAAGCTGTAAATGTCTTGAAGAGAATTTTTAACATCCTTCTTGGTGAAAGGAATATACTCTGCGCAGCTCGGCTCTTGATCTGGCCAGGAATCCCCCAGGTCCTGTTCACTGTCTTCAGCAGGCTTTCTCTGTCAGAAAAATGCTCCTAGCGCTTCCGGAGGGCTCCAAGCACTCTAGCAGACACCACAACCACCGCAGGCCAAACCTCTCTTCTGTCAGAGCAAAGCAGGAACAAGCTCTTAAAAGAGCTTAGGAGTGATTATAGCAAGGGAAAATGCAGAGCATTGCAATCCCTTGTAGCAGATTCCCCCAATAAGAGACGGAACTCCAAATTGAGGGTGAAGCAGAACTGATTTACTGGGGCTACCTGCCCGGCTTTTATGCAGGTCTTCCACCTCGTGGACACTCCCCTAGGGGACCAGATGGAAGACTGGGATACAAAGGGTAAAAAGACCAATCACAAGCTTACACACTTAAACCAATCCCACAATGCATCACAATCCCTCCTCTCTGTCCTGGAGATAACTGGGAAGTAATTATTAAGGACAGAGGCAAAACTCCATTAAGCACGTTACCAAAAAGACATAAAAATATACAATGTTGCAAATATTACACAGAACATATACATTCAACATATCCCCAGATATCGTGGATCTGAGCGCACAATATATCCGAACAGCGCTCAGATCCCATGAACAGAATAAAATCGCCATGGGGTTTAAGTTTAACAAGGGCCATACACACTCCAATAGTATCCCATAAGCCCCAAATGCTGTTTTTAAAGTGCCCAATCTCCCAGAGGCCATAGTCCCAAGGCATGAGGCTGGCAATCAGTCCCCTCCAAAAACCAGTGGCAAGGTCCCTTTCGCCACAGGCCCTATAGCGTGAGTTAGACTCATTTGAAACCTTCTCCTCAGTGTGTTTTCAGCTATTCTTATGTTCTACCTGATGAGGACAGGCACTGTTACTGTTTTCTGAAGAACCATCTTGGATGGTTGTGAGAACAAGATATTCAATGACCAACATCAAGAGCAAAGAAATAAGATACACAAAGAAATTCTTGACAAAATAATAATGCCCTATTTGTAAAAAAAATTTCACATTTATTAATAATATTTTGTATTATCCCTGGATATATAAAACGTAATTTTATTATGTTATTATTTATATAGCGCCAGCAAATTCCGCAGCGCTTTACAGTGGGTGGACGAACAAACGTAGTTGTAACCAGACAAGTTGGACACACAGAAACAGAGGGGTTGAGGGCCCTGCTCAATGAGCTTACATACTAGAGGGAGTGGGGTAAAGTGACACTAATTAGACTATGACAGAGGGGAACAGAGGGGTTGAGGGCCCTGCTCAATGAGCTTACATACTAGAGGGAGTGGGGTAAAGTGACACTAAGTATTAGACTAATGACAGTTGCAAGAGAGGAACTATTAAATCTGTCTCACTGACACTCACTGACATACATACACTCAATAACTGATGGACACACACACACACATTCACTGACAGATACTCACAGACAAAAACACACACAGGCAGACACTCACCTCTCTGGGGTCCAGTGTGGGGCAGCTCCTCAGTCCTCCCGCCCGCTGTTTAGTATGCCGGGGCCACAATGACGTCATATTCCTGCTCCTGGCATCACAGAGGGCGCACGAGGGAGGAGTGAGAGGCTGGGAGAAGAGCCTCCCCTCGCTGCCTGCCTGCTTCATCCCCCTATCCTCCGGTCACCGGCATTTGATGGCAGAGCAGGCAAATGCCATCAAGGAAAGCAGGTGCCTGCTCTGCCTTACCTAATACAGATTTGTGGGCGCCACATGGCTACCTCCAGGGCCCCCTTTGACATGGCTACTCTCGGTGACCCCACGTTCGGGCGCTTGAAGATCATTCTGGTGCTGGGGGTGTCTCAAGAGCTGCTCGCCCAGTGCTGCAGCCCCAGACAGGGGGAGCCCACCACGATGCACCACTACAGCCCCTGTCCACACACTATAGCACTGCCTCCTATCCATACACACTACAGCTTATAGCTACACACATACACTACAGCCCCTATCAACACATATATACTCTACAGCCCCTATTCTCACACACATACACTCTAGCTCTTATCCATACACACTATAGCCTGTAACTGTACACACCTACATTACAGCTCCTATGCATACACACTATAGCCTATACACACATACACTATAGCTCCTATGCATACATACTATAGCCTGTAAAGTGCAAAAAACAGGAGTGGAATACCGCGCCAATAAAATATAAAGAATAAAAAGTATATATATATACATACAGGATAGTTCAACAATATACTGATTGGATGTCAACCTTTTAAAAAAGAAATAACATATGGACAATAATAGTGCAGTATGTCGAATAAAATAATATAATCTCATATGAGGTATTCGGAAAACTGGTAGAAGGACTAACTCACACTTTCCAGAGCTACTAGGAGCTCCACTGTATGGCGCCTGGACGGTATAATCCCCGTCTTAGGATATGGGATCAATGATGAAGCATAACTTCTAAGTCTCCATAATAGTACATAAAACAGAGAACATAGATAAAATCCAATAGTGCAGTATATCTGGTGAAAAGTGTATAGTAGAGAAGGTAAGTATCTTACTTACAATTTCCAGAGCAATGAACTTGCTCTGGTGATGAAAGCTTGAGGTGGTATAATCCCCACCTGAGGATTTGGGAAGGGTCCAAGGTGCACCAGGAACGAAAGATGTATGAGGGAGCAGAGTAAAGAGTAAAACTATAAATTTATTATAAAATAGTACAAAATATAAAATATATAACAATAATATAATCAATAATAAGTCTCTAGCTCCACTTGACGCGTTTCGCCCTAAGCAGGGCTTCCTTTTGTACTATTTTATAATAAATTTATAGTGCACTATTATTGTCCATATGTTATTTCTTTTTTAAAAGGTTGACATCCAATCAATATATTGTTGAACTATCCTGTATGTATATATATATATACTTTTTATTTTTTATATTTTATTGGCGCGGTATTCCACTCCTGTTTTTTGCACTTTTCCAATTATTAGCAGGTATTGGGAATCCCTGCTGGTTTGCTGCTGCCGCATTTGTAGTCACTATAGAAAGCACCTATACCTGTTTCTACACTATAGCCTGTAACTATACACACATACATTACAGCTCCTATGCATACACACTATAGCCTGTAACTATACACACACACATACACTATAGCTCCTATGCATACACACTATAGCCTGTAGCTAAACACACACATACACTATAGCTCCTATGCATACACACTATAGCCTGTAACTATACACACATACACGATAGCTCCTATGCATACACACTATAGCCTGTAACTATACACACATACACTATAGCTCCTATCCATACACACTATAGCCTGTAGCTACACACATACACTATAGCTCCTATCCATACACACTATAGCCTGTAGCTATACACACATACACTATAGCTCCTATCCATACACATTATAGCCTGTAGCTATACACACATACACTAAAGCTCCTATCCATACACACTATAGCCTGTAACTATACACACATACACTATAGCTCCTATCCATACACAGATACACTATAGCTCCTATCCATACACATACACAATAGCTCCTATGCATACACACTATAGCCTGTAACTATACACACATACACTATAGCTCCTATCCATACACACTATAGCCTGTAGCTATACACACATACACTATAGCTCCTATCCATACACACTATAGCCTGTAGCTATACACACATACACTATAGCTCCTATCCATACACACTATAGCCTGTAGCTATACACACATACACTATAGCTCCTATCCATACACACTATAGCCTGTAGCTACATACATACACTATAGCTCCTATGCATACACACTATAGCCTGTAGCTATACACACATACACTATAGCTCCTATCCATACACACTATAGCCTGTAGCTATACACACATACACTATAGCTCCTATCCATACACACTATAGCCTGTAACTATACACACATACACTATAGCTCCTATCCATACAAACTATAGCCTGTAGCTATACACACATACACTATAGCTCCTATCCATACAAACTATAGCCTGTAGCTATACACACAAACACTAAAGCTCCTATCCATACACACTATA
>OW240923.1:84814166-84924153 GCA_933207985.1 Pelobates cultripes
GGGGGGTATGTGGTGGGCCAGCAAGTGACTGGGGAGGGGTATCTGGTGGGGCAGTGAGATACTCCAAGCACCATGCCATCTTAGTGGTCATACTGAGATCATTTGTTTTACCGCTGAGATGTTCATTGTGTTTCTAGTTGAATGAGATTTTGTAATGGCTAATGCCCATTTTGGTCATAAATGAAAATGAAAATGTCCATCTTCGAAACATACAACATGCTGATGACTGCCTCAGTGACATAATAGGTTGATGTGGATGCAGGGAGAACTTGCCCTTAGCACTGGATAGAAAGTGGAGTTTCCTGAAAGGGGAGTTCATGTTTGTAGCGGAATAGAGGACCCAACTACACTTCTATTCCCTCTGTTCGTTTGCCAGACCCCCATCTGTGTAGTTCCCTTGTTCGCACCTTTTAACAACCGACCATCCCTGACTGTTAAAGGGACACTCCAGGCACCCAGACCACTTCTGCCCATTGGAGTGGTTTGGGTGCCAACTCCACTACCCTTAACCCTTCAAGTGTAATTATTGCAGTTTTTTTATAAACTGCAATAATTACCTTGCAGGGTTAAGTCCTCCTCTAGTGGCTCTACTAGACAGCCACTAGAGGGCTCTTCCGTGTCTATAGCACAGGATTTCTGTGCTAGAGCGTTGCTGGACGTCCTCACGCTGTGTGTGGACCTCCAGCGTCGCTCAATTCCCCATAGGAAAGCATTGAAAAGCATTTTCAATGCTTTCCTATGGGGTGCTCTAATGCGCATGCGCGGCATTGCCACACATACGCATTAGGTCCCCCCGGCTGCCAGGCGGGATCAGTCTCGCCCACTGGCTGACATATGGAAGGGGAGGAGCGGCGGCGACCCGAAACCACCACCGAGGGACATCGCGGGGGTCTCAGGTAAGTGACTGAAGGGTTTTTCACCCCTTCAGCAACCGGGGATGGGAGGGATTGTTTTCCTGTCACTGGAGTTTCCCTTTAACCACAATTTCCTCATTAAGCAAAGTGTTTCCGCTGTGTGGCGCCGTTCGTATAACCGAACGCGCACGTGTTCAAACAATTGACGGCCATTTGTCTCCTGAACACAGGCATCGGTACATGGTCGTCGACGGTAGGGTTTCACCGATTATCGGTTTTGCCGATATTCTGATTATTTTGTAAAAAAAAAAATTTGTAAGTATCGGCCAATAATCACCGGCAATACCGATAATGAATGAGTTGGCCGGCACATCCATACGGCGCAAGCGGCCGCCTTAAGGCGCACTGGTTTGGAGGGTGCTAGATCTGAATGACCGGCAGGAGGTGGGCGCACAGCGCTCCCTCCTGTCTGGCAATCTATGTAGCGTGGCCGAGCGGAGCAGTGTACACCGCAGAACAGTAACTTATGTTTCCTGCACCCGGCTGGGCTGAAAGGAAGTGCTCACTGAGAGAGCACTTCCTGTCAGTCTGGCCCAGGTCCGCTCGTCCACGCTACCATGAGACACACTGGGGAGCAGGGACCAAGGAGGAGAGAAGGGCACTAAGGGAGGGGGGTGTGTTAAGGATCACTATAAGATGTGGGTGGTAGAACACTATGGGACAGGGGGTGGGGGATGGTAAAGAACACTATAGGACTGGGAAGAGGGTGGGTGGAGAACAATGTGGGGGTGAAGAACAATTTGGAAGGGGGGGGACACATTATGGGAGGACACTAAGGTACAGGGGAGGGAAGGGAAAATGAACAATGGGGTAGGGGGGGGACCACTAAAAGAGAAGGGAGAGGAACAGGGGAATGGGGGAGGGACACTAAGACGGGGAGGGGGGAGTTCCTACCGCACATATTTACACACAAACACACTGCATCCAAATGTAGAGAATATCGGTAAGCTATCGGCTTGAAAGTTCACAGATTATTGGTATCGGTTCTAAAAATAATCAATATCGGTCAATCCCTAGTCGACAGCGTGGAACCGTTTTTGGTTATGTGACCCCGCGAACACCTGGTAAACTGGTACTACTTCCGACCCAACTTCCCGAACAGTTATGAGAACGGCGTGCGGGAGGCATAAACTACAGAACAGGGGGAGCATTTGTACCCCAACAGCTAGGGGAAGCATTCTTTGGTGTTCGTGCGAGAACACCCGAAAGATAACTGTTCGTTGCATTGTTTTGTCTGGAACTGTTTTGGGCCATCACCTCGTGGCCGACTGGTCAAAACGTCATTCAAATGGCGATTCCGAACCAACCAAGGTATCTGAGTGATATTTCTGCAAAGTGAGCACTCAGATCCAAGCTATTTAGTGATGTGACTTTCGTGGGGTTCTTAAGTATTAAAATGTATTTTTGGTGTGTTTTAAAATATTGTAGATTTTTCTAGATAATTGAGTAATAGCTTTTTCTCACACAATTATCTCTCAGGCACAGAGGATCTTGGGAGGAAAAGCCCTGTATTTTTGTATAGGGGTCTGTGCATAAAAACAGTGTGGCCAAAATAAAATCAGTTGGCTCCCAGAACTATGTGTTGTCTAGTTGCTGGGGGGAAAGTGTAGTGGATTATTATACTGCTTCTTTCAGCTTCGAGGAAGGAATAGTGGAGATACCTATGCTGGGTATTAGCAAAGGTTACAAATACAAAAAAAATAGTGTTTTAAGAAAAGTATTTTGTTTGGAGCGTTAAAGGACCACTATAGTGCCAGGAAAACAAACACTTTTTCCTGGCACTATAGTATTAATAGGTCCCCCCCACCCTCAGGGTCCCACTCCCGCCGGGCTCTAGGGGGAGGAAGGGGTTAAATTCTTACCTTCCTCCAGCGCCGGGGACTCTCCTCCCTCTTCCGCCGAATGCGCATTCAATCAGTTACTCAATGCTTTCCTATGGACGCTGGCGTCTTCTCACTGTGAAAATCGGTGAGAAACGCGGACGTGCCTCAATGAGACAGCAACTAGAGGCTGGATTAACCCTAGTATAAACATAACAGTTTCTCTGAAACTGCTATGTTTACAGCTACAGGGTTAACCCTAGATGGACCTGGCACCCAGACCACTTCATTGAGCTGAAGTGGTCTGGGTGTCTATAGTGGTCCTTTAACTATTTTCTTCGTTTGTGAATTGATGTGAGTGTAAATATGTATGTTGGTATTATATAAATGGTTCCACCATGCTACTCTTTCTGACGAACAAATTGATTTCTCTGAAGCTAGTGGTTGCCAGCTGTCTGCGATTTTTGTATACAAGAATAGTAATAAGAACATGTGTAACATATAGTAGCAAACGTATTTGGTTATGGTCTTGTGTTGGTTGCTCATTGTAAGAACAGTAGGCCGGGGTACCGGTTGTCTCGGCCTAGTAGAATAAGGGGTATTGAGGTAAGAGGGTGTGGGGGTGAGTTGGACTTGGTCGCTGCTTTGTCAGTCGGGTCGCTATCCTGTCTGTTGTTTTGTGTTTTTATGGTGCCTCGTATTTGGGCTGTCAGTTTGTCCATGAGGTGGCATTCTTTCATTTTGTTGAATACCGTGGTCATAGGGGGTGTGGAGGGCCTTAACCAGGTTTGGGCCAAGGCCTTTCTGGCTGCTAGGGTGATTTTGTTAAGCAGTTGTTGTTCTGGTCTGGACCAGTTGTCAAATGGTATAGCCAATAAGAATGTCCATGGGTTCAGTTCGACCGGTCTGGATAATATCTGGGATGACAGTGTTTGAATGTGTTCCCAAAATGATCCAACCTTGGGGCAGTGCCGCCACATGTGGGTGTAGGTCCCTTTTTCTCTGCAGTTTCTCCAGCAGAGGTCATTGCCCATCTTCTAGTTTCTGGAG
The DNA here is from genome assembly GCA_933207985.1 of Pelobates cultripes. NCBI lineage: Eukaryota > Metazoa > Chordata > Amphibia > Anura > Pelobatidae > Pelobates > Pelobates cultripes. The sequence goes on from OW240923.1 coordinate 84,817,951, forward strand.
GGGTATGCCAAAGTGCTATTTGCGTTATTTGCGCCGCTAGATAATAAAAGTGTAGGTGGAGTAGACCCAAGCCGCCTCTTGTCCTGGGGCGGTAGAGAATGTTGCGGGACACTCTGTGTCTCTTATTTTGCCAAATAAATCGGTCAATCGCCCGTTGTAGTGGTACGAAGTCTCGTTTTGTGATAGGAGTGGGTAGGGCCTGGAATAGGAAAAGTATTCGGGGTAGGATATTCATTTTGACCGAAATGTATTCTCACTATCTAGGATATGGGTTTGTCCGCCCAGGTCTCCATGTCCGAGATGAGTGGGTTTGTAAAACAAAAATTTAGTTTGTAATCGTGGGTTTGTAATTTAGTCTGTGGAGTGTGGTGGGATCCGCTGATAGTTTAATACCAAGGTATGTAAGGGTTGTGGGTGAGATGTGTATGTGATGGTCTGAGATGATTTGGGATATATCTGCCTGTGTGAGATTCGTGGAGAGTGTGCTGGATTTATCCATGTTGACTTTGTAGCCCGAGATAGTGCTGTAGGATCGGAGGAGTGGGAGTAGAGCGTGCATGGATGGAATGGGGTTTGTCAGGGTGAGCAGCACATTGTCTGCGTATCGTGAGGTCAGGAACTTGTGGTCCTCTATTTTGGCCCCTGAGATCTGGGGGTGTTCCCTGATGGCCTGTTGCAGTGGTTCCAGAGTCAGCACAAAAAGTAGTGGGGATAGTGGGCATCCCTGACGGGCGCCGTTGCTATGTTGAACAGTGGGCAATTTTCCCCGGATATTTTTATTTGTGCCGATACGTTCGTGTATAGTGCTCGTACTGCTGTGATACAAGGTAGGGGAAAGTTTAGATGCTCTGGTAGTGTGAACATGTAGGGCCAGTTTACACTGTCGAAAGCTTTTTCTGCATCAAGGGAGAGGATTAGGGATGGCGTTTTGGCTGTCGACAGTGTCCAGATTATGACGATGTTTCGGCGTGTGTTCTCGAATAGTTGTCTGCCTGGGATAAATCCCACCTGGTCTGCGTGAATTAGGTGCGTCAGGAATGGATTTAGTCTCCCTGCCAGGATCTTGGCGAATATCTTGCAGTCATGGTTTATTAAGGAAATGGGTCGTTATGCTTCTGGGTGGGTGTGGTCTTTGCCCGGCTTGGGAAGCAGTATTATGTTTGCTTGTGTCATGTCTCTATTTGGGGGGGTTCCTGTCATCATGTCTTGGAATAGGGTTTCGAGGTGTGGGAGTAATTCTTCTCGGAAGGTTTTGTAGTAGCCTCCCTCGAAGCCGTCCGGGCCTGGGGCTTTATTGCTTTTGAGGGTTAATATGGCCGAGTTGATTTCGTCTTTAGTTATGGGTGCGGATAGTTCTGCTATGGCCACGGTTTGTAGTTTGGGTAGGTTTAGGTGGATTACAAATTTGGATATGTTCTGGTGTGCGTCTGTGTCTGGTGTGCCGTCTATGGGGGAGTGGTTGTAGAGTGAGTTATAGTAGGTCGTGAAGATTTGGGCTATGTCGGCTGGGGAAGTTTTCAGCGTGCTGTCTGGTGCTTTTATTGCTGTGATGTGAGGGTATTGGGGCGTAGTGTGCGTGCCAGCAAGGTGTCCATTTTGTTGGACTTGTCGTACTATGTCCTTTTGGACAATGTCATGGCTCGGGCTGTGTCGTCTATGAGTAGTTGTCTGATGGAGATGCAAGCGTCTTGGAGCTGTTGCAGAGCTTGGGGAGTTGGATTTGTTTTGTGGCATTGTTCCGCCGAGCGGAGAGTTTTCGAGGAGCTGGGTTAGTTTTAGGGTTTTTTTGTTTCTTTTTGTGTGTTGCTATTTTGATGAGGGAGCTGCGGATCACGGCTTTGTGGGCCGCCCACACCGTTGTCATGGGTACATCTGGCGTTAGATTTTACGAGAAGTATGTGGTTATTTGCTGTTGGATATCTTCTACTACTTGTGGGTCTTTGAGGAGAGATGTGTTAAGTCTCCACGTCCACGGAGTGGGGCTGTGGAGACCGCTAAGGTAGATTGCGATGTCTACATGATCGGACCATGCGATGGTGCCTATTTCTGTTTTTAGCGTTTTTGCAAAGCCGGTGTGGTTGGTCAGGAAGAGGTCTATACATGAGTGTGTTGTGGGACGGGGTGAGTAGTAGGTATAGTCTTTGTGACCGGGGTGTTGTGCCCTCCATGCGTCTGAGTCCTGTCTTACGGATAAAGTGGTGCAGTAATTTGTCTTGTCCGCCCATGCCGTGGGATCTAGTCAGCTCCGGGCGTGTGCTCCTGTCGGCTGCTGGGGATGGGGTGGCGTTTAAGTCGTCAAGTAGCAGTACTATTCCAGTGGGTAGTGAGAAGACCATGTCAGATATGTGGTTACAGAATTGTGGTGTAGGGGCGTTGGGGGCATATACGTTGATGAGATGTATGGATTGTGAGTACATACGGCCCGATGCTAATATGTATCTACCTTCAGGGTCAGGTGTCACCAGAGTTAGGTGGATCGGGCATCTTTTGTGCACTAGGATGGACACTCCGTTTTGTTTGCGGCAGGTTCTGGCCTCTGCTGTTGTGCGATATGTGTTGTCTTGGAGGGAGACGTGGGTGAAGCCTCTCTTTAAGGGACTCTTTCTTAAGGAGTGTTTGTGTAATCCATTACAAAACAAAAAAGGTATTATTCGTCAGGGAAAGATGAAGGCAGCAATATCCAGTAGTGGTACAGAAGTAGGAAAGTTACAAAAAGAGAGTATTTATAAAGAGAAAATCTTTATGACATTTTCCCATTGACTGGAATTCTAATTTCATTAGGACACAGTAGGGACTGTTGGAATTTCATTAGGACAAAGTAGGGACTAGTAATAATTGTGAGAACTATGCAGACATTGTCTAGATTCTCTGTAGACTTGGCATGCGCAAGTACAGTACTGAGGTAGGCTCCTGGCAGATGAAACGCCAGGAGCTGAAGACTATCCACAGGGTGATCATAGCCGCAGCATCAGGTAAGTAAAACTTTCCCTGTACCCCCGGGCCACTGCACTGCAAGAAACAAAATAACCATCGGTAATATTTGCAAAATATGCTTTAAATACCTGCAGAATCTTTATATTCATGTCCAGCAATACAATTCTTTTTGTCTAGCTCAACAGTATTGCACCAGTTTGGGAAAAGCAGTGTAAAAAGAAAAAAGATGAAGGCAACAATACCTAGAAGTGGTACCGAAGTAACAGAAAAAGAGTATTTTATAGAATCTTATGAAATACTCATACTAATTGTGTTGGAATTTTACTTGAAGTGTCAATCCCCCCCCCCAGCTGTCATCAATGACGGCTGCCTGGTATTTGCTTTATCTATGGAGTGTCTCGCGGATCCTCCAAAGACTTGAATACTGTACTCTTGCAAATGCGTGAGAGTACAGCAGTGACATCTGCTCCTGGCACTGAAGGGGATCCACCAGAAGATAATGGCACCACATGTGTGTGACAGGTTATGTAAGAAGAACTCCCTTTTGCCTGCCACCTTAGCCCCAACAGCATTGTCACCGTTGGGGGTCTTTGCAAAATCTGCAAAAGTCCAGACGATGACTGTCCCCTTTTTAAGGAACACTAACTTTTTAGGAATTTCGAAAAACGAGTCCACCTTAATTAAATTTGATAAAGTATTTTACTTACCTTAACACACGTCAGAAGCATTGAAACTAGTGCGCAAGTTCAGAAATTACTGTTCCCATCAGTATCTTCTCATAAAGAGTGCATTTCTGTGGACAGTGTTTGTCTCCATGCAGAGCAGGGACAGTTCAAACGTTGGTCCTGCAATCTTTGCAGAACCGCATGTAACATCCACATGAATGTCGAGACCCAAGGTTTCCCAGAAGAACATTGCTGAGAGCATAACACTTCCCCTGCCGGCCTTCCTTCTTCCCATAGTGCATTCTGCTTCCATAGGTAAACATGCATACGCACCCAGCCATCAACCTGATCTAAAAGAAAACGTGATTCGTCAGACCAGGCAACCTTTTTCCATTGCTCAATCGTCCAGTTCTGGTGCTAGCGTCCCCATTGAAGGCACTTGGGGCGGTGGTCATTGGCACTGACTGATCTACGGCTATGCAGCAAACTGTGATACAATGTTTGTTCTGACAACAGTCTATCGCGGCCAGCATTAGGTTTTTCAGCAATTTTTTTTTTTTTCCAAGTCTTTCTGTCTAACCAAAATGTTTTTATATTTCCATGCTGTCTATACATACTGAAACTAAAAATGCATTTAGACATTTCTTTACACAACACCGAAATTATAAGGATTTGGAAGGGGGGAGTCGTTTGCAAACCTCCTTGGTAATGAAGGGTGTTAAGAATTTAAAATAGTAATTGTTATTGACCCTTTTAAGAGTAAAAGAGAATTGAAATGTGTGACTAGCACAATGTGTAGATGATGTTTTATCATATAAATACTGGCTTTTCTCAAAGATGGGACTCCGGACACTCAAGTTGATTTGTCTGAACAGGGAGATCTTTGGTTCCTGCTGACACTGCAGAATTGCACACACAGCAGAATGCTATTAATCTTTAACACAACTTTTGTTGAGTGCTGCATATTGCAAGTGTGGAAACTTATTTAGTGTACAGTGATTCTAGCTTCCTGGCCAAGCAGCCCCTGAGCATTTAGTGTTCATCTAATCTTCTGGAATAGGAAATCTGCAAATACCTCCTTCTGCCAAGATCTTCATGCCTTTTAGATGGAATGTTTCTGGGAAGCGTCTGGCCAGATAGTTTAAAGGTTACTCTCTATTCATCAAAGTGAGAACAATTGTTTTAGACCTGATGGTCACCTGCATCTCTAAAGGGGTTTCTTGGTTACAGATGACGATGAAGACAAAGATTCTGTTGTCCTTGGTTTTTATTGGAAGGAAACTGCTTTGGAGTTCTGTATTGAAGCTGCCCTTGTCTGCCCTGGGCAACGGTTCAGAAATTCACATGGTAACAATTAAGTACTGCCATGGCTGCCATCTCATTAACCCCTTGTAAACAAGAGTTAACCATCTGCAGGCCTGATTTGTTTGTTTTTCCCTTAAAGCATTAGAATGTACATTATGGCTTGTAACAGAACATCACGCCCTGTGCATTTTATTCAAATATCTAGCTTACAAATAGCCTAGATTTTTCCTGGCCTTCAGCCAGGGGGAATGTAGCGCATTCAGGGACTGATTAGCTAGGTCTGTGCACACTTCTCTGAACAGAAAAGGAAGTGAGCATAAAATCTAATTGGTCGATATGTTGGAAAAGTCTCTTTTGACGCATCTGGCAGTAATCCATTCATATCTTTGTTATTCAGGTTCTAGGATTGTACATTTGCTATGGCATGGTACCACTTAGACAAACGGTGGCCCTAATATTAATAGGATTCAGATGGCAAAGTACTGGTTTAAATTTAGACACTACATGCATCCGTGATTGCTGCAAATATGAACGAGAAAACAGACAAAAATAGCTGATCTGGAAAAATTCTCTAAATCCGCTATAAATTAACATGACTTTTTTGCCTTGTTTTTGGCATTTGTATTTAGTTTTCCAAAAAATCATTAGGGGCTTCATTGACTTTCCTCACACAGTTTGGTTGTCACCAGTGATATTATTTATTTTTGATTTGGGGTTTTATGCCTTTTCCAATTTGGTTGTTACCTAGTTTAGTTTAAAGGGCACTCCAGGCACCAGGACCACTTCTGCCCATTGGAGTGGTCTGGGTGCCAGCTCCCACCACCCTTAACCCTGCAAGTGTAATTATTGCAGTTTTTATAAACTGCAATAATTTCCTTGCAGGGTTAAGTCCTCCTCTAGTGGTTGTCTTAGAACACGAAAAGTGTTCTTAGATGTGTTTTTAGATGTTCATTTTCATGTTCTTAGAACACGAAAAGTGTTTTAAACGATGCTGGACGCTATGCATGAGGACCTCCAGCGTCGCCGGAATCCCCATAGGCAAGCATTGAATAATGCTTGCCTATGGGGGTCTAATGTGCGTGCACGGCCATTGCCGCGCATGCGCATTAGTTCACCCCCACCGGCTGAAACAGCGCCGAGGGACATCGGCGCTGGACTCTGGAAATTCATTGAAGGGGTTTTAACGGCTATGTTTTCCTGGCACTTTAACATTTCCTTCCTCAGACACAAGGATTATTGCCGGTATTGATTTGGTGGGTAGTCTTTTACTTTGAGTGCCCTCGAAGGCACAATTAAGTAGTTTTAGGTACGTTCGTTCCTGCTAAACGTGTATTTTTATTTTTATTTTCTGCTGGTTAATATATTTTCCTTCTATCTAGTCTATTTAACTTTATTAGTTTTGCCAGTAGGTCAGACTATGGGCTCCATTCTGTACCTTTGTGTATGTTACTACCATATTTTTAGCTACTTTTGGTATATACCGTATTTACTGGTATCTAATACGTTTGGGTTTTTTTTGTGTAAAATAAAGTTTCCAAAATTTACATTCTGGCAAAATTCAACATTTTCCAGCGAATTAAAACTGCTGAATTCAAACACGCAAATTTCATTCTGGCGAATTCACACAGGCAAATTTCGTTCCTGAAAGAGAGGTTAATTTAAAAAAAATTAAAAATACTTAACATGTAACACTAAAATTGAAATACCATCAATGTTACTGTGGTATATAGCAATAAACCTTTTCAGTATTGCACCATGTTGTATAAAAGTATTTTCTTAAATAAATGCGCATTACATTCGCCAGCAAAAACATTTTTCAGCTGCCAGTTTTCAAAAATTGAGGTGCACCTTAGATTCAAGTAAATACGGTATTTTTTGTTTTGGTACTTTTTTGCAGCAGTTTACTTTGTAACAAGTGCGATTTATTGCCTTCAGATTTTATACTTGTAGCATCTGATAGTCTATACAAATTTAGCAATATTCTATCTTACCTTTGTTGCATTTGATCGTGTATTTCATTTTGGTGTATGGCCCTACTGAGTCTATTTTTTTTCTTTCTGTAGTTGTCATTTTTAAATTAATTATAAAAGTGAAGCTTTTGTCTATTTTGGGCATGTTGATCTTTTCCCTTATCATACCTCTAAATGCACATATAATTAACTCTCTTCCTACCAAAACTTTTTCTTTTAGTTATTTCATAATTTAGGGGTTACCCCTTAACCCGTTGTTGTTGATATATGCTCCACCTTTCTTTTAGTTGTGTGTGTTTTAAAAAAGTCTGCATTTTGTGAATTACACTGCGTCTCATCCCGTAGTCTCTTTGTTCTAGGGCAGGGGTGTCCAAACTTTTTTCAAAGAGGGCCATATTTGATTAAGTGAACATGCATGAGGGCTATATTTGATTAAGTGAACATGCGTCAGGGCCAACCATTTTGCCTGACATTCTTTGAACTATTAAAATTTAATGCAAATTAACTGTTTTATGCAAAGTTTATTGCAAACGGCATACTTTTTAATTTCATCTCTTTATTCTGAGATCTCTTTTTATTCTGCCCCTCTGTATTCTGTACCTTTTTTTTTTATTCTGTCGATTCTCTGCAGGGAGAAGGAGCCAAATCCCATGAATCTCATGACGTCCACGAGATCCCACGAAGTCCAAGAGATCGCGAGAACGCAGACTGAGGTCACGGCACGCCCGTCTGCATTCTCGCGATATCTTGGGCCCCCCATAAATCCCTGAGCACTGCTCAGGACCGCAGCGTTTAAAGATCCAGAGATCTCGGGGATTAAGTGGGGGCCACAACAGATAGATTAGCCAAACTACCTGTGTGGCCGTATTAAACTGGAACGCAGGCCGGACTTTGGACAGGCCTGTTCTAGTGTGTGTTTTGTGACTGTTTGTGTTGTGTTTGCTGTCGGTGTGCGCTGCCTGTATGTGTGGTGTGAACTAGCTGTATATAATATTTGCATGTGGCGTGTGCTGACTGTGTGCAATATATGCATGGTGACTGCTGACTGTGTGTAATTTGTGCATAGTGTGTGTGTGTGTGTGTGTGTGTGTGTGTGTGTGTGTGTGTGTGATCTTAAGTTTAAAATTAATCGTGTATCTTTTCCTCCAGTGTTGAGATTGGTGTGAAAATTTTTTTGTTTGTACGTAATGTTTTGTCTAAAAGGAGCTGTAGGGAAATACCTGATATAGTAGGCATGCGGGGAATCACAGCAGCTGCACTCTCATCCAGACGGTGAGGAAGTGAGTACTCTGGTCTCGCATTCACTGCTCCTGCACTGATTACACCAAAGGCATTCTTGCCCCTTGCTAGTGGCAGGGCTAAATAATTTTTTTTTTTTAAATCCTTCCTGCCTGGAGCCGCATGTTCCAGGTGTGAGGCGATATAAATCCCATATCCCTTTGGGGAATTAGTAATAAATAAACTTGTATTAATGCACAATATATAAAAGTAAATACCAACGCCTGACTTATTTGTGTCTACGTTTTGGCACTTATCCAGATAATGGAGTGTTGTCTTATAAATGTAACACAATAAGTACCTCAGTTGCATATATAATGATACTAACATGTTTTAAAGATTCGTTCACGAATGAATCGGCTTCAGTTAAATTTATAGAATATTTATTGAATATCACAGACTTCAGTCTCCAGTGCACTTTTTAATGGAGCTAAATGTGTAACTAATAAATAAGCAATTGTTCATAAGATAACGTTACAAATACCAAGCCGCCTCTACAGTATCACAGGACCAGATAGGGTAAATGTCTTGTCTCAGTTTGGGAAAATAATAAACTTATTTTTTGAATAAGTTGAATGCATGACTTGTATAACCAGATTGGCCTGTAGCTGTATCAAGGTAGGAACATACTAACTGGTTTTCAAAGCCCTTCCCCTAGTAAGGGCCGTAGCAATACTTATCACTGGGAATTCACCAAACACTAAACCAACTATGGGCTAAGATAGCAAGCGTTCCTATAACTTGCCAGTTGTAATTAAACCATGGTGTGATTCTAGCAAACAGGAATCTGGCTCTTTCCTCGTCTCTTCCTGCTATTGATAGTTTGGGAACTAAAACAAACACGTTATTCTGAGAAGGTATTATGCAGTGTCTTGTTAAAGGCAAACAGTCCCCTTAAAATTAACTATATTAAAAGTCAAGCAATGTAACCAATCAATAATGGACTGCAAATAAAAAATGTAAACTACAAGTAAGATCCATGCGCTAGAAGTTTAAAGGGATACTGAAAACATTGTACCAACTTATTGTAGTGCATCTGATGCAGTGATGTTGCTAGTGCTTTTTCATAAAAAAAAAAAAAAAAAAATCTGGAATTTTCACAAATATTTATTCTAAGTTAAACACCTACCTTTCTCCAGCGCCGGGCTCCCTCCTCATCCTGACGTCAGCGCTGAATTGCGCATTGACAGTCCATAGGAAAGAATTTCTCAATGCTTTCCTATGGACATCCGCGTCTTCTCATTGTGATTTTCACAGTGAGAAGCACGGAACTGCCTCAAGTGGCTGTCAATGAGACCGCCACTAGAGGCTGGATTAACCCTAGTGTAAACATAGCAGTTTCTCTGAAAGGTTAAAACCAGAGCTGCCTATAGTGGTCCTTTAATGTGTATAATGGTCCTTTAATGTAATTTGTGTAGTGCATATATGAATTGACCACTTGGTAAATATCAGGTGACAGAAGGAGTAGTGTGAATTGCATAGGAATGTGAAAGGGAACAGATGGTTTATCATATGCCTTGTTCCTTTGAATAATGAAAAGCTCTGTGAGGTGTGAGAAGTCACACATATGTGGCCTGGAAGTCTGTTTTACATATAAACTGTCTAATCACAGGTATGTCTAGGTTCCCTCTTAGATAGTGGGTCCTTTGAAATGTTAATGGCCCTTAGCCTTGTTCCAGTATCATATCCAAAAAGGGGGAAAAAATATTTACCCACAGAATAATAATTAAGTCTTTCTGTTCTATTTGGAATGTGACATGCACCATCTTCTAAACAAGCCCAAAGATGATTGGCATAACTTGACCATAGGGGAAGGGATTGTAATGTCCACTATATTGGGTCACAAGTAAGGGGTGTGACATATCTATGGAATGGAAAAATAACAAATTTGTAGATGCAATTATTATTTCTGTGGCAAGCACATAAGAGAAGATGGAACTAAATGTTTCCATTTGAATTGATGTTAGTCTGGTACACAAGGGGTTGGTCACTTATGGTCTCTATAGATACTCCTTAACTCCACCTCTAGACCAGGCATCTACAGGGTATATATCTAATGATACTGAAGGGTGCATTGTACTTGCTTGAGGGGCCAGAATCTGATTCTAAGTGAGTCACCATCTTTCTTACCAGAGACCCCCTGGAGCAGAAGTGTTACTGTGAAAAATTAAGTAATTAGGACTTCTGTTATTTCATCCCTTTTGTTTTTATCTGTTGTTGGTGTAAATAATTTTGATTGTCATCTATTTTTTTTGTATGCACTGTGAAAATTTTATTCTCATAATAAATATTATTTTATTAAGTTCTGCCTCTGGTAAAGAATCACGTAACCTGAAGAGACTAAATAGTATATTTGCAATTCCTTAAATATTGTGCCAAGTTGTATTTGGTGTGTGGTGTGTTTTTATTGATTTACCTGGGGGACCAAGGCACCCCATTTATAAATTGTCTTGGTGGTGGCAGCGTTAAGAGTAATATTTATATTATGCTTAAGTACGGGTGGTGTCAAATAGTGAACTTTAACCCTTTCACAACCACAACTACGTCACGCACACTCTTGAAGTAGGGTGCGTTCTTGACACTTAGTATATATCATTATTGATCACCTCCCTAAAGTGAAGTTTGCTAAATCCATATTACAGTTCTCATGCCTTTTGTGTAACCTTTGATTGCAGACCAATTGGATAGCACATTACACTGTTTTTACTTTTTTCCTTATTTAATTCTGATAAAACTCCAAGTATGCAGTACAGTATAAAGGAGGCAAAAATCATCTCCTCTGTCACTATATCGGTAACGCGAATGGCACTTCTCTCACTGCTTTACTAACGAGCTGGCACTCCTCTGTAACACACTGCCACTGGTGTCACTGTATCGGTAACGTGCTGGCAGTGCTCTGTCACTGTATCGGTAACGTGCTGGCAGTGCTCTGTCACTGTATCTGTAACATGCTGGCAGTGCTCTGTCGCTATATTGGTAACGGGCTTGCAGTGCTCTGTCGCTATCTCGGTAACGGGCTAGTAGTGCTCTGTCGCTATCTCGGTAACGGGCTGGCAATGCTCTGTCGCTATCTCGGTAACGGGCTGGCAGTGCTCTGTTGCTATCTCGGTAACGGGCTAGCAGTGTTCTGTCGCTATCTTGGTAACGGGCTGGCAGTGCTCTGTCGCTATCTCGGTAACGGGCTGGCACTCCTGTCGCTATATTTGTCACGCACTGGCACAGCCTTCCACACTATATAAGTATGTCGGTAATGCCCTAGCACTTCTTTGTTACTATGTCGGTTAAAAAAAAACACTCAAGAGCTAGGGTAAGCTTCTAGCAGATTCCGCTATGTCTTTAATTCCATGGCACATTGTACTCCACTCATAGGCCAAGTCCCAGTTTTCTTTATGCACTAGTTTTATTATTAACCCAAAGTTAAAAACATAGATGTACAGGCGGGATGTTTTTTTTGTGTGTTTTTTTTTGTTTTGTTTTTTAACACACTGTGTATTGGCACCATGCAGCACACGTTGTTGAAATTGCCCCTGACACAAATTGTACAGACCATAAGACAAAGTAAAGGAGACCTTCTTCGAGACGATTATCACATTTCTTAGATGTGCCATGCTCTACAAAAGCCTGAATGATAAACAATAAAGCTTGCACCATCATAAAGAACAGTCATGCTGTTTTCTTCATTAAAAGGAAATGCTGATAAATAGCAGAACTTACAAGGAACATTTCATGAGCTGAACATGTAGGAGGTTTCTGAAAAAGTGTATATTTCTTTAATAGGTAGCTCTGCCATCCTTATTTGCAGGATTTCTTCATTTACTGTTGCTAAACAAGCCAGGGAACCTGAATCGGAAAGGGTCAGAGCTGCTACTAAAACTGCTTCACGTAGGGATAAATTCGTACCTGACATAAGTGAGCCTGTCCCTGTAGCTCTCTTTAAAAGTACCTTTCTTTTCCCCTTAATAAATGGAACGACTTTATGATTTGTTTTTCGATTGATGGTGAGAAACATGTCTGTTTAAATGGTTGCATGTTAGAGATCCTCCATGGAATAAGTTGGCTTTCATCATGTTTGCAGGCTGCGTTTAGATTACGTGCTGATGGAAAATACCCTGTAGTCCTGTGAAACACCACATTCGTTAAAGATATGCCAGATGTGATATCTAATTCTGTTCCATTATGGGCGTCTTGTTTTGGTTCTGTCTAAAGGTTACTGCTTCTTGTAAAATGGAATGTGCATGTTAGAAGTGAACAATTACATTATCAGCTTATCCTAAATAACTATTTTATTAAAATTATTACTTTATTAAAGGACTGCTCCAAGCACCATGACAACTAGAGTATGTAGAGGTTATGGTGCCGTTGTGTCCCCAGTGTAAGTAGTCACTCTTTTCGAACGCATTGTCTTCTTATATGTGGTCCGTGGTCCTCTGCAGCGTTCAGGTGAGCTGGATTCTCTGTGTTAAAACTAGTGGCAAATATTTAGCCAATGAGCTGACTGCACTGCAGGACTTGGCTTAGGACTGACACAGACACTTCTTTCAGTAGCTCCCAGCTTTCCTGGAGACTGCCTTGCTTGGTGGACCCCAAGAAAAAAATAAATCTTAAACAGTTTGAGTACTTATGTTGGGGGTGCGCCAGGGAACTCTTGGCACCAAAAACACTGCGGTGTTCTTGAAGTGTCCTTTTATGCCCAGTAGCAGCAAAAACAAATCTTCCTGCCCTTCTTGCTCTGCTCCCTTTTGCACCCTGCAGTGATGCCAGGAGCTGGGATATGATGTCACTTCTTCCCTGGCATCACTAAACAGCCCGCGAGGAGCAGAACAAGAGGAGCTTGAAGATTACGGATCACAGCAGCTGCACTGGACCCAGGGAAAAGATCCGCTCCAGCTTTCCCAAAGATTGAATTAGAGCCAATAATAATTGGTGGTGTGTGACGATGTGTTTGTCTGTCAGGGAGTGTGTGTGTGTATCTGTCAGTTTGTGTCAAATCCGTGATTGTGTGTGTCTTTGGATGACCTTTCCCCCCCCTTTGATTGGCTGTGCAGTTTGTTTTTGCATACAGGGGTTCTAGTGTGGGTATAAGGAATGTAGTTTCTGGAGGGGGGCAGTGTGTGTGTGTGTGTGTGTGTGTGTGTGGACTGCATTGTTTTAGGGATGAAGTGTTTGTGTGTGTGTGGCAGGGGAGAGGGTGCAGTGTGTGTGACTGTGTTGGATGTTATAGGGACTATATATTGTGTGGGAAGGTTGGCAGCCAAAATGCATATTTAGTTTTATTTTATTTTTGAAACCAACAAAACTCCTCCCTTCTTCTTACCTTTTTGCTCAGGGTGGGAGGACATTGCAGGCCCTGGTGGTCCTGTGGTATTTAACTGTAGCCTTCATTCCTCTCGCTAGCTCTTTGGGGGTTGCCATGGTAACCCGCAGCAACGCCCTGAATTGCCAAGCTCGAGGGAGGAAGATTCACCCTCTCAGCTCCTCCTCTCCCCTCACTTTCCGGCCCACCATAGAGAAGTGTCTTTGGGTCAGTGATGCAGGTCTTTGAGCTCCCCACCGGCCTGTGAAGACACACAGCAAGGCTTGCGCTTCAGTATTTTTTTGATCTTCCCCTGTTGTCCTCTGACTAGAACGATCGCGTTTTTGCTCGGTTTTTCTGATGGCCAGTCAGAGCCTGGTTACTTGGCAGCAATGCAAATTGAAAGGCAGTGTTTTCATTGAAAAGGCTGTAGACACCAGAACCACTACATTAAGCTCACTACAGTGTTGTTGAAAATAAATCTTTGTTGGTGTAAGCTGGGTACTAGATTCAAAGCAAATGTCATGCCCTGCTATAATGCAAACATAAAGTTGGACTATCAGCTTGTCATGGAAGGAATTCTGTGCTTCCAGTGTAACACCCACTGAAACATGAGTGATGCTCTCAGCAGGAGACCAGATTAATGGAAACATTAAAATATGACCTTTTAATAGTATTAAAGGAAGAAACACTCACTCACACAAGAACAAAAACAGACAGGACGACACCACCCACGGGCCATAAAACCTAAGCACTACACGACCAATGTCGCATAACACACACCAACATGGACACATTAATACGCAAAAGGCTCACATAGGCCAACACACACTCAAACCCAATCGGCTGCTCCAACCAAAAAGAATCAGAACTAAAATGAAGACACAAGGGAAAATGTATGTGAATGTACCCTATCCCCCCACCCTTTCTTTTTTCTGTACCCCACCCTATCCCCAAGACAATGTTGACAACCATGCAAAACGATCAAGCCTGGTAAAATGCAATGTTAGAACATGTCCGCTCTGCAAAACGTGTAATAAAAATGTACCCCCAAGTTTTCATTTCTGTACCCCCACCCCAAACAACATAATCTTCCAAAATAAAGAATTTATTGCCCGTGCATTACTTTATATTTATTTAGCGGCAAGAGAATGTGAATCTCTTACATGGTGCACCTCTTTGTGGTCACAGGGTGTCACACAGCTTATTTAATTGATTAATCAGTACTTCTGTTATTGTGCAATTATTTAACCACTCTCAACTCCTGTTCTTGTTTTCAAAGCAGAAATGGTGGGGGTGGGTTTTCCTGGTTTGCAACGATGCACATTTCTGTAATTTAGATCCTGATGGCATTTAGAACATACAAATATGACCTTATTGTACACCACACTTGGAAGAAATAGATGAGTCTGACACAGTTGTTTCCGGTTAGGAGGGAGAGGAAAAAGGTAATTAATTTAAATGTAAATCTCAAACTTATTCGCCGACCTCTCACTTGGGAATGTCACCATCTTTGCAAGGAAAAAGTGTGGTTTATCCAGATAATGAGCTATAGAGAAACTGTTTAACCATCAAGCTTGCGGAAGACTGAAATATAGGTAAAATGTTGCCCTATATCTGCTGTGAAGCACTTAAGAAGTGCTGCAGTATTTCTTTTTGATTCTGCCGGACAGACTGTCTCTGATGCCAGCATACTGGCCATAGCAAAAGCGCCCAATAAGCTGATATGCGGTCTCAAGAGTTTGCGTCCATGTGTATAGCACCCTGTAGTGAAGCAGAATGTTAGCATATTTTAAGCTCTGATCGTTAATCTTGTGCAGGCTTTTATTAATGAAGGGTCAAGGAAGCATTGAAGTGCTAGAGTATTTAATTTTTTGTCATTAGACTGGTGTATGGGCGACACTGGACTAGTGGGCATCCTCCTGATATGTACTGTTCCACTGTTTTGATTATCTGACACTGGCAGGGTGCCACCTCAGGCCAGTGTCCAGTGACTGCCAACCCCTCAACCCCCTTTCCAATGCCTCTGTGACTGGCTTTCAGGGACTGTAGAAGCAAATACTTCCCAATGCAGCTCAATGAGAAGTTGTTGCAAGGCAGGTGCTTTGGGCAAATGTTGCCTCTTGAATTTGTCTCCACTGAGCTAACCAACTGCACTTTTTGTAAAATGGAATAAATAAGAGCACACACTCTTCACACATTAAGCATTTCAGCAAGTTTAAGTGTTTTTTATGGGTTTTTTAAAAAGTTATAAAACATATGAGTGCACTTAGAGAATGTGTTAGTTTATGTCAGAACGCATAGCAAAAGTGCTACATTGGTCACAAATGCACAGAATCCATTGGTCACAGAGGTGTTTGTTTTTTGTTTTTGTTTTTTTTAGGATTGAGACCGTTGAATTAAGTTTTTACTGCCCTCTGCTGGCTCTGGGCAGTAACACTAACTTCTTGTATAATCCAGATTCATACTGGTAGTTACCCAGTCAGTTTTATGATTTAAAGAAACCATTGAAAAGGTTTTATTAGCATTTTATTCATTGTAGACTACTATAGAATGTTGGAATAATTTGGCAGTCCTATTTATCGTAGAAAATAATATTTTTGTAATTTGTTTCCACAGATTGTTTCAGTCTGTTCAATGTGAAAATTGGTGAACTTCTGCCAAAACGTTTTAGATGGTCCCTTGGCGCCCAGTATGGCCCAGGTGTCAAGTAGTAATGGGCTCAGACAAAAAGTATCTTCACCTACGACAAGCACAAAAGATGTTGATAAGGAAGAGGCGCTGCAGATGGAAGCTGAAGCGTTGGCCAAACTGCGCAAAGAAAGAAATGTAATCGGCAATCAGAACAATGATTTCCTCAAAGTGTCTTCAGTCTCCATCAAACAGGATACGGATCTTATGGTCTTCCCAGAGTCTGATGCCAAAAAGAGGAGTGAAAGAAGCTTTCAAAGTACAGACTTCGATAAACTAACTCCAGCAGAGCTGGAGAAGCTGCTGCTGGATGAAAATTTTGAGTGTAGCAAACCACCCAAGCCACTAGCTGTAACTCAGACACAATTATTTAACCCTTGCATATCCACACAGTATTGCTTTCCGCCGTCCTTTCAAAGGAGCCATTGGGGATCTAGCATCCAGGGACCTGCTTCATGCACTTTACCACCAAATTTCTCTATACCATTTCCAAAATGTTCTGATCCTTTCCAGAATGGGTTCAATCCAAATGTGTCTGTTGTGCCACGTAAGGAGACTGTCTATCTTGGGTTGCCTGCTCAAGTGCCATTTGTGTCTTTCCCTATGTCGACAGGCACAGCTTCGTTCCATTTAACTCGAAGCCTACCAACTTTCTCAAACATGGTCAGCCCAGACATGGCCAAATTGTTAGACAAAGTAGCGAAGACTTCTGAATTTTTAAAGAATGGGAAGTCCAGCCATGACAGTGACTTGGCACGAACAGAGATTGATGTAAGTTCTATGCAGAGGTCAGAAAAGCCAGATGATATTAGTAAATTTGATTGGTTGGATCTCGATCCTCTTAGCAAACCCAAGGTAGACAGTATGGAATTGTCAAGTCCCGCATCAGAGACTGTAGTATCGTTTTGTGAGCCTGGGTCAGAAGATCCGTGGGATGCAGTACTTCTGGAAGAGAAACCTGTAAAACCTGATCAGTTTGACAGGAAAATTAATGCTAAATCTCCATCTGGAGCTACTGTTACACGGAGCCATTCTTTAAACCTCCGAATGACACATTTGCAGCTAAGCAGAGGCCAGACCATAGAGGTGGGTGTAACTGTATGCTTTTTTTTCTTTCCTTTCAATGTTTTCAGCGCTGATTTAGCTCTAAGAGGGCAGTTGTATAATAGAGATGTAGCTACTGTGAAATTACTAGCTGGAGGAACCATGGGGGAAAAAAAATTTTATGTTAAAAATTTTAACAATCTAACTACCATTTACATACCCGTTTGAAACCACAATGTTTATGCTGTGTGCAATTTGACAGCTTGAATTTGTATTTTATTTTTTTTATTAACTGCTGCTACAGCTGACATATTTACTTTATTACTCTGCTGGGCTAAGTGTTAAATGTTGAGAGAGATGCCTAATATGTTGGTGCTTAATAAATGCCAGTAATATAGAAAAAGTATAGGTAGTGGAGCGCTGATTTAAAATGAAAACCAATGAGAATAGGGTGCAAAAATAGGGAACCTAACAACCTATACAAAATAGAACAAACTAATTAATAAACCCTTCTCTTCTGATAGATCAAAAGTCTATGAACTTACTAACTAACACACTGCAGATTAGTATTAAAAATCCATTTTATTTATCAAATCTAAAATAAATATATTGTGAGCGTAAAAGTGGAATTGTGCTTGATGGAAGATACATCAGGCCTGATTTGTTAAACAGCAACCTGAGAATTTTCAGTTAAATGCCCCAGGGAGAGATGTTATAGTTTGCAATCTACATTGCTAAGGTTCTGCAAAACATGGTATGGGTCCCTGGGGCGGAGTATTTGGAGAGCAGGGTGGGTCAATGCTCCAACAGCATTAGTTGCTGTGTAACAGACCACTATTTGGATCTGACTTACGAGTTAGTTAATTGGCACTCACCTGTAGCCAGTCAATTAGTAGACAGGTCTTTAAAAGCAGAGGGCAGCCTGCTGCAGGGGAGGGAGAAAAAGACAGCTAGGAGAGATTGTGTTTATTGCAAAGACATTTCTTTTGTTTGGAAAATTGGTAAGTGGGAAAGCCACCCAATTGCAGAGAGCAATTACTGTCTAGTAAGAGCAAGGGATTTTGTTTGTTTTTGTTATTATTTAAAGCACCTGTTTTCTTACTGAATAAAAAGGAAAACCGAGCTGAATGTGTCCTGGACTTTGTATACCCTAGAAGGCTGTGGTTACTGCAAGATCTGTGACAATCCTACCTGTAAAAGAGGTGGTTTGTTAAAAAAAAAAAAATAATAATAAAAAAAATATATATATATATATATATACACACAAATAGTTGTCTATTAAAAACCACAAATCAAGCCATGAAAAGTCCAGACCTTATTTGAAATGCTCGGCGTCCTGAGTCAGCAAAATAGTAGTGCTGAAAAATATCACAGTAGTCTTCTTTGAAGTAGAGCTGATGGTGATGGGAGTCAGACCCCTCCAGAAACGTTTCTCCGCTTCGGCGGCTTTATCAATGGATGCAGTCTCTCTTGGTGCTAGTTGATATAGAATCTGCCGTTTTTCTTTTGATCGCGGCAAATTAGTAATCAGCAGTGTGTGTTACAAAGTCCATCTATTCACTATGTATCTAAACAACAACATTTTATGAAACTGAAAAATGCCAGTAATAAGTAAAAATAAATATTGGTTTCCATATGGATTACGCCTTACTTAACACTGCACCCTAGAATAGGGCCAATTTTTTCTCTTGATAGAGCTCCCCTTGTGGGTTTTTATTTTTGATGTTTTAATATTCACAATAAAGAATATAAAGTCCATTAAGTAGTCATCTTAGATTTTGGTTTGAGGATTATCTTGTAAAATACACTACATAAATTCCAAGTCTTCCTCAGCGATGCCTGGTTACCCATTTGAGATGCCATCATACACTAATAATCTCATGTCAATGTAACCTGGTCAATAAGGTCAGTTTTATTCGGTATCTTTGTTTGTCTCCAACGCCTGGCTAACAGGATAATAGAAACTAATATGCAAAAAGAGTATTCATCTGTGGATTTTAAGTATATCTTGAGGAATCCCAAACAAGTTAACACTAAGCCAGTGGGTAGTTTTGTTATGTTCGTCACATATGATTACAGCAGTTGGGTTTCATTACATGTCCAGCAGATGTGGAACCTAATGCCAATGGCTCTCTTAAACCTCCCACATTGGGTTGAGAGGTTACCCCCAAAGAGAGCCAGTCTTGCTAGAACCGCTTGTGGCCATAGTTTGATATCCATTTCCTAAACTAAAATAAATTAAAGACCCTCCAGCTCCCTATCCACTTTGAGCAACAAGTAACCTTGGGACAAGATCCTGCATCAAGGTAATATGCCCAAGCTATTTTTTTTTTTTTTAAATACTGTTAGTTCCTGTCTGCAATCAATGTTGGACACTTTGAACTCCCTATGTAGGGTGAGCTCAGTTGTAGATATGAAAATCGTATAGTGGTAGGAAGCCCAGATAGCTGAGGGTACATTTTGAGTACTCCCTTGTTAAAATGTAGTTGTAGGTGTGATAAGCCGAACTTCTCTCACGGACTGCTAGGGATGAGGAACTTCATTACTCCTATCAGAGCTGCTAAAAATAATAGTCTGTTGCTCTTCAACTTGTCTCCCATCTTATTCCAGATAACTAGATTCAAGCGTTGTTGGAAGGCATTCCAATAAGGTGGCCTGCGAATTATGTGGGGTCTAAAACAGAATGCATTCCTTGTCTTATGGACTACTGCAACTCAATAGACACCCATTGTGGGTCATCACCATACCATCGAAAATGCTTGCAAACTGGTCTGCAAATGTGCAACACCCAACCCAATCTCACATAATGTTTCTTGAAAAGCCCTGCAGAATACTTTTATTCATATGCCCAGGAAGGTCAGGTAAACCGACCTCCAGTTGAAGTCGAAGGTTGCACATAGCCTGTCCATTACTCCCTGTTCTATGCTAATCCCCATTGCCTGGATCTTAGTAATGTTTAATTGGTAATAAGAGTAACGGCTGTAAGTCTGCAACTCGACCTGCAGCTTTGGTAAGGACACTAATGGTTCAGTGTTTAATAGGACATCATCAGCAAATGGATTGCTCAGTATTCTCCACAGAGACATCATGTATATTCTGGTTTTGCCTGATTGATGCAGACAGAGGGTCCTATGTCAAAATAGAAAGAAGCGGGGACAAAGTCAGTGATTAACTCACACTAGAGCCAATGGCTTATTGAACAATGCCCCACTTTATCTGGGAAATAAACTTTTTTGTATTTTTTTTTTTAAGCCGCAGCTCTTTCTATTTTATAGGACACTTTTTTTTTTTTTTTTTTTAATATATATATATATCTCTCTATCGCTCAATCGGTTGCTCTAATCTTCATGGCCTCTACATCTTGCTGTAGTGGTTATGATGCTAGAAGTAATCTGGGTAATGGGGCAAACCTTTAGCAGATCTACAGAAGCTGGAAGCAGCAGCCGTTTCCATTCATTGACTGAGAGTATCGGCTGATTGCTCTCAGCCAAGAACTAAAGGTTGCACAGAATTGGCATTAGAAGGCTGCCTGGTGACACCCCAATGACGCTACCGGAGGTGGAGTTACAAGCCGGGTACTCCTGGCACTGTAACCAGTACAGCACATTAGGAGTATTCCTTGAAGGCTTTTTGCATAGAACAATTTACCAGAAGAAGGGCCGGGTGTGTATTACTGTACTATAAATGTTGCTTAATTTATATATTTTATTTTTTACATTTTGATTTTTTGTTTGTGTCTTCAGTTACATTCATGGGTTACTCTCTTTTTGGGGCGATTACACTCTGATTTAATATTAAAACTTTATTTATAAAGCGCCATAGCATTCTTTGGCGCCGTTGTAAAAAAACAAAACAAAACAAAAAAAACACTAATATCCTCCTTCCCCATTCACCAACCGTAGAAATCCTTTGTTAAAGATTCCCATATCTGTTAAATATGTAATCTAGATATATTGACAGGGTTATTTGGTAAAGTGAGAATTTAAAATTGAAGGCCGCAGTTGCTGAACTGAAAGCAGCATAGCTGACTTTTTGTTCCATTTCGGCTATTGTGCCTGTAAATTTAAATTTCCTTTCGATTTTTCACTATAATGAATAACCCTGTAAGAGAGCACTGTAAATGGTTTGAGCTCCTGCTGATATTTTTCTATTTTAGTGCTGACGATAGGTTGACAGTGGTGATTACCTGAGTGAGAGTGCGTTCTTGGATCATACCCTCTGGTCACATGTGGCTCCTGTAATTTGTATTATTTGCTTGCTATGTATCCAGCTGTGACAAAAATGTATTCAAGATCCCGTAGAGAGAGAGAGAAATGTTGATGATTTTTATTGTACAGCTGGTTTACTGATACTGCATGTATTATATATTCATTTGTTTTCTTGTTTATAACCTATAACCTGTATGTTCTCTTTATCTTGCAGACGGACAATGGGACCAGTATCAGAATTTCATCAGGAAATGCTGTTTTGCAGGAACTGGAAGCAGAAGATGAGGAAGTTGCAAAGTATGTATTTTTCCTTCTTCAGTATCACTCAAGTCCCTCCTTTTATTCAAGCATATGACATGACATTTTATCAGTACACTGTGTTTGCAAATGAAGAAACAGGGTTGGTAAACTTGAAGCAATGTATTGTTACAGAACATTCTGATCTGTCATGCACATTCCGCGCATGTCCACTGACAATGCAGAAGATCTGCATGCACTCACTTAGACACAGTGGTAAGGTTAGAATACAATTTGTATTTAGTTCAGAAATGGCAATTGGTGGAAGAGATTATAGTTACAATTGGCAGTTAGGTTTAAGTGTCAGTGATAATAAAACGAAAAGGTGACTTTTTATATATAGAAGTTTAATCAGAAGTTTTTATTTTATAATGCAGATTTTTTTTTGATTTTTTTTTTGTCTGAGACTTAAAGTGGCTTTGTCAACCCTCTCCTCCCTTCCTGAAATTTCAACTCAATGAAAAGCTATCGTAAGACAGTCTTATGTCTTTCGCATTACAAAAGGTGGAGTTATCTTTGTTTTATTTCTCCAAGTAGTCCCCATGGCTATACAGAGAGGCGCTTCTATGGAGGATCTCACATGATCGTCCATAGGCCTCAGGGTTATAATCTAACATTCACAAGTGTTAAACAGTGACGTTCTCCTGGCTGCCAATGCGTCAGGCGCTGAAGAGGACTGGCAGGAAGACCATGGCGACCATCATGTGGGTCAGGTTCAGGTAAGTATAACTCACCTTCCAATGCACCCTGTGGCCACCGGAAAACCAGCAGAGCTTCTCGAAGACATAATGCCAGTATCACTGTCAAGTATTAGTACAATGACATTGTCTCTATCGCTTCATCTGGAGGTGTCAGAGGCCCTGGACTGCTTGACCTATTCTGCTACAGGGTTTGTCCCTTCTCTAGAGGGAGAAAGTCCAGCAATGGAGGTTTTGGGATACTGAAATCCAAGTCCCAAGTCTGGCATACCAGTAGTCATACCACCACAGTCACTTAGAGCTTTAGTTAAACCTCTAGTTCATGTCTACTTTATATATTGAGTTGCAGCCATATGTTTTGCTGTGTATTGTAAATCAAGTTTTATTGATTGAAATAAAGAATTATGTAAAAGGGCACAGCAAATAAAAAGGGAGTGGGTGGGTGTAAAAGGTAATAAAACAGCCTTTACAAAAAATTGAATGGTGCAGTACACACAGACCAATATGCATAAATGGCACACATAAAATAAGCTTTTGAGAATATATCAAAAGCATATCATTGGGATTAGAGAGGGAAGGACTGCAAAAAATACTGGACAGAGGAGCATAAATGATAATGGGGAATCAAGTAAACAAAGAAAAGTAGTTATCTGCTTCATAACAACTGATTGAAGTGATTATGGGGCCTGGAGTCTGGCTCCACGTCTCTCTCATCACTGTGAAACGGTTTGCTCACCTGTCCTGCATGAAAGATGCTGTATGTGTGTGGGAGTCATTTCTATGTTGCACTTGAGAAGACAGACAATTTAATATAAGAACTATTCACAGATGCAGTGAGGGAGGAAGGAAAACCACGGCATGATGGTTGTCAGTGATGATCGATGGAATCAGTATTTATTTACTTAAATGGTTTAAAAGGTGCTTATTTTAGCCATGTTTTTAATAAATTCATAAAAATGGCAAATGTGGATTAAAATGGCACTGTAAGCTCCCTCTACCTCCCGCCTGCAAAATGAGTGTTTCCTAAAGTAAGATCTTTATGAAATATTAATTTTAACTGTGTTGAAATTTTACTGAAATTCCAACCCAATGAAAAAAAATATTCTTTGACAAAGTAGGGATTTTTCCTTCACCTGATACTTTTAGGCATAGCTACCACCATCTAGAAGTATCAATCTCCCAGCTGTCACCACTGGGGTCTCGCAGGATCCTCCACAGACCTCATTGCTCATGCATGAGATGCAGCAGTAACGTCTGCCACCAGTGGCGCTGTCACCATTGGGGGTCATTGCAAATTATGTTAAGTCCCCAGATTGTGACCAAGCCGCTCTAAAATAACAAATATATTAATAGAGTAAACTTATGATGAGGATGTTTCTTCATTGATGTAGAATTGCAGATAATCTAAACTGTGGAAACTGGAAGAAGTTTGTGGTTTCTCACCTTATGGAATGGTTGCAATAATCAAACTGTATTCATTTGGCTGTTCGTGTATTGTGAATTGCGTTGTGTGCGAATCCCTTCTCATGTTGTTTCAACAGACTCAGGAAGCAGAACCCCTGGCACAACCTCCTTTGCAATCCTGGCTATATTCTCAGCACGGTGATGCCACAGAGAAATGTCAGTGGGGAATTGAGCAGTGTGAAGGTATTGATAGAGATTGAAGGATTCCAGCAGCCGGTAACGTTCACATGCGATGGTGAGTTTCATTAACTTATTAAAAAAAAAAAAAAGAAAATCTCCCCTGCGCAACTCCGATAAAAATGTATAACTAAGTACGTGCGCAGTGGTTACTTACTGTAGCTGATAAATTCACTCCTGGGCTTCTGGTACTGGTTCCATAGTTCCAAATTCCATCTGCACCAAAATTCTAAAATATAACCGCATTTGGTAATCAGTAAGTTCCAAATCGTTTGCACAAGGTGGATCCTTAAAAGTACTCAGTTTATTGAAAAATATGCAACATGGAACAGAAAATACTTATAGACCTCATAAGTAACTTGTGTTCTAGATGAAATCCCAAATAAGTTAACAAAAAGGACACATCTAGTAGAAATAAAAATTCTGAATCTTAGATCCAAGTACCTGTGAGAATGGTGGTGGTGAAGAAGTAATGAATGCTAGGAAGGACCCTAAAAGGGTTCTAAATGAGTTTCACGTTTATGAGTGAGAACGCATTAGGGTAAATGTGAAATGTATTGAGAACCCGCTTAAGGTAATTCCTAGTCTTCATTACTTCTTTCCCCCTTCTCACAAATATTTGGGTATAGGATTTTGGAATTT
This sequence comes from Pelobates cultripes, assembly GCA_933207985.1. Lineage (NCBI taxonomy): Eukaryota > Metazoa > Chordata > Amphibia > Anura > Pelobatidae > Pelobates > Pelobates cultripes. Next base: position 84,842,617 of record OW240923.1, read on the forward strand.
ATTGAACTAATTTTTTTTTTTAACGTTTTGTTAACTTAGGTTTTCATCTAGATCGCCTGTTACATGTGTGACATGTCATGATTCCCTTTTATTCCAGAAGTTTGGTCCTTAAGGGGTTAAGAATCCCCCGTGTGGAAATGATTTGGAGCTTGCTGATTACAAAGTGGTTCTTTTTTGGAAATGTTGTAATTTTATTACCTTACTTGAGCGAAGACCCTTTGTTTCTGATTTTTTTATCCTTCGTTTTGTAGTTTTCATTGTTTTGAAAGTTGAATTTTTTTTTATTTATTTTTTTAGTTTTTTTTTTTTAGTTTAGTAACCATTTATCGATCTCAACAACCACACACCTTATGTTCCATATTTAGATATGTACACATTTTATGCCTGTGCTGTGATCATGGGTCATATGAACACCCAACACAGAATTCTACACCATACTATGTATTTTTAAAATGCAGATATTTCAGAATGTTCTTCTAAACGGTAGGTTATTGCTCTTTTACAAAGAACGGTGTGGGTCAGGTGTGAATGTTACATGTTTGTCTAATAGGGAAATAGTGATTAACACTGAATAGTGGATTAACACTGGTCTTGCATTTTAAAGAGCTGAGCTTGCAATGGCCTTAGCTGTCCAAAGTCCAAGAAAAAGAATAGTAAAATGTTTTGTGAATGATTCCACATGAGTTTGCAATACCCTGCTTAAAGGGACATTATAGGCACCTAGACAGCTTCATCTCAATGAAGTGGTCTGGGTGCCATGCCCCTGTTTTAACTCCGCAGTGTTAAACATTGCTCCTCTGACCGCCACTAGAGGTGTTTCAGTCCAGATAGGTAAGTGAAGCTTGCCCATTCCAATCAGATGGTTAAATAGAGACCAACTGAGTAGCACAGGTCTTTGTTTTGCAGCCATGTGCACTAGCCTCCCAATGCTTTCTTGGAGAAAACATTGGATTGGCAGTTTTAATCAGCCTTGGAAGTGAGTGGAAACCAGCGCTGCAATTGAATAAAGGGAAGTAATAGGGCACTATAGTGTTAGAAATACAAACACACTCTTAACACCAGGTATATGCTACCTACTTTCCATATAACGGAGTCTGTATTAGTCCAGTTCTTATAACGGAGCTCCATCGTGAGATGTGCTTTGCTGAATTTACTCATAAGAAACTCTGAGCATATCCAACTTCTGACCAGTAGGGGGAGCTCAGCATGTTTGCTGTTAAACAATATACAATGTGCAAATAGCAAATCTGTGCATGCAATTAATTGTATCGCGCAAACATATTGCACAGCGCTGAAGTGGAGCTTTGTGTACCCTTTTACCTATGTTATACAATGTTTTTCATCTGTAAATGTATTGTCCTGTAATATACTATAGAATTCCTTCATGGACCATTCATTAAAGATAAATTGTTGTTTTTTATGCAAATTAGTGTTTTCCAAGGGATTTTCTTGTACTGTTATCTTATATTATCTTGTCCGTGCTACGTCTCTCTCTGCCACAGTAAGTTCACCAGTCGAAGTGATCATTATACAGGCTCTTTGTTGGGTCCACGATGACTTGAACCAGGTGGACATAGAAAGCTATGTCCTGAAAGTGTGTGGTCACGAAGAGGTGTTACAGAAGTAAGTGCCCCAATGAATCACTAGCAACAGTCTACTTTTTACTTCTAATTATAGCTCCCCTTTGACCTGATTTTAAATATTAACTTTATTAAGCTTACAATATCCCCAGCCAAGTCACTTAGTAAAAATTTAACTGTGTCACGTTCATAATTTCTTAGTGAATACCACTGACATGTCTTAACACAACAGCCAGAGACAGCAAATATCCTGTTCTTTCAGTCTGGTATATTGTGCCTGCAAATCAATATTAGACAATGTGCATTTCCACTGTAAATGCTGTAACCCTTTAAGGTATCTGGCCTATTAAAAAGGTGCTGCTCTATATATAGATATATATAGAGATATAGAAAAACAAATGGACAGTTGTGCTTTTGGAATCTGAAAAAACTTTGTTCTTCAAAATTATGAGTGGATGGCTTGCAATTCCTATAAAAATGGCCAGATGTAGAATTTATACTTTCCTTCAATTGCATCTGGTGACCTTGGTTTATTGTTCTTTGATCTTAAAGACATTTTAAGTTTGTTTCAGTTTTTTTAATTTCTTAATCCTGGTTGAGCTGTAACTATGTCAAACTGTAACACAAAAAAAACCTTGTTATTAAAATGAAGCTGTCATGGGGCAGTGGGTTAGAAAACACTTTACTGAGAGAGTCTTTTCCTTTCTGTTTCAGTATGGCAGAAATTAATCTTGAATACATGTTTTTGTTTTGTTTTTTCAGTAAACACTGTCTGGGAAGCCATGAATACATCCAAGTATGTCGAAAATGGGATGCAGAAATCAGACTACAGTTGCTGTCTGTCAACACAATGTGCAGAGATCTTGCTCGCACAGTGAGTATGCTCACTGTAGCCACTGCAGATTTATTATTGTCTGTTACTACATAAAAATACCATGTATTGCAGTTTTTGTAAAAATAATGTATAGAATACAAATTAAAGGGACACTCCAGGCACAAAAAGAACTTTAATGCATTTGTTTATGCTGTATTTTTTGAAGGGTAAAAAAATGTATATTTTATTATATTATGCATTAAGAAACTTTTTTTGCAGAAAGCTAAATCATAAGCCCACCTCCTCAGCCACACCTCCCTCACTCCAGAAAAATACTTCCTTGTACACAGCTCAGCCACTGGTACTTCATGAGAGAGGGAGGTGGCATATGCTTAAACTGCCAGCAAAATACTTTGACAGTTTTACTTTGCCCTGTCAATCTGCATAAGTTCCTCATGCTGATTACTTTGGCTTCGTATGTTCTCCACTGAGGGCGTCTGTATGTAGCAAGCAAAGTAGAGGCTAATAATTAAATTATTATATTTATTTGTATATATTGTGCTTTTGACATGTTTGATAAGATTTAAATCTCAGAAAAATCTTGAAATTGACTCAACTGTTGAGCCAACCTCACCTCATTGCTGCTTAAAGGACCACTCTAGGCACCCAGACCACTTCAGCTTAATGAAGTGGTCTGGGTGCCAGGTCCAGCTAGGGTTAACCCATTTTTTCATAAACATAGCAGTTTCAGAGAAACTGCTATGTTTATGAATGGGTTAAGCCTTCCCCTAATCCTCTAGTGGCTGTCTCATTGACAGCCACTAGGCGCGTGCTTCTCACTGTGATTTTCACAGTGAGAACGCATAGCATCCAAGAAAAGCATTATGAATGCTTTCCTATGTGACCGCTGAATGCGCAGCTCTTGCCGCGCGTGCGCATTCAGCCCAGGAGGAGGAACGGAGGAGGAGAGCTCCCTGCCCAGCGCTGGAAAAAGGTACGTTTAACCCCTTTTCTCCTTTCCAGAGCCAGGCGGGAGGGGGTCCCTGAGGGTGGGGGCACCCTCAGGGCACTATAGTGCCAGGAAAACGAGTATGTTTTCCTGGCACTATAGTGGTCCTTTAATGATATTCATTTCATATTTCATTTTTACTAATTTGCCAATCTTGATACTTTCTTCTACAGGCTGAAGATGATGAGATGCAGATAGATCTTAAAAAACATTTGGCTCTTCTTGACAGACCATTCAAAGAGCCAATCACACGGTAATTGATTTTATTAGAGGGTTAAAAGAGGGCTAGTGGTAATAGCTTGAGGGTCGCTTGCCTCTCCTTTGATATTTTGTTGATTTGCCAGATTGCCTGCAATATTCACTAGTTCTAAAGCAGGTTTTCCTGCTGCTTTTCACATACATTCAAGGTTTACCATGGTACACCAATTTAAGTACATACTCTAAGCATCCTTAATAACAAAACAACGGCTCTCCCTTCACTTAACGCATACAGCGGCACTGCTACTATGGAGGTGGCCTTCTGTTTAAACTATCCATCTTTGTATGGCATTGATGGGTTGAGAGTGCTTGGCTAACCCTGGTACCCCAACTGCAAGCTTTAAAGTTGGCTAAGTATCAGGGTGAATTTGGTGCAGTTTACGGACCTAGATCACCCAAAGCATCATGAGAGCAAAAAAGGTAATGCAGGTAGATGCTTTTAATGCATGCTAAACATTGAGTGTTGCTTTAACTTTAAGTGAGTCTGTTTTGTTACCTCAATGATCTGTTCTTAACCACTTCATGATCATGTTATTAACCACTTCTCTGCCAGAAGCCACTAGTCATAAGTTTAATGACTGGAAGTATGCTGAAATGTCTGCTCACCCCCTGCTTCCAAACAGTACAGGCAGTTTTAATGGGTCATACCATTCCTACAGTTATGGAGGCGAGGAGTGCTTCAAACTGGATTTTTTGCCTTCTTTTTCAGCTATGTAACTATGTAATGAGTGAACATTTCACTGTTAACATTACACTAGCAGTCCAGAAACTGATTAAGATTGCTATAGTAGTTTGCAATACCATTGTTTTACAAATATGTAATTTAACTGTATTTACTGTATGTGGGCAATATGCTCAAATGCAGTCGTTCCTTTTACATTCTGTTGCCATTTTAGTAAGCTGTACTGTTAGCAATACCATCAGGGTCCTTTTCAAGTACCTATAGTCTTGGTAGTTGACTATTTTTGTCACATCGACCATGCATTTTTGCTTTAGTAATATAATTTCAGATACTCTGAAATATAAAGAACACTGCATACTGTCTAATGCTTTTAAGTTCCCAAATATTTTGATAAAGGTAGAACGAATAAGTTAAAATAGAAATTGTGTACATTTGCATCTTTTAAATTTTTTTATCTTTTCTGGAAAGCAATGCACACATTAGGATATGTTGTTTATAGGGTAGCTATGCAGCCTTTTTGCGGCAAATAAATGTTATGCTAACATTTTTTTTTCAATCAAAATGTACTCCGTAGTGAAGGAGTTAATAGTATAATGGGTTTTAAAGATGTCATAGCTATTTAGTTATCACCTTTATAATGAAGAGTACTGCAGTCCACACAAAAAAACATCGGTGCAGTTCATCTTGTATTGTACAGTGCAGTGAAATTTGTTGGCACTTTATAAATAATTTTTGTTTTGTGTACAAATGGAGGGAGCAGAGCCCCAGGGTGGTCCTCGGGAGTATGCCATATATGAGACGAGAGCAAACACACAAAGGGAGACTATGTAGTATAGTAGATTAGTATTATATGTGAAGAAGAAAAAACTGTGCACTTACAATATGGGAGATGGTCCAGTGGTAACCTACATACTACACTGTATTGGCATCTGTTTTGTTTATATTTTTTCAAGCACTGCACCATCCCCCATCAGACCAAGATACTCACACCATATCCCCAGTAGGGGATCCTAATAAATAGGTGCTTTTAAGTAGAGCTTACTGAAAGCTCTACATAATGTAAGTGCATTTCTTTATTTCTTCACATACACCACTGATCTACTACACTTTATAGTCTCCCTTTTGTGTGTTTGTTCTCGTTCCACATTTGGCATACTCCTATGGACCACTCCAGGTGCCTCTCTCTACATGTCTACATCCTTTCTTTCACCAAGACAGGAGAGACTCTGTGTTGGGTTGTTTGAGCTGCCTTCCATCACCATCATCATTAGCACTACAAACGTGTCCCCTTGTTTTGTTTAGATTATGTATTATTTATTATTGCTCTACAAGGATGCTAAGGACATCCTCATGCAAAGACTCATTGTGCAAACAACTTTGCTATTGTTTCTTTTATTTTGGTGGAACTGAACTGGTAGGACTTTCTTTCCATGAAACAATAGTTTTTTGTTTGAAAATTTCTGTTTTTATTTTTTATTTCTCATCAGGCATAGCTTTAAAGAATTGCTGGATGCCTACCATGAGCAAGTCAGCATGTGTCTAAAAAACAAGGTACTATTCTAGTGATATCTCCTGAAAAAATATATATGGGGTTCATGCAAGGGTCAAATGTAGGGTGGCAATAATAATGGACAATGCCCTTCCCCCTCCCTCGCTTGTGTCCTTCTCCTCTTGCCCTTCCCCCTCCCTCGCTTGTGTCCTTCTCCCCTTGCCCCGCCCCTCCCTCGCTTGTGTCAGTCTCCCCTTGCCCCGCCCCTCCCTTGCTTGTGTCCTTCTCCCCTTGCCCCGCTCCCTCCCCTGCTTGTGCCCTTTTCTCCTTGCCCCGCCCCCTCCCTCGCCTGTGTCCTCCCCTTGCCCTGCCCCTTCCCTCGTTTGTGTCCTGCCCTTGCACCACTCCTTTCCTTGCTTGGTCAGCTGTAAGTGCTGAAAATTGGCAAAGTTGCAGTCTAAATATGTATTACTATACAGTGTTTTAATGCATGTACTCATCACCTCTGGAGCACAACTTTTGGAATGTATTTAATCTTTTCTTCAGGGCAATCAGTACAGAGTTGTTGATCTTGTGATTAAAGCAGTCCGAAACCTCTGCAAAACCGCTGACGGTGTGGAAACCCAGGCAATCAATGAATCTATTAAGAAACTCCGGAGGGCAGTGAACCTCCCCAGGATAAAGACAGAGGTAACACACATTTAGATTATATACACTGCATTATTATTATTATTATTGCCATTTATATAGCGCCAACAGATTCCGTAACACTTTACAATATTATGAGGTGGGGGGATGTAACTATAAATAAGACAATTACAAGAAAACTTACAGGAACAATAGGTTGAAGAGGACCCTGCTCAAACGAGCTTACAGACTATAGGAGGTGGGGTATTAGAAATGTTAAGACAGGAAATATCAAATAGGGTGGGAGTGAAGCAGAGTAAAGCACTGCCCTATAGGAGAGAGCAAGAGACCGGTATGTAAGGTAGAGGTTACTCTGGGAGGCCATAAGCTTTCCTGAAGAGATGGGTTTTAGGGCCCTTCTTAAATGATTGAAGACTAGAGGAGAGTCTGATGGCGGTAGGCAGGCTATTCCATAGGAAAGGAGCCGCCCGCGAGAGGTCCTGCAAGTGCGAGTTGGCTGTAGGGGTGCGAGCAGCGGTCAGGAGGTGGTCACGGGCACGAGCGGAGGGAACGAGGAGGGGCATAGCTATGGATCAGTGAAGAGATATGAGGGGCTAGAATTGTTCAGTGCTTTAAATGTATGGGTTAGCACTTTGAATTGACTCCTATAGGATACAGGAAGCTAATGTAAGGACTGACAGTGTGGTGAGGTGTGAGAGAACCGAGTAAAGAGGAAAATCAGTCTAGCTGCAGCATTCATTACAGACTGTGTAGCGGGGCAAAATGGCTTTTGGGGAGTCCAATCAGGAGAGGGTTACAGTGATCTATATGGGAAATTACTAGAGCATGGACAAGCTCCTTGGTAGCATCTTGTGTGAGAAAGGGGCGGATGCGGGCTATGTTTTTAAGTTGGAACCTACGGGATTTGGTAACAAACTGGATGTGAGGCTCAAAGGTGAGGCCAGAGTCAAGTGTGACGCCAAGACAGCGTGTTTGCAAGGATGGACTTATGTGGATATCACTGACTTGAAGGGAGAGCGAGAGAGGAGGATCAGTATTAGGAGGAGGAAAGACAAGGAGCTCAGTTTTAGAGAGATTGTGTTTCAGAAAGTGTGAGGACATCCAGTATTAGGAGATGTAAATCTGAGTGTCATCAGATTTACATCGCTGATGACACTCAGATTTACATCTCCTCCCCAGACCTCTCCCCTGCCGTCCTGAAGCGTGTCACTGCTTGCCTTTCTTCCATCTCTGACTGGATGTCCTCACGCTTTCTGAAACTCAATCTCTCTAAAACTGATAGCGGAATCCAAAAGATACGTTTGCCAAGAGAGGCAGTATAAAGAGAAAATAGAAGGGGACCAAAGACACACCTGGTGAACTCCAACTGAGACAGGATGAGGGGAGGAGGTATCCTTGGAAAAGCAGACACTGAATGAGCGTTGTGAGAGAGAGGAGGAAAACCAAGAGAGGACATAGTCACAGAGACTGAGCGATTGAAGAGTTTGAAGGAGGAGAGCATGATCAACGGTGTCAAAAGCAGCAGAGAGGTCAAGGAGAATTAATATGGAGTAGTGACCTTTGGATTTAGCTGCGATTAGGTCATTAGTAACTTTGATAAGCGCAGTCTCAGTAGAGTGGAGAGGGCGGAAGTGAGACTGAAGAGGGTCAAGGAGAGAGTTGGAATTGAGGAAGTGAGACACACTGGTAAAGACAAGTTTTTCCAAAAGCTTTGATGAGAAAGGGAGCAGGGATATGGGACGTTTAGTTAGAGGGGGAGGACAGGTTAAGAGATGTTTTTTTTTTCAGGATAAGTACTACAGTGGCATGTTTAAGGTCAGCAGGAACAGTGCCAGAAGAGAGAGAGCAGTTGAAGATATGTATTAAGGAATTCACAAGACAGGAGGAAAGATCTGATAAGGTGAGACTGGACAGGATCCAGCGGGCAAGTGGTGGGGCGAGAGGAATGGAGAAGCACAGCTACCTCTTGTTCAGTAGCCTGGTAGAAGGTCCCAAGGGTAGGGAAGGCGTGATTTCCGTGTGGTTGAGAAAGAGAACGGCAAGGAGGGGAGAATTGTTTCCTTCGTTGTTCGATCTTGTCGGTAAAGTAGCTTGCAAAGTTATCGGCTGTAAGGTTAGTTTGGGGGGTGGCCACAGCAGGGCGGAGAAGAGAATTAAATGTGTCAAAGAGACGTCTGGGATTGCGGGAGCATGAACTAATGAGAAAGGAAAAGTATGACTGTTTGGCGAGGGCAAAGGCTGCGCTGTATGAAAGCAACATGAGTCTATAATGGAGAAAATCTGCCTGGGTGTGGGACTTCCTCCAGGAGCGTTCTGTGCAAACGTTTTAGGCAGGTGTCTCTTAAAAAAAAAAAAAAAGGAAAAAAAAAAAAAGAAGAAATGTTAATGGTCTCTCTTTATCAATTGACAAAATGCAAAGTGAGTGAAGAAAATCAACATTGTATCAAAATATCACCTTTAGTCTTGCTAATCTGTTATTTTTTTTACGGTATAAAATTCTGATAAGACCACATCCTTTAAAAAACTTGCTTTTCCACCGTGCTGTATAGCAGAAAAGCTGGTTTGGAATTAACTGTAAGTCAGAGTTCAGTTGCTATGCAGTTCACTATGAATGGAGAAGGTCAGTTAATTCATGATGTGATGTGCGTAAAATGTCTCACGCCCATCCAATCAAATGCTTTCCACAGGAAAACATTGAATTCTGTGCTTTCTTATGAACTGCATTTCAAGATGTTGAACGTCACATGACTTTCAATCTGTTGTTACTGCGAAAGTGCCTGTAGTGGCTGTCTGTTTGTCAACAATCTACAAAACAGCAATGTTTTACATTGGCAGGTTAGATCTACAGGGCTATTGCATCCAGACCCCTTTATTACGTCTGGAGTGCATTTAATGTTTTGTTTTTGGTTTAATGTTTTAATGATTTTTTTAATATATTAATACTTTCTTGTAGAAGGAACTACTATCTTATTAATCTCTGAAGACTTACTGATCTGATCTTTGAATCTGTTGACCAGGACAGGTCTAGAAGGGCATTAATTTCACAAACAGACTTGTGCCATTGGTTGCATTTTGTGACGGTCTATGGAAATTTTGTGACGTAGTTCTAGATTTTGTACCGATTTGTAATCGGTGAGGTTGAAATACCAAATTAAGTCATTACTGGGGGTGTCCACCTATAGTCCACAGTGTAGTATATCAATCAGGCCTGATAACAGAGCAGTAAGTTTCAGTCTGTTTGTCTGCCTGGAACACATACCAGTAATAATAATAATAATTGATAAAACTGTCTGTTATACTGAATATTTAAACACTGGACAGATTTGGAAGAGAAGAAAAGCAAAACTAGAATTATAGTTTATGGATATTATGCTAGAATCATTAGGGCCACATCTTATATAAGCACATATATAATTTATTTTCCTTTAAAAGCCTTGGTATGGGACATTTTATTTATTACATCACAAATTATTTTATTTTTTTTTATTTATTTTTTATATAGGATTCAACCAGAACCACAGATGGGTCTGACTCCATTGCTTCAGACGGTAAGTACACAGGGAACGATCAGAGTGAGTGCTGTCTATTAATATCATAATACAATGCTACTTATTGTTGTACTCTGTCGCTTGGTTCTGTCCGGAGCGAGCGTTGTCTATTAATACGATAATGTTACAATGTTACTTATTGCTGCTCTGTCACTAGGTTCTGTCTGTAGCGTGCGCTGTTTATTGATACCGTAATACAATGTTACTTATTGCTGCTCTCTGTCACAAGGTTCTATCTGGAGCGAGCTTGGTCTATTGATACTGTAATACAATGCTACTTATTGTTGTACTCTGTCACTTGGTTCTGTCCGGAGCGAGTGCTGCCTATTGATACTGTAATACAATGTTACTTATTGCTGCACTCTGTCACTAAGTTTGGTCTGGAACGTGTGCTGTATAATAACGTAATACAGTATCACTTATTGCTTCACACGGTCACTACGTTCTGTCTGGAGCGGGCGTTGTCTATTAATATCGTAATACAATGTTAATTATTGCTACTCTCTGTCACTAGGTTCTACCCGGAGTGATAATCCTTTAGAGGAGAGTTTGAGTGCTCTTACTACTGCCGTTCACAATCTTCTTCAACTCCACTTTGACTCATTTGTCACATCCAGTTCCGTTAAAGCCACTAGTAATGACAGAATCACGAAAGAAGCCCAGAGCACTGCAGACCATCTGCAGTTCACCATTTTTGCTGCCCATGGAATACCTACAGCCTGGGTATCCTGGTGAGCACATACTCTGATGCTTTTCCCCTCAGTAGAAGATTTTAGCACTTAGTACTGAAGTTTCACTGTTTTGTTTTTATCCTGTGTATTTCTAGAGGTCTGCAGAATCCACAGTCTGGTGAAGTTTTTCATTAGTTATACTGTGTGTTAAGGGATTATGAGAGTAGCAGTGAGTAAGGTTGCCTGTCAGGACATTATGGGAGATGAGTGCAGCATTGAGTTAGGTTGCCTGTCAGAGGATTATGGGAGTATTAGTGAGTTAGACTGTCTGTTAGAGGATTGTGGGAGTTTAAGACTACCATGTCATTTATATCTGTAAGAGATGTTTCTCATTAATGGTGTATATTTCACTTTCTTTGCAGCTTTGAAAAGTACTACCTGGTTTGCTCGCTTGTCCATAATGGGAAGGACACGTTTAAACCTATCCAGTCCAAAAAAGTGGGAACTTACAAAAGTTTCTTTTATCTTGTCAAATGGGATGAACTGTAAGAATTTTAATGACTTGGTTTTTATTGCAGTTATGTAGATATTTTGGAATATATACTGTACACATATTTGGCACAATTTGAAAAGATAAGGTTACTTGAAATATAATACATACATAGTTATTCACTAATGTGAGAATTGTCAGGAATTCAATGTAAATTTAGATTTAAATCACTAGTAAGGAAGACTCTGTTTAAATCATAATTTTCTACATAAAGGCGTAAATTTCTTTGTTATAATCTTAATATTTATAACAGAAATGTTTCATGTTTAGAAGAATGACCTTTTCAGACTAGGTTAATAGAGTTAAGGTCTTTTTCTGAGCTCTGTTTATTTTATAAAATTTTTGCTGTGGAGAAGATGCATGTTATCTCCAGAAATCCAAGCATCTCTGATAATTTCTTCTAGATTAAGAAAATCTGTTCAAAACAATGTTTCAGGAACCTCTGAGAGCGTGAATGGATTAATTAAACTATTCTTATTTAATAATCTTTGGATTATAATAGATCTTAAATATAAACTATATTTTTTAATTAATTTTTTTTTTCCCACCATGGCTGGTCACCAATTGAAAGAGAAGTGCTTTGTGCAGAACGGTGAAGGAATGTAGTTAGAGGGTTGTGGTTCTGACATATATATTGCTCTTTAGGAGCTCTGCAGCCGAACAATTCTATAGTCACCTGAGATCCTGGGCAGTAATCTAATCTGTAGTGCCAGTCCTGATATGTCCTGCATGCCCCCAGTTTTCAAACACAGACTGCACTCTGATTTCCTTTCCCAGCTGCTATCTCACTGTAACATGTATTATTCATATATCAAAGAGTGAGCATGGTCTACACCCACAGTGTGAATGACTTAATTCTTCTTTATTTTTCTCCAGGATAATTTTTCCCATCCAGATATCACAGATGCCTCTAGAATCCATTCTGCAGCTGACATTGTATGGGATACTAAACCCAAACAGTGGTGGTTCTCCTGATTCCAACAAGCAGAGGCGAGGACCAGAGCTCCTGGGTCAAGTCTCTCTACCACTCTTCAATTATAAACGGTAAGAAAGGCCGATGTCCATAATATTAACTTGGTGTTACAGGGATTATGCTGTGGCCAGCTTTCCTGTTACTGGGGTCAGTTCATTATATGCCAGCTGTGGCCAGCCTTCCCTTTAATGGGGTCATTATACAGCAGCCATGGCTGGTCTTTCAGTTACTTGGGTCATTATACAGCAGCCGTTGCCGGCTTTCCCTTTAATGGGGTCATTGTACAGCAGCTGTGGCAAGCATTTCCATTACTGGTGCCATTATAGAGCAGTCGTGGCTGGCCTTCTGGATTCTCGGCTCTGTGTAGAGCAACCGTGGCCAGCCTTTCCGTTACTGGGGTCATTGTGCAGCTGCTCTGCCCTGCCTGCCTGTTACTAGGGTCAGTACCCCAGTACTGTACAGCATCCGTGGCCAGCCTTACTATCATAGGAAGCAGAAAGCATACAATAGAACTGACTGAAGCCCTGGCTGTACGTTGCTGACAGCACTGCTGCAGTTGATTACTGAAGACATTATTTTTTTTATATTTATATAGTGCCAACTTATTCTGCATCACTTTCCAGTATTGTAAAATGGGTAAATTTAAAAATAAATGAGACTATTACAAAATGTTACCTGGAACAATAGGTTGATGTGGATACTGCTCAAATTAGTTTACAGTCTAGTGGAGGTGGGGTATAAAAACACAATAGGAAGGGCATTGAGGGGTATAGCAACCAAACGACAGGGTGGGAAAGTAGCAGGGCTGGAATGTAAGCATGGAGTGTGGCCTTTTAGGAGAACGCAATAGACAGGTTTGAGAAATTGGTGTTACTATGGGAGGTTATAAGCTTATCTGAAGAGATGGGTTTTCTTAAATAATTGAAGTCTAGGTTATGGGGTAGGCAAGCTTTTCCAAAGGAAAGGAGCCGCCTGCAGGAAGTCCTGCAGACGCAAGTTAGTAGTAAGAGTACAAGCAGCGAACAGTAGAAGGTCACTGGCAGAGACAACCTGCAATGATGATCTCAGTCAGGGGAGCAGTGGCAGCTGTGGTGAGCCTGACGCTCTGGGGGACTAAAGGAAATAAAAAAAATAAACAAAAATTATAATTGTTGTAGTGGGGAGGCTAAATCTATATAGATAGGAAAACACAATAAAGGAATACGTGTTTGTATTCTTAACGTTATAGTGTTCCTTTAGGATTTTTGTTGTTGTTGTTGGCACTGTATTACTTGCTCTGTGTATTGCACGCAATCCCACTTAGATTTTTTTTTTGTTTACTTCATTTTTATAAAAAGAATGTATTCGCTAAATCTTATTCAGGCAACTTCAGATGAACCGTTTTATTTCAGCTCAAATTCTTATAGCATTTTTAGTATGTGATTCTTATATATTTTTATTTTTTTTGTTCTTTATTCACAATTTGAGATACTGGTAACATATCGGGATAAAGTGCTTAAGTCTATAACCTTTGTTTCCTATGGATTTAGGCTGCTAACTTGTGGAACAAAGCTTTTAAACCTGTGGACGTCCTTCCCTGTTAACCCAGCTCCTGGAACAGTTAGAAAGTCCAACCAGATGCAAAAACTCGTTTTACAGGTATAATCCATTTATTAGGCTCGGTGTTTAGCAGTTTTGTTTTCCTATTGTTGACACAGTGTCTGTAACCAGATGTGGCATTAAATGTATGTATAGACATAGGTCTTAAAGGGACACTATAGGCACCCAGACCTCTTAATCTAATTGAAGTGGTCTGGGTGCTGTGTCACTGCCCCTTAACCCTGCAACATAAAACATAGCTTGTTTTTTGGGTTGTCTTTTTTTTATTTATTTTTTTTTTAAACTGCAATATGTACATTGCAGGGTTAACTCCTCCTATAGTGGCAATCCCACTGACAGCCACTAGAGGCGCTTGCACGGTACAGACAGCGTAAAATTCAGACGCATGATGCAGAAGCCCCATAGGAAAATATTGATTCAGTGCTTTCGTATGAGAACATTTGAATGCTTGTGGGATTGGACACTTACAAAGGAGACAGCGACGAGGGAGCCTCAGTGCAATAAGATACGCAGACTTTTATTCTTGCTGGGGGTGTGTGACCTATTTAGAGCTAATTGCAGCGACTCTATAGTTTTAGGAATGCAGATCTGTATTCGGAATTCTTCAGTGTTTGTTTAAGGTTTATGTAAAGAACATATCTAGAACCCTAACTATAAATAGAACAATCACCATGGAAACCAATGGAATATTCCTTCTGATTGATTCCAAATGGTGTCTGTATGTCAGGATTATTTAATGACTTGCGCATATAAATCTTCTCAGAATGTACATATATATCGCTAAATGGAAAGAGTAGCAGTTTCCATAATTTAGAAAGTAGCTGTTTCCAGCGTATTGTTCTGTTACATGATTTTTTAGAAATTATGTGTATATCTGTTTGTTTTATGTTGTAGGGAGCGATTTAAAAGTCCTTCTTGTTTTCATTTCGAAGGTTGATTTCCCATCTCCTGCGTTTGACATTGTTTACCACACTCCTGAACCTGCAAGTAGCAACGCACGGCAAAACATTGACACCCTGAGCAAGGAGGCTAAGTCCAGGCTTCTTTCACTTCTTGCCAAAGATTCCATTTTTGGGTAAGTTCCTATTGTAAATAGCACACCCCATCACTAGTGTGTAGCAGGACTCTTTGAGTTTGCTAGAAGCAGACATAAAAGATGTTCCAGTACTGAAGCAGTCAAACAAATCCTTCATTTGTTGGACCCTGCAGCTTGCTTTGACTTTCTTTGAAGGGGAATGGAGATATTTTTCGTTATTGTTGGATTCAATTTTTTCTCACTATAAACTTGCAAGAGGGTGCTCTGAAAATATTCTCTATCGGTTTGTGGGGATCATACTAAAGTGTTTAGAAAGCGTGCGTTACTGTTACATAGAAACCTAGAATGTGACAGCAGATAAGAACTGTTTAAGAACTAGTCTGCCGAATTTTCTAAATACTTTCATTAGTCCCTGGCCTTATCTTCTAGCTAGGATAGCCTTATGCCTATCCCAGGCATCCTTACACTCCCTCACTGTGTTAGCCTCTACCACTTCAGCTTGTAGGTTATTCCATGCATCCACTACCCATTCAGTAAAGAAATAAAATGTGAAGTTCTAACAGATTTTTTTGTTACATGTGAGTTTACAGACGAAGAGGTTCTATTTTAACTGTCAAAAGTAATGACAAGTTGATGGGGCCTGATAGGATTCACCAAAAGTTACTAGCAAAACCATTAACAGATTTATTTAAGCAATCATTGTTGACAGTAGTAGTCCCAGAAGATTGGAAGGTAGCAGGTTGGAGTCGGACAACTATAGGCCAGTAAGCAGTAGTGGGGTTTGAAACCATGTTAAAGGATAGGATTGTTGAACATGTAAAATCACATGGATTTCAAGATCGGAGTCAACATGGGTTTACTTCAGGGAGATCATGCCTAACTAATCATACTGATTTTTCTGATTGGGTTACTAAAATAATAGATATGGGTGGTGCAGTAGACATTGCTTACCTAGATTTCAGTAAGGCTTTTGACACTGTTGCATATAGAAGGCTAATCAGTGAACTGCAATCTTTGTTTTGGATTTCAATATTGTTGAATGGATAAGGTAGTGGCCGAGTGACAAGTAACAGAGGGTTGTAGTCAATGGAGTATATTCGAAGTTTGGGCTTGTCACCAGTGGGGTACCTCAGGGATCTGTACTTGGACCCATTCTCTTTAATATTTTTATTAGTCATATTGCAGAAGGACTTGATGGTAAGGTATGTCTTTTTGCTGATGATACTAAGATATGTAACAGTTGATGTTCAAGGAGGGATAAGCCAAATGGCAAATGATTTAGGTAAACTAGAAAAACGGTCAGAGTTGTGGCAACTGATATTTAATGTGGATAAGTGCAAGATAATGCATCTTGGATGTAAAAACCCAAGGGCAGAGTACAGAATATTTGAGAGTCCTAACCTCAACATCTGAGGAAAGAAATTTAGGGGTGATTATTTCTGATGACTTAAGGGTAGGCAGACAATATAATAGAGCAGCAGTAAATGCTAGCAGAATGCTTGGTTGTATAGGGAGAGGTATTAGCAGTAGAAAGAGGGAAGTGCTCATGACATTGTACAGAACACTGGTGAGACCTCACTTGGAGTATTGTACGCAGTACTAGAGACCATATCTTCAGAAGGATATTGATACTCTAGAAAGAGTTCAGAGAAGGGCTTCTAAACTGGTTCATGGATTGCAGGATAAAACTTACCAGGAAAGGTTAAAGTATCTTAACATGTATAGCTTGGAGTAAAGACGAGACGGGGGGAATATGATAGAAACATTTAAATACATAAAGGGAATCAACACAGTAAAGGAGAATATATTTTAAAAGAAGAAAAACTACCACAACAAGAGGACATAGTCTTAAATTAGAGGGACAAAGGTTTAAAAATATCAGGAAGCATTACTTTCCTGAGAGGGTAGTGGATGCATGGAATAGCCTTCCAGCTAAAGTGGTAAAGGTTAACACAGTAAAGGAGTTTAAGCATGCGTGGGATGGGCATAATGAAAGTATTTAGAAAATTGGGCAGACTAGATGGGCCAAACGTTTATCTGCCGTCACATTCTATGTTTCTATATTACCAACCAGAAAGATGAAGGTCATTGTGTCAGATACTGTCCCAGGAATTCATCCAGAGTGAGGAGGAGGCTGGAAGGAGTTGGATCTGCCAGATTGCCCAAGGAGAAACTTTTCTTTACTGTCTCTTATACTGTAAGGTCATTTACTGTAAACTGTGTAACTGTGTAGGGTAAGCACACTCAAAGTTTTTTGTTTTTTTAAACCGAGCGAGCACTATTTATTTTTATATGTATTTTTCTTGTGGTTTTTTTTCCACTCAAATGGAGACCTAATCCCAAATTCTAAATTAAGTATATTTTTTAAGAAAAAGTACTTAACTACCACCACCATCAATACTACATAAAAAGTGCGTACAAAAATATGGTGTTAAATAACTCTTAACTTAATAATTAAAGAATCCGACAATGGAGGATCATTTATCTAGGAGATTTCAACTGTATTTTAGACCCGGTACTAGATAGGAGTAGTCTGAAAGGCAAAGGAAATGAAAATTACACTAGGGGCTCGTCTAGGACCTTTCAACGACATTCTGAGGAAGAGTGGTATGTATGATTTATGGTGGATATGGAACCCTCAAGAAATGGATTATACCTGCTTCTCTTGTGTACATCAAGTCTATTCAAGATTAGGGGTTAAAACCCCTTTAGCCACTTACCTTTCACCAGCACCGTGCTCCCTCTGTGCTGGTGACCTCTCCTCCCCCTGCCGACGCCAGGTCTGAATACGCATTCAAACCGCCCATACTTTTGCCCATACTAGTCCAGCGTCTTCTCACCGTGATTTTGACAGTGAGGATCACGGAAGCCCCTCTAGCGGCTGTCAGTGAGACAGCCAGTAGAGGCTGTCTTAACCCTCAGTGAAACATAGCAGTTTCTCTTTTTTTTTTTTTTTTATACCATATTTAAGGTTCTGAAGGTCTCTAAAGACCAGTTAAATCCGCTGAGTAAACCTATTTCTCTGATTGAGGTTAGTACCGCTATCAAAAAAACTCAAAGCACACACATCCCCGGGCCTGGATGGCTTTAGTTATGGTTTTTATAGACTAATGAATGAAGACCTAGACGTAGTTCTCCTCCTCAATATGTTTAATTACATTATGTCAACAGGTAATATTCCACATGAAATGCTAAAAGCCCATATTGTGCCTATTCCTAAACAAAATGAGAATCCAGAACAGTTGGCAATTTATAGGCCCATTACCGTATTAAACATTGATATTAATCTATATTTAGCAATAATTGCAGCAAGACTAATATCATACCCACAATTTTACACCAGGATCAAACTGAATCCATGTCAAGCAGGTCTCCAGTGTATAATATTAGGAGATTAGTGGACATTGTGGATATGGCCTAAATAAAGGGATTGTCCTTCCCAGCCCTTTCGTTGGATGCCAAAAAGGTATTTGACAGGGTCAGGTGGGACTTCCTAGATGCAGCTTTTGGTATACATGGAGATATTAGAGGATCCATAATGGCCTTATATACTAATCCGACAGCTAAGGTGGTTGGTAGCGGGTTCTCCTCTTAATGGTTCCAATTTAAAAATGGGACCAAACAGGGATGCCCGCTCTCACCACTTTTATATTTAATTGCTTTAGAACCTTTAGCTGTAGCAATAAGAGCCAATTATCAAATCAAAGGGCTGCAAGTTATAGATGATTGTGTTAAGCTAATTATGTATGCAGATGACTTAGTACTCACACTTAGTGGCCCGAAGAACTCTGTGAGAGAATTGATACCTTTGATGGAGGAATTCTATACTTTCCAGTTATAAACTAAATTTTGATAAATCAGTCGCACTGCTGCTCAATTTGCCTCAGGATGTCGTTGAAGGCCTGATGCAGGTTTTTGTTTTTTGTGCCATGGAATCATTTTAGTTGTCTAGGGGTGGAGATCGCCTGTGATCCCTTTAAAATAATGGAACTCAACTTCTTACCATTGCTAAAAGAAACCTGCAGAAAAATGAAAAAATTGAGGAATATTGAGATTTCATGGTGGGAGAGAATTAATACGGTGAGATCATATGTTCTCCCCAAGTGCATTTACCTGTTTCGTTTGTTACCTTTGGCTTGCCCAGACAGCTGGATGACTCTTGCACAGTCCCTAATTAATACGTTTATATGGGCGGGGAAACACCCACAAATTAATGCTAACCATTTAGCGTTAAAGGTTAAATCGTGAGGCCTAGGGTTACCCCTTCTAAAAGAATACCAAAAAGCCTGCAACTTAGCATGTCTTTATCACTCAAAGAGAAAATGCCAAAGAACAAATATGGTATAAAATCGAACAGTCCCTGATTCAGACGGAGCAGCATAATTTGGATCTGAGCGTTCTATTTTGGCAAATAAATAAGCCCTTCATTAGGGAAATCTGGAAGTATGATCTTGTAATGTAATGAACTACTGGGAGAAATGTAAAAAAATAAAAATCAATTCAAAATAAAGTAATTGCTTATCTTCCTATAACCTATTTATCCTATAATATAGGTGATTTAAATATACGAAATTGGATCAAATGTGGTCTTCCGAAAATAAGTGATTTTAATAAATAACAACAACTTTAAGGACTTGTTGCGTGCTGAATATAAGTTAGATAACAAAGAAGTTTAACTATCTTAGAATAAAAGGTTTCTTGAGTAATTATTTAGCAGTTGGAAAATAAAACTAATCTTATTGGAAAAGCTATTGGGGCAAAAAAAACTACTCCAACAAAGATAGTAGCTGACTGTCTAGAACTGGTTAATAGGGATCAAGATATACCCACACTGTAGAAGTCGGGGACAGTTTTAAATATTCAAATTAGCTGAAAGGAATGGAGATATTCTAGGAGTGTGGTATGTAAAAGTGTTCATTGTCTCAATCTATTAGAGTGCCACTTCAAGCTTTTAGACATATGGTATTTGGTGCCACATAGATTGTGTAAATTCTTTCCAAATCAGGAACACAGATGTTAGAGATGTGGGAACCAAAGAGCTGAATTTCTACATATCTGGTGGGAGTGCCCCCTATTAAGCTATTTGGAATATGATCAGGAGTAAAATTCAAGCATCTATCCGTAAACCCTTTTATTATGGTCCTGACTTATTTCTACTACAGCTTAACGTTAAGCATACTTTTGGAAATTATACTCCCTTGGTTACTCACATATTAGCTGAAAAAATTATGAAAGCCAGATATTGGAAATAATCTATCACCCCAATTTGGACTTTGACCCCTTAAGGACCAAATTTCTGGAATAAAAGGGAATCGTGACATGTCACACATGTCATGTGTCTTTAAGGGGTTAAATAACAGTTAAAATTTCAACTAAGAATGGAAAGCGGTATTATAAAGGTTCCACATGACATGTTGTCCTTATGGTTAAGTCTAAAAGAGAGAGCCTGTAAAAGCTGATTATGGTTTGGGTGGGTTTTACCCTCCTTGGTATTTATTTTTTGCTCTCTTTTTTTAACTCTGAATGAAGGGTACATCTAGGACTCTGTATTCTCTCCAGGACAAGAGAAATTTGGAAAAACACTATGGCCATTTTTGCTTTGTCTTGTCTGTGTATGTTTAAGCAAGTTTGTCCTTTGATCCTTACCTTCAGAGTCAGATCGGGAGTGTGGGGTTTACAATCTGCTTGTTATGTATTTTAATTTTTTTTTAAAAATTTACGATACGTTTTGATACGTTCTTTATACGCTCTGAAGGTGAGCTTATGGATAGTAAATGTCAAGAATTGTATATTGTGTTTACATATGAAAAACTAATAAAAAAATATATAAGGGAAAAAAAAAAATCTTGGTAAATGGAAAATAGTGGCAGCTTCTCCAGGAGTCCTTCCCAAATAGTCAGCCAATAGTCAATGTGTATGAAAAGAACACTATGGGGGTACAAATTTAGATCTTAAAATAACTCACATATAAAATAGCTTGATAACATATTGATATGGATAGACAAGGCAAGCTCAAATACACTAACAGAATCTGGAAGATAAAATAGGCTCCAAGGTGCCTCCCATGATTACATGGGGCAAATGGACACAATAGTCAACCAATTAAAAGACACCTTTCTCCAAGGAGCTTCAGCGGTATACAGCAGTATTAATGATAAAATATTTTATTTCCAAGACAATAGTGCATACAAATACTTAAATATAAATACAGCTCTACAAATTACTTTCTTTAGAAGGACTTTAATTTACATTTATAACAAAGCAAATAAACAATGTTGCTTTTGCACTATTTATTACCTTTTGGTTTGCTGCGTTTTAGAGATAAATTTGGTCCATTTGCGCTATTTTATATGTATTCTTTTGTAGATTTAAAACTATATCCCTGCTTTTGTGCCCAGGCTGTCCCCAGATATGTTGTCAAACTACAGTGAACTGTATTGCTTGGAGTATTCCTTTAAAGGAGCACTATAGGCACCGAGACCACTTCAGCTTAATGAAGTGGTCTGGGTGCCAGGTCCAGCTAGGGTTAACCCATTTTTCCATAAACATAGTTTCAGAGAAACTGCTATGTTTACGTTAGGGTTAATCCAGCCTCTAGTTGTAAGAAATTATGACCCTCTTACAAGGATATTCTTTTAGGGAATGTGTGACAAATAAGACATAAACACAAGTGTATAATAAAATGTATTGTAAATATTCATTTAAGGATACTGTTAGATTTTAAAAGGATATACACAATATACATTATACATTATATCCGGTACATAATCAAAAGCTACATAATAAAAGGCAATACTTAAACATTTAAATGCAGGTCTTCCCCTTGCGCCTTCATCTTGGGTAATCTGGGACAGCCTCTCTTAGTTCACCATGGCCCTGCTTGCTGCGTTGTCCTCTCCAAAGAGAGAGAGAAAGAGAGAGCCTTCCTTGGTTGTTGTCCTTTTAAAGACTGATTCTTGGAGTAATAAACTACAAGTCCCAGAATCCCTTTTCCCTCCCAAAAGTGGTTTATCCCGCCCTCTTTCTCCAGAGAGTTCTGTCTTTACACAAGTCTTTCCCTTTGATCTTTTCCCTCCAGCCATACTGTAACATCGTGAAAGACCAGTTGATTAGGTTTCTTGGTAGATTGGACAGGATTGCTTGGGAAAACACACACTTCCATGGTTACACCTAGATGTTAAAACTGGTTGGCAGGAGAACTGCTGGAGGGATGTAAGCTTTTGTCTTAGCTGAGTGGTGTAAAATGCAACTGAACGCTTTGATCCTTATCACACTGTTATCAAGTAAATGACCCCCACTTGTGAAACCAGTCACATACACAGAAAGTTATATACAATATTGCAGTTTGGAATATCAATTTCTTACATAGTGGCTGTCTCATTGACAGCCGCTAGAGGCGCTTCGACGCTTCTCACTGTGATTCTCAAGGTGGGGGCACCCTCAGGGCACTATAGTGCCAGGAAATCAAGTGTTTTCCTGGCACTATAGTGGTCCTTTAAGGACAAGGTAATTCTCTTTATTTTGTGACATGGCTGATTTTTTTTATTTTTTTTTGTTAGTTTTTGAAGAAACACTGTAGGTAAGTGGAAAAACTCATGTGCCTCCAAACACTTCCATGTCTTGGATGACAGCAACACACATGATGCTATGGACTTGCTCATGTGCACGCTGGCATCTGCAGAAAAATATGCCAGGAATATAATATTCAGAAGTTTTTTTTGTTAATGTAAAAATAGCGCAACGCTAATTTTTAGTTCCACTTTAAATACATTTCTGAAGCTCTCACCATGTGGATTGATTTGTCAATCATAGGTAAACGCTCTGATCACCGCAGCATTATACTGTTCTAATTTGTAGTGACTGTCTGAATGTGATTTTGTTTGTCTCTGCAGGTTATCAAAGGAAGACAAGGAATTTTTATGGGAAAAACGTTACTATTGTCATGAGTATAAGGACAGCCTTCCAAAGATTTTGGCAAGTGCCCCAAGCTGGGATGTAGCTTATCTGAGTGAAATCTACTCGTTAATCCTTGACTGGCCTCCACTGCATCCTGTCACTGCTTTGGAAATGCTGAATGTGAGGTATGTTCGTCGCAAAAGAACAATAGTTACTTTTCTGACATCTAGCAGCAGTTCAGGAGGGATGTTCAAACTAGAGTAGGACAAGTAGCCTTTAAATACATTTTTAAAAATAGGTTAATCATTTAAACATATATATCACCCCTTCACACATAAACTGGAGATCCAAACCAAAATCCACAGTTCTCACTTGTCCCTCTCGTTGGACTGACTGCAGTCGTCTCTTCTCTGCTTCTGCCGAGTTGGTAACGTAGAGACAGGAGGCAACCTGGTGGTCTGCACACAGCGGTGGAAAACACACCTGGGTGCCACTCCTCTGGTTGACTGTTGCAAAACAGATGCACTCTTCCTGAATTTGTTCCAGGAGAATGTATCCCAAATTTTTAAAGATTTTAATGATAAGGCTGTTAAGTCCATGGAACCTTCCTCTGCTTCTGAAAAACTTATTAGGGGAAGAAAGGGCCCTCAGAACTAATGTTTGCATACATTTCATTCTGGTTTTCTTTTTTTATTTATTTTTTATTATTCCTTTTTAATTTTTTTATTTTTTTTTATTCTTTGTTTCAACATTTAACATAAGTAGGTCACACACAGACAATAGAGGACTAATAACAGGTTATGCAATCCCAGAGGTCTGCTATCTTTATGAAAGAAACAAGAGGTCTAAGAATAGTGACTAACGTAATTATCCTGTATGGACATGGGGTCACTACTTATGAGATTCAATTGAAGATACCATTCCCATGTAGGGATTCATCTCCAGCCCAGTGTTACATATACAAGCTTCGGGTTTGGGGTTTGCTAACAGGTTACCGGAGATTTGGGGGGGGGGAGGGGGGTAACCTGTAAAGCATAAACAAGTCAAATTACAAATAAAATCATAAACAAAGTGATTTAACTCCTAAATGTCAAATAATTGAGCAGTGATCTATACAACAAAACTGCTTCATTAAAATAACATTTAAAAGAACAAATCAGTGTATCTCTATGGGGGAACATTCAGCGCTGCCATTGTTTAGCACTGACCCAGCAAGCCTCTTTAGTGGTCATCTGAGAGACTGCATCTAGAGGTGTTACTAGTGTACACAGTGTTTACAGTGCTCAGCCTGCAGGGACATACTGTAGACACCAGAATGCCTTTAGTGTCCTTTCAAGATGATGTTGTTTAGGTGATTTATAGTATTCCTTTTAATAGCAAAATAAAACTCCAGATATAGAAAAAGAGGACGACAACGATATTAGGAAAAACCCAATACTTGGTCCTAAATATGGTCAAAGAGGTAATATGAATTAGAAAAAAGATCCAAATACGGTAAAGGAATCTGCCTAACAAAGTTAGAAACCCTCCTTACTGAAATTACCTCCTAGTAGAATCATTCAAATGTAATCGCAAAACAAAAGATTGTAATAAACTGTATTTAAACAAGACCCTAAAGTTAAATTACGATCGACTAAAGTGAAAAAAAGGAGAGCAGGAGAAAGTCTTGTTGTTATAAAAAAAAAACAGTATAAAGGGTAAAAAAAATTCCAATATAAAACCTAAGTGTGCTGCATACACAAAACCATATGTATAGTATAGCCTGAGAAGCGCAAAACATCCAAAGTGCTCTGGATATCAGCTACACAGCAGGCATCATACAGAACATGTAGGACAGTACGTAAAAAGGTAGTCAGAGATAGGTAATAGCCAGTGGGGTTCTATGAATGGGAAAAACGTTACAGATAGAGTAGTGGGAGTAGACGTGCATCTAGTTGAATGGAGAAACTGCAGTGATATCAATGATTTCAAATTGAAAGCTAAGACACTTAAACAACAATTCAGGGACAGCTGCCTGCTGTCTAACTGATATCCAGAGCACTTTGGATGTTTTGCCCTTCTGAGGCTATAATATACATATTGTTTTGTGTATGCAGCACACTTTAACCCCTTAAGGACTGGACTGTTTTTGCGATGTTGTACATTTGCGACCAGGCATATTTTTACACACTTGTGGTGTTTATGTTTAGCTGTAATTTTCCGCTCGCTCATTTACTGTTCCCATACAAATTATATGTTGTTTTTTTCAGGACAAAAGGGGCTTTCTTTACATACCATTATTTATATAATCTCATGTATTTTAATTTAAAAAAAATAAAAAATATGATGAAAAATTGAAAAAAATACATGTTTTTTTTATTTTTACTTGAAAAATCTTTTACTTATCTACAAAAGCGAATGGGAAAAAAACTGCTAAATTCAAAATTTTGTCCTGAGTTTAAAAATACCCAGTGTTTACGTGCTTTTTTTGCTTTTTTTTTTGCATGTTATAGGTACAAGTAGGATATTGCGGTTTCAAAACATACATTTTTAAAATTTATCAATAGTGACATTGTAACACTATTATCTGTCATAAATCTCTGAATAACACCCCACATGTACATATTTTTTTTAAAGTAGACAACCCAGGGTATTCAATATGGGGTATGTCCAGTCTTTTTTAGTAGCCACTTTGTCGAAAACACTGGCCAAAGTAAGCATTCATATTTGTTTGTGTGTGAAAAAAGTAAAAAAACTAAATTGAACGCTAATTTTGGCCAGTGTTTGTGACCAAGTGGTTACTAAAAAAGACTGGACATACCCCATTTGCAATACCTTGGGTTGTCTTCTTTGCAAATGGTATGCCATCATGGGGGTAATTCTCATTCCTGGGCTACCATATGCTCTCAAAGGCAACGTAACCAACCTGGCCATTTTCAATGTAAAATATTTGACCCATATATTTGACCTTGTAACTTTCAAAAATGCTATAAAACCTGTACATGGGGGGTACTGTTTTACTCGGGAGACATCGCTGAACACAAATATTAGTGTTTAAAAACTGGAAAACGTATCACAACAATTATATCATCAGTAAAAGTGCTGTTTGTGTGTGAAAAATGCAAAAAGTCACTTTCACTGACAATATCATCGCTGTGATATGTTTTACTGTTTTGAATCACTAATATTTGTGTTCAGCTAAGTCTCCCGAGTAAAACAGTACCCCCCATGTACAGGTTTTAGGGTGTCGTAGAACGTTACAGGGTAAAATACAGTGCTAGCAAATTAAATTCTCTGGACTTTCGGCCTGGGTTGGCAGGCAGGTCCCTCAAATTGCAATCAATAAAATTACTTAATTATGTAAAAATATTACATAAATACGCACGTAGAATTTAAATATATATGCATATTTATATAGTTGAAGTCTACGTGTATATATAATTATTTATGTAATTTTGTATATGGACATATGTATATTTTGTATTTTTATTTATATATACAAATTCATTTGAAGTGTATTTTGATATAAATATATATATTCATTTTAAAATACAGTTAGAATAAAATTTTATATATATATATATATATATATATATATATAAAGAAAATTCAATTTTTATTATTTTTAATTTAAATTATTTATATTTTACTATATATATATATATATATATATATATATAGTGATTATTTATTTATATATATATATACGTGTGTAATTTAATTATAAGTGTATATATGTACATATTAATATAAAAATACACTTAGTCTGACATATATATGATATATAGACCTATATTTTATGGATATAATATGTCTATATATCATATATATATATATATATGTGTGTGTGTGTGTGTGTATATATATATATATATATATATATATATATATATATATATATATATATATATATATATATATAAAAATTTTTATTAACTTTATTTTTTTTTTATTGATTTTACACATGCAGGGAGACTGCCTGTTTGCACAGACAGTCCCCCTGCAGGCAGACACATGGACACCTATTGTGACCATGTGATCGCTCTGTTGATATTTGGCATTTTTATTGACTGACTGCCACATTCTGTTAATCCATATTGTTGACTTGCACTTTCATGTGTTTTACTATGCTCCTTGTTCGTCTGTCACTTTGCTCCTGTGGTGGAGCTGTTACCGGAAATGTATCCCCTGTTTCTCTTGTCTTATAGAATATTTGGAGGGGCCAAAGGGTATTACTATATTCCCAGTATGCTTCATCACCAAAAATATAAGCCTGAGAATTTCTAAATCGCAGTGTGGTAAAAATGGCGTTTATGTGTTCATTCTCGTTACATCTTTAGATTCTCCAATCAGAAAGTGCGCTCGATAGCTGTGAAATGGATTGACAGTGCTCTGAGTGATGATGAATTGGCTGATTTTCTGCCACAGTTTGTGCAGGTTAGACCTAGTCCAATCAATTTTCTATATATTATTAATTTACAGATATTTTAATAGTTTTTGTTTTGCTGTGTGTTTTATAGGCTCTACGATATGAAATCTATTTGGATAGTGCTCTTGTAAGATTCCTTTTATCTCGGGCTTTGGGAAATATTCGCATTGCACATTATCTGTATTGGTAAGATCTGTTTTATATTATTTGATGGGTTTTTTTGTATTAGAGGGACAGTCCAGTCATATCTATATCCATGTATCAGAATACACACTTTGCAAGAAATTTTCATTCTATTAACAAACTACCTTCTCATATCTGCAATCATGAATCAAACCGAATAGGAAATGCTCTAGGGAACCCTCAAGCAGAGGAATAAGGAGCTCTTCGGGGTCAGACAGGAGCAGGGAGCCCACTGGGGTCAGACAGGAGCAGGGAGCCCACTGGGGTCAGACAGGAGCAGGGAGCCCACTGGGGTCAGACAGGAGCAGGAAGGCCTCTGGTAGGGATCGACCGATATTTTTTTTTTGTTTTTTTTTAAGAACAGATACCGATAATCTGTGAACTTTCAGGCCGATAGCCGATAACTTACCGATATTTTGTACATTTACCATATTGAAAAAATAAACTATTTCTTAAGGTAAATGCACGAAATATACATGCCACATGTAGTGGATGCAGTGTGTTTAGACAGGGGAGCTGTGTGTGTTTGTGTAGTGAATGCAGTTTGTATTTGTGTAGTGTGTATTTAATGAATGCAATGTGTGTGTGTGTGTGTGTGTTTGTGTAGTGTGTGTGTATATAATGAATGCAGTGTGTGTGTATATAATGAATGCAGAGTGTTTGTGTAGTTTGTATAGTGAATGCAGTGTGTGTAAATAGTGAATGCCATTCCCTGGTGGTCCGGTGGCATGGTCTGTGCAGTGGGGGGGCCCAGCAGGCTCTTACTTACCTCCCTTCAGCTCCCTGTGTAAATCTCGTCGCCTGCTTGCCGCGCAGAGCTTTGCCATGGTAGGCCACAGGACTCGCGAGATTTACACTGGGGAGCTGCTGGAGAGGTAAGTAAGAGCTTGCTGCGGGCCCCCCAGGACCGCCGGGCTTGAAATGGGCCCGGCGGTCCTGGTATGTATTATCGGCAATGCGGTATCTCTATAGACCGATACCGATATTGCCGAAAATACTGAATATCGGCCAGACCAATAAGCGGTCGATCCCTACCCAGGAACGGGGAGCCCTCTGGGGTCGGGGAGGAACGGGGAGCCCTCTGTCAACAGGGAACTCTCCAAGACCAGTGAGGAGCAGGGAGTCCGACGAGAAAAGTAGTGTTTGCTCTGAGCAGAAATTATTCCAGAAATAGATTGTGTATAAAGTTGTTATCCACACAATGCTTTCAATGTTTGTTGTGTGTTATGTGATTGAATGTGACCTGGTTTTTATCTTCCAGGTCACTGAAAGATTCGCTGAATGACCCTTATTTGGGGAAAAGATATGAGCAGATCCTTGGTGCCTTACTTTCAGTTTGTGGAAAAGGACTACGCAGTGAACTGGAAAAACAGACAAGACTTACTCAGGTCCTTGGAGCCGTAGCTGAAAAAGTTCGCCTGACCAGCGGTTCTGCGAGACAGGTGTGATTGTGCTCTTTTTATTTTTTGGGGGGTAGGGATGTTTGGAGCTGAGGGATGGGACTGGGATTGGGTTTCTTTACCTCTAGTGCACAGTTAGATAACCTTTGACACTCCAGATGTTGTGGATTACATCTCCCATAACACTCTTACAGCCATAATTCTGGCAGAGCATGGAAGATGTAGTCCACAACATCTGGAGTGCCAAAGGTTGCCTATTATTCTACTGCATAAACAGCATATTTTACATAAAAAGAAAAATTAAATGCCTTAAAACGGGTTGCAAATATCAACCACATCAGTAATTGTATGAATAATCCATTGTCAGGAGCTTGTTAAGGCAGGTTAGCGATTCTAAGCAGTAGTCCTCCTCAGGTGCGTCAATGCAATTATCATTTCAGGTAAGAGCTTCCTTTAGATGAACCTAACAGGGTTCTAACAGTGTTAATTACAATACTTTTTCTGACAATAACATACTTTTTCTTGTAATTGAAGAGAAATAAGTGGGTACTGGACCATGTGCCTATTCACATACAATCACACACAAACAGAAGATGTCCCTGTATCTATTGTGAATATTTTAATGTTTTGTGATCTCAGGTGGCTCTTCAAGAGGGCATGGAGCGTGTGCAGCTTCTGTTCAGGAAGAGTTTTTGCCGTCTTCCCCTAAACCCCAGCCTGGTTGCCAGAGAACTGAACACTAAGGTTCGTAGAATTTTCTTTCAATAACTTTTTCCTGACTAATTCCTTTAAGGTATTTTATGCTACAATAGCTGGGTGGCTATAGGTTTGCAACTTGTATCATTTCTGAATTTAGATTAAATGAATATGATTACCATGCACACATGCCAAGTCACTCACTGTCTGCATTGACTGACTTGTCATTTGCTCTGCAGAATTTATCTTTGTATCTGACTATTGATGGTAGATGCCTTAGTTGTTACAAGTACAAGATAGTATTTCCTATCAATTCCAGGTCTCCCAACAGATAACCTGTATATTAGTACTCCTTGGTGGATTGCTGCTGTGTGCTTGGCCGTATGAGTACTTTAATTAGATATTACTTTATTTCTACAGGTATGTTCTTTCTTCAACTCTAACGCTGTGCCGCTGAAAATCACCATGGTCAATGCCGATCCATTAGGGGAGGAAATTAACGCCATGTTTAAGGTGTGGTTCTGCAGTGCTAATTTTTAAATTAGTTGTTACTTTTTATTTCAATTAGAGTGACATTATAGTCCCCAAAACAATTTTTGCTGAATTAAGCAGTTTTGGTTTTTAGATTATGTTCCTGCAGTCTCACTGCTAAATTTTCTGCTATTTAGGAGTTAAATACCTATTTTATGCACAGCCTGCATGACATGGTTTAATTTTTTTTATCAGATATGACCACACAGTGTGGATTTCAGAAGTTAAAATAACTGTTAGATACATTTTGAGTTACTTGGGTGGCACGGAGGGAGACATCGCTGAGGAGAATACTTGGTGGCATTGAGAGGGGACGTCCCAGGGGACAGACTGATTAGAATACTTAAGACATGGAGAGCGGAGGGACATGCCGCTATTTATATGCATAGCTATAACATTACTTTCATTCCACGCCAGCTAATGACGCTGCCTGGTCTAATATCTATGTATCAGTAAAGTGGTCATGGTGCTTGGAGTAAGCTTTTAAGTGAGCTGGGATTAGGGTTCATGGAAAGGGATCTTATTTTCTCAGATTGGAATTATGATGCTGATTTTGGCGACTCTTTCAGGTGGGGGAAGATCTGCGCCAGGATATGCTTGCACTGCAGATGATAAAGATTATGGATAAACTCTGGCTTCAAGAAGGACTAGACCTTCGCATGGTCATCTTTAAGTGTCTTTCGACTGGCAAAGACAAAGGTGTGTTACCTGATTGTCAAATTGCTCTAAATGCTGGGGCAGGCGTGGAAGAAATACCTGAGTTTTTCTTCCAATGATGCAGTGGATCCTAAAATAAAGGTCCAAATCTGAACGGGTTCGGTCACATCTCAGACTGCAAGTTTAAAACCTGTACATACACATAGCTTTATTTTCCTAAACAATACGTATCTTTTGTACAGAAACAAATCCTGCCTAAGCCCTACAGTAAAGGAAAAGATTGTACTGCAAATGCTGATGCCAATCATTGATTATGGGGATGTAGTATATGCATCTGCATCGCAATCCCACATTAAAAACTCAACACATTGTATAACTTGTTCTGCCGATTTGTGCTACAATGTAATTACAGGATTCACCATTGTGACATGCTAAAAGCACTAAACTGGCTGTCGCTGGAATCCTGACGCACTCTTCATCTTTCCAGCCTTGTGTTTAAGAGCTTTTCTGGGAAACTCCCACCCTACCTGAACACAATGCTTTCCTCAGCTGTTCCCACTTTCTATAACCTCCGATCCAGTACCAACACTTTACTTAGTCTACCTCAATACAAAAAGAAAGCAGCCCGATCCTCCTCCTACAGAGCACCGCAATTGTGGAACGACCTCCCGCACAATTTAAAATCATCCCTAAGCCTAAAGTCCTTTAAGAGATCCCTCTCTACATACCTCAAAACAGAATGCACCTGTCATGGTTGATTATATATTTCCTGCCTGCTCTATGTTAAATTTTGTATTTATTGTGTATTAATATTGTTTTTGTATTTTATTGTACCCTAATTGTAACAATGCAATGATTTGTGGACCCAGGACATACTTGAAAACGAGAGAAATCTCAATGTATCTTTCCTGGTAAAATATTTTATAAATAAATAATTTAATCCCTTAAGGACCAAACTTCTGGAATAAACTTCTGGAATAAAAGGGAATCATGACATGTCACACATGTCATGTGTCCTTAAGGGGTTAAAGGAACACTCTAAGCACCAAAACAACTTTAGTTTAAGTGGTTTTGGTGTATAGATCATGCCCCTGCAGTCTCACTGCTCAATTATGTCATTTAGGAGCTAATGGTGGAACGCACACAAGAGTTATGATGCGTTCCATGGGGATCGAGGAGTGCAATCTGCGCATGCATGAATCAATTGCAGCACTTGGTGCCATAATTCAAATACCCGGTTTTATGAACATTTA
The DNA here is from genome assembly GCA_933207985.1 of Pelobates cultripes. Taxonomy (NCBI): domain Eukaryota; kingdom Metazoa; phylum Chordata; class Amphibia; order Anura; family Pelobatidae; genus Pelobates; species Pelobates cultripes. Next base: position 84,874,498 of record OW240923.1, read on the forward strand.
AAGCCCAGATTAGCTGATGAATACTTAAAGTGCTGTTCCTGTCAGCTGCTGAATGTCAGCATCCTTCCTAAGCATACAAGAGGCGTTGATAAGGTAGGACTAAGCTGTCCTATTGTTTTAAAAATGTATTCTAATATTCTCCTCACCAATTGAATTAGTATTGCACTGTAACTCCCTTAGAAAGACTAATCCAGTGAGTTATAATTATAATTTCTTATTTCCTGCTCTGTTAATATCTTCCATAGCTTCCTCTGCGTGATTAAAGTTCAATTATAAAAAACGTAGATAAGAACTTTTAAAGTAAACACACTGTGCTGTCACATCTGATGATCTGACATCTTGGTGTTGTGACTAGGACTACAAATGGAGTAACAAAAGTGAATCACCTCCTAAGTGTTTGAGCAGTGAGACTGCAGGTACACTAGTATTCCAAAACTGCTTAATTAAGCTGAAGTTGGTTTTGTGCTTATGGGGGGAGGGTGGTTAAATGGCTAAGCCGGGCAGGTTATTACTGACTTATATAAATTAATTTTACAGGAACAGTAAAGCTTTCATAACCATGTCCATGTTTTACAGAAACCGCAAAGCTTTTGTAACCCCTGTATCCCACTACACATAATTTACAGCAACAGTAACGTTTTTATAACCTCTGTATCCCGCTACACATCTTTTATAGCAACCGTGCACCTCTGTATCCCGCTACATGTTTTACAGCAACAGTAAAGCTTTTATAACCCCTGTATCCCACGGCGCATGTTTTAAAGCAATGATAATGCTTATAACCCCAGTATACCGCTACGCATGTTTTACAGCAATAGTAATGCTTGTATAACCCCAGTATCCCACTATGCATGTTTTACAGCAGCAATAAAACTTTTATAACCCATGATTTTACAAGAGCAGTAAGGCTTTAATAACCCCTCTATTTCACTGCGCATGTTTCACAGGAGCAGTAAGGCCTTTTTAACACCCATATCCCATGTTTGCATGTTTTACAGGAACAGTAAGGTCTTTATAACCCCTGTATTCTACTACGTGTGTTTTACAGGAGCAGTAAGAGACCTTTATAACCCCTGTATTCCACTACCTGTGTTTTACAGGAGCAGTAAGACCTTTATAACCCCTGTATTCCACTACCTGTGTTTTACAGGAGCAGTAAGGTCTTTATAACCCCTGTATTCTACTACGTGTGTTTTACAGGTGCAGCAAGGCTTTTATAACCCCTATATTCTTCTATGTGTGTTTTACAGGAGCAGTAAGACCTTTATAACCCCTGTATTCCACTACCTGTGTTTTACAGGAGCAGTAAGACCTTTATAACCCCTGTATTCCACTACCTGTGTTTTACAGGAGCAGTAAGGTCTTTATAACCCCTGTATTCTACTACGTGTGTTTTACAGGTGCAGCAAGGCTTTTATAACCCCTATATTCTTCTATGTGTGTTTTACAGGAGCAGTAAGACCTTACTGCTCCCAGAGTAATCTCTACCTTACATACCTGTCTCTTGCTCTCCCCTATAGGACAGTTCTTTACTCTCTCCTCCAGCTCTGCTTCACTCCCACTTTATTTGATATTTCCTGTCCTAACGTTTCTAATACCCCACCTCCTATAGTCTGTAAGCTCGTTTGAGCAGGGTCCTCTTCAACCTATTGTTCCTGTAAGTTTTTTTGTAATTGTCCTATTTATAGTTACATCCCCTCTCTCATAATATTGTAAAGCGCTATGGAATCTGTTGGCGCTATATAAATGGTAATAATAATAATATAACCCCTGTATTCCACTACTTGTGTTTTACAGGAGTAGTAAGGTCTTTATAACCCCTGTATTCTACTTCGTGTGTTTTACAGGAGCAGTAAGGCCTTTATAACACCTGTATTCTACTACGTGTGTTTTACAGGAGCAGTAAGGTCTTTATAACCCCTGTATTCCACTGCACATGTTTTACAAGAGCAGTAAGGCCTTTTTAACCCCCATATCCCATGTTTGCATGTTTTACAGGAGCAGTAAGGCCTTTATAACTATATTCTGCTATGTGTGTTTTACAGGGGCAGGAAGGCTTTTCTAAACCCCGTATCCCATGTTTGCATGTTTTACAATAAAGCCTTATAGCATCCACATCCTGCTAGCCGCAGATTTTGCTTTCCCATGGAAACTCAAAGGATTTACTGGATATACCTGCTACATATTGCAATTTCTGTACCAGATAGGAGTACACATGTAATGCCACATTTCTGTGCCAGGGTTGCTCACGTTAACTTTTATTAGAAAAGATCATTGTCTCCCATTTTATTGTCCATACTGACATGATCTTGGAGCCGGCTGAATTGCAGTAAATGTAATGTACGGATCAAGTTTAATATGGTTTCTGCTGCCCTTAAAGCCTCACAATGTGGTGCCAGTGTTACATAATTTCCTTTTGTACTATGCATCTTCGGTCCCGAGGAGTGTATGGATCCTACATTTCTGTTTATTTTGACATTGTTGGCTTTCTGTATGCATTAAACACCGGGTGTGCATGGTTTTGTCAAAAACTAAAATGTATGTAAAATGTACTTGTCTTTGGTAAATAGACTGTTAATTTGCCTTGCTTATTGCATAACGGTATGGTATTAGTCACTAAACCGTCAATAAGCAACTTTTTATCAAAGTGTGTTCCCAAATACACCACTGTGTTGTAAATCCATTGGGAACGGAAGTTAATTTCTATTAAATGTCCCGGTCATGTCAGTAAAATTATATAAAAATATATATAAAACAATAGACCATTTTATTGGCTGGTTGTGACAGATCCACTTTATTCAATGAATTCATATTAAAGGCCAGAATAGCTGACCTGAAAGCATAGCTGATTTAGAGAATTTTTCCAGATCGGCTATTTTGACCTTAAATTTAAAATTCACTTTAAATTCTCCCTTTAGTGAATAAACCTGTATATGATAGACTTGTATCGCGATCAGCAGTTTTCACGAAAGGCATTGAATGCTCCGTTCTGACCATCCTCTGCTCTGTCTGCCAGGCCTAGTGGAATTAGTTCTGTCATCAGATACCCTGAGGAAAATCCAAGTGGAATATGGAGTGACAGGATCTTTCAAGGACAAACCTCTCGCAGAGTGGCTGAGAAAATACAACCCATCTGAGGAAGAGTATGAGAAGGTGAGCTGCTTCATCACCCACAGAAACGATTTAAAAATGGCTGCATTAACCCATTGAATGCTGAGGTGAAGCAAGTATGTTGGCGCCCCAATAGTTTCAAATAGATTTTCACAAATTAAGTCTTGCCTTAATGTAGGAAGTACAGGGATCTCCTCCTGAGATGAATTCAAAGCAATTGTTTTATTCCAGGCCTCGGAAAACTTCATATATTCCTGCGCTGGCTGTTGCGTTGCTACATACGTGCTCGGGATCTGCGATCGTCACAACGATAACATTATGCTGAGAAACACTGGACATATGTTTCACATCGATTTTGGGAAGTTTCTGGGACATGCACAGATGTTTGGTAGCTTTAAAAGGTAAGTTTTAGAAAACCTAAAAAACTTTTCTTGTTTTAAATGAAAGTCAATGCCAGCATGAAAGCCAAGGAGTTGTCAATAATATCATTTATATTGAGCAAAATCTGACTGTAACCCTTTCGATGTCAAACAATCTAAGGGGAATGCTGTTCATTTGGGATTATGCACAGTATATTTTTAGGTTTATGTCTCAATATCTGACTTTTTTTTTTTTTTTTGTTAGAAATTCAGGGAATTAAAAGGCATTGACATCATAACTCTCCCGGAGGTTCTAGGAGTCTCCTGCTTTTTTAATGCGGCTCCCTGACATCTGCAAATCATATACAATATCCCGAAAATCTCACACATATTGTATATGATGTGCGGGCAACCCGATTGGTATTAGCACTGAACAGGGGCACTGTCTGGTGCCACGGCCTTTTAATAGCGCCACCATACCGCTGTAGTATGGGCCAGCAGGAAGAAAGTGACAGCAGATCACTTCCTCCCAGCTTCACACAAAGCGTTGAGATGGAGGGAGGAGGTTGGAAGTGGTTGTACCACAAGCAGAGGGCAGGCTGGAGGTTGCTGCTGCATGCTCACCCAGCTTCAGCTAGTATCACCAGGACTCTAAGCAAGCCACTCTCCTGGACACACAAGGTATGTTGTCAGATTGTGTGTGTGCCAATGTCCGTGTGTGTATGGTATGGTTCAGTGTGTTAATAGTGTGTGAATAGTTGTCTCAGCCATTGAGCAAGACTTTCACTACCAGGCTTAGCTCATTGGCTAAGAGCACTCAGCTGACAATATTAGCCAATGAGTCAGACATTCATTGCAGGGCTTAGCTCATGGCGCTAACAGGAACTTTTAGCAGGAATTTCCATCTATGAAAGAAGTTGTGAGTTGTGCCTGGTGAATGCCAGGACAGTAGTCAAACCATTCACAAATTATTTGTGAATGGTTTGACTACTTACATTGAAAGTGCGCCATGGCACTTGTAGCACCATAACTACCAGAGTGGACAATAGTGGTTATGGTGTTTGGACTGTTCCTTTAAAAAAAATTGTTTTTTCTTTTCTTTCCAGGGACAGGGCCCCCTTTGTATTGACCTCAGACATGGCCTATGTAATAAACGGAGGGGAAAAGCCAACCAGCCGATTCCAGTTATTTGTGGATCTCTGCTGTCAGGCGTACAACTTGTTGAGGAAACATTCACACCTAATCCTTAACCTGCTTTCATTGGTTAGTAGTGTGATCTTGTTTTTCTAAATACCTTTATCGGTACTATTTGGTTTCTATTTATTACCAGACTAACAGCAGTAATTAAAGGGACACTCCAAACACCATAACTACTACAGGCTGTAGACTAGACTGACATTGGTTGATGTGATTCATCAGCAAAAACTGTGTTCACTCTCAAAAAGTCATTCATGTATACCACTCTTTATTTTGGCATCTTTGTGCAGGAATGGCTCTGACAGAATGGTTTTCTCATGGGTGATCGTATCTCTGGCTCCTTTTTGCTGTGTTAACCCAAATATATTACCATTCACCCACGGGAGAAAGGCTGTATTCTAACAGGTTCAAAGTTTTCACAGACAAATGTTGCCATCAGACTTTGCTAATATATTAAACGGCAGTGTTTTTATTGTAGGATAACTTTTTATTCTGTTATAAAACACACCCAATTTTGCATATATTAAAGTCTGCAAAAGTTACAAACTCATTAAGCATAGTGAGTATTAAAATATGCTTGTGAGAAAAATAACATCCCTGCGCCAGTTATAGATTAAATATATGTGGAATGCATTTACTGAAAATAACAGTGGAAAAAATGCAAGGACAAAAAATTAGAGGTAATAGTAAAAATAATAAATGGATCACAATGAGTAGAATAAACAAGGTGATCATCTTCCAGGCTTCAGTCAGTACCTCAAAGTTTGCTGGGTGAGATGAAAATGAAGTTTTTGCTGTTGCAAGGTTTGGTGTAAGGAAAGCCTCTGAAAGTTTGCCGGTTTGGTTTTTTTTTGTAACCACATAAAGCACTAGTGGTAATAGGGGCAGCAAAATTACTAATTTGATACAATTCACACTCAACATTGCCCATTACAGTATGGCCTATGAATAGTTTGGGGGACTAGTCTCCTTGCCACGGATGATAGTCTCATACAGATAATCCCCTGGCATTGTAGGTTAACATAGCCGCATCTGACCCCACAGACTGTTTTTCTGGTACATGTTAATCCTTTGTGATGCAATGATTGTTAACTATTGTTTGTGTGCTTGGATATTGTCGGTTTGCTCTTCTTTTCTATTGTTTTGAATAGCATGTTGTTAATGTAATGAAATCAGTTTATAAACCTGATTGTCAGTGACCATGATTAGGTGAGTGATTTAAAGTGCTGAAGTAAAGCACTCCTTCCATGTGTATACAAGACTCTATTCTCCCAAAATAGATTACTTTTCTACTCCATCAAGTGTCTGGCTTATAGTGGTTGAAAGAAAGCAGTGCTTCTGCCACTTCAAGAGAGGAGAAGGGTAAACAGTGTAACGGACTGAGTCTAAACTTGAAACAAGTGGCTCTGTCACCCCATATCAAAAACTTGAAAAATGAAATACTCACATTGACTTGGCTGGAGTTCACTGAAATTCCAACCAAGTTAAAATATATATCATAAGACAAAGCAGGGGCTACTTTGTCTCAGTAATTTTTCTTTGCTTGACAAGGTTTGGCAAAAGGCTGTGCTACCTTTTCTCAAGCTTGTAATTCCCCCCACCCGTCACCCTCTATGGAGGGTCTGGCAGGATGCTCCATAGAACTCAATATTGTAATCTCTTATGCATATGAGTGCAGTTCTGACATGGCTCCTGGCAGCTAAAGATAAGCAAATTGAAGAGGATGACAGCATATACAAAGGGACAGGTTCAGATTAGTGAAACTCCCTCTGGACACCAAATGACAATGTCACAGTCGGGGGTCTTTGCAAATAATTCAAAGACCCCAGATGGTGACAGAACATCTGTAAAGGCATTTTTCATTTCCAGGACTATTGTTTGTTAAATGAGTCTTGGCAACAACACCAACTATTTCTTAATATTTTTGAACAAACTTTTCAAATGATTTCATATTTTTGGCTAAGCTTTTCAAATTATTTAATATTTTGGAGGGAAAAAAAGTATTTTGATAGTATTAATTTTATATCTGATATATTTTGATATTTTAATACTTTGAAAAAATATCTTTTGAACAGTATTATTTAAAAAAAAAAAAAAATTCATTTGAAAAGCTTATCCAAAAATATTAAATCTAGGCCTGGTATGATTTTTAGATATCACGAGCCAAAATCGAGAATATTTTTACCTACGATTAACTTGACAAATGGCGTATCTTTCTCTGTCTAGTTTTAGCAATTCTCAAGTTAGTATTGGCTGTGAGCATCAGACTTTATCTTTTTAGAACTAGTGATTCACGCTTACAGGATACGCTTACAGGATACTCCATAGTACTCTGTGATTAATAGAACAGCAGAAAATTATATATTGGCGAAAAATAGATAAAATTTCATAATATTTGGTGCGTTTTCTAGATGCTCTCCTCTGGTTTACCCGAACTCACAGGAATTCAGGATTTGAAATATGTTGTGGACGCTCTCCAGACTCAAGCTACAGATGCTGAAGCCACCACTTTCTTCACAAGGTACAATGGCAAAGCTAATGGTTTCAAAAAATAAAAATAAAATTGTAAATATTGTGAAATTATGATTTTAACCTCTTCGCGATAGTTTCATGGCAGTCCTTCCATTAAAATTTCCGTCATGTACTAAAATTAAAGCCAGATTGCTGCAACTGCAGCGGTCATGGGGTAAATTCTGCAGCTGACTGCCTCGCTGTTAGAGGTAGACCAGCAGCAGCCAGTCATGCTCTCCCAGCACATGTGATCGCTGTAATAGCTAGTCACAGCAATCACTGTGCTGCTGAAACATTTGATTCGCCTCCCTCCAGGTCGTACGTAGTGAAGTGGAGAGGAACTGATCAGTGCTGATCTGTTTCTCCCTGCAAAATAAAAGGTGTTAGTAAAGAAATCCAATCCCCCTTTACCCTATTCTATTTAAAACCCTTCCCTGTCCTTTGATCATTGCCTGCAATTATCAGAATATAGATCACAGTATTTTACTGTGTTCTGATTTATTTTTATTTTTTACCCCTCGGGGTTAAATTTATTCAATTTGTTATTGTAATGTTTTTAAATTGGTTGTTTGGGGTGGGTGGCACTTCGTGGGAAATTGGGGAATTTACTGTTAGGAAACCTAGGGGTTAACTGTAAAAAAAATAAAAAAACTTGAAAAAAAACGCTTGTTACCAAAGGTTCAAAATATGCCTTTTGAAATACCTTGGGGTGTCTTCTTTAATAAATTGTAGACTTCTGTGGGATCGTTTGAATTAGCAACCTGCTAATATGCCACAATTGAACATGAACCCATCAACACCATCTATGTAAAAACCTGTAATTGTCACATCTCTTACAGCACTGTAACTTTGCAAAATAGTGCGTAGGACGGTCATGCATTGTGTATATTGTTTTACTCAGAAGATGTAAGTGAGCATAATTTGGGGGATGTTATCACAGTAGCACATATCAAATGTACAAAATACCCAGCAAAAATGTAACGTACATAGACCATGCCTTTTTTTCCATCACAAACTTTGAGATAAATTGGTGAAAAAATGGCAGCAAGTTAAGGCACAATATACGCCGTTTTATTGGAGATTTGTTTTAGCTTGAAAACTATCTTAGTAGAGATCGATACGTTGAGTGTTTTTTCCTGTTGTTGCAATAACAACTCCAGAATGGGCCCAGATGAATTTAGGGTTTTTTCTGTCTAATATAGGAGGGGGTGCTTGTTGGAGTCATTATATTTTGGGTTTATAACCTGTATAAACATATAAACACTGTGCTATGCACAAATCACCTTGTGGAGCAAAGCAATATATAAATAAATCCTTTTAAAGAGTGTATATATACTCCATATTTATTATAAATGGTTGATTTGACATTAATAGTGTATTAATATTAACAATATGCAGTGTATAAAATTTACTTGTGAAGTAAAATATTAAACATATATATGAAAAGTACACAGTCCTGAAATTGAATAATCAATAAATGTAAAAGATAGAAAGACAAAAGAAAATGCAGTTTATTTAAATATGCCAATGTAATAACAAAGCTAACATATGAAAGCATTAATCTACAAATCTATTATTACTTGCTAAGTGCAAGCTAACAATGAGGATGATGGAACTGCATTTGGACCAGGTGTGGTCTGTCTTATGGCTGCATTTTATAAACATTGTTCAAACGCTTTATTGCTGCTACTAGGAGTAAAGTTAAAGCATAATTTAAAGCGGATGTCTGAGATAAAGAGTTAAGCCACAACTAATCTTATCTTATAATAGACATTTTCTAATGTTTTCATAAAGTTTGCAAGTATGTTGTCACTGTTTGTAATTCTGTTAAAATTACTTTCTGATTTTGTTTTTTTAGACTTATCGAATCGAGTCTGGGTAGTGTGGCTACCAAGTTTAATTTCTTTATTCACAATCTGGCCCAGCGCTTTTCTGGGCTCCCTTCAAATGATGAACCTATCCTTTCATTTTCCCCAAAAACATACTCTCTGAAACAGGATGGTCGCATCCGAGGGGCCTCGGTCTTCACTTACCACAAGAGATATAACCCAGATAAATTCTATGTGAGTTTTTTTTAATTTTTTTATATAATATAAACTGTACTGAACTTTCCGCTTTTTCTACGTGTTGAGTTTCAGTGCATTAAGGGACACGATGGGCCCCATAACAACTTAAATGATACCTGGTGACTACTCTCCTTCAGAATTTAACGGTTTAACCCCAAAATCTTAAGTCTCGAATCCTGACTGATTTCTTTGAAGTTAAACCATTCGTTAATGGTTTTTAACCCTGAAGACTTAATATGGGGGTTTTTTGGTGCCCAAAGTGTTCATTGAGTTGGATATATATTGATATTCTTCATCATTTTATAAAAGTGTTTTTGTGTCTTTATTCATTATATAGAGAGAGATAGATGTGTGTGTGTGTTAAACAAAACTCTGCACACCAGTAAAGCCATAAGACTTGCTTTTCCCACAGAAATCACAAATTTGCAGTGATATTACTACCGCAAAGGAATATATATATATATATATATATATATATATATATATATATATATATTCCTGATGAAAGTCCACAAGAGGGACTGAAACGTTGATCTGCTCTTAATATTATAAATAAAAGTTACGTTTTAAAGAATCCGTGAGTGCAGCCAACCATCACTACTATTTGGATACTGGAGCCTTGGTGATGCACCCAGTTATGATTGAAGCCTGAGTGCAAGGTATATTTGGTGTTTTTTATATATATAGTCAAAGAAAAAGAAAAATGTAATAATTCTGTTATCTTTATACTATCGGGGGGCAAACATCCCTTGTGAGTGACATATGCAGCCATTAATATCTAATTGGAGACCCTCTGCTAGAAAACATAATCAGAGAGGCCAAAAAGCAAATGAACAGAAATTTCAGCAACATAAAATATTTTAATTTGAAAGGCGTATAAAGTGCAAAAATCCGTCCAGGCATACAGCTTATTTATTCATATATTTATTTTATATTTTGTGTTCTAGCTCTCTGTAAAAATTGTTACAGTTAAGAGAACAAGCCATTTCATTCATTAAAAAAGTGAAACCAGCGGCTGGTAGTTTCATTCTTTTTTCCCCCCACCATATTCCTTAAACAATGTCAGGATCTGCTGAATATTCTGAAGCATATAACTGAAAGTCATAATTCATATCAAATGGATAGTCAGGGTTTAACCGCCCATGTACAGCACTACCCATGAAAGTGACTTTCTCCTTCTGTCTCCAGACATTGTTGCAGAGAAATGTGTTGTAAATCAGGAATTCACGCATTCGGAGTTCGCCAGTGATTTTTATTAATTATTAAATTGAATTGCATGTAGTTGACAGTTTGTTGAAAAGTAGTTAAAATGTGTTTTTGTGACAGATTTATGTAGTGCGAGTGATGAGAGATGGCCAGGACGAATCAACTTTCATCTTCAGGACCTTTGATGAGTTTCAGGAGCTTCACAACAAGCTCAGCCTCCTCTTTCCCCTATGGAAGCTCCCGGGGTATGTGTGTTATTGAAAAACAGTAAAAATCTGTAAAAGCCAAATAACTGACAATGAGCTGTGCTATAATTGTCAATGTCACTCAGCCCTATAATCCCATATCTTTACTGTAAAGATTATTTTCACTGCTGAGTTCATCGATTCACTTTCTCAGAGGAGATTCTGGGGTTTGTTCTTTATTTTTATGGGCACGTTAAAGTCTTGACTTTTGGCTTTTGTATCCGGTAGACCAGGGATGCCCAAAACGTAGATCCCCAGATCTTGTAGAACTACAAATCCCTTGATGCTTTGCATGCCTTTTGAATGCATGTACAATGACAAAGTATCATGGAAGCTGTAGTTTTAAAACATCTGGGGATCTACCTTCTGGGCACCCCTGTGGTAGACATATATTCTGTATTTTAAAACATGGCCAGTTTTGTCATCTTTTTAATTTGTTTTATATAGTTTTCCCAGTAAAGTGGTTCTCGGCAGAACCCACATAAAGGAAGTGGCAGCTCGAAGGAAACTGGAATTAAACAGTTACATGCAGAGTCTTCTGAATAGCTCAGCTGAAGTGTCCGAGGTAACGTGGCATGAGGATGTTCCTTTATTTCTATGATAAGAATTAATATATTTACTTTATTCATACTGTAACAGTTATTGTTGCAATATGGGTTAAAACAGAATTAATTAATGTAATGTTATTATTTGTGCATTTAGTTATGATTTGTGCAATGATCGTTTCTTGTTTGTGTTCAATAATTATTACTTTATTTTTGCTGTAATTTTTTGTATAGTTTAAACATGAATTATACCCTGACTAATTGTTACTCTGTACAGTACATGTGCAATAATATCTAAATTAATTAGAAAATGGGCAATATATTATGGTGCTATGTAAATACACACACTTTTCAGTATTTTATAAAAACTGAAATACTGATCAAGAATGTGTTGGGATTTCATTGAAATTCCTATGCAATCCAAGGATACAATAAGATAAAGCAGGGACTCAACTCCGCCAGCAACGTTTGTCCAATCCCAGCAGCTGTCACAAATGATGCCTTTGGGATTCAGGCAGAACGAAGATGGGGCAGGCGCAAGGAACAGTCTGAGGTAAGTAAGACTTACCTGCCTTGCACCCAGCAGCCACAGGACCCACATCAGTTTTAGGAGTGTTTGCAAAATATGCACAGAGAGAGATCCCAAAGTGACAGGTCAGTATTTTAATAGGTATTATTGTCTGTACAGTTATAGGTATTGTTTGTACAGTGAGTTCCTGTTTTCTTGCAGTGAGAGTTGGTTGTACTGTAATCGTTATTGTTTTGTTTTGTTTTTTTAAATATAAAAATCTACAAGGTTTTAATTTACTGAGGACTTACGTAAAGGGACATTCCAAGCACTATAACTACAGATGTCTTTTAGATGGCTTATGGTGACAATACTTCCCATTTGTCTTAAAACCAAGTCCTATTTTTTCCTGACAATTTATCACCTATTTGTGCAACATCAGGAAAGTACAACTTTATTCATTAAAGCGGTTCTGTCACCTTCTGGGGTGTTTGCATATTTTTCAAAATTCCCTGATAGGGACTAAGCCATTTGCCTTGCGGCAGCCACAGGTGCAGAGAAAGGTGGGTTTTACTTACAGTGGTAAAAAAGTATGTAAACACTTTGAAGTTAGTTAGTTTTCTTCATGAATAGCTCATAAAATGTCATCTCATCACAAAAGTCACAAGTATAAACACAAACAATGTGCTTCAGCAACAACACACAAACAATTAAAATCTTTCATATCGTTAAAGGAAGACTATATTGCCAGAAATGCATAAGATCACTGTTTAAGCCTCTGGCACCCATCTCTTGCCTTTTAAAAGGTGAGATTACTTCTTTTTTTCCAGCACTGCGTGGGTCTCCTCATGGCTGGCCCCATACCCACTCTGCATTGTTGGTGAAGGTGTTCTAATGCTTTTCCATAGGCAAGTATTGGGAGGCTATTGTGCATGCATCTTCATAGAGATTCATTGAATCAGTGCATCTCTATGGGGAGCATTCCGCATGGAGATGCTGAATGCCAGTGCTGTGACTGCCACAAGAGGTGTTGCTAGGCTGTAATGTAAACACTGCATTTTCTCTGGAAGGGCAGTTTTTACAGCAAAAGGCCTGCAGGGACTGACTGTACTCACCAGAACAACTACTTTAAGCTGTAGTGGTTCTGGTGACAATAGTGTCCCTTTAATGAACAAATCCGATTAAACATTCATAGTGCTGTTCAAAAAATAAGTGAACACATGGATTTAATAGCAGGTTGATTCACCTTTGGCAGCGATAACCTCAACCAAGCATTTACGGTAGTTCCAGATTAGACCTACACAATATTCAGGAAGAATATTGGACCATTCTTGCTTACAGAACTGCTTCAACAGATAGCACAAAGTAGTTTTTATGAATAGCAAACATAATGCTTGAGTAAAAGATCTAACTCACACCTCCCATATCTCTTCATTAAGTGGACCCCAGGTTAGCAAATTTCCTACACTAATTAGCTTTTGTTGAAGTCATTAAACTAGGGTTTCAGATACTTTTTTCAACCTGTGAAGTTTTGAAAGATATATATTCAAAATGTACAAGAACAATACAATAATTTGTTTATTCGTTAAAACAGATTGTGTTTGGTTATTGTTTTTTTGTTTTTTTTTGTATGAAAAAAAAAGTCCCTACCTTTATTTTCAGTTTTTATCTTTATGAAATACTCCTTTTTTCGGTGGGGGGGGATGGTGACAACCCCTTTTACATGAGACAGTCGAAAAGTTTTATTGCTCCTGCACACATTTCGAGTCTGCTTGATACTAATTCTTGCAGCTGTGGAGAGAATTTAGGAAGTGGAGAGTGCACCTATGCAAAGTATTGGAGGCCAGGGATTGGCTGACAAATCCCAGACATTTACTGGTAGACGTTAAGGGCTTTGCAACTGCAGCAAAGCTGTTATAAGATAGACATTCACTGGTGGGGCTATAGTTTGCTTATGTCTTGTTATATGTATTACTTTTTTAATGCTCAGTCTCTGTTGTGTTTTGAATATGGGTGGCATATTTACCCTGGTGTGTGTTTTTTTTATTTTTTTTATTTCAATATGTTAAAGTGGAGAATATTGCATCACATGTCCTAAGCCTGCCTTTCTGTAAGGTAAATCAATCCCTTATACAAAGGGTTAAATGCTAGCCCTTTGCAGCCCACAGAAGGTGTTTTGGGGGCTGATTTATGTGCAGTGATGGTGTAAGGCTGTGGAAGGATTCTTTGTTCACTAATTGCAGTTTAGTGTTAATATTTTTTCCTCTTTCGTTCCTTTCTCAGTGTGATCTGGTTTACACCTTTTTCCATCCATTGCTGCGGGATGAGAAGGCAGAAGGATGTGATCGGATGGTGAAGGCAATTGGTGAGACTTCTTTAAAGGGTTACTCCAACATACATGATCACTGCTGCGTATGCAGAGGAATGTGCACATTTCTGCCGAGGGGTAGTTACAACCCCAGCACACTTGACTTAGGCAGCCTGACTGGAATGCCTAATGTTAATTATGTGCGATAAATATGTCTGTCATCAATGTGTGTTACATTAGTAACACAGGCTTTTCTTGTAGTATTATTATTATTGCCATTTATATAGCGCCAACAGATTCCGTAGCACTTTACAATATTATGAGAGGGGGGATGTAATTCATTGCACTGAAGCAACAGTGACAACTTGAAATAAATAGTTTAAAATAATAAAAATACAGAGCTTTGATGGGACAGTCTGCAATCTTCTCCACATTTTTTTAAAGGGACACTATAGCTTTATGCAGATGTTCTGGTGCGTATAGTCAGTCCCTGCAGACTTTAATTCAGAGAAAAGGCATTGTTTACATTACAGCCTAGGGATACCTCCACTGACCATTCCTCAGATGGCTACTAGAGGTGGTTCCTGTGCTGACATTCATTGCCTCCACCCTTTGCATGGAGACACTGAACTTTGCTCATAGAGATGCATTGACGCAATCTCTATGAGGAGATGCTGATTGGCTAGGATGGTGTTTGGCTTTACCCCCACAACTCCCAATTTCAAAAAGCGCCCAGATCAGAGGAACCTAAAGCCAAAGCTACAATACTTTTTAGGTTTCTGCATGAGGAACCTAAAGCCAAAGCTACAATACTTTTTAGGTTTCTGCATGAGGAACCTAAAGCCAAAGCTACAATACTTTTAAGTTCCATTGGGTCACCGCTATCCTCCAATCTGACGCAGAGTTCTTGCGGTCTCGTGGTTGTTCGTGAACATGTTTTGAGGGGTTCCCTGAGTCCTTTGCAAGGCAGCACCCACAATTCCTGGCTATTTCCAGATACCTTGTCACCTCCCTGACATCCTATCCAGGATGGTTGGTGGTCGGAGGAACAAGTGACACCCGATCAAAGATTCACCAGATTGCCGCACAGTTTGGATACGGTAAATAGTTTTAGTGATACATCCCCTGGTCAGGCACTCTGCATGAGAATAGGTCAAGGTAATCCCCAGAGTTTACCCATCTAAAATTGGGGAATGTATAGGCACCCGAGACCCCCCACCCATACAAGGTCACCACAGTGGCATCAGCCCTTTTTCAATCTTTTAGAGGCCCATAGTCTATCGGTAGGAAACTGGCCTACAAGCCCTTCCACAAACAAGGGGCACAGAGACTTCTGGGTATTGAAAGACAACATTAGGATATGAATAAGCTCCAATTAATAACATATGAACAGTAAACACCTCGCTGATCTGTTTTATGAATTGAGACTAACACTGGAATGTGTCTTCCATTTTCAGAAGACCCACCATTAAGTCCGTCATCTGGGAAGATTGAAGGAGAAGTGAAACTCTCAATTTCATATAGAAATGGCACTCTGTTTGTCATGGTGATGCACATAAAAGATCTGGTGAGTTGTGTATATAATATTTAAACATGGTCAGTGCATTGTTCTGCATCTCCTTTCACACCCCATGTTCTATCCATCATAGTAAACTCCTCCACCCATTTAAAAAAAAGAAAATTCTGACCTTTAAATGTGTGTATATTTTAAGATAAAAAATGTCTGCAGACCAGGAATTATAGAACAATATCCAGCAATAAGACATTGGATTAAATAGAAATATTACAGCTCTAGATGCATAGGCTAAGCCAACAAGCCGAGATATGTTTGAAACTGGTACAAACTTTGTGGTCCATAGTCCAATTAAAACAAATGGTTAAATAATATTCAGGTACCTTCAAAGACTAAAACATAGTGTTTACTTAAGTTGATTCATTGTATCCAGGGATATTGTCAGATGTCCAGGACATGCAGTTCTGGGCACTGGGCAGGTACTTTTTTCTTAATTTAGCTTAACCATGGCAGCCTGAGCCGGCCTAATATTGCTTTAGTGAAGGTACCCGCATCGGTCATCTGGACGACAGTGATTGCAGGGAAGCGGCTATCTCCTCTCTTTGATCCTGCACAGTAACGCAAGGAGAAACTAATGATAATATTCACTTTCACACAAGCTATGGGTGTTGGAACTGGGGGGACAAATCCCCCCTGAACATATGGTGTAGCTTTAAGATCATGTATTTCACTGTTTAAGAAAGATAAGAAAAACATATGTTAAAAGGGGGGATATCCCAGTCTATTAACAGATTTCCTAGTGTTAATATATAATTTTTCTCTAGAAGACTGCATGGTTTAATGTTTGTTTCCTAAGTGGGGCTTTGATTATTATGAAAGTCTTTCCCCACTTTAGCTTGGTTTGTTACCATTTTCTTTGGTTCCTACACCAATGCTCCCAGCTTTTGCGAAACCGTGCAGGAGTAGAAGTCAGCAGCCGCAGTCCAGTATTAGCAGACTTTCTCCCCAGGGTCAGAAAATATGGAGCTGCTGATTAGTTAATATATAGTTATGGGTTTATGTAAACATGCAGGTTTAAACACATTGCTTTCTTTGTGGCCACATCCTGATGAGGCATTAAAGGGACACTCCTGGCACCATAACTACTTCAACACTTAGAAATGGTTATAGTGACTGGTCCCAGGGTGCCATACACCCATAATCACTCTTAAACTGTTCTTGTACATTTTAACAATACGGCAATGACAGTCACACTCCACCTTACACCGTACCAGGGTGCAGTGATTGGCTGAGGGAGGTCAGCTGACAACCTCAGCCTGTTATTGCTCACAATTCCTGGTATGGCATAAGTCTGGGTGTAACAACTATGCCTTCGCCATACAGTCACTGGGGGCTGGATTCTGGGCATGCTGGGACTTTGGATCACTGTTAAACTTTATGAAGACATTACTTCAAGCATCATAATCATTTCAAGGTGTTTAAGTGGTTATGGTGCCTGCAATGTCCTTTTAAAAATGTGCTGTGATCCTTTGCAGCAGCCACCACTCCACGCAAGCCTAATTTGTAATAAGATTCAGGGATGCCAATCTCCTGCTGCTAAATGGTAGGAAAAACAAGATGTGTGTGTGTCTATTAGTATGTTTAGCAGTGTCAGTGTGTGTGTGTGTGTGTGTGTGTGTGTGTGTGTGTCTTGTAGTATGTTTAGCAGTGTCACTGTGTGTGTGTATTTGAGGTGCCTGGTGTGTATTGATGTGGTGTCTTGGAGTGTTTCCCAGTCTCTTTGTGTGTATCCTATAAATGTGTCTGGAATGCATATTTGTGAGTGTAAATCTATTTTTAACAGTAAGGGTGAGTGTATATTTGGGTCTCTGTGATACATTCCTGCAGACTGCTCATGACTGAGTTTTATTACTATGGAGCTCTGTGATACTCTTACACACTGTACAAGGACATGTCCTGTGGGTAAGTGACAGGGCTGCTAAAGCAGGGGGGATGGAGCGTGTGCCCTGTAGTTCCAGCAAAGTTAAAGCAATCACTTCTAGGATTCCTCCTGCTAGACAGTCAGTGTGTTTAACACTCGCTGAACCACTTTCTCCTCGTAGAATGTTAAGCAGAAAGTGGGGAAACATAGACAACACCACAAAGAAGCACACACTGGGAGAGACAGAGGATGATGCATGCACAGTTATTCACTACACTCTTTCACAAGGTAAAAAGGTACCCCTATTCGGGAATGAAGGAATATATATATATATATATATATATATATATATATATATATACATACACACACATTCTCTCAAGCCAAAAGTCTTTGTGAGGTTGACATCTGGTTCACCTACTGTTAGGGCTTCGGTAAATATGTGGTGCATTTTCACCTATTGCTGTGCTTGGCATTTTTAATTTTGCATTCTGGTGTTTGTATTTTCTACCAGGGGCAAATAAAACCTAGGGAATTTTATTCTCCGTGATGCCTGTGAGGGACCTGTTTTAAATTCCTTTAATTTCTTGTCTCTTACAGTATGTCTTCCTTAACTGATAGTGTAACTTTACCTGTGATACTGGTAGGAACCGAGCACAATATGGTCTAAGAATATACAATTTAAAGCCTTGATTATATACTGTTTATTTTGTCCTTACAGGTCACAGAAGACAACAATGACCCAAATCCTTATGTCAAAACATACCTTCTCCCGGACCCTCACAAAACATCCAAACGCAAAACTAAAATAGCAAGAAAAACGTGCAACCCAACATTTAACGAGATGGTGAATTTTCAGCATTAATTTCTGTCACGTTCATTTAACCCATTCCCTACTGAGCTTTTAAGAATCAAGAAAACAAATTAGCTTAAAAAGCTAATGCATTTGCCTGAGACCAAAACCACAGTTTTGTGTATAGATGTCTGTAAGCTTTGCACAAATATTTTTTTTTTTTTTTTAATAGCAGCCATTATGCATTATTCCGATACCTGTTCAAAATACAACCAATAAGTATACTGTATCGGAAAAGGTTTATCGTATTATATTTTTATGTGTTCCTTATTAAATTCAGTGTTTATAGAGAAAAGATGTGCACAGTGGGGAGAACATTGAAATGGGAAGCCATAACTAGAGAATGCATCATTTGATAGTACTTTTGAAATTACCTGAGGATAATTGTTGTATAAAGCCCTACACTAGCTATCTGTTCAAAGAGTGGTTTCACAGTGCTGTCAATCAGGCAGCTGGACCGCTCACCTCTGGGTAGCCGTATCAGTTCATTCTTCTCCCAGACGAGTGGGTCTATGTGTGGGCCTCAAGTGACCCAGGCTATGTGTGGCTGCTATCTTCACACTGTATCTCCTCTGTTGCTATGTGATGAGTGGAATTAATTATTCAGTTACACCATAAACTCCTGCTATGGGGTGAAATGCTCTACCTGGTTTGAGAGGGGTCTGCTTGTAGCTACTGGGAGGCCCACCTAACCATGCCTTTCATTTAAACTTTAAATGTATGTGTTGTTATATTTTTTGCATTAGTTTTAAATAAGATACTAAATACAATGCATTACCCAAAGTTTATCTTTAAGCCTACAATATCAGTGGTGTCTAATCTAATTATGGTGTAAAGGATAAATCTGCCACTTACAGCATGGCTCGGTCTGCTACACGCATCTCTCTTATGATTCAGCAAACATGTTCAGTGGTGTCACAGGCAGTCATGGCACATTGTTGGCATGGCATGGCAAACATTGGCACTCCTGAGGCATCATGGGAAATGTATTTCGCAAACATCTGCAGTGCAGGTTAGCTGTCACTGACTGGTTTTAGAAGCTGTGGGAATATGAGATCTGACTCTAACTCTGAATATCTCTGTCTGCAGCTTGTGTACAGCGGTTATAACAAAGACACATTGAAACAGAGGGAGCTCCAGTTAAGCGTGCTTAGCGCTGAGTCGTTGCGAGAGAATTTTTTCCTGGGAGGATTAACATTACCACTAAAAGATTTTAACCTCAAGCAGGAGACTATCAAGTGGTATAAACTGACAGAGGTACCGTATTTCAGCTAACATTTCCACGGACAACTGGGATTCTTCACAAAAACTTCATTTCAAAAGCCTTTGGACCAACATCTGTGAATCGGAGCAGCAATTCGTCTTATGGAGCAGGCTGTAGATTTTTAAATGTGTATTTAAACTTAGAAGTCTATTTTTCCCTCTACATCCTGTTTTTATGGCATTACAGATGGAATAAAATATATTAAGCATCACTTAGATCTGCAGACATTTTTCACCCTCTCACTTGACTTTTATATGACTGCAGTCTGTTCTTTTATATATGTATATATATATATATTAAAATCCAACTCAGTCTGGATAGAAGTATCTTCATGTTAAATTAACCACAAACCTGCATTGCGAGTTATGCAAGAAGAAGCTGATTGTTTAAACATATTCTCTGTATAGCACCTTACCTGTGTATTGTAAGATTACGTGTAGCATATTTGCAAGCTGTAGGTGTCATTACAAGTCTTCATTTTTCGCAGTTTTGATCAACATAGAATTCTGTCTAATCAGTTGGAATTTAGATAGATTTTCACTGTATGTAGCGTCCGTCCTCCTCCTTTTAGATGTGGTGCAGCTTGCTACCAACATTCCAAGACCACTTACCTGCAGTAGGGTCCTTTTATTGACATTGCTGTGAAATAAAGCAAACTGCACCTGACCAAATGGACTCCGATTTTATGGTGCAAATTCTGGCCTTTCACAAAGCACAATTCAAACATTTGGCTGTGTACTAGCATTCCCCACTTCACACTTGTTAAATCATGACATATATAATGATCGTTCATGTATGTTTCATGAAATAGCCTTAGACCAGCAGATTGTCTCCCACATATTTTTATACCTAACAATTTTTTTTTTTAAACGTAAAAATATTAAATATTAGACTTTAAGTCCTAGATTTTCACTCTATATGTATTTAAGGAACAAGCAATCCCTAGTCAGCGTCTCTTAGCAATAATATCTGATTTATGATTCCTGTTTGTCTGTATACAGAACAACACTTGAATTTCTACAGTGCCTCAGTTACAGGTCCAGTTTGAACTGAATTCGAACTTTGTAGATCAGTGCTGACTTTGCCACTGCACAGGTTTGGAACATTTTTTCATAGTCTGAGTATCATTGGAAATTTAGTTCACAGGCCCCTGATATTAAAGAGTTTGCCATCAGTGATGTAAAGGAATTGTTACCTTCTCATCCATTAAGGACTAGGGGCTGCTAATGATTAAACAGTGAAGAGAATGGATGTGTTTTGTCAGCTGTGGATTATGCTGTTTATGGCTATTAAAAGCCACTTGCCGTATACTTTTATAAAACCTGTCTATGTGAAATTGACGAGACGATGGTCTTTGGGCAATATATATTAAGGCAAAAACTAGTGTTTGTGACCCATTGATTATCTTTAAACAAAATGCATTTTGTGCACATAAGGAAACTTTCAATCTGATTTTGCTTTAACATGCGTTGTGTATGATAAACCAAAGTTGTAATTATACATTTTACTATGAATAGCCTGTATATAATCTAGTTATTATCTAATATTAATACAAAGAATCTAATAAGAACGTTGTGTACAGTTTTAGTTCCACTGGCTCTCTGCGCAGCTGATGAGAAACAGATAAGTGATTGCCTAACCTCCTTCTCAGCTGCTACTGTAATTACTTCAAAACAAATCGAGAGTGAGTATAGAGAGTTAGTCGTCCTTAACGTGTGTGCATGGGGAAACTATCAAAGGGTTACTAAACCACTAAGCCCACTGCTAGAATTGTTAAAACAAATTAAAATAAAGATCCTGTTAATTAAATCAATTAACTGTAAAATCTGGTTTGTGTTTTTAAAAAAAAAAAAATGCCGTTGTGAATATAATATACGTATTGTATTTATTGTGTTTCTTCAATTTCCAAGGAAATCTGTTTTAGCCTCATTCCTCTAATTACACCCAGGTTAAATGCCATGCAATGTCTGTCTGTCTGAATGAGAAAAAAACAAAACTTTTTTTTTACAGAGTGAGTTTCCTGCATAATTGCTTTAGCAGTGAGCAAGCATCCAGGAATTAGATTTTTACGCAAGCGTATATATATTCCAGAATATTTTCCACAACTCACTTGTTTAAATAAAGTTACTCCTTTTGCATTCATGTAGAGGTTCTCTAGTTTTCTGTACTGTAAGTCTGAAAGTTTAAACCAAGTTATACTTGTTTCTGCTGCAAATTCAACTCTAATGGGACACTAACACGATGGACCACGCTTGGTTTTTATTAATAGCAGGAGACTGACATCATATGCAAATATGCATAGAACAAACGTCTAAAATCAAAGTAAAAGTCGTAGGAAAATGCACCAATTCCATTCTATAATTACTGTGAGTATTAGGTGACCTTGCCTGACTCCTCCAGTAAGTAGAAGGAAAGACAATATAAAGATAACCTAGTAAGAGGGGTATTTTCAAGGACAGAACTAAATACCTCGACAATAAAAACTATTTTTACATGTCAGACCACTGTAATGAACATGTGGAGAGTCAAGGCTTTGGTTATTAAGTTGCTTAACCAATGGGGTGCTACAGAAAATATAATCAATGGGTCAGTACTCCAAAGGTGTATGACATAACAATTCGCCAATGTAGGAAAGCTGGACCTGGCAAGTCAGAACCAACAGACAGATAAGCAAAAAAATAAATCCTATAATAAAAGGAAAAGTCACTATCATCAGGTATGACCATCTTTGTGTTCACCCACCAGTAATCTTCTTTCCTGTAGAAATAAAAGGGACCACATTGCCAAGACCCAAGCATGAGATGTAGAAGTTCCAATAAATGCCTAATATCAGACATCCCAAGTCGCCCGGTAGTTCCGGGAGACTCTCACATGTTGAATGCGGCTCCCTGACACTCGCAGATCATACACAATATCCCGGAAATCACACACACACAATCAAATCTATACAGTATGACTTCTGTGCATGTCAATATAGGTATCTGTGTTTTAGTGTGTGTATCTGAGTATATGCATAAATGGTCAGGGTGTTTGGAAAACACCCAAGACTGTGAAGAAGGGTGAGGATTCCAACGAGGCTGAAAGATCACGAAGAAGACAATCTTTCTGGACTTGGGGCATATTTACCTATAGGTTTGTTCTTCAAATACAAATAACAATTTGCTCTTAATTGCTGCTATAATGTTTGTTTGTTTTAATCAGCTGACATATATCCCAGGGGTAAGATTTATTTCTTTTATAGGCCACCATCCCAGATAAGGGTCTTTGCCGTATAGAGGAAAGCACATGTAATAGAAAGTGGGGCAACCCTTTTAAGCTATACAACTTACATTTATGTTCACCTCCTGCTTGGTAGTCTAGCAAGTCCACTCACAATGATAGCACTGTCTGGGACAACCTGCTGTTTGATTGCCATATAATGATGAATACTTTTTTAAAAATCTATAGAAATGAGAGGAGTGACTGCGCTGATCGGTGTGATAATGCATCATTACTTTATTACGAAACATGTACAACAAACCTGTAAAAGTTACCACATGTGTGTTAAAATATAAAAGCAACACCAATCCCAAGATGCAATATAGAGTAAACAAACTAAACTCTAAAATAATAAATATAGGAGTCCTAAGCAAACCTAGTGAGAGTCTAGATTCAGTACTGGAAAATCAATAAAACGGATATAAACAATGTACTTATTAACCCCTTAAGGGGTTAAAAATGCAAGCAAAAAGTCAGATAAATGGATGAATATTTGTCCCAATTTCTCCAGACTGAAATAACCAGTGTGTGCTCTGAAAGATAAAATCATCAATATGTTTTATTAAGACACGCAGTTATAAGACTTACTAGAGTCTATAGTGACAGAATTCCTTAAATCCAATAATAGAGAGGACTTGAAAACAGGTCTGCAAGGAGGCACACCTGGTTCCAGTCCTATTACCCTAATGGAAATTACTGAGTAAAGGTAATTGGCATATACTTCCTAATTTACATATGCATAGAAAATAAAAAACTTTATTGTCCAATACTGGATAAACACATCTAAATATCCCAGACACCAACAAAAAATAGTGAAAAAATAATAATAATGGAAAAAAAGGAGATGATAGTAATTACATGCTGGAGCTAATGTGTACAAAGTGTACTAATTACAAAATAGCCAGTTAGTGATACTGATGAAGTGGAAACAGTATCTGAGGGGAGATATACAGTGTATACATAGGTAGATGCAATAAGGTAACCCTAGTCGTACTGGCCAAGTGGCAACAGAATGGCTATATCTTATAACTAGTCAAGCTCAAAGTAATGTAAATCTGTCTATGTTGCTCTAAGTACAGCAGGATCAAATAGGTGTCTGGCTTGTCAGAGAGTATCTGGGAAGTCCACAGCAGACCCCAGATAAAATAGAATCATGATCGGGAAAACTGACAGTGGATAACATAAAAGATTAAATTGCTTCTCCCCTATTATGATCGTCTCTGATAGCAACTAAATGTAGGTAACTGAGCACACAGTTCTACTCTGATAAAATTCAGGGCATCAGTATCAAAGAGTTTGGGGGGTGATCTACTAAATATCTACTTTAGATTTTATATACTTTACACTATATATAGGTTTATTCAAGCGGTTTTGTTTTTATTCTTTGGTCCTATTTTTATACTTACTATTATCTCCTCCTTTTTCATTATTATTATTTCACTTTTTGGTGTCTGGGATATTTAGATGTTTATCCAATATTGGACAATAAAGTTTTTTATTTTCTATGCATATGTAAGTTAGGCACTATATATACCAATTATCTGTTTTCAAGTCCTCTCTATTATCTCCTTTCTCTGGGTTAGGCCCTGTATTACCCCACAACCACTACAAATTTGGTGGGAGATTCTCTCTCTCCAGTTTTGTATATCCCTTCCTTGAATCCAACTCTATGCTTGACCAACTTCAATCAGGATTCCGCGTTCGTCACTCTGTTGAAACAGCTGTGACCAAAGTAGCCAATGATCTTATCACTGCAAAATCACTTGGCCACTACTCTATCCTAATTCTCCTTGACCTTTCTGCTGCTCATCAACAGCTTCTTCTCATCCTATGTAAACTCAGTCTTTGAGATACCGTTCTCTCCTGGTGCTCTTCCTACCTCTCCCAGCACTCTTTTAGTGTTTCTTTCTCTGGCTCTGCCTCTTCTCTCCAATTACTCTCTGTTGATTTTCCCCATGGGTCTGTCCTTGATCCATATTGTTCTCAATCTATACTGCCTCCCTTGGTAAACTCATCAGCTTCCTCAGCTTCCAGTATCATTTCTATGCGGAATACACACAAATTTATCTGTCTTCCCCTGATTTCTCACCAGCCCTCTTGACTCGTGTCTCTGGCTGCCTCTCTGCTATTTCCAACAGGATGGCTGCTCATTTCTTTAAACTGAACCTATCCAAAACAGAACTTCTGGTTTTCCCTCCCTCAAGTGTTGCTACTCCCTTGCCTTGTTTCCCTTCAAGTCAATGATGCTACCAACAGCTCTACCTTGAAGGCCCACTGTCTAGGTATTCTCTTTGACTCTGACCTCTCCTTCACCCCTCATGTCCAATCAATCACCAAACCCTGCCGCTTCCATCTCAAAAACATAGCGCACATCTGCCACTATTTAACGCCTTATATGGCTGAGGTGCTTGTCCATGGCACTGTCTTCTCTCGCCTTGACTACTGTAATCCGCCTCTCAGTGATTTTACGTATTCCCAACTTGCCTCTTATCAGTCTATAATGAATGTGGCTACAGGGAATATAGGTTGCGCCAAAAAATGATATGATATGATATAATAAAGTCAATACGTACTTAAATAAAATGGATAATCCATTTTATGTAAGTACGTATTGATTTTATAATATCATATCATTTTTTGGCGCAACCTATATTTTCTGTTTTTACATTTGTATTCTCTTCTGATGGTTTGTGAGGGAACATCATACCCTTAGGTTGCGGCCCATCTCCCATCTATATTAGCTGTCTACTGGTCACTAAGCGCTGATCCAACAACTGCTTATATAATGAATTTTGCGGCAAGGCTAATCTTCCTGTCTGCCCGCACCTCCCACGCCTCCCCATCTTATCAGTCCCTACATTGACTTACCCTAGGATATAGGGCTCAATTTAAGATCCTGTTACTTGCTTACAAATATCAACACATTGCTGCTCCAACCTACTTTTCCAAACTAAAACACAAATATGTGCAGTCTAGGCCCCTACGCTCTGCTGCAGACCAACGTCTAACCTTCGTACTCCTACCTCTGATGCTCGCCTTAAATACTTCTTTAGAACTGCACCATTCCTATGAAACACCATTCCCTTCTCTGTTAGACTTTTACCCAGTCTCCACTCCTTTAAAAAATCTTTGAAAACTTACTTCTTCAAGAAGGCGTATCAATGAAACTGTAAACAGCTTTCTCTCCCCACACTCTGATTCCTCTCCTGCAACTGTCTTTAAAACAAAACACTGTGTTCAATAGAAACATGGCAACATTTCATTCTCTGTGTGTTATTAGTTTAAGCAAACTGTGATTGTATATTGTTGTGACTTAGATGATGATCAGATCACATTTTATGCCCAATAAGTGCAGAAATCCATATCATTCCAAAGGGTTCACATACTTTTTCTTACAACTGTACATCTCTGTTAGTCCACCTGTTGTACAGAGCTGCAGAATTTTTGGCACTTTATAATTAATAATAATAAGTTGATATAAAAGCACATCACTAGTCACATGCTCAGATGCTATATATATCTGTATACAGAGCGCTCACTCAGTGACCTGCTAGTAGACCGGATGTTATAGCAGCATGCGTTCAGTCACAGCGAGGATCGGTAGTGACCTAAGGCAGCAATGCTATACGTGACTCACTGTTTACTTCATCGGAAGATTCATCCAACTTCCACCGCCCAACCTCCCGTTCCTCGATACCAGACACCCCTCAACTTCTTGTCCCCCCTGGCACACATTATTCTGGGGGAGGAGACTGCCTGTGACTGTGTGCTTACCTGTCTGCCTGTAATTGAGTGTGCAACTGCCTGTGGCTGTGTGTGTCACTGTCTGCCTGCGATTGTGTGTGTGTGTGTGTGACTGTCTGCCTGTGACTATGTGTGTGACTGTCTACCTGTAACTGTGTGAGACTGCCTATAACTGTGTTTGTGTGTAACTATCTGCCTGTGTGTGTGAGACTGCCTATAACTGTGTGTTTGACTGTCTATCAGTGCCTGTGTCTGACCGTGTTTGACTGCCTGTGTGTGACTGTATGTGTGCATGTGAGTGTCTGGCTGTAACTGTGTTTGTGTGTGACTATGTGCCTGGGACTGTATACATGTGGCTGTATTTGACAGTATATATGTGTTACTGTTTGCATGTGACATTGCAAAATTACACATCTGCATTCACACATGGACCTACATGTATTTTTATTTTTTAATCTGAATTAAATACCCACAAATATCACACACAGACAATGCACACATACATCATACACAGTCATTCCCAAATATCACACATAGAGTTGGAGACACAGACCACATTCCCAGCACACTGGACCACCGTAAGGATCAGCACGCCATCATCCCTGCAAGATAACAACAGGGAAGGGGCAATGAATATTTAAATAATTATTAATTTAATAAAGCCCCTATTACATAGTTACATAGCTGAAAAGAGACTTGTGTCCATCAAGTTCAGCTTTCCTCACATATGGTTTTGCTGTTGATCCAAAAGAAGGCAAAAAACCTACTATGAAGTGCTTCCAATTTTGCATCAAACTATACAAACACTATCTGCCTATACACACACTATATGTGAGCAGGGAGGGGCGCTGTGAAGTTTTTTCGCACAGGGTGCCTTAAAGGCTAAGGCCGGCCCTGTCTGTGACAACTCGTCTGCAAGCCCAAACAATGGAGCCTTCACGCTCTGAGGAACCTCAGGTAGGACATGGTTCCCCAACCCTAGCTTCCCATCCTGCTCCCTGCTAGGGCACTCCCCAAGACTCCCACTCTTGGGAAGCAGGCAGATGCCCACAGGGAGATGTAGATTAGGAAAGGTTCCAGGGGGGGAAAAGGGTTATTATTGTACCGAGTTACAGGGGGAACAAGAAGGGGGGCTGCCCAAGTACCCAAAAGGCAGTTAATAGTGCCCCTCAAATACAGAACTGAGCTGTAAAAACTCAGCCACGATATCCTCTTAGCAGACCAGCTATGGATCCGTAAAACTAAAGACCGGCTGACTCTGCATTATTCTGGCCAGTGGTCACCTGGGACTTACAGGAGTACTGCAGGACCTGTAATGTATGTCAGAGGGTAGGGAAGCGAGGGGATCACCCCAAAGCAAAATTAAGACCACTCCCAATAGTTGAGGAGATTTTTTACCGGGGTAGCAGTAGACCTGGTAGGGCCAGCTCTTCTGGGAAAAAATACATTTTGAAGCAATAGCCCTCACTTCAATGCCAAAACTGTGGCAGAGGCACTGGTTAAAATTTTCACTTGGGTAGGATTTCCTCAGGAAATCGTATCCGACTGGGACCCAATTCATGGCCACTATAACCCAGTAACTTTGGCAGAGCTATGGGGTTAAACCCATTCTCAACTGCCCATATCACCCCCAGATGAATAGACTCTGTGAACGTTTCAATGGTACCCTTAAACAAATGCTCCGAAAGTTCACAGCCTCCTGTCGGAACTAGGAGAAATTACTTCCCCATCACTTATTCGCATAGAGGGAAGTTCACCAGGAGTCCACCAGATTCTCCCCCTTTGAATTATTGTATAGAAGGACAGTACGGAGACTCCTGGACTTTATTCTGGAGCATTGGGAAGGAGGGACCCCCATCACACCCTATATCCTGCAGCTGAAGGACCGCCTGCAAGCACTAATGGAATCTGTTTGGGAGAACTTGCGGGCGCCCCAACAGCGCCAGAAACTGTGGTATGATCGGGGAGCTCGGGACTCAAGAAGGAGCAGGCCTCCCGACTGTTAGGGGAATACCACGGTATGTTTTCTGCCCTTTCAGGGTACACTACACTGGCGGTCCATCAGGACAGACCCCACTCCAGCAGAAACAATATTGTATCCCGAAGGCAGTCCTGGAAAGCATGCTGAAATAAATACAGGAGATGTTAGAGCTCGGGTGATAGAACCCTTCCAGAGTCCTTGGGCTTCCCCGGTAGTCCTGGTACCGAAGTGGGACAGTACGACCCGCTTCTGTATAGCTTACCATAAGCTCAATGACTGAACAGTCACAGACGCATACTCTATGCCCCAAGTTTCCTACCCTTCCTACCCTTTCCTCCCCTCACTGAGAGCCGGAGTGTCCAGACGCTATTAGCGGGACCAAACTAAAACCGCTCTGGAACTCCGGTCCAGCCACTTTTTTCAGGATTTCCCGGTCATCTTGCACCTTCCATTTCACCTCTTTCCTGGCTACCTAGAAGAGTACTTTTTTGCAGAAAAGCCTATATCCCCAGAACTAAACAATCGCTGAAACCACCAAGGAGCTTCTATTCACCACAAAGATATTGCGTCTGGTAAATTACCGAGGATTGACAGGTGAAACTTTGATTGTGTGGCATTTGGACAATTGTGTATGGATCAGAGCGCCATTTTTTCAGAATGGGCGCTTTGATCTCACGTTTAAAATGACAAATAAAATGACATATGACTTGTGGGGATACCTTACTGTTTGGGGAATATTTTTGGAATATAGTTTACCAGTTATCAACTCAATTATCTGCTAGACACAGAGACGGCTGGGCAGACTTGGGATGTTATGAATAGAGACCCCATGCTAGGTGTCTGTGTATAAATGTGTGTACTTTTGCCTAATAAAACCAGTTCTTGTACCTTTCATCAAGTCTCGACTGGTGTTTGGGTATGCAGGAGTTATAATCACTGCTTCACAATCTGGGAGAATCTACAGAGGAGGTACCACTCTGGGTACAGGCGCTCTGTTACCGTGTCATTCATCCCCAAGCCCCTCTATATATCTCCGTTCCCATCCCCTCCATGTCTCATACCCCCCCAGCCCCTGCATGTGTCTCATTCCCCTCTAACCCCTCTATGTGTTTCCTTCCATCCCAGCCCCTCTATATATCTCATTCCCCCTAGCTCCTCCAGGTGTGTCATCATCCCCAGCTCCTACATGTGTATCATTCTACCCCCAGCTGCTAAAGTGTCTCATTTATTCTCCCAGCTCCTCCATGTGTCTTATTCTTGCCCCAGCCCCTCCATGTGTCTCATTCACCCCCAGCTCCTCCATGTATCTCATTGCCCCTGAGCCTTTCCTTATAGGTGTGTCATTCCCTCTCAGTCTCTTAATGTGTCTTTGTGATATTATGCATTGAGTAAAATGCATTGATGTTCCTGATGTCTTATACAAAACAGTGAATTATTTCTGTATAACCAAGTTCTCACTTTATTAATGCATATATAGAACGGTGTAGCCTGTAACTCACCAGGACATCGCTCCCACGTGGTCTAACTACAGGCCATGTTCTCCTTGCTCTGGTCCACAGCCCCCCACCGCGGCAGACCTCCATATCTTACCATGTTGGGGCTTCTCCTCCCGCTGGCCGTGCCTGGCTACAGGTGCCTCAGGTTTGCCCAGACTCCTTGCGGCACCAACTCCTTCCTCCACACTGCTTCTGGGTTCCGCTTCCTGGGTCACGAATCGTGAGTTTTCCCAAAATGGTCTCATCCACAACGCATTTGTCCGGCGCACAGCGTTCGTTCACACAAGTCGACTCATTCATACCTTTCATTTATACTTACTTCTATTAGGTGCTACGCATAATGGTTGGTAGCTGGCCATTCGGCAAAATTCATCCGTACGAATCATTCATCTGTACGAATCACAATCATTCGTGCATGGGGAAAATTTTCGGTTCAGGTTCGGCATTCCGAAAGTCGGGACTTCAGCAATTCGGGACTTCGGTTCGAAATTTGACACTTCGGAACTTCGGCACTTTGACACTTTGGAACTTCGGCATTTCAGAACTTCGGGACTTCTCTTGCAGCCACTTAGTAGATAACTCCCTAATTCCCACGGTATTAGGGAGATATCTACCAAAAGGCTGAAAGACCTAAATTGGTCTTTCAGCCAAATTTACTAATACTAAGTAAAAATTACTTAGTATTAGTAAATTTTGCCACTACTCGCTACACCGCTACGCCTGTGGCTGCTCACTGTTAAAAAAAAAAAGGTTCCCCCCTCCCGAGCCCCCACCCGCAACGGGTGAGTGGGGGCTTTTAAACTAAAGGCGGGACCTATTGCCCACCCCTGAGTGGTGGGTGGGGGCCCTAAAGTAAAATAATGGGGGGGACCTATTGTCCTCCCCCCGGCCCCCACCCCTGAGTGGTGGGTGGGGGCCCTAAATCAGAATAAGGGGGGGACCTATTGTCCTCCCCCTGGCCCCCACCCCTGGGGGCCCTAAATTATGATAAGGAGGGACCTAATGTCCTGGCCCCCACCCCTGAGCAGCGGGGAGGCCAAGGGGGAGGAAAATTATAATAAGGGGGGGACCTAATGTCCTCCCCCCTGGCCCCCACCCCTGAGTGGTGGGTGGGGGCCCTAAATACCAATAAGGTATTGTCCTCCCCCTTGGCCACCACCCCTGAGCGGCGGGTGGGGGCTCTAAATAAAAATTTACCCCCCACCCCCTAGTCACCACCCTCCCAAATAAAACTAACTCCTACCTACCCCCCTCACCCTAAAAATAATGAGGGGGGGACCATTAACTAAGTATCTGCAAAAAAAACGTACCATTTGATGTTTTCTTTCTTCTTAAATCTTCTTTTTTCAGCCCCAAAAAAGGCCAAATAAAAAATCCATAATAACCGACGCACTGGAATTTTCCCACGCTGTGTAATTTGACTCATAACTCTCTGATTGATCAATCCACCAATCAGAGAGTTATGAGTCAAATTACACAGCGTGGGAAAATTCCAAAGAACTTTCCCACGCTGTGTAAAATGACACAGAGCACTCTGATTGGTGGATTTCAAGCTAACCAGAGTGCTGTGACAGGTCTCTTCAGGTCTCTTCATTTAGAGCACTCTGATTGGATGGCTTAAACCCACCCATAGGTTATGTTCCCAGATTCACTTCCACTTATTCTTAATTTCTACTGCTCCCAAATCTGTCATTAGGTTACGAAGTTTAGTAGTTACTATGTATATGTTGCATGGCGCATACTTCCTACTTAGTTATTTTCCCCCAAACATGTCACGCATGTTATCACCTATACGTTGTGTATTATTCTAGGCTGACAGCTTGTATGTGTATGTTAACTATCTAAGAATTTTTATATGTGCAGTTGTTTTCACGTTGGGTCAAAATACAGCCCACATTGTTCCCCCTCACAATACTGGCAATTCGCTTAACTACTAAACTGTCGTGTCGTTCTCCCCATCCTCGGGGTACGTATGGACAAATTCCTTGCACAAAATCAAGCATGCTGATCCATTCCATGTCATAACTCAAACTCCTAAAACCCCTATGCCCAAAAGTTCAACACTATTCGTACATGCTAATTATGTAGGCCAAAATGTTTTTCAACCATCAGCATATGTTTTGTAATCCTGTCTCTTCCTACGTCAAGTGTATGGCATTTTGTCTCCACCATGTTCAGGCCTCATACTCTGTCCCATTACAAGCACGGTTGATGGCCATTATGCTCTCACATCAGTACTGACACTTGAGCAATCTAGAGGTCTTGGACTAGACTCCTGGTATTCAAGTTATGTACCTGTCATCAGGTCATTTGTATTATATCAAGATCCCTATGTTTTCCCTATGTTTTTCCCCCCCACGTGTGTTACTCAGCATTTTCATGTCCAATCTATACCTCAGGACTCAAATTGGGTCCTATCTCGGCATTATATGCCTATTCCCTACACAAAGCCCTCATTAGGCCTTTGCAACACGCTTCATACGTCCTCAGTGGGCTACCATGTCCACTTCCAACCCCTCGTCTTGGCATTAAGTTATATACTGTGACAGACCCATCTGTATGGACTAAAAGCACTGTGTTCGTCTGTTTTGCCGTTTGCATGAATTCCCCCATTCGTATGCTTTGTTTAAGGGAATGTCTGTTTTTTGTCGAACGGAACTACCGAACGGACGGCCACCCAGAAGAGAAGTGTGCTGCTGGTTAACCTATTGATCCCAATTAGAACGTTGCGGTTAACCACAGACACTTCTCAATTAAAACCGAATACAGGGTGGTCGTCGTTCGTATGTCGACCACGAGGCGGCGGCCATTTTAACCATGCGAAAGACCAGCGGTGTTCGACGGTTATTTCATGGAACTGAAAGCGGACACTTTTTCAACCGAACACCGCTGAAGCCGTCGACCTCCCCTTCTCAATCGACAAAAGCATACGAATGCCGGCCGTTCGGGAGATTCAACAACACGAATGGACTTAACCCAGATAGCCTTCCCATGGAGTCAATCGCATACCGAAGAACTGTAATAGACTTTGACTCCATGGCGATTGAACTATGCGAATGGGATCTGAGCGCTATTCGCCAATAATATGCACTCAGATCCAGGCTATCTGGGGATGTGTTACACGAATGCAATATGTTCGGCAATTAGAAAGTTATGTATTTTAATGTGTTTTATAACTTTGTGTTAAAATGGCGATTTGCCTCTGCTCGGGGAGATAATTGAATTACTTCCCAATTATCTCCCGAGCAGAGGGGAGGGAACTGTGATGCATGCTGGGAATATTGTGGGGATGTATGTCTGAAATGTCCCCATGTCCTTCTGTTATTCCAGTCTCCCATTTGGTCCCCTAGGGGAGTGTCCACCAAGTGGGAGACCTGCATAAATACCGGGCAGGTAGCCCACAGTAAATCAGTTAGTGTTTTACCCTCAAAGCGGAGCTTGGTCTCGTTATTGGGGGGATTTTATTACCGGCGCCTAGAGACTGCTTATTGGAATTATTTGCCGCTTGGAAGATATTGGCGTTCGGCTAATATTGGCAGTTCGTGGATTTGGAGCTTGTGAAGGGAAAGAGCCGTACAGGTACCGTTCGGGAGTTTGGAGTGTTCCCTAGCTGGCGGTTCGCATGGTTATACTGTACACACTACCAGACCACATTATTGCGAACGGGAGCATTCACTAAACGGCGGGTTGTACATTTATTACTGGAGGTACCGTAACAACTGGTGGCAAGCGACGGGATGATCCTCAGCGCCCAAAGAGACCACTACAACCAGGACTAAATGGAATTACAATACCAGAACCTGAGAAGAGCTACCCTAAAGGATTTATTAGAGCAAAGAGGCGGACAAGCCAGTAACCTCAGGAAGAGGGATATTATTGCACTATTGCTGGAAATGGATGGAGTACCAGCGGCAGAGGGAACCAATGGACCCAGCACAGCTGACAGAACCCCCGAGGAGGCAAGCTTTGACCGGGCGGTAAGAATCAGGCTGGCACATTATGGTCCCAACCCATCTGCAGAGGCCATCACCCAGGTCATGGCCGCTGTGGAGACCAACCTGCTTCGCCAAAGCGGTGCTGCAGCAGCCCCAGTCACAGCAAACCTGGGAGAAAGAAAGAAGGTGCCGTTTACTGCGTTTAAAGCCTTCAGTGAGACAGAAGGAGAGATTGATGGGTACCTTGCTGATTTTGAGCGGCAATGTGCCCTGCACAAGGTACCCCTGGAAAACCATATTGTACCCCTGGTTACTATATTGTCCAGCAAGTTATCCGGCCGGGTCAGCGAGGCTTTTCGGGCCATCCCTGATGAGGAGATTGGGGATTATGTGGCCGTTAGGGAAGCTTTACTCTCCCGGTATGCCGTTACACCCGAGGCATACCGGAGGAGGTTCCGAGACACTGTCAAGACATCTGGGGACTCGTACGTTGAATGGGCATGTAAGGTGCACCGCACAGCCGCCCACTGGATGGCGGGGTGCCAGGTTGTGTCCGGAGAAGAGGTGCTGCAGATGTTTTTTTTTGAACATTGCTTTGATAAATTGCCAGCAGGGGTCAGAAAGTGGGTAAGGGACCGTAAACCCTCCACTCTGCATGAAGCAGCTCGCCTGACGGATGAGTATACCGATGCCCGCAAACTGGACAGTCTCATCAGCAAGGCTCCCACCAGAGTGGAGTACAGGCCAGCAGCACCAACAGCAGCTAACATATATCAGCCTCCAATGAATCGTCCATCAGCACCCCCTCCATCTGCCCAGTATCAACAGCCACCCTGGTTTAATTCACGGGAGTACGCACAACCCATTCGGTGCTACCTGTGCAAGCAGCTAGGGCACAAGCGACCAGAGTGCCCGATGAACAGCGCCAACCAGAACCAGTCCTGGAGGAGACCAGCCGGTGGCAATCCACGACCTCCCCTCCCAGCCGCTCACTGTGTAGAGGAAGAGGAGTGCTGGGGCATCCTGCATGAGGCAGACCCCGTTCAGGCTGCCCACCGGGATAACAGACAGCACCACTGGCAGTGTGTAAAAGTAAACGGGAAGGAGGTCAGTGGTCTACGGGATACCGGGGCAACCATGACTTTACTCCAGAAGCACCTGGTATCCGAAGCCCAACATACCGGGGACACGGTCGCAGTGCGAGTAGCCGGGGGTGCCGTGTTTCGCCTACCCGTTGCCCGGGTACATTTGGATTGGGGAGTGGGCGCTAGACATGTGAATGTGGGGGTCATGAAGGACTTACCAGTGGATGTCCTCCTTGGCAATGACTTGGCGCCCCTTGTTTCAGCCTTCGCTCCCATGGGTCCCGCTGAAGTGGATGCTGTCACGACCCGTGCCCAGACCCGTGCCGCCGAGACTGGCCCACCTGCTGCTGAGACCCAGGTAAGACTCTCTACCCCGACTTGTACCATAGACCAGGCCCCTTTAGGCTGGGATACCCCAGAGATGTACGGGAAGGAAACCAGGGAAGACCCGACGCTAGCGAAGTACAGGGCCAGGGCCGATTCTGGGGGAGAAGGAGTAGATGGGGAGCACTACGAGTGGGTGGGGGATAGACTATACAGGATCCCGAAACCGCCCCAGAAACCGAGTACCCCTCCGCAGAATCGACAGCTAGTGGTACCTGAAAAATACCGGCAGGAGATTCTGCGGATTGGGCATGATGTGCCGTTAGCGGGCCATCTAGGTTCCCGCCGCACAGCTCATAGGATCACACAAAACTTCTTCTGGCCCAATTTTAACCGAGATGTGCGGGTTTATTGTAGCACGTGTGACACCTGTCAACGGGTAGGTAAGCGGGGGATCACCCAAAAGCTAGGCTTCAGTCGATGCCTATCATTGGAGAACCCTTTTCCCGCATAGCCGTTGACATTGTGGGTCCACTGGCCAGGGCTAGCCCATCAGGTAAGAAATACATTCTTACCGTGGTGGACTATGCCACACGTTATCCAGAGGCAGTAGCGCTGTCTAATATAGAGGCAGAGACGGTTGCTGATGCCCTGGTTAAAATTTTCACTAGGGTCGGGTTCCCTCAGGAAAATCACTCCGATCAGGGAACTCAGTTCACCGCTGTGCTTACCCAGCAGCTGTGGAAGGTGTGTGGCATTAAACCTCTGCTTAGCTCACCTTATCACCCACAGACTAACGGTCTCTGCGAGCGATTTAATGGCAAACTCAAACAGATGTTGAGGACCTTTACTGACACTTGCAGAGACTGGGAGCGATTCCTGCCTCATCTGCTATTTGCATACAGAGAGGTGCCCCAGGAATCTACTGGGTTCTCTCCCTTTGAGTTACTCTATGGGAGAAGGGTCCGTGGACCCCTAGATCTCATTAGAGGACACTGGGAGGGGGAGACAGAGCAAGAAGGGACCCCCATAGTACCATATGTCCTGGAACTCCGGGACCACATGGAGAAACTATCCCTGATGGTAAGGGAGAATCTCCAGGCGGCCCAGGGGAGACAGAAGCGGTGGTACGATCGGGGTGCCCGACAGCGGGTCTTCCAGGTTGGGCAGAAGGTTCTGGTGCTCAAGCCTGTGAAGACGAACAAGATGCAAGCATCTTGGCAGGGCCCGTATAAAGTGTTAGCTCAGGTATGTGATACTACCTACCTTATAGCCAGCTGTTCAGATGAAAGGATTCAGCGATCCTTCCATGTGAACATGCTGAAGGAGTATCAGGAGAGACCAGAGGATGTTGCGGCAGTATGTGCCCCAGCTACTGACGACCCCGAGAATTTACCCTTACCCGACTTGTTATAGAGGGATCCCCAGACAGACCTTACTAGTCTTGTGCACCAAGGGGAGAGAAGGTACAGGCAAGACAGCTTCTGTGGGAGAAGCAGGCGACGTTCTCCCAAGAACCCGGGTACACTACCCTAGCTGTGCACAAGGTCGAGACACCCGGACAGAACCCCCTACGACAACCCCCATACCGTATCCCTGAAGCAGTCCGAGAAGGAATGCGGAAGGAGATACAGGAGATGACCAGGCTGGGGGTTATCGAACACTCAGACGGCCCTTGGGCCTCGCCTGTAGTTCTGGTGCCTAAGAAAGATGGGACCACCCGGTTCTGTGTGGACTACAGGCGGCTCAACGAGCGGACCACCACTGACGCCTACCCTTTGCCCCGGGTAGATGAATTATTAGACCGCATTGCCAGGGGGCGCTACCTGACCACCATTAACCTGTGTAAAGGTTATTGGCAGATCCCCCTGGCCGAGGATGCTATCCCTAAGTCGGCCTTCGTCACCCCATTTGGCCTGTACCAGTTTAAGGTTATGCTATTTGGGATGAAGAATGCTCCGGCAACTTTCCAGCCTATGGTGGATAGGCTCCTCGATGGCTTCCAGGACTTTGCATGTGCATACCTGGATGACATTGCGGTCTACAGTGAGTCCTGGGAAGATCATTTAGTACACGTGGGGGTGGTGCTGGACAAGATTCGGGCCGCAGGCCTGACCTTGAAGCCAGACAAGTGCCATCTAGGCATGGCAGAAGTGCAGTACTTGGGTCACAGAGTAGGATGTGGAAGCCAGAGACCGGAGCCAGCCAAGGTAGAGGCTGTAGCTAACTGGCCCACACCTATCACCAAGACCCAAGTACTGGCCTTCCTGGGGACGGCAGGGTACTACCGATGCTTTGTCCCCGACTACAGTACGGTTGCCAAGCCCTTGACTGGCCTGACTAAGAAGAATTTACCTAAGCAGGTCCTGTGGTCTCCAGCTTGTGAAGCCGCATTTCAGGCATTGAAGCAAGCTCTTATGAATGCCCCTGTCCTGGCTGCCCCAGTCCCTAACAAACGTTTTCTTGTTCATACAGATGCTTCCATGTATGGACTGGGGGCTGTGCTGAGCCAGGTCGGGGAAGATGGAGGAGAGCACCCTGTCGCATACCTAAGCAGAAAGTTACTACCTCGGGAAGTGAGTTATGCGGCAGTGGAGAAAGAGTGTTTAGCCCTGGTCTGGGCACTGAAGAAATTGAGCCCTTATTTGTACGGGCAGGAGTTTTCACTTATAACGGATCACAATCCCCTTGTCTGGCTTAACCGGGTCTCAGGAGACAATGGCAGACTGCTGAGGTGGAGTTTGGCACTGCAGCCTTACAACTTCACCATCAGCTACCGACCCGGTAAGCAGAATGGGAATGCGGATGGGTTATCTCGGCAAACAGACGTCCCTACTCCTTCCCAGTCCGGTCATCCCCAAGTTGACCCGCCAAAGGCTCAAGCCGGGTCTGCCGGAGTGTTCCACAAGGGGGGAGCCGTGTGACAGACCCATCTGTATGGACTAAAAGCACTGTGTTCATCTGTTTTGCCGTTTGCATGAATTCCCCCATTCGTATGCTTTGTTTAAGGGAATGTCTGTTTTTTGTCGAACGGAACTACCGAACGGACGGCCACCCAGAAGAGAAGTGTGCTGCTGGTTAACCTCTTGATCCCAATTAGAACGTTGTGGTTAACCACAGACACTTCTCAATTAAAACCGAATACCAGGTGGTCGTCGTTCGTATGTCGACCACGAGGCGGCGGCCATTTTAACCATGCGAAAGACCAGGGGTGTTCGATGGTTATTTCATGGAACTGAAAACGGACACTTTTTCAACCGAACACCGCTGAAGCCGTCGACCTCCCCTTCTCAATCGACAAAAGCATATGAATGCCGGCCGTTCGGGAGATTCAACAACACGAATGGACTTAACCCAGATAGCCTTCCCATGGAGTCAATCGCATACAGAAGAACTGTAATAGACTTTGACTCCATGGCGATTGAACTATGCGAATGGGATCTGAGCGCTATTCGCCAATAATATGCACTCAGATCCAGGCTATCTGGGGATGTGTTACACGAATGCAATATGTTCGGCAATTAGAAAGTTATGTATTTTAATGTGTTTTATAACTTTGAGTTAAAATGGCGATTTGCCTCTGCTCGGGGAGATAATTGAATTACTTCCCAATTATCTCCCGAGCAGAGGGGAGGGAACTGTGATGCATGCTGGGAATATTGTGGGGATGTATGTCTGAAATGTCCCCATGTCCTTCTGTTATTCCAGTCTCCCATTTGGTCCCCTAGGGGAGTGTCCACCAAGTGGGAGACCTGCATAAATACCGGGCAGGTAGCCCACAGTAAATCAGTTCGTGTTTTACCCTCAAAGCGGAGCTTGGTCTCGTTATTGGGGGGATTTTATTACCGGCGCCTAGAGACTGCTTATTGGAATTATTTGCCGCTTGGAAGATATTGGCGTTCGGCTAATATTGGCAGTTCGTGGATTTGGAGCTCGTGAATGGGAAAGAGCCATACAGGTACCGTTCGGGAGTTTGGAGTGTTCCCTAGCTGGCGGTTCGCATGGTTATACTGTACACGCTACCAGACCACATTATTGCGAACGGGGAGCATTCACTAAACGGCGGGTTGTTCATTTATTACTGGAGGTACCGTAACATATACCATCTGGGTACAAGCGTAGGTGTATGTTCAGCTATCCCACAATTTACAACCTTTTATCGACCGTGTCTTTTCATTTTACACATCTGCTATTCCTTATACTGCCCACATATGAGCACTCTGCTCATCTACTAACAATCTTTCATAAGTGGCATACACCTGGCCATACTCTCAGAAGGTTACAGTATTCCTCATTATGTATGTAATCCTTACATCTACTTATTAGGCTATTGCGGTTCAGCGTAATTTTAATAGTCCGGTGTAACCATGCTACTTACATTGTGATACATATGATTATTACTCCTCATATAGCCCATTTCCCTACTACTCAGCTCTTAGATCATTTCTAGCTTACTAGGGTGTGCTACAACCTTATCATACCTCGGCCCTCCATGAGCTATGCAGCATGTCACAATTTTTTGGCCCCTCACCTGGGCACTCACATGCGGCATAAGATTTACATTTGGCATAAGTTTAATTTGGCATACAGCCTGCCACAACAACGTCTCTACATAAGGCCCTAGGCTATCACTCATACGTTACATACAGCCCTCCATGGGCATTCCACTACAACTCCATTTTGGCCTCTCATTTGAGCAATTACATACGATTACGGCCTCGACAGGCCACTAATTTTCTTCCTATACCACCCTCTGTCAGCATACATAACCCAGTCACAGATACTTGCTGGATCTCCAAAGTTTGTTTCCTGCTAGTAAAAATTGATGTACAACATACTCTCACACATACTATTGGTCCTTCTTACGGAAGGACACACAGTGGGAACTCACACCTAGATACAACACGTTTAATTAGCTTCCCTATCCACATGTTGATTGGACTAAGGTTATATACATATTTTGTCCCCTTATTGTCTAGATTCTACTATTTATACTTGTCGCCCCGTTGTTGATGTTTTAGTCCTTAAACACAACACAGGTACATGGTGCCCTTTTCTCCATTAACACTTACACCATACTGGACACATTTCCATTAGCGTTCCCATTGTGTTGTTAGGTTCCTCTCCATAAGAAGCCATTCTCAAGCTCAACCACACTAGTTGGGCCAGGTACGTACGTTCTATCTACCTTCCTTAAATTCATTACGCTCCTATTCCCCTACATTCCTTAGGGATAGATCAGGGATAGATGGTGTAAGAAATTGATATGCAAAACTGCAATATTGTATGTATATAACTTTGTGTATGTGACTGGTTTCACAACTTGGGGGTCATCTACTTGATAACAGTGTGATAAGGATCAAAGCTTTCAGTTGCATTTTACAACACCCAGCTAAAACAAAAACTTACATCCTTCCAGCAGTTCTCCTGCCAACCAGTTTTCCATGCATATTATCAGAAGATCAGAGTAATGAACATCTAGGTGTAACCATGATAGTATGAGCTATCCTGTCTCTAAAAGAAGCCATCCTGTCCAATCTACCCAGAAACCAACCCTAACTGGTCACTTCTTTCAGAACGTTAATATAGCTGGAGGGAAGAGATCAAAGGGAAAGACTTGTTGAATGACAGAACTCTCTAGGAAAAGGGGGCTTAATAAACCACTTTTGGGAGGGAAAAGGGATTCTGGGACTTGTAGTTAATGACTGCAAGAATCAGTCTTTAAAAAGAACAACAGCCAAGGAGGTTGGGCCCCTCTCCTCTCGTTCTCTCTTTGTCTCTTTTGGAGAGGACAGCTCAGCAAGCCCCGGGTGTGCATTGGTGAAGTGAGAGAGACTGTCCCAGACTACCCAAGATGAAAGCGCAAGAGGAAGATCTTCATTTAAATGTCTAAGTATTGCCCTTTTACTATGTGTCTTTTGGTTTTGGACTGGATGTGGTTATAATGTGTATATCCTTCTAAAATCTGTAACAGTATCCTAAATCAATTTTAACAATACATTTTAATATACACTTGTGTTTGTATCTTATTTGTCACATATTCCCTAAAGGAATATCCTTGTAAGAGGGTCATACTTTCTTACAGTGGTGCTCGCCTTAATCTAGTTTAATGGTTATTCTGTCCCGCGAGGTCAACTCCTATCCTCAAATGAGGGTAATCGCCCATTGGCCCATCTCATAGTTAGAGCTTCGCTTCAACCTCTATAGGTTATTAGACAGGGCCTCACTAGTCATGGCCACTTGTATTGAAGCTCTTAATTATCACTGAGAGGCCAACATTCCTGCCACTCCATTCGGTGGCCTCAGTCCCTCGGCCAAATTCATATCTAGAGCCTCTCAAAGCCACTTGGCAATTAGAAGGGCCTCATCTATCCCTGGTTTATCTAATTTCTATGCCATTTAGCACTAAGCAAGACGCCAGTTGATGTAGGGTTAAAATTAGGTATGTGCATGGGAAAAAAATTCGGTTCGCATTTGGCAATTCGGCACTAAGACAATTCGGTAATTTCTGAACATCTCTTGCAGCCGCTTGGTAGATAACTCCCTAATTCCCACGGTATTAGGGAGTTATCTACCAAAAGGCTGAAAGACCTAAATTGGTCTTTCAGCCAAATTTACTAATACTAAGTAAAAATTACTTAGTATTAGTAAATTGTGCTCCTACTCGTTATACCGCGAGTAGGGGCAAGTCTATTAAACAAGCCAGTGGCTGCTCACTGTTAAAAAAAAAAAAGAAATTTAAAAAATGGGTCCCCCCTCCCGAGTCTATTGCCCCCCCGGCCCCCAACCCTGAGCGGCAGGTGGTGGCCCTAAAGTAAAATAATGGGGGGGGACCTACTATTGCCCCCCCGGACCCCACCCCTGAGCGGCGGGTGGGGACCCTTAAGTAAAACAATAGGGGGGGACCTATTGTCCTCCCCCCGGCCCCCACCCCTGAGCGGCGGGTGGGGGCCCTAAAGTAAAATAATGGGGGGGGACCTATTGTCTTCCCCCTCGGCCCCCACCACTGAGCGGTGGGTGGGTTCCCTAAATTAGAATGAGGTGGGGGACCTAATGTCCTCCCCCTGGACCCCACCCCTGAGCGGTAGGTGGGGGCCCTAAAAACTAATTAGGGGGGACCTAATGTCCTCCCCCTTGGCACCTACCCCTGAGCAGCGGGTGGGGACACTAAAAACTAATTGGGGGGACCTAATGTCCTCCCCCCTCAGCGGTGGGTGGGGGCCTTAAATTAGAATGAGGGGGGGACCTAATGTCCCCCACCCACCACTCAGGGGGGAGGACATTAGGTCCCCCCAATTAGCCCTAAAAACTAATTAGGTGGGGACCTAACATCCTCCCCCTAGCCCCCACCCCTGAGCGGTGAGGGGGGCCCTAAATTAGAATTAGGGGGGGAGGACATAATGTCCTCCCCCCTGGCCCCCACCTCTCAGGGGTGGGGGCCAGGGGGGAGGACATTAGGGCCCCCCCTATTAGTATTTTAGGGCCCCCACCCACCGCTTGGGGGGGCCAGGGGGGAGGACATTATGTCCTCCCCCTCATTCTAATTTAGGGCCACCACCCACCACTCAGGGGTGGGGGCCAGGGGGGAGGACATTATGTCCCCCCCAATTAGTATTTTAGGGCTCCACCCACTGCTCAGAGGTGGGGGCCAGGGGAGAGGAGATTAGGACATTAGGTCCCCCTCCTAATTAGTATTTTAGGGCCCCCACCCAATGCTCAGGGGTTGGGGCCAGGGGGGAGGACATTAGGTCAATAGGGGGGGCAATAGGTCCCCCCTTCAGGCTAGGAGGGGGTGGGGAGATGTTTTTTTTTTTTTTACAGTGAGCATCCATAGGTTGCTCACTGTTTAATAGACCTGCCCCTACTCGCGGTATAGCGAGTAGGGGCATAATTTACTAAAACTAAGTAATC
Source organism: Pelobates cultripes (assembly GCA_933207985.1). Lineage (NCBI taxonomy): Eukaryota > Metazoa > Chordata > Amphibia > Anura > Pelobatidae > Pelobates > Pelobates cultripes. Next base: position 84,917,839 of record OW240923.1, read on the forward strand.
TTTACTTAGTATTAGTAAATTTGGCTGTAAGACCAATTTAGGTCTTTCAGCCTTTTAATAGTTAGCTCCCTAATACCGTGGGAATTAGGGAGTTATCTACTTATTCATTCCTGTCATTACAATGACTTGTTAAGTAACTTACATTTTATGTGAATGTGTGTTACTTGATTGTTGTAAGTGTTGCAAATGCTTACAGCTGAATCCTGGCTATGTTTATATACTTTTTATTTAAAATTGTAACATTCTTATTCTTCCACTGGGTAAGTATATTAGTACTTAGGCAATACTGTGCTTCGGAACTTCAGCAATTCGGCACTTAGACACTTCGGAAATTCAGTAATTTCGGAACCTCTGTAATTCGGAACTTCGGACATTCAGAAGTACCCGAATGTTCGAATTGCCTGAAATTCATCCGAATTCATATTCGGCCCGAAACAAATTGCCTAGACAGATCATAAACTCAACCTAGAAATAGGATTTCGCTAGGCCAGTCCCTTGCAATCCTGGACCAGTCCAATTGCTGATGTCCAGACATAAGGTATATCATTCCCTGTCACAACTCAGGAGCAGGACTCATGATTACCAACCCCGGAATTTGCAGACAGCATAGCAGATTGCAAACCGTGAATTCTGACATCTGCTCACCCTTTTATACGAATTACGTAAAACTGAAGAAGTAAATCTCACAGAGTCTAGCCATAGACCATACTTCTGTACATGCCCAAATTTGTTCTGACCTTGGTCTATATAAATACGCTATCTCATACGTTCTAACGTCTTTAGCGGCAAATGAACCTCTGTTACAAGACCTATTGTGTTCCAGGGCTAGGCATACAGCTCTCACAATACATGATGGTATTGCAGTATTGCTTATTAATTACGCCACATCTGCTCCCTGTTTCATATACTCTATCCTCCTTTTCACAGACCATGACTTTTAGAAGTTAACTTCAACAACTGGCCTTTACCTCTTTTACTCACCCTCCTTTCACTAGTCGAGTGATACTTAGTTTAAAAGTACCATTTACTATGTCCCGAAGCACGCTAGTACACATGGCCCTACTTTCTTCCCTGGGGAGTTCAAATATCCCAAGTTTTCCATAGCCTCCTCCAGCAGTCTAATTTGCTGTGTATATGTCTGGACTCAATTGGACAAAGTACTGCCTAACCATAGGCAGGGGCCCGGTGTACCAGGCAGCATGAAGACAGTCTCTGGCGAATGCCTGTTATCATAGGTATCTTCAGTCTCCTTGGTTCTCTGAACCCTGTCATACGCGCTATACTGTGAGGTCGCAACTACATTATCGGACTACTCTGCCAACATCCTGGTCATCAGCCTACACTAATCCTGACATGCTTGTCACGCCTGTTCTAACAGACCGGTCCAGGTGGTCAAATTTTTCTTTCTTTTGGAACAGGATGCCACGTCCATTTCCCACAGTCTGTTAATTCCCCCTTTATATTGCGATACAGCTGCCACACGGGATCTACTGCCATTTTAGGTCGCGGATTCTGTGACTTGTAGCCCCACTTGCTCTTTAGTATACTTTTGGCTCTTTGTAGTATATCCCACATAGCCACGGTTTGCCAGGGGTCTCTATGGAGTGAGTATCTGTCAAATGCTACCCAGACAACACATCAGGTTGTGAAGTTCATCAGGGTCGGTTCTCCCTACTCTACACAGTTACTTTCGAAGTTCACTGGCTTGCAACACAGTAACTCTATCTTGTCCGCATACTTATACAGGCTACCTTTTAGCTGTTGATTTGACTCGATCCCACTTGCTTACATGATACCAAGCACACCATACGCTACCAAACGACCTATAATACCCCAAAACAATTAAAATTATACTACATTAGGTAATATTACTGCCTTGTTCTGTTGGTGTCACACCTGACACTCTGCCAATATCTGCCATTCAAATAAAAGAGCTCTGGTCACTACTGACACGGGGCACTTCGGCCTATCATTTTGTCATCACGTATTCTATCATACCTTGGTGTTCATATCCTTTTGCCACCTCATCCTTAAATTAGCTCACAAATATCACAGTGTATGTCATACCACCTACAGAGATAACCTCAATCAGCATGGTTTCAGGTCTACATACTACATACTAGACCAATTATCCGACACTCACAGGACTATATGCCTGTCTTAAGATCACACAAGAATACACTCTCAACTTTAAATTGCATTGTATACATCAAGGCTTTTCCATAACTCGTACACAACTCTTCAGCATTTCGCAAATCAATCTTATAGTATGGAACTACTTTCCAGCCTCTAGTAAAACCCCAATACACATAATCAAACACTGGGACATAAGAATCCGCTATAACATATCTCTCAATAGAGAGGGATTTGAGGAAGGCGTTTAAAGTATTGGTTATGTATTGTCAACACGTATTGTGTTTATCCATTAAACGTTTTGCCCGCTTTATTTACAGGCCTACCCGAACGTCGGTCCCGGCACACCACAACCGACTTGTACCACATCCTACTTATACCAACAATACTATTACTCGGCTTATTGTCCATGACTACAAATAAAAAGGTGTAGCCTGTAATTGTGGGAGGGGTTATCCTGCTATAAAAACACAGGCCACCCCTCTCACTGGGCCGTTAGCGCCGGGTTCAGCCCACCCACCACTCCCCTTTTACAAGCCATTCATTTGGTGGGCCCCCTTTATTTACAGGCCTACCCGAACGTCAGTCCTGAAACCACAAACGACTTGTACCGCATCCTACTTACACCAACAATACTATTACTCGGATTATTGTCCCAGACTACAAATATACAACAGGTTCCTCATATTGTTGCCTTATTAAACAGAGTTTCTGCAGCCACCATTTCAAAAACCTGAACCATTCCACTAACTGCCAACAGGCAGGAACAGGAAGTGGGGAACCGAAAGAAAGTACATCATCCATAGTCAACAACAGCCCAAACGCTGATACATCACAATACGCAAACACATACACTCACACACAGTCCCTTTTTTTCAGGATATCTTATTCTACTGCTACTAGCATACCATTTATGCCTTCTCACTGTGGAGTTTCTTTGACTATAGTCCCTTAATGGATCTTGCAGTTGTCCAGCAGTTTGTGGTCTTTCTCTCTCTTGTGGAATGGCTAGTATATTCTTTACCATGTGTAACAAACCACTGGGATTGTTTTCAGTCTTGGAACTCAGGTGCAGTAACAGCTCTCCCTTACATGCATGACCCACAGAGATCCTGAGGTTAAGAACAGGATTCTGTTGGTTCATTGATGGAATGGGGGCTTTTCTTCAGTAGTGGTATACATCTTGGAGTTCTGGCATGGAAACATTCTGAGTTCAGTATGTGACTTACTGTGCTCACTGAAACCTCAGTGGCTGTTGAAGGTCTTTTGACATCACTGAAGGGTTTTTCACAACCTGCCTTCTCAGAAATGGTTGCAGCCATTGAGAACTTTTTTTGCCCCATCCAGTTAGTGTAACCACTGTTCCTTCAACTTTGAACTTGAAAACTATGCTTCCAAACACTGTATCTAGGAACATTCAGTGCCTTTGCTATCTTTTTGTATTCTGTTCCTTGGCTGCGAAGGGCGGTGATATCTTCTCTTAACTTTGTGGATTATTCTTTTGAGTTAGCCATATTTCTAGCATGCAGTCAAACGTGACACTCAACAAACCTCTAGCCAGTTTAGGTATGTCAAGTGTTCCAACTCAGGCATACCTGCTGAAACTAATGGAGCCCTTAATTAGTTGCATCAGGTGGGCTTGAGACAACACCGGTTTTGCATATTTGTGGTATTGTGAGGGATTCTATTCGGCAGGGTTGAAGTATTTTGATACTTGAGAAGTTATAATAAGTTGCATTTTCACTTGAATTTGGGGGAAAAACTTGTAGCAATCATTGTGTTGAGCTATTTTGATTGCTTTCGTTTGATTTGTGCATTGCAAACAGCTGAAAGTTTATACATTTTGACAAACCTGATTTTCAATGGTAGTTGAACAATTTTGATTACAACTGTATATAAAGATGGAACTTCTTTACTGCCCATCTGATTGCCAGAGCCTCTTTATCGATTTATGCCCTCAGTACAGAAGGTGCCGCATCGCAAACAACAAAACCTGGCTTTTCCAAGCCCTAATGTAGTAGAAGACGTTAACTACAAATTTGTCCTTTTGACTTTTGGAAAGCTGAAGCACATTCTACTGTTCAGACCCATTGTCGTTTACTCTCTAGAAGATGATTTAAAGGGTACAACATATGAGCTTAATTTGGCAAAAAAAAAACTATTGTAATAATTTAACAGACCAAGATAGGATTTAAGTTGTGTCACATTTTGTGGAGTTGGAGCATCCTGTAATACCTTGATCTTATCCGCTGTATGCAGCTCATGTTTATCAATTACATGAGCACAATATTCAACACGATCCTGCATGAATTGGCATTTATCCAAATTCACCTTCAATCCATATTTCCATGTCTTTGCAAAACAACCTCTACATTCTGTTTATGTTCCTCCTCTGATTTATCCATCACCAGCATGTCATCTAACAGGTACTGTGTCCCAGGAATTCCATCCAACAGCTTGTCCATTGTACACTGCCAGACAGCTGGTGGAGGTGAAATGGCAACAACTATACGGTTGTACTTGAATAGCGACCAATGGGTATTAATGGTTAGTAGTGGGCGAGAATCTCGATGTATAGATAAAGTTTTGGTGAATTGTTGTCCCCCTGCCAAAAATGCAAAAAGATCTATCCTAAGAAGAGGATACATATCTATTTTACGTTGCGTGTTAAGTGCCAATGCGGAAATCCCCACAAATCCATATCTCCCTTATTCATTTTTCTCATAGGAACAATGGGCAAAGTCCCAGTCACAGTTGTGAACCCTGGAGATGATATTCAGCTCCTCTAATCTCCTTAATTCTGCTTTCAGTCCTGCTCTTCGAGTAAATGCCACACTTCTTGCTTTAAAAAAAATGTGGTTTGCTCCTTCCTTTAATTCGAAGGAAACTTGACCCTTTACATTACCTAACTGGCCATCAAACACTGGTGCATATTCCTCTTGCAACTCCAGTCAAAAATACAGTTGTCTGGTCTGCTTTTCATTCAACGCATGACATGGATACCTATGAACTTCAGGCATTCCAAGAAACTTTATCCACTTCCTATATGATATAAAGGTTCTTTCTTGGATTTATTTAATGTAACTGTGACAGTCACACACCCCATTGGCATTAACAGCTCTTTAGAATATGTTTGCGTAAGGATCCAAGTCCTTTAGTGTCAATACCTGCCATGTCAGTTTGGGTTCTACAGCCTGGTCACCACTGTGATGTTTAGTAAAATGTGTTGATGTTCCTGATGTCTTCCACAAAAGTATATTTCTTTATAACCAAGTACTCTCTTTGTTAATACATATTGAACAGGTTCCTCATATTGCTGCCTTGGCAGGAAAAGGAAGTGGAGAACTGAAAGAAAGTCAGCAGCCCAACAATCACAATATGCAAACTCATACAGTCATACACATACACAGCAAAACAGTCCACATAGAACATCTCCTCTTCTCAACAAAAGGATAAAAAAACAAAAAAAACTGTGAGTAAAAAAAAAATCAACATTAATAACTCATCTCTGTCTCATTTCTCCCAGCCCCTCTATGTCTCCTTACACCCACAACCCCTCAATGTGTCTCATTTTCCCCACAACCCTTCCATGTGTCTCATTCTCCCACCACCTCCATGTGTCTCATTCTCCCACCTAGACCCTCCATGTGTCTCATTCCCCCCTCTACTTCTGTGCCTGTTAATCTTCATGTAGCATGGCCAAGCGGACTGCAGCTGAGGATCTTCTGTATCTTCAACCAGGCAAGCGTAGGCAAGCTTCGGCACTCCAGATGTTGTGAAATGCATCTCCCATAATGCTCTTACAGTCATAATACTGACAGTGTATCAAAGGATATGCCGAAGGTTATTTACCACTGCTCGGTCTACCGGGTATGAAAGAAAGTAGTTTGTTGCGCACAGCGAGCACTTCCTGTCAGACCAGGTAGAGGATACAGAAGACCCTCAACTGCAGTGCGCTCGGCAACGCTACATAAAGTGTCTGGCAGGAAGGGGGGGTGCTGTGCTCGGAGCTCAGACATTCCGTTCTGCTGGTCCTGCACACAGAAAGTGTGGCTGAGCAGTCTGCTTTTTTAAAGGGCACGTTGGAAAATCCATTGGGGGAAAGTGTATCCCTTGTCCCTCCTTGCAACCGCTCATGCCCCCCATCCTCTGCTCCCACCACTACCAGACAATCCCTATCCC